>BJKM01000090.1:413656-1013656 GCA_015082035.1 Chaenogobius annularis | reverse complement strand
TGAAAGTGATGCTGTCCAAAACTTGTCCATGCATTTGTAACATCTAGATTATACTACTATAACTCCCTCCTCGCAGCATGTCCTAAAAGCTCTATAAAAAGCTTTCAACTGGTTCAAAATGCAGCAAGATTACTAACAGGAACTAAAAGAAGAGAGCACATCACGCCGTTGCTTGAGTCTCTCCACTGGCTCCCTGTTGCGTTTAGAATCAAATTCAAAATCCTCCTCCTGACTTACAAATATAAATCCTACCTCAAAGATGCTATAGTACCCTATCATCCAAACAAAGCACCAAGTGTTTCTAAAAGCACAGTAGGAGGTAGAGTGTTTAGCTACCAAGCTCCTGTGTTATGGAATCGGCTTCCGTTAACCCGTTAACAGCCACCTATTTTGCCCTGCGCAGAATAGTTGGACATACCCAAATTGCATTGCTTATTAAAAGAAGATCTTACAGCCCACATAGTGTGATACATCATTAGAAAGCTTAGGCCTTCTAGTTTCTGCAGATATGCATATAAACACTGGCAGGGCTTCAGTCCTAAGCAAGACATACTTCATTGTGTGCTTATGCTATTCACTGTACTTGCTGTTTATCAAAAACTGTGTAACGTTTCAGATCTATAGGAGTAGGCTTTTGGTGCTGTTGACCTTTTTGTATCAAAAAGTATATTCGGAACAAGTTATCCAAATATGTGCCAAACTTTTATACTACAATTGTAGCTCCTCTATGATAAAAAAAAGTACATTTTGATGCTGTGGAGGCTACAAATACCCATTATAACTGCTAAAAACTATTTATGTGGAAAATCAGTGTAACCATGAATTTCCCAATAGAACCCTGCATAAGAGATGAAACAAACAACAAAATGAATAACTAGCACTTTTTCTTTCATTTAGATAAAAAAACAAGAAATAGTGCAAAACGTTCAACTCTTTACGAAAACATCCTGCACAAAGGCACCACAGACACGTCAGGGTGCATTATGATGGTATACTAGTGCAAAAACTATATAAAAATACATACACACATTATTATACAACACTTTGGTATACAAAGGAAGAACAATATTGAAAGAAAATATAAAACAGGCAAAACATGTTGCAAAATGTATAACTATTTACAAAAAATATATACAAAAAGGGTTTACTCCAGTCCGTTGTCTTCATGCCACTGGCGGTAACGGTTTCAGGTAGGCACAAAGCACAGAGAAATGTCACAAGATTTGCAGCCAACAGGGGTCTTCTTGTGACAGCTTGCAGAGTTTTCGACCTGCAGTGGCAGCCAGTCCTTTCGGGACATCCTTGGCTTCAGCAAAGAAGACTGGAATGTGTGTACTTGTTGCTGGGCCTGGAGTTGGTGGGCGGTTTGTGGAGGTGGAAGGACTTCCACTCTGTGCAAAGCTGAGTTATCTGTTCTCTGAACTCCAACTGTGTGAACGCTGCATGTGGATGTTCAGCATTGTACAAAATCAAGGCATTGACAACAGCAATATCAAAAAAGTGACTTTAAAAAAGTCCGATACCACTTCCTGGTTTTGTGGAGAACACTAATAATGAATGAGGGTGTCGGAGAGATCAACACCCCCCATGTTTTGATTGTAGTCTTTTATGGCTGCTGGTACAGGTATATCCACAGCAGACTATGTGCCTTGTTCTTTCAGACGCCGTGTTTCTGTCTGTCCGCTGAACACAGCGTGAATGGTGGAACACATTACGACCTCTCGCGTGTCTTTCCACTTTACAAAGAGAAGGTCGGAATCACGTATTCACCTGATACTTCCTCGAGCCTCATTCTTGGTGAAATCATGTGGTTGTTCTTGGAAATCCAACATGATTTGTGCGGATAGTGCCACCAGCTCCAATTTGTAGGAAAAGCAGGTCCTTGAATAGATGAGGGTTAGTGTAGAAGTTATCAACATAAAGGTGATACCCAGTCCTCAATTTTTCTATATCCATAAGAGCCATTACAGAATCATAACTCAACCCTTTGCCAGTGTTGGAAGCCTTGCCCTCATAAACAAAAAAATTTCAAGTGTAACCAGTGTGAGTACAAAAAGTTTATAGCCCCATTTAGTCGGCTTATTTTTTATTTACCTGCTTTATGGATATTCTTGTTTTTGAGGCCACCATTTGCTCATCAATGGCAATGAGCAGGATGAAAGTTTTCTTTGCAGACAACAATCATTTGGTGATAAAGTTCAATTCAATTCAATTTATTTTTGTAACGCCCAAAATCACAACAGTAGTTGCCTCAAGGGGCTACAGTGGAAAAAACAGAATAAAAACAGAATAAACAATGTTCTTAGGGACATCTTAGACAGATGTCCCAAGCTCCCCTGTCTTTAGACCCTCCTTCTCGACTCCCTCGGACAGACAGGCGGACGCGCCTCAGTTTGCATCCACTCAGGAGGAGAACCAATTCTTCGAGGCTGATGAAGAGGGTTTATCTTTCCCAAGCGGTCATAGGCTGAAGTGCCCCTTGCTGCTTGGTTTTGTGCATTGTCCTCTAATGAGCAAATGTGTAATGCATACGTAGGAATTTATTCCAGGACATGACAGTTGATGGAAATGGAAGATTGTATAAGAATTTCTGTTTCCAGTAAAAAGCCATTTAAGACAGCGTTACTATGCCCATATACAGAACAATGGCCAAAAAAGTGAGCAATAGTCAAAGCAATCCACTTTTCTTCTAGGCGGGACCCAAAAGCATTCATGTTGTCCAGTAGTGTTGCTAGAATAATGTCAGTGAAGAACAACTCGAAAAAATCAAGTCTGGATTGTGGTCCGAGTTCTGTAGTTGGTTTGAATTGGAGCGGTGTGGGTACAATGTCCTCTTCATCACGGCAGTTCCATCTTTCCGAATTTGGATTAGGAGGAGGAGAGGTCACGCTGGGTCTTGCCCTTGGTTTCCATCTTCCTCTACCTCGCCCTGTTCTAACTGGAGTGGAAGATGTGGAAGCAGTGGGGGCTGAAGAAGTAGATACTGCACGGGCAGGTTGAGGCCTTCTCTGCCTACTCTTTAGAGCCGGGCGTGGGGTGATAATGGGTGTAGCAGGCTCTGGGGGTGGGGTGTCGGATGCAGCAGATGGGAGTGACCTCTTTGTTGGTGGTTCCCAATCACTGTCCTCTGTCCAGAATTCCTATGAAAACAATGTTGCCATATAAGTGAACAGTTTGCCAGGGCAAATGCACTGTACTGCACTGCATTGCGCTGCACTTTACTGTACTATACTGTACTGCACTGCACTATACTGTACTATACTGCACTATACTGCACTATACTGTACACCACAATACTGTACTATAATATAATATGTAACATACTGGACTTTATTGGACAGCATGTAATGCATTTTGTCTGAACCCTTACTATAGCAAAACTCTGTAAAGACAACATCATTATTACACTAATATTATAAAATAAAGCCATTTCATATTTATTAGTTCTAAAAATACCGACTCTGTCATACTTTACTTTCCAACTAATGAATAATTATCATTATTCTTACGCACAAAAACGTAATAAACTTGTACTCACCAATCTAGCAGTGAATCCATGTTGTCTTCAAGCATTTCTTTGTCTCCTGAATTATACTCGCTGTCCTCTGACGACGAATCCATGATTAGTGCAAGAGCCTCATCACGCAACAAATTACGTGTCTTACTTTGAGTTTTCGGCATTGTAGCAATGTAGCAATGTCCAAAAGGCTAAAATGATCAAAAACTCGTGTGCGTAAAGTGTTGTCAACAAGCGTGCGTAAAGAAGTTACGCAATGGAAGCGCTTATTTTTTTTAAAGGACTGTGCCAGATGAATCCTTGAACGGAAAAACTCGTAGATGGGCTCATTTTGTAGCTGAAAGTGTGAGGAAAACAAGCATACCCAGCACAATAGCGTGTGGAGCCGATGTTTTAATACGGACAAAGAGAAGTGTCTGACAAGCATTATTTTTGAGTTTTTTCCACAGAAGAAAATGCTGTTTACTAGACTGTTTCTTCAAATGGGATACAGATAGACTGAACACTGTAGCATCCGTCAGACCCGGATTGCAGGTAAGAAATGTGTTACGATGTGTTACTTTGATTTTTAATACAAACTATTGGTAATTGCTTACTGGGGCATTTTATATCATGCAAATCAATGACATATTCGTTTTGTTGAGAAAATATAATCTTTAAAATTATGTATAGCTTGCTGGTATTGACAATGAAAATAAGGGTGATGATAAAATAGAACGTCTAAAGTCTAGTTTCATACCGTACGCGGGTAAGAGGATGTAAACAACACAACAGTTCTCCAGTAGGAGACTTGAACTTTCTGTATTTGCTTAGTAGAATCCAAGTGGTGGCTTGTTTTTATTTTGGAACCGACAGTGTAGCTTACTACCACTGTGTGAATGAATAATGCACAAGTGACTTGAAAGGTGTCCAAAGATGAATTAACTCTGGTTGGCAGAGTTCCATTTCACTGAGAAAGTTAATTGTCCAAGAGCAGATTGACAAAATGTTGGATGCAGTCATGAAGCCATTCTATTCTTGTTTTTAAAGGAGTTTGCAACATAAAACCATAACACACAAAATCTGTCAATTTCGAATTTTGAACACCGATTGGCACAGATTGGATAATAGTCTTACATTTTCAAAACTCAAAAAACAAAAAAATATGTTTGGCCAACACTTTACAATGATGATGCACTACAAGCTTGTAATCCAAAAGCTTTAAGACTTGTGCCCGTGTCCATTTGTTTTAGGACACGGAATGCTGGGACATTACCAAGTCCCTATGAACATTGTTTATTCTCTTTTTCCACTGTCGCCTTTCGAGGCAACCGTGTTGTAATTCTGGGTGTTACAAAAATATATTGAATTGAATTGTTAATACACTGACTCTAAAGGTGTCATTGCAGTTTCCCAAGCCTGACCCCAACAGATGATGCAATAGGACAAGTGGGAAAAGATAACAGTGTACATACATGTTCTGGCTGCTTCCGAGGTGACACAAGGTATGTTTGAAGTAACCCATCCTATATTCTTGGCTAGAGGGAATGTTGTTGTGTCCTTAGGCAACACACTTCACCCACATTGCCTAATAGTGTTGAGTGTCTTGAAGTTGGAAATGTGCTATAAAAATACATAATAAAACTATTCACATGTAATTATTATGTGAAGTTGGTGACTCCTCACTGTTCATGCAAATTAGGACTGTGAATTTAAGGTCCCTCAATAAGATACATGTTTGCAGATCTTCCTGTATGAGATACTACTTTTGTAGATTTGATATGCTGACATGTCACTATTTTGATACATACTTATTTTTTTAAATAATTGCAGTTGTTACAGGTTAGTAAAAGTTTTTTATGAAAAGCATTTTAGGTTTTTTTTCTTCACAACAATATGATCCAATAAAGGTAAAAACCAGAAACACATGAGAGGTGGAGAAAAACAAACAAAACAACAAAAGTAAGGTTATGTATTAAACAGGGCTATTCATCTTAATTTTCACAAGGGCCAGGCCTCTGGGCCTGAGGTGCACAACACGCCCACACGCCATTGTAACAACATTATCATAAACACTGTCTATGAGAAGTAACATACTTTTTGCTTTATCAACATGGCTTTGCAAAATTGCCCAACCAGTGCTACCTAAACCAGAAATTAGGACTAGACTAGGACTAGGTCTGAACAAACCCAGAATCAATACAGGTCTAAAGCAGAATTAATCAACGACTAAACCAAGACCAAACCAGGTCTAAACTAGTGCTAACCTATCTAGCAGACATTTATGATTGGAAGACGAATAAATTGCTAGGGGGGCCCGATTTGGCCCCAGGCCTTATATTCAAAAGCCCTAGTATAAAACACAATCCCCCACTTAGGCTTCCCGGAATTGTTCTGATGAGCCTATCCACAACTCCATATTGCTTTTGAAAGCATCATCACCAAAGCCAAAGGCTTAGGCTCATGCTGTGCACGTGTTGGCCAAAAAACATATGTCACATTTTCCAAAACTTCTCGGCCTTCTTAGGACTCCATTACTCAAGAAACAAGATTCCCGAATTTACACACCATGTTCCCTCCTGGACCCACTGAGGGGATCAAATTGCCCTTGAATCTCTGCCAGTACCCCCTCGTCCACAGCATTCTGCACATTGGGCATATGAACCCTGTCTTACCAGTCTAACTTTGATGATACATTGTCTCTGTCCTCTTCTCGTTCAGCATTCCCATCCACATCTGCCTGGTCTTCTGGCTCCCGAGAATGGAACAATGTGTGGTACACATTTGTTAGCCCACGCCAAAGATCAGGAACACTTCTGCCTTGTATGACACGCTGGAAGACCACAAGGCAACTGTACCCATCAATACCTCCATGGATAGCAAACTACCCCTGTTAAAGATACCAAAAATAACAGTCCATTGCAAAGTCAGTTAAAACTACCAGTCATGTCTAACTAACAAGACGGCCATCCCATCTAATGTATTTTACTTATGTATTCTTCAGTCTTGGCACACACTACTCGAAGTACTCAATTTTGTTACTCAAGTAAGAGTACAAATACATGTGTAAATAATTCAAGTTCAAATACTAGATTCAAAATCTATTAAAGTCAAACTTTTGTAGTATATGTTTAAAAATGAACACTAAGAGTAGGTTTTTCACAAATATTTGGACAATTGTTTTACGTGTTAAATGTAATTTGGATAAATAATTCGTGGTTGATTTATGGTTAACAGAGGTCAATTTGAATCAATTTCTTAATTTCTAATGAGAATTTTGTATACATTTTTGTTTGATCAAATTTCTGATCGAATTAAAAAAAAAGAATGTGGTGAAAATGCTTTCAACTTTATAGTCTATAGTTTATACACGTTTCTCACTGTATTATGTGTGAAATAAATCATTTCCATGGGTTTCAGCTTCCTGTTTTATGCAACGTAAACCTTTTCCCCCTAGATTTATTTTGAAATAGTTAATCTCTATGGCAACAGTCCTAACTTTTCATCATTCTAAAACCCATGGATACGCTGGCAATTTTAAATCACTTACTGACCCCTGTTCAAAGACAAATTAGTTAATTATACTTAAAATATGCAGTTAACTTATGGAGTCTGCAAGGTGCAGACTGAAAAAGCAAGGTGAGAAAAAGCTTTGTGTATTCATTTTCTTTCTTAAATGAACATTAGCTTATGGTCCATCTAGATGCCAGAGTGAATTTGGCCCAGCCACTTGTTAGGAGCGCCTCTGAGGTCTTCTGCACAGGGCTCGAACTGCAGCAGCTGCTGGGTTCGTGTGCGTCATACTTGCACACTACTGCGTTGTACACGAGTCCCCGTGGCACGCAGAGCTCGTCTAGATCAGAGTCTGTCATGTTGGAATATGAACTTCTTGTCAGATTGACTATGACTACAAAAAAACAGTTAGGCGTACAAGGCATGTGATAAATTAATGATGGTAACAGAAAAAAACACTTACAATTTAAGACCACAGATTTGATCTCGGGAATACTGCAACAAACAGGCAGTTTGTTACCCTAAGTACTAGCACCTTCACTAGAGCACTTTCAAATTACACATGGCACTTTTGACTAACTATTTTAAACATAATTTGCACATAAAAAAGCTACATTGCACATAATTGTTTTTTCAAAGTATTTATTAAATTTGTTTTTCCTTTTTATCACTTTTTTAATCCTAGGCACAGTGGCACTTTGATTGGCAGCTGCTGGTCCCTGGAGGGAAAGGAAAACACATGAGTTTACCAATTACAATATCTGTTTGAGATTGTTTAAGTGTTGTGTGTGTTAGTGTATTTTAGTGAAGTGTTTTAGTAAATGTTGATTTTAGTACTAACTCGTGTTCTTGTGTCCAGGTGGCAAATGGGTCCCCAGAGGAACGACTTTCCCTTTTTAAGGTTCCGGGCCAGACCATGTAAAGAAATGTATAGGGGGAGCGGGATGGGTGTTTTAATGGTTTCGGGGTTTTAAGTATATTTGGTGTTTGGGTTTTTAGGATTTTATATTTAGTTGGGTTTGTTAAATAGTTGGGGGGTTTTTGTTTTGTAAAAATAGTGGGTAGGATGTTTTTAAAAGAGCTAATGTGAATTGGCTCCCCTGTGGTAGCCACAGTGGTTTTATCCAATTTGTAGAACCAGATGAAAGGCGCCTCATTCCGTCAGTCAGCGTTCTGCTGATGAAGAGGAAACTGCTGCTCCTGGTTGCCTTTTTTGCACCAGCACTTTGTAAATATGTTTCAATCAAAAAAGTAAAGAAAAGATGTGGACCACATATTCGGTTTTGGGCCTGAGTTTTTAACCTTTTTACTGCTCTCCAAACCACTCACGGCTAACCTTCATCACAAATACGTTAGATGAAATACCCATTAAATATTGTGTTTTAGGATAATACATGAATTTTAAAATGTTGTGTGTGCTACTATGACATGTCTTCATGCCATTTGATTTTATCTCTTCTTCACTGGTGCACCTAACCTACAGTTATTTTGTGAGTCTCTGTCTAAAAAGTTTTGGAACTCCTGTGCTACAGAAGATTAGTAACCTTAATCGCCGAACTATTGTTGGCGATGAGACGTTCAGCATATTTGCTATTTTGCTGATTGTGATGCCACATGACCTCAGAAAGGATAGCTGTTCTCGGGTGATAACGTAATGTGGCGCCTTCCTTCTCTGGGGGCCAATGGTGCCTCATAACTGCGACCACCTGAAACATTTGAAAACTAACCACATTTATGAGAATATAACTTCCCCAACAAGGGCATCATTGTACTTCCTCTCACCTTGTTGTCCAGTCTGATATGCCGTCAGCACTTCTTGGATATATTCTCTCAGATTGTTGAGAATATTGCCTCCCACATCAGATGGCACCAGTCTGCCTTTTGCCCAATGAATGCACTTCTGCATCGTTTCAATTCTAA
Organism: Chaenogobius annularis; assembly: GCA_015082035.1. NCBI lineage: Eukaryota > Metazoa > Chordata > Actinopteri > Gobiiformes > Gobiidae > Chaenogobius > Chaenogobius annularis. The sequence goes on along the minus strand of BJKM01000090.1, from coordinate 1,004,727 downwards.
AAGACAAATATAAAAGTTATTTGAGGGCAACATATTTACAACATCGCATACCTCAACTTCAAATAGGATTTAAACAACACTATGCTAGTAACAGCAAATATCCAAATGTTTACTCATAGTTGTGGTCAGAAGTATATATACACTTGTAAAGATTACAATGTCATGGCTCTCTTGAGTTTCCAGTTATTTCTACAACTCAGATTTTTCTCTGATAGACTCATTGGAACAGATACTTCTTTGTCACAAAAAACATTCATGAAGTTTGGTTTTTCTAAGACTGTATTATGGGTTAACAGAAAAAGTGACCAAATCTGCTGTGTCAAAAATATCACAAATGTAATGTGATGGTGTAACATAGGCTGGCCTTTAGCGGTTTGAGCTAAGTGAGACAGAAGACATTGACCTGGTCCACATTTCTTAATTATCAAGCAATTTAAAGTGCTGTGTGCATTGTGAAAAGATGGAGGTAAAGGAGATGTGTCTATTCCTGCAGCAGAACAAGGAATGATGTTTCAGGCACCTTTTTATCCTGTTCACACAACTGGGTAAAACTACTAATGATTGATAGAGGAGTTAGAATTATCATTAGCAAGCTCACTTGAACGGCCATAAAAACAAACAAACAAACCCTTAAGTGTTTAACTATAAACAAATATATACATAAAATCCTTAAACCTTTCATGTGAGACTTTTATTGGCCCTATCAACCTGTCTAGAGACAACAGATGGAAAATTTTCGGGTTCATTACTATGCATGTTCCTTTTTGAAATAGGTAAATTAGTATAATGTATCACTTTTGCAATTCCTTTTTTTTAGTGAGGAGGCGGACTAATATAGCAATTGTCAAATATGTTTACCTTCACTTGGCCTCAGTACCTGGTTTGTATCAGCAGGATTGTCTCTTGAGAATGTTCGTCCATAAGATGTTTAAAAGATGGCAGCATCGATTAAGGAAGGTTCTCCATGACATTTATTTTGATGATTGGAAATTAAATCAGACCATACCATTGTAAATATAGGGCATTATCAATCTCAAATACTTCTGATCTTTCTCTTGATTTGTTTGTATTGCCCCTCACCCGCCTGAGAGGAGCGAGAATGTGACCTGAGAAAGGAATACAAGAGACAGATGAGATCATCTTGTGCATTGTTTGACTGGAGGGTTTATTCTGCCCTTTTTTACAATTAAACATCATGTTATTCTGTTAAGATAAAACTGTATTCATATTACCTCTACATTCAGATGTACTGCACTACATGTGTAAATGTAACTGTAAATTCTTGTGTACATAGTAAGCCTATTTTTATTTTATACTATAGTAAATGTAAATTGTTTTCTTTAATGTATGCTCTTTTGATTTCAAATATGTTGTTTTTATTATTGTTCATCGTTGTATGTTGTACCTTGACGCCGAAACAAGTTCCTATGTTTGTGACTTTTGTTCATTGACAATGGCAATAAACCTTTTCAGATTCTGATCTATTAACGCAATACTACAAGCAGAGCCATGACTAGTTATTACACTTGTACATGAACTGAAACTTTTATGTGTGCTTACCTTGTACATAGACGCTTACCAGATTCATTACATATACCAAACATTACAATAATTCAATGGTAAAGACACATTTGCTGATTAAGTAAGTGACACAGTTTCACCCACGCGTTCTCACCACGTGTAAATCTCTGCTAGCTTTGCATTAATTAGCTACCGCATTCAACTGGATTTTATAGCATATATTCACTTCAATCAATGTTAACATTTACACTGATACATTTTGGAGGTTTTATAGCCAAAAGCAATAAACAAACTTTCTCGAAATGATTACTATGTCCAACACATATTTTTTAACAAAGAGAACAGCAACTTAGTCTAAATCTGAACCTAAATTTAGACAAAACAGAAAACAAACATTTTAATCTGGAAAAAAATGTACTGGAAAAGGGTCAGTCTAGGGCTGAAGAAAATTAGTTTTTTACTGCCAATGTGGGCTGTGTATTATGATAGGAAAGTACTATATTAAGTAATTGGTCATTTCATTTCTCAATCAGTAGAAAAAACGTTTTCCATATTGTTATTGCTTTGCATTGCTTTTATTTGTTTAACTATTTCATTCTTTCTTGAGACTGGACATATTTAGAGGCAACAACCAACAGCAGACTGGGCCCCAAAGCAGGCCAAGGCCAAGGGGCACCGATAGGGTTTTTCAGATGACATTTAGGGCCGTATATTGGCCCCGGAGGTAGTGTTAATGTGGACGTAGCGGAGATGATTTTGCCACACCTCGCAGTCGGAGCAATTGATGACAGCGCAGGTGGTGGAATTCTAAACAAGAGGCATGATAATGCCAAAATACGAGGTGCAGTAAAGCAACTTGAAAGCGTGGTCTGGCAAGAATGGTAACTAATAAACTTCAAAACTAGTGCACTGGAGTCGTCCCCACATGGACGAGATAATCATAATAAAACAACCTTCATTGGCATAAATAACACAAATTATAAGTTATAGAATAATGAATACAATCAAATTTTACGTGGTTATTTTATTTCAGATGAAGCACGTTTGAAGCAAACGTTTGTTCAGCAGAGCTGTCCGTAGGCTCTGATGGGCCAGACTATTGGTTGTCAAACTTACACTCTCTGTGAATATGTGACGGATTGTAATAAAACACAAAGCATTATGTGGCTTACTATACTCCTCTATCCACAATCTCTCAACTGGGCTGTCTGTGATAATGTCCATAGCAACAGGGTGGACATTATTATCACAGACAGCGTGGAAACAGTTGTTCTGCTGCTAGAGGAGTTCTGCTGCGGTGTTTGTGCTAATGTATGAATGCCAGAGCTGAAACCAACTTTTGCAGCCCTATAGGTAAACGAACAGACTTTTTGCTTCTTATGAAGTATGAATTGGCCTTTAAAGCTCTTTGTGCTGCCTTGGACCTGTTACTGCGCAATCTGGACCTGCAGATAAAATAAATCCTCACTGTCACATCACAGTCACCCAAAATTCTTGTCGTAAAACTGGCATAGACTGACAGCCCAACACAAGATCCGCACATAAGATGAGACTGAGCTGACCACAGTACCACAACATCCCATTGAGAACTCAGGTCCAGTTAAATGGGACATACTCCGCGTTGCGCAAAAGCAAATAAAGGTGATTTAAATAAACATCGCTTCGTGGATCCATCCATCCATCTTCTTCCGCTTTATTCGGGGCCGGGTCGCGGGGGCAGCAGTCTAAGCAGGGACTCCCAGGCTTCCTTATCCCCAGACACTTCCTTCAACTCCTCCGGGAGGATCCCGAGGCGTTCCCAGGCCAGCCGAGAGACATAGTCCCTCCAGCGTGTCCTGGGTCTTCCCCGGGGCCTCCTACCGGTGGGACAGGCCCGAAACACGGGAGGTGTTTAGGGAGGCGCCCAGGAGGCATCCGGAACAGATGCCCGAGCCACCTCAGCTGGCTCCTTTCGACGTGGAGGAGCAGCGGCTCTACTCCGAGCTCCTCCCGTGTGACTGAGCTCCTCACCCTATCTCTAAGGGAGCGCCTAGCCACCCCGCGAAGGAAACTTATTTTGACCGCTTGTATCCGTGATCTTGTCCTTTCGGTCACTACCCAAAGCTCATGACCATAGGTGAGGGTAGGAACGTAGATTGACCGGTAAATCGAGAGCTTTGTCTTTCGACTCAGCTCCTTCTTTACCACAACAGTCCGATGCAGCGACCGCATCACTGCGGACGCTGCACCGATCCGCCTGTCAATCTCACGCGCCATCCTTCCCTCACTCGTGAACAAGACCCGAGATACTTGAACTCCTCCACTTGGGGCAGGGACTCTCTACCCACCCGGAGAGGGCAAGCCACCTTTTTCTGGTTAAGAACCATGGCCTCAGATTTGGAAGTGCTGATTCTCATCCCAGCCGCTTCACACTCGGCTGCAAACCGTCCCAGTGCATGTTGCAGGTCCAGGTTTGATGGAGCCATCAGGACAACATCATCTGCAAACAGCAGAGATGAGATCTCTGTGGTCCCCAAACAAAACACCCTCCGACCCCTGACTGCGCCTAGAAATTCTGTCCATAAAAACAATGAACAGAACCGGTGACAAAGGGCAGCCCTGGCGGAGTCCAACATGCACTGGGAACAGGTCTGACTTACTGCCGGCAATGCGAACACAGCTCCTGCTCCGGTCATACAGGGACCGGACAGCCCTTAGCAAAGGGCCCCGGACCCCTTACTCCCGCAGCACCCCCCAAAGGGCAACCCGTGGGACACGGTCGAAAGCCTTCTCCAGATCCACAAGCACATGTGGACTGGTTGGGCAAACACCCATGAACCCTCGAGCACCCGATGGAGAGTATAGAGCTGGTCCAGTGTTCCACGAGCAGGACGAAAACTGCTCCTCCTGAATCCGAGGTTTGACTATCAGTCGGATTCTCCTCTCCAAGTACCCTGAAATAGACCTTACCAGGGAGGCTGAGGAGTGTGATCCCTCTTGTAGTTGGAACACACCCTCCGGTCCCCTTCTTGAACAGAAGGACCACCACCCCGGTCTGCCAGTCCAGAGGCACCGTCCCCGACCGCCACACAATGTTGCAGAAACGTGTCAACCAAGAAAGTCCTGCAACATCCAGAGACTTTAGGTACTCAGGGCGTATCAGAATCAGAATCAGAGAATCAGAATCAGAGAATCAGAATCAGAATCAGAATCAGAGAGAGTTTATTGCCATTGTCAATGAACAAAATTCACAAACATAGGAACTTGTCTCGGCCTTAAGGTGCAACACAAAACACTGAGCAATAATAAAATAACATATATTTAATCAAAAAGGGCATGCATTAAGAAATAGGAAGGCCAGGGCATCCGTCTGCAGCGCCATCTTGGAATAACTCATCCACCCCCAGAGCCCTGCCACCGAGGAGTTTGACAACAACCTCAGTGACTTCGGCTTGGGTGATGGATGAGTCAGCCTCCGAGTCCTCAGTCTCTACTTCCTCTTCGGAAGACGTAACAGTGGGATTTAGGAGGTCCTCAAAATACTCCTTCCACCGTCCGACGACATCCCCAGTCGAGGTCAGCAGGTCTCCACCCGCACCGTAAACCGGTGTTGGTGAGCACTGCTTCCCCTCCTGAGGCGCCGGACGGTTTGCCAGAATTTCTTTGGGGCCGACCGATAGTCCTCCTCCATGGCCTCCCCGAACTCCTCCCAGCCCTGGGTTTTTGCCTCTGTGACAGCACGAGCTGCGGCAAGCCTGGACCGCCGATACCCATCAACGGCCTCAGGAGTCCCACAAGACAAAGAGGCCTGATAGGCCTCCTACTTCCGCCTGACGGCATCCCTTACTTCCGGTCTCCACCACCGGGTTCGGGGTGGCCGCCGCGACAGGCACCTGAGACCTTGCGACCACAGCTCCGAGCAGCCGCATTGACGATGAAGGTCGCGAACATGGTCCACTCGGCCTCAATGTCCCCAGCCTCCCCGGGATTTGGGAGAAGTTCTCCCGGAGGTGTGAATTGAAGACCCTGCTGACAGCGGGCTCCGCAAAAGACGTTCCCAACAGACCTCACAATACGCCTGGGCCTGCCAAGTCTGTCCGGCTTCCTCCGCCGCCAGCGGATCCAACTCACCACCAGGTGGTGATCGGTTGACAGCTCCGCCCCTCTCTTTACCCGAGTGTCCAAGACACGCGGCCGGAGGTCAGATGACACGACAACAAGTCGATCATTGATCTCCGGCCTAGGGTGTCCTGGTGCCACGTGCACTGGTGGACACCTTGTGCTTGAACATGGTGTTCGTTATGGACAGTCCGTGACTAGACACAGAAGTCCAATAACTGAACACTGCTCGGGTTTAGATCGGGAGGCCGTTCTTCTTTGTGGATGACGATGTGACTGGAGAGGGTGCAGTGGATGCGGGTGGTCCAACATGGGAATTTGTGCTGCCTTGTTATGGCACAAATACAAAAAGTGTCAAATATTTGAAGGGCAGAAGAATGCAAAGCCCTGGCCTTGGATGTTATTGGTAAGGATTATTTTCAAAGCACAGATTTAACGTAAAGCGACTGCGTTTGTGTAACCTTTTAAGTTTAAAAAACGACTACAACAACATTCCCTCTAGCCAAGAATATAGGATGGTTTTACTTCAAACATACCTTGTGTCCTCTTCGGAAGCAGCCAGAACATGTATGTACACTGTTATCTTTTAGAGTCAGTGTATAAACAAGTCTTAAAGATTTTGGATAATAAGATTGTAGTGCACCATCATTGTAATCTCTTGGCCAAACATAATCTTTTGAGTTTTGAAAATGTAAGACTATTATCCAATCTGTGCCTGGTGTTAAAAATTCTAAATGGCTTGGGTGTTTGACAGATTTTGTGTTATGGTGCTGCAGTGCAAACTCTACGATAAACAAGAATAGAATGGCTTCATGACGGCATCCAACTTTTTGTCAATTTGCTCTTGGACAATCAACTTTCTCAGTGAAATGGGACCCTAGCACCCAATAAATTAACTCTAGCAGAGTTAATTCATCTTTGGACACCTTTCAAGACACCTAAATTACTTTGCAGTGCATTACTCATTCACACAGTGGTAGTAAGCCACAACATCCACTCGACAGAGAATATACTTTTTACTCCAATGTCCACCAAGCCTACTCCCGTATTGATCCCTTTCTAACTAGTAATTCAATTATATAAAATATCATAGAAACAAAAATTCACCCCATCAATATTAGCCACCACTCACCAGTAACTCACATGGAACATACTTGCAATACAGAAGCACCCCACCAGATGGTGTTTCAACACATCTCTCTTAAAAGATCCAGAGTTTGACGGGCTACTTCAAGAGAGAGTGGACATCCTTCCTTGAAATAAATGACTCTCGAGGGTCATCAGCCTCATTACTCTGGGAAACATGGAAAGCAGTATTATGGGGGGAAATGATGTCATACTCAGTCCATAGGAAAAAGATATAGAAGTCCAACTGGAAGAAAAAACACAAGAACTAGAAATCTTACATGCAAATAATCCATCAGAAACCATCCATAAAGAACTAAGAAAAAATACATTCCTGCTTAATGAAATAATAAACAAAAGAAACCAATTACCTTTCACCACAGCAATAAATCTGGGAAAAACAGCTATAACCTCTATTAGGTACTCAGCGGGGAAGCTAACCAATTCACCAACCGAGATAAACAACATTTTTCAAGAATACTACTAAAAATTGTACTACTAAAAATTTGACCCAAATCAAGAAGATATAAACCAATTCCTCGATAACACTCTCCTACCGAAACTCAACCCGGAACAAGTCAACACTCCTGAAATACCAATCACTGAAAAAAGAATACACTTCGCATTGAATCAAATGCAAAATATTAAAGCACCAGGACTGGATGGCTTCCCTGCTGAGTTCTATAAAAATGTCAACCTTATTCCCGCTATTCACGAGAATAATAACAGAAATAAAACAAAATGCTATATTCCCATCTCACATGAACACAACCCTAATATCACTCATCCCGAAACCCAACAAAGACCACACACTCACATCTAATTACCGTCCCATCTCACTCATAAATGTTGACATAAAAATGATCAGTAAAGCACTATCACATAGAATTGAAAAAATTATACCACATATCATTCATCCCGATCAGACCGGCTTTATAAAAGGAAGACACGCATCCAACAACACGAGCAGATTATATAATTTGATGCATTACTCATCAGTACAACAGAATGACACACTCATAGCCACATTAGACGCAGAAAAAGCTTTCGATAGGGTCAACTGGAAATTTCTATTCACCACACTACAAAGATTTGGCTTTGGAGAGTCATTTATTAACTGGATCAACATTCTATACACATCCCCATCTGCCACAGTCACAACCAATGGACTAACATCACAAAGCTTCACACTACACAGAGGGACAAGGCAGGGATGTCCACTCTCTCTCTATTCACCATTTTTATTGAACCCCTGGCTGCAGCTATCCGCCTGAACCCATTAATCAAAGGTATTGAAACAGCAAAAGCCCAAAAAATCTCGCTTTAGTCAGACGATATACTATTTATACAACACCCTCAAACACCTATTCATGAAATAATCAAAACAATTCGGTCTTTCTCAAAAACACCATCCTCCCGCTACATAAAACCAAATGGGATGTGGCATCCCACCAATCACCCATACCTATATGCTATGCTATCAAATCACTTACCTAGGCATCAAGATTTCCTCCATGCTGTCAGAATTGAAAACAACTTCACACCACTGCTAAAGACAATAGAAGAATGACTTACTTCGATGGCTCAACCTTCCCCTCTCCATAATTGGCAGAATAGCAGCAATAAAGATGACAATTTTATCAAAAATAAACTATTTATTCTCAATAATCCCAACCCACCCCACACTCACCTGGTTCAAATCACTAGACTCCATTAGCACTCACTTATAATGAGGCCCTGTCCACACGTAGCCGGGTATCTGATAAAACGCATATATTTTTCTACAAAAAAAATAAAAAATAAATTGCAGTTTTTCTGACAATCCCTTATGTCTCGGGACTTTCATGGGGAATAATATCTAAATTAAAACAAATACATTTCCAATCTGGACAGCTACTCTACTAAATATATTATAAAAAAGTGGGAGGGAAAGAGTTGGAAGATGTTCGTACATCCCTGTGGAGGACTACATAATCACATGTTTGGAGAGAGTTTTGTTGGAGGAATGTGACACATTTTTTTCATAACACCATCAAAGTGCCCATTATTTACAGGGAGGTACACACTGTTGGGGAAATTATAGCAGTAAGGAGGCAAACCCCTATCACGTATTCTGGGACTGTTCTGTTGTTCAAAAGTTTTAGAATGAAATTAAGGATGTACTGCAGAGAGTTTTTGACATTGCCATTCCACTCGATTTTGGAACTATGTACTTGTGCCTGAGGACTCCTCCCATGGACACAATAAACAGTTACCTCTGGAACATACTCTTGGCAGCAACGAAAAAGGCCATCACAAAAAATGTATGACACAAATTACACGGACAATCAGGGACTGGACAGACATTACTTTGGACATTTGTAAACTGGAGAGGATTACTTTCGGACTTCAAGTTGAAAATAGACAAATTCCACAGAATATGGACTAATTGGGACGTTTTATTTTGGTTGTGTGTCATGATTTCTCTTTTTTTTTTGTTCTGTTTTTGGTGGATGTCTGCTTGTTTTGGTTTAAGTCTTTTCTCCCTGGTTTTAGAAAAACAAAAAAGAAACTATGCCACAGCGAATGTGTAATGAAATCGCGGTCTTACCAAATATTAGAGTGTGCCAATTTTTTTGACAGACAGTGTACTACAGTTGCCACCATGCTGCTCTGGGGCAGAGGGAAGGAGGAACTTGGCTAGGAACTTGCTTGGGTGATTCGGTGCAACATACAACAATGTACAATAATAAAAGCAAGATTTTAAAAAAGCAGGACAAAAAGGGACAAAAGGGAAACAGAAGCAAGAAAAAAGTTGGTCCCTACCCCTTATGACTGTCGTAAAAACTGCAAAGAATTTTTAGACAAAGCAAAGTCCCTGTTTATTTCAAACCAGGCAACACTTTAAGACAAAAACTGGTTCACCCTAAGGACTGACGTCATAACCTCGTATCGGGGGGAAATAGTATTTATTTAATGAATGAATTATTTAATTAGGCTTATGTAATTACTTAATTACACAGTAATTAATAGTAAAATTATTTATTTATTATGTATTAATTTATTGAGGCCTATTTCACACCACGTGGTAAGATTAAATAACAAAATCATGTGTTTGAGTCTATATGTTACCTCTCTTCCCACTTGCGTCACATTCACAGACTACAACAGAAATGAGAAAAAAAATTGTATGTAGTATCATGTACTGTATTGGAAATTAAATATTAATATATATTTAACTTTTGCAAATATGTTTTAACCATTAACTTTAACTAGCGGTATATTTTTCAATGAACATGGATTTCCATCCATACATGTATTTACATACATGTATTTTCCCATTTTCCCACAAATCCAATCTCATTTGGCACTCCGATGAGCGGATGCAACTAGACAAAGAGTTTATGTACTAAAGCAAAAAGCCATCATGGAGCATAAAGTCTGATGTCAAAAATAAACAGATCACATCACTATCATCAGTCTCTTCAAATCAACTTAAGTGTATTACCATGTGACCATAACCGGATCTCAAATATCCCACGTTGGTGGCTGGTCTCTCGCTGTTCAGTTTTCTGTGTTTTGCACCTTCCTGAGGAGCACCTCTGCAGATATCTGCAGATCATCTCTATTGTCTTTCAACTCTCTTATTCATTCATTTTCTACCGCTTGACCCATTTTTCTACCCCATTTTATTTTCTATTGCGGGTGACTGGAGCCTATCCCAGTGCCTTTGGGCCTTAGGCAGGACCCTGGACAGGGGCCAGCACTTCGCAGGGTTGACACAGAGACATAGACACACAGACCATTCACTAGGGACAATTTATAGTTGCCAATTTTACCGGGCTGTTTTTCCAATGGAGCCATGAACCGTCAGCTTTGATTGTTTAAGTCCAGTAGCATTACCAGTCTTGTGTTTTCCTCATGTTGTTCTCATCTCTTGTTCTTCTTTTCTGGGATTATGCGGGTAATATGTTCATTTTAAACAAGATTCTTTAGCTGTGGAGCGAGTGCGTCAGTCTAGCTCGTCACCATAACCGGAAGTCCAGGTATCAAAGTTTTACCTGATTGTAAAAGCAAATCACATGAAAAGCTTTGATATCTCGAGTCCTTTGACTTGGAGAAACAAGGCTGCTGAAGTAATGATCATCATAACCCTTTGATTTGAATTTTCATCAAGGCATACAAATCAGAGCTTTCATGGGGAATAATATCTAAATTATATCTTCTGTCTTTGACATGTCTTTGACATGAGCGGTGAATAGGAGCCTAAAGTTAACAGCACCAATCAGGGAATTGGGCCCTGGGACCACAATTAAAGCTACAAATGAACCAAAGTACATTTGATTTTATTTAAAATATCACAATGGCCAAAACAGGCTGATCTAAATCAGTCTAAGATTCAGATGTTGGACAAACATCTGAAAAAGCACACACATTTAGAAAATTAAATCGAATTCAAGCCAAAACTAACAACAGAAAATAGGCAAAATGCATGGCAAAAATAAGACAAAATTACATGCTGCTTAAAATACATGCGACACACACAGACTTACCAAAATGTAATGACGTTTTTACCTAAACACACTGTTATTTGCGAGCACCACCCCCTTTTTTTTTTCACAGTGTGTGGTGCCTGCACTTGTGCGTTTATGCGAAGTCCAATTTTGATTGCATGAAGGGTTTTGACAAGGAAGACGCCAACGTACAAGATTAAGGGACAAAACAATGGTCTAAAAGGAGGTGACAGCCTGAAGAGCGGCTGCAAGCCAAGAGCCTCGTGCTTATCGGCAGAGGAGAGCGCATCCACGGGCAACAAAAGAAGGGGGAACACAGCAGAGGAATCGCGGCATAATCCCACGACAGCTCAGGGTCCGAAGAGAGCCCCAAAACCACACCGTGTGCCAAAGGCACACTCTCCCAACAGGGAGGAGAGGGAGGAATCAGAATCAGAATCAGAATCAGAAAGGGAACAAACTTCACAGACATAGGAACTTGTTTCGGCATTAAGGTGCAACACAAAACACTGAGCAATAATAAAACAACATATATTCAGTCAAACAAAAGGGCATGCATGCAAGGAAGCGGGCGTAGTAGCGCTAGCCTGGTAAAGCGCTTATTAAAACGAAAGATGCGCATATGGGTTGGAAGAAGCTTGGCCCAAACCTGGTCCGGCTGTGGCACAACACACCGCCACCGCAAAGCCCACAAGAGGTGGGGTCAGCGCCTTAGCACCTTAAAGGTACCACCACATTAACTCATCACAAGTAATTCAACTATATGTATCAAAAATAAATTGGTAAAAGGTAACTTTGCTTTGACATATGAAGAGTGGGAAAGTATTGTATATGTACATATCAGTGGGGGACCACAGAATCACATGTTTGGCGAGACTTCAGCTGGAAAAGTGTTTTTTCATAACACCATGTCAAAGTGCCAATTATTCACAAGGAAATTTCAACTGCTGGAGAAACTGTGGCAGCCAGGAGGCAAACCAATACCATGTTTTTTGGGACTGTCCTAGTCAGAAATGCTGGACTGAGATCAAAACACAGTATAAAAAAAAATAAAAAAAGTGGCGACAGAGCACTTCTGTACATACTTTCTATGGAATACGGACAACTTTTGCCCACTAATGAAGACGTCTGACATGAGAGAAAACAAAGGGCTGACTAACACAGTGAGTGACATCATTTGTTTGATTGAAGTAGTTTGTGTCTGTATTTTTTGCACAGAATGTGCAGCATATCTCTGCTTGTAAACTTGCCTTGTGATTCATAAAACGAGGGCCACAGGAGTGGATGATCCTGAAGTGCACACCCCCACACTGCTGCAATGACCAGCATTAGTCCAGGTGCCAGGCCCAAGTGTGTCCGTGCACTCAGAGGAAAATCTGGAATCTGGTGTCTCAGCTCTTGATGAGAGAAACAGCTGTTAGATTTTTGCCACCCGGTACAAAAAGAATATGACATCACTGTGTTCTGAACCATCCTGTAGGAGTAGCATCCACTTACATGCAGATAATGCAATTCTGTTTGCTAAGCCACCTTCTTGTGCACAAGTGATTCAAAATATTCAGAAGGATTTTCACCCCGTCCTACACAACTGTGTTAATTTAAAATTACTAATGAATTCAAATAAAACAAAATGTATTCTCTTCTCCAAAGGACACTCTATTGACCCAAAAAATAAATCTATTCTAATGGGTGACGGTAATATGATTGAACAAGTACCCCATTACAAATACTTGGGCATCTGGATCAATGATAAACTCTCCATCAACAAACACATACAAGGACTGGTCAAGGACTACCGGCAGTGCCGATGCACTTGTTTTATATAATTTGATCTCATATTGTATGTATAAATGTGTTTTTATGTATTGGTTAATTTTATTGAAAGTTTTATTTGTGTTTTAGTATCCTGTGTTTGTTGTTTATTTTGTGTTGTGTTTTAACAGGGACCCATGAAAAAGAGACATTTTCTCTGTTTTCCCTGTATAAATAAAATAAAAGGGAAAATCCTGGTCCCCTGACACTGCAGCCGACCACTGCACCTGACATATTTTGTCAGTGACACAGAAGAAATGGGGGTTAATTGACAAATCTCTTCCAAATATACAAAATAGATCACACGTTTATCATCTTCACTTCATAGTGTAATATGTTCTGCCATAGGCAAATTTTGACTGCTAAGATCAATAGAATTTGATCTGATCCAAGTTGTACATATTTGTCCATGGAAACTAGTATCATCCACAACTCCCCGAGGTTTCTACTTCCTTCCAAAGGGTTTTGCAGTTTTTCCTTGCCAAGAAGAAGAATCTAAGGGCAGGGGATGCTGGGAAATTATCTATTTGCTAATTTCCCATGAACATTGTTTAATCCTTGTTTCTATGTCGCCCTTTGAGGCAACTGCCGTTGTGATTTTGGCCGTTACAAAAAATAATTGTATTTAATTGACTTTGTTTAAAGCTGTGCATGATTCCACCTGCAATGCTGCCTCTTCTCAGTCTTTCCAAGACTGTGTGTCTCATTCTCCATTCTGTGATGTGTCTACTGCAGGTGTATTAACTCTAACAGACTGCTCATATTGATTTTGAGAGTAAATGGATGCTCTGCTTTCTATAAAGTGAAATCCAATCCTTTGATGCCAGCTCCACTCCACCACAGTGTGCTCAGACCTGGGGTGTGCAGATCCAGGGTAGTGTGCGTGGGTCCGGGGTAGTGGTGTGTGTGTGGGTCAATGGTAGTGGTGTCAGTGGATCCGCAGTAGTGCTATGCATGGGTCTGGGATGGTGGTGTGCGTGGGTCTGCGATAGTCATGAGGCCATGAGGATTTTTTTTATACTTGTAACGCCCAAAATCCTTAGACCCCACTCTTCGGCAGTGAAAAATAAAAAAAAAAACACTGGGGGAAAAAATAGAAACCTCGGGGAGAACCACAGTGAAGGAGGAATCCTTCTCCCACGGACAGACAGGCTGCAGATGTTCATTTGCAGATATCCAGGCAGATGAGGGGCCGTTTGTCTCGATTAGAGAGCATTCCCCAAGGCAGTAGAGGGGCATACTGAGAGAGTAGTCTTCAGGTCAGGGTTATGAGATGGGGCATCTAGAGTGCAGTTGTAGCTGGAGCAGCATCAGCAGTGTCTGAAACTATACCACTCCCGAAGGGAAAAAAACATGCAAACAGCAATGAACAGACTACAGGTGAACTAAAATATCAAATATTGTTGAAAGGAAGAGTAGAACGAAGCAGAGGCTAGTGCTCAAGCTGCCATATTTCTAAAAAACTGGAGGTTTTTGTTTATGTTTTTAACTGGCCTGACCAGTTTTTCAAAGAAGAACATTTTAAGCCAGTCTTAAATGAAGAGACTGTGTCGGCCTCTTTGACGTGAACAAGGAGATGATTCCATAAAACAGGAGGAAATATCTGCGTTGTTACACAATGAATGGCTTTTAATTTAGTATATTGGGCCAACGGTTCCACAATATTGTATCTCTATGGGCAAAGAAATATAAAAATTGAAAATCCACAATCATATTCGTCTCATAGGTCCACAAATATTCCATATTCCGTATGACTTTGACCTGAGTATGAATAATGCTCAAAGCCACAAACCACTCTATTGAAGACAGTGAGGTGGAGATTCTGAGCAGGGAGAAAAGATGGTTTGAAAGAGGAGTTAAGGAGGCAATCTTTGTTAAAAAAAGAGAATCCTTCCTTAAATCGTAATGGAGGTTTAAGATTCAACCTTCCAGTTGTTTATAATTTGGTCTGCTGAAACCATGGAGATGCCCTGGGCATTCTGATGCTAAACAGGCACTCAAGGTGAGACAGGGAGCAATAGAACAATAGGCCCATCACAGTTAAGTTTCAATGGGCCATGATCAGGAAGTCCCGCCCTGTGGGCAGGGCTTTCACAGAGTATGATATAAACAGGAGTTCTCAGACTTGTTTCACTGATTGAGAATGACTCTTGGATGAGTTCAAAACAGAGTCCAGATGACTACAACTGAATCTTTTTCTTCAATACAATTGATGAGAATAATAATAATAATGGCACAATGTGATGAAGCATAAATGAGGTTACGGCATAGTGAGTCCAACATAAACATCCCATCTCACCCAAGACTTTTCAAATTTTTTCCAGTTTCAGGTCAAGTCTAAAAGTAATTTTTTCCATATGTCTGATTTCTGTTATAATGTCAATCCAGTCCTTAATCGTTGGGGGAATTTGTGTCATCCATTTCCTTGTGATGGCTTTTTTTCCTGCTACCAAAATTATATTCCAAAGATATTCGTTTATTGTGTCCGTGGCAGGGGTTTTGAGGCCCGAATACGTTGCTCTGAAATCTAATGGGATGGTAACATCAAATATAGTCTGTAACTCCTTGTTGATTTCAGTCAAATTTTTTGGGCAACAGGACAGCCCCAAAACACATGATAGTGGTCTGTCTCCTGGTTGCCAAAGTTTCTCCAACAGTTAGCGTTTTCCTGTGAGTGGTTGGCACTTTGGCTTGGTATTATGAAGAAACATGACACATTTTTCCAACGTACCGTATTTTCCCATTCTTCGACCGTCAGAACAAGGTTACCTTCCGTTTCCCATTTGTTTTTAATATATTCAGTAGAGTAGCTGTCCAAATTAATAATGCATTGATATAGTTTGGATATTATTCCCTTTGAAAGTTCCGATATATAAGCCTTGATAATAAATTCAGGCAGAGGGTTATAAAGTTCATTACTTTGTTTAATTTCTTGGTTATAATGACTCCTTATTTGTTAATACCTAAAGAAGTCCTGTTTCTCCAATTATCAAAGCTTTTAAGATGGTTATCTTTTACAATCTGGAAAAAACTGTTAATCCAGACCTTGGATCTCAAATCTATTCAATTTGGTACAAAGCCTTGGTCATAAACCAACCAGTTTAAAATTTTAACATCTTTGTTTAGTTTGTATGTCTCGATTAGCTCCTTCCATATTGTTAACACAGATTTTACCCAGGGATTCTTAACTTCCTCCAGGTGACTCAACCGTTTGTCATCTGTCAGTAAGGCCTGTATCCTAGCACCACATAAATTTCAATATTTTTCCATTGGGCTTCATATTCTGGGTCACACCAGCACAGCAACGCTCTGATTCGAGCTGAGATGAAGTAACTTTTCAGACAAGGTAAACCCCAGCCTCCTTTTTCTTTTGGCAACTGTATGGTTTTAAATCGAATTCGGGGTTTCTTTGCTTGCCATAGGAATCTTGAGATTGTTTTATTCCACTCATCAACCAGCCGGTGGGGAATGGAAATCGGGAGAGTCTGGAACAGATAGAGAAACCTGGGCAAAACATTCATTTTTATAGTTTCAACCCTTTGACATAGTCTTAAGTATGGGATAAGATTACATTTTTCAATATCTTTCTTTATAGTGGAGAAAAGGGGAGTATAGTTTATCTTTAAAATTGTTGATAGTTCTTTATGACGGACCACACTGGAATATTTAAGGGATTCTGTTTGCCTTTTAAATGGATAAGACTTTCCAAAGGACAGAGGGGGGGCACCAGTAAGAGAGAATTTCAGTTTTTTGTACGTTCAATTTGTATCCAGACATTGGACCTATATCTTGGAGGAAATGCATCACATTGGGTATGGAAATTTCTGGTTTGGTCAGATATAGGGGTACATCATCTGCATAGCAGGCAATTTTATGTTCTGTCCCGTCAATTGAAACGCCGTAAATTGTTTCTGATTGTCTAATATATTGGGCCAATGGTTCTAAGTACAAGGTGAACAACAAGCACAACCTTGCCTCACCCCTCTTTCCAAAGTCGGTGTGTCTGTCAAGTGACCATTAATTTTTTTTCTTGATGTTGGACGATCGTAGAAAGCCCCAATATTTATTATTATTAAATCATCTCGTTTAAATTTGCTCAGCACTTTAAATAAATATGGCCAGCTAACAGAGTCAAAAGCTTTCTCAGCGTCGAGACTTATTATCACAGTTTTGATGTTTTTGTATAAGGTTCATTATGTTTAAAGATTGTCTTATGTTGTCTTGTGTTTGTCGTTTGTTGTTTGTTAATAAATTCATGTCTATTCTTTTAGACATAATTGAGGTGTATATACGATTGTCCACATTCAGAATTGAGATTGGTCTGTATGAGGCACAGCCAAGTCGATCCTTCCCCTCTTTAGGTTTTAAGGATACGATGGCTTCTTTCACACTCGGAGGGATCTGAGCTTTCTAAGGGCCCAGTTGAAAGTTGTTAAAAGCAGGGGAGTAAGTGTGTCTTTTAGAGCTTTATACCACTCTGAGGTGAACCCATCACTCCCCAGAGATTTATTGTTTTTTTGTCTTTTGATTGCACTTTGAATTTCTTGTTGTCATTTCAGCTCAACATTTGTTGTTTTGTTCTTTGGTCATGGCAGGTAATTTGAGTGTGTCCAAAAACAACTGTATTTTTTCTTTGTTTCCTGATATTTTGGTGAAAAGTTTTTTGTAAAGTGATTCAAATGCTGATTGTATTTGGTTTGGTTAAAATTGTGTAATTCTGCCTGTCTCGTATTTCAAAAATGTTTCTCTCTGCCTTTTGTTTTCTAAGCTTCCAAGCTAATAGTTTTGTGAATTTGGAGCCGCTTTCATAGTGTCTTTGTTTGGTGAAGAGCATTTTTTTTTATTATTTCCTGTGAGGTCAGGTCATTAATCTCACCCCGTGTCTTTTTAATTTCCTGTAGCATTTGTGGATCTTTGTTTTCCGCATGTTTAGGCTCCAGAAGCTTTAGTTTGTTCTGTAAATCGTTTCAATTTTTCTGCATTTGTTTGTTTTTGGCCGAGGCGACAGCAATTACCCTGCCCCTCAAAACAGCCTTTACTGCATCCCAGAAGATGCCAAATGTATTATTTATAGATTTACCAGTACTTTGAGACCTGCAGACATCCAATGTCGGCTGAACGTGTTAGTTCCAGTTACCGCCAAATATGAGGGTTCCCTCAGAGTGGTTTGCAATTAGATCCACAACTTCAGCATAGAAGGTGAGATCGCTTCCTGGTGGAGCATATACGTTCATCAAAGTAAATACACTTCCATTCATTTTCCCTTTAACCAGTACAAATCTGCCCTCTCCGGCCCTGTGTTCAAAACTTTGATCAAAAGGTTATTCTGCTTGAGACCAGTATGGCCACTCCCCTCTTATGTTTGCCCCTGTATGAAGAAAAGTAAAAAAAAAAGTAAGTCTGTTAGAACATCAAAAACTAACTAAATTTGGTTACAAGTCATTTAAGTGTGTTTCTTGTAGGTATATAATATACATTTTCTTATTTTTCATCTTTGTCAACATCTTTGACCGTTTAATTGGACCCAATATTCCATTAACATTAAAAGATGCAATTCGTAATTTTTCAGAGGCCATTGTATTAAAC
The DNA here is from genome assembly GCA_015082035.1 of Chaenogobius annularis. Taxonomy (NCBI): domain Eukaryota; kingdom Metazoa; phylum Chordata; class Actinopteri; order Gobiiformes; family Gobiidae; genus Chaenogobius; species Chaenogobius annularis. The sequence continues at coordinate 986,092 of BJKM01000090.1, read as the reverse complement.
ATGTTGATATCTTTCTTACAATCATGCTCATTTTACTACGAAACAATAGAGACGTACAGAAAAAAAAGTGGTCCCGTCCCACAACCGTTCCGTGCTTATCCGTACTAACATAGTCCCCCTGGTTATGCTGTCCAGTTGATCTCCTTTTGAGGGGCAACATGATGTGAACGCTGACTCGTTGTTTTCCTTCCCTCCCCCCAGGGGTCCTCTCAACACGTAGTACAGGCAACAGGCTTACTTCATTAATTAAGACATTATAGAGAAGACAGGAACAGAAACACAAAATAAGAGGTTTTGTGTTCGTCATAATACCCCTGAGAAGTGGTACGCATTGCATACAAACACCGGAGTTTTGTTCAACCATCTGTAGATAATCTTACTGTTGAGAAGAGCTTGGCGCAGCTTGTATCCCTCGTAGAAACTCCCCCGCTTCTTGAGGGGTTTTAAAGATGTTCTGTTGGCCATCGTGCGTGGCCAAAAGTTTAGCTGGATACAATATTCCATGGCGGTCCCCCAACGCACGGAAGCGAGCTTTAACTCCGTCAAATTGTCGTTGCTGTTGTCGGGTTTCTGCTGACAAATCCGGGCAGAAGCTGACTTGACAGGATTCATATTTGGCTTTGAATCTCCGCGCGGCGTGTAATCTTGATAATGTAGCAGCTTCATCACGATGGCCCTTGGCTTGGTGTCCTGGGGCCGCTGCGGTGCGCTCTCTCATTGGCCTGAGTGTGAAGGTTGACTCCAAGAGCCTCCAACAGCCACTTCTGCAGGAACCCGCACATGTCCGCACCCTCGACCCCTTCAGGCAGGCCAACCACCCTCGCTCGGTCTTCTTGATTTTGAAGCTTTAACTGTAATAAATCCCCTCAGCTCTGCAGTTTTTCCACTTTGATTTTAGGTGTCAACATGTCGTCTTCTCCACTCTTTTACTTTGCGCATTTAGCTCTGATTTTAGATCCTTTTAGATCCTTGCCAGCAGAGTGGCATTGGAGCGTGAGTTCATTTCTTGTTGTAATACTTTTAAACTTCCCATTAGATCACTGTGGGATTAGAAGTTGAGCGTTCCTCCTCGTGGCCTGCGTCAGTCCCATTATCAGCAGCTGCCGTCGATCGTGTAGTCATTCTGCCACTTTGAGTTTTAGGCCACTTTTGTTTTCTTTTGAAGCTTTTACGTGGCATTGAGACTCACGCTTCTGTTTCAAACGTGAGAAATGCCTTACGTCAGCCGTCAGATTTTTGGAGGAACCCTCAGGAACAACCTCTCGTCAGCAGCACGTCATAACGCTGTCTTTACTTACTTTTACTTAATGTATTACCTTCCGACTTTGTTTTCGGACTTGAAGACCCTTCAAACTATTCAGATGCTTTCTTAATTAGTCAGTCCAATAGTGCCATCTAGAGGCCAAAATGTCCTTGTAAAGAAATCATTATTAGAATTGTTTTCTTTGTTTATTATAATATATTTTAAAGTGATTTTAATCATATGCATATAGTTAATAATTATGCACAATGTGGGAATTTTGGCATTTCATAATAATTTCCCCTCATTTAAAATTGAGCTGAAAGTGCATATAGAATTTTCATTATAGTAAATTTTTACTTTTAAGAATATTTTTATTGCATTATTTTGAACATAAATATCAATATAATCACAAAAAAAGTGAACGTGGGAACAATTAACTGCATCATATTACACAGATTTTGCCTACATAAGAACCACTAGAGTACTTTGTGTGTTTTGAGGATTTCCAAAATCATACATAATGTTTTTTTTATGTAAAGCAGTGACTTGTATGTATGGACAGTTGTGGACAGTAATCATTATTTAGAAAACTGTTTGATTTCACATACTTAATATAATATCAGTGAATACAAATTCAACCATAGACTGTAAATGCCTTTCTCATTTCCATTTACAACACAAAGATAAACAAGGTTAAAATGTATTGCAAATATTACACTTTATAATGCTACATAGATCACTGAAACATCTATGCTACACTATATTTAAGCTGTCATTGTACATTAGCTACGAGTCTCTTAAGGATGTTGTGATGTCAAGTTAAACCAACAGTGCAACTTTTTCATCACTTCAATAGTTCAGATAGTGTAAAGACAGGTCATTTGTCTTGTTAACAAACATGAGAGAAGAACAAATCGCTCTCTTGTTTTAAAATGATCCAATAAAAGCACATAAACTATCACCTGGTCCCAAACTTTCTTTTTCCGTAGTTATTTCTGTAGTCCCATCACTCAGATGGAAAAACAAAATGCAAGTTAGGCTGCTCAGCCTGAGAAATGTTATTCATATCCACTGAGGAAAGATAACGCCCAGTCTCACTGAAACTAGTCTGAAACTTGCTGTGCTAAACGTGTCAGATCCTTATGTAACAAATCAAATCTTAATTAATCATTTAATTTCTTCTGATAATCTGGATTTTATTTTTTAAACTGAAACATGACTTGACAAAAACACAGGAAATGTAGTTCTAATAGAATCTGCTCCACCCAACTTTGAATTTGAATCTGAATCATGAGAAAACAAAAAGGGTGGAGATGTCTGTGCTGTTTTTAGCAATTAAATAGCTACCCACTGGTTGTCTTCATGGGTGTCTTTTGGGTGCATATCCTTTAAACTAGAGCTAAATCAGTCTCCATCCATTCTCTTCATGGTTTTATACAAGCCTCCCCATCACTGCCAAAGTTTTATTGATGACTTTACTGAGATGCTTTCAGTCGTATGCACAGACTTTGATGGTTTGGTCATAACAGATGATTCAATTATCATAATGATAATCTTTGTGACAGAAACGCTAAAGAGCTTCATGCTGTCCTTGAAACCTTTGGTCTTACTCAGCACGTGAGTGTCCCCACCCACAGCAGAGTGGCCCCACCCACAGCAGAGGGCACACTCTAGATCTTCTAATTACAAAGGGGGTTAATATTTCAAACGTCAATGTGGTCGATGTTGCTCTGTCTGAATCATTTCTGTGTCTTCTGTTTTTCCCAAACCACCGGCTGGTCCTGCAGCTGTTCTGAGGAGACACATAAATGACGGCACAGGAAAACTGTTTATGGACATACATCTTACATCTAGTGTTTTGAATGTTCTCGACACCATTGCCCCATGAAGGCTAAAATTGATAAAAATAAGTAGAAGGCGCCATGGAGACATGATGATTCGGTCAGGGCACAGAAAAGGGAGCGCCGCCGGGCGGTGCAGAAATGGCACACGTCAAAGCTCCAGGTTCAAAAAGAGATTTACAGAGAGAAGTTGTACATGTACAACCTCATTTTATGTAGAACTAGGGAAGGATATTTTTTTCTGAAATAATTGGAAGCTGCAGTAACAACTCGTGTGTCCTGCTTGCCACAGTAAACAGATTAACAAACCCTCCAGCTCAGCTGCCGTTAGAAACTCATTTCCACAGCTCCAGGTTTTGGTGAAGGGCTGTGTGGACACATTGGTCCTGTACTCAGGCTCAGGTCTCTGCACTGGCTCCTGTGGCTCATAGAACAGACTTTATTTAGCTCGGCTTGTGTACAAGTCTCTCCATGGCCTACCACCAAAGTACATCTCAGACATGTTACTGCCCTTATGAACCATATATATATACAGTGGCCAATAAGTATTGGTTCCTCAAAATTTGCAAGTTCACCCATTTAAAAAGATAAGAGAGGTTTGTAATTTTCATAATAGGTACACATCAAGAGTGAGAGTAAACAGTATACATGCACCTGTTTGAACTGATTAGACGCATAAGAGACCCCCGAACACACTTCAAACTATCAGACTCCAGTCTTCACCATGACTAAGACCAGAGAGCTTCCCAAAGACACCAGAGAGATAAAATTGCACAAAGCTGGGATGAGTCAGACTGCAAATGGTAAACAACTGTGAGAAAAGATAAACTGTTGGAAACATTATTAGAAAATGGAATCTCCCTCGGAGTGGGGCTCCGTGCAAGATCTCACCTGGTGGGGTTCAAAATGATCCTGAGAACAGTGAGGAATCAGCCCAGAACTAAACTGGTAAATGATTTGAAGACAGCTGGGACCGACCCTGGGACCACCGTCACAAAGATGACAATAAGTAACACACTACGTCGTCATGAGGTGAAATCCTGCATTGCCCGAAAGGTTCCCCTACTACACAAAAATCATGTTAAGAGCCCATCTGAAATTTTGCAAAAGACCATCTGGATGATCCAGAGGAGGAATGGGGGAATGTGATGTGGTCAGATGTGACCAACATGGAACTGTTTGGTTTAAACACCACTCGCCGTGTTTGGAGGAAGAAGAATGCTGAGTTGCATCAAGAACACCAGACCTACTGTGAAAGCATGGGGGTGGAAACATCATGCTTTTGGGATGCTTTTCTGCAAAAGGGCCATGTATTGTGACACTTTGGGTAAAACCCTCCTTCCTCGGTCAGAGAATTGTAGATGAAACGTGGCTGGGTCTTCCAGCATGATAACGATCCAAAGCACACAGCAGGAAAACCAAGAGTGGCTCCGTAAAAAGCATATAACTACAGGAACCGTTTGACCTCTGTCATTGCCAACCAAGGCCATATTACAAAGTATTAAAAGTTACTTTTGCTGGCTGCCCAATACTTACTGGCCACCCATTTTCACAAATAAATTGTTTTAAAAAACATACAATAGTGATTTCCTGGATTATTTTTTTTTCACATTCTGTCTCTCACTCTTGATGTGTACCTATGATGCAAATTACAAACCTCTCTTTTATATATATATAACACACATATAACATAGATAGATGTGGTGGAACTCTGTTAGATGTTGGCAAACCTCGAATGGAATAGCTGGGGCAAAGGAGACACGCTTGCCTTTGTACTGGAGGTCTCCTTTAACTTTTGTCCTGTTTATATATATATATATATATATATATAATATATATATATATATATATATTATATATATATATTATATATATATATATATATATATATATATATATATATATATATATATATATTATATATATTTATATATAATATAACATATTTCTATATACATATATGTATATAATTAAAAAGACATTGTTTCCACATCTAAGTTAATGAGTTTTCCTTGTTCTTTAATGACAAATGAAAAATTCAATCAATTCCACAAAGCAAGTAATGCCACTAATGCCACCTAGACACTAACACTTTATGACAACTGTAATTGACAAAACTGTCCAGAAGATCATCACCATTCAGAGTTCCTCTACATGCTGCCTCGATGTGTTACCCACCAGATTTCTAAAATCTGTGCAGAACAGTTTCTTAGCACATTCATTCAAATAGTAAACATGTTGCTTTAATCTAAAAACATTCCCAAGGGCTTTGAAAACTGCTGTCATAAAAGCCCCTTGATGCCGCAGTAACTGAGAAATTACTGGCCCTGCCATTTTGGGGGCAAAGTCCTCAAAAAGGTTGTTTACCAACAGCTCACTGATTTCCTCTTAATAAACAACTCATTTGATGTTTTCCAGTCAGGTTTTAGACCTCATCACAAGCACTGAGACTGCTCTTGTCAAGGTGACAAATGACATCAGCTTTCACACTGACACAAGAAAAACGGTGCTGCTTTTGACACTGTCGATCATGGGACCCTCTTACAGAGACTAAGAGGACTGGGTGGGCATCATTGGCACTGCCCTAAATTGGTCCTATCTGGAAGACAGGAAGTTCTTAGTTGAAATTGGTAACTGTCTCAGACCAGATGCCCCTGACCTGTGGGGTGCCCTGAAGGTCAAATCCAGGACCCCTTCTGTTCAACCTCTAAATTCTGCCATTAGGTCAGTTGATACGCAGCGAACATGTGTCCAATCACAATTATGCAGACGCGACACTCAGATCTATGTTTCACTGACGGCAGGTGAAAATGGACCAGAAAGCTATTCCAAAGCGACCTAGATAACTACACTGCAAAACTGGGATTCAAAAGAAAAGCACGGAGAGAACTGTCGTCAGAGAGAAGAAGCCAGGTTCTCTGTTTGGGATAAAGAACGAGAAAATGAAACTCGACATATGACAACTTGAGCAGGTAAAAGCGGAGAAAGTTTCAGCCATGGCGCTAGCGGCTAAGCTAGCTCGGGCTGAGGCTTTTTTTTAATCCACGAAATACTGAACGGAAGTGAGCTGTACAAGGCTCCGGATTGTTTAAGGAGCAATCAAACTTTCAATGGTGTATAGGAAGCTAAAATAGTATTTGTATAATTTGTGGATTAACAATAAAAAGAAGCGAGAGAGCGACTCTCAAAATAGTATACACTTACAACAACAACTGAGAAAAATACAGCCATAGGTTCCATGAGTTTTACTGTTGTGTCCGCGGAGGAAAAGCGGAACTTCTGTGCACGTACCTATGTCTCTCGGTACCGCTGTGTTGTGAGTTCGAATCCCGATGAATTGCTGAATGTCCTCCCTCCTCTCTCATTTCCCATTTTGCGCGGTCTTTCCTCTCTAATAAAGCCTAGGGGCCAAAAATCTTTTTCAAATATATATATTAGGAACCGTTGTCACCCCATCTATAGAAAATGGGCAACATCGGTGCCGGGGAATATAGGTACCCCCTTTGAACACAGACATGTTCAAGTGATCCTTAAAACCCCTTATTCTTGACTTTTTATTCCGCCTTTTCCACCATCTTATAAATGGGAACTCTCAAGCTGTTTGATATGCTGTACATAAAAATAAAGCTGAAACCCTCTTATTTCCAGTCAAAATTATTCTGGAAAGCATCAGGGTCAGTTTATACTCCAAACCCACAAATAAAAAATTACCCAAACATAAAAGGAATTGGACCTTCATATAAATTCCGTCTGGATGTCGCTAAAAAAGTCACAAACCACTCTATTGAAGACAGTGAGGTGGAGATTCTGAGCAGGAGAAAAGATGGTTTGAAAGAGGAGTTAAGGAGGCAATCTTTGTTAAAAAAAAGAGAATCCTTCCTTAAATTGTAATGGAGGTTTAAGATTCAACCTTCCAGTTGTTTATAATGGTTTGCTGAAACCCTGGAGATGCCCGAGGCATTCGGATGCTAATCAGGTACTCAGTGAGGGGGAGAGAAAGTCAGTGTACAATAGGATGCAAATTGGCCCAACTCAGTTTAAATGGCCCATTATCAGGTGGTCCCGCCCTGTGGGCTGGGCTTTCACAGAGTAAGATATAAACCTGAGTTCTCAGACTTGTTTCACAGATTGAGAATGACTCTTGGATGAGTTCAAAACGTCCTGATGACTACAACTGAATCTTTTTCTACTATTTTCTACACTGATAATTGATATACATTTTCTCTTCTGTTGCAGACAGTCTCACAAAACCCAACTCTCAATAAATCTTTTAAAACATCAACCTGTGTCGTTCGTTTATTTTAATTGTAAGCCCATGTAATGGATTGCAACATTACACAGGGTGAAAAGTCTTGGCCCACGGTGATCTTCTGCGAGATCCGAGCAGGGGTGAGTCGGAGTCGATGACTGATGGCAAAGCCAGCCACGGTTGGATTACTTAGCAGGCAGGCAGGTCCAATGGTGAGCGGTTTAGCCACAGAGCCGAGCAGGGGTCTAAGCAGGAGGGGACAGGCAAAACTCGTGGTCGAAGACAGAAGGCTGAGGTAATATCCAGGGCAGAGGTCGGGAACAAACGAGTAGGGATGGGACGAACAACACTGCTACGAGTGCTCAAGAGTGAAACCCTGTATTGGTGCGTGTGTCGCTGTAAGAAAAAAATCATGTGACCGATACGGGGTCGTTTAAATGTGCAAAGTGTATTTATATGGAGACAAACTGTATCAACATGTTGCAGATGGATTGGATTGCTTTTGCTGTTGCATTTTTGCCACTTTTGCCTTAATGGATCGTTCTAGGAAGTTTTCTCAGGTCTGCAATAACTTTGATCTTCTGACGCCAAATAAGGTAAATCTTTCTCCTTTGCGCATTGTTTACTGTTTTATTGTTACTGTGTTTTGTTTATGTGAAATATGTTTCAAGTTCATGTCAATGTTTTCTTTTATTGTAGGTGAAGTGTCGGCTCTATCTTAGCTATCTTACATCAACAAGAGCACCTCCACTTCAGCTCGGCATGGCAATGACAAATTGGCAGATAGGCCTACTCCTGCGATTACCCCAGGTATGTTGAAATTGTAAAAAAAATACAGTCCTTTAGCAAGCTTTAACTCTAGAACTCCCACGCCCATCAATTTGATGGCTCTATTAATAACATTGTAATTTCTCACAGCGGATGACAGCGTCATTTTTAATGTCTCACAGCAAAGCTAAAAGGTTAAATGGATTTGAAGCGATATTCCGTACAAGAGACCCTGGCAATGCTTCAAAACGTTGAGGTTTCATTCGGGAGGTGAAGGCAAATCAGGCTGGAGGACTTGTTGGTTTTGGGCAGCTCAGCCGAACCAGGAAGCGATTCGGAGGACGAATAACAAGCCCCCGCAAAAAGAAGCCGGTAAAATCTCCCTGGCAGTAGGTCTATTGAAAATGTTCAAGGTGTTTGTGACAAACTTCATTATATAGTTATGGCATTTTAGGCTGTCGAGATCAATAAACTAAGCGCCTGTGTTGCATCAGCTGCCCCGGTAACATCGCGGCATATTCTTGGCAACAATGTTCAAGGTCTTTACGAATCCTGTGTTATTATAGTTTTTGGCTGGCTTTTTTTTAGAAGGTGGGTCCAGATCAATGAATGAATGTGCGTATATTTTCTGTAACAGCGCCTTTGTTATCGCAAACAACCCCCCCCTCCTCCTCCTCCGACCCCCCCCCCCTCCTCCTCCTCCTCCGAATAATGATAATAGTCATGAAAGAGGCTAATAGACCAATTTTTAGCCTGTAAGAAGAATCATTCTTTCGATTACGTGATCGCCAGAGCGAAACCGTCAAATTGAACCGGAAATTAAATATTTCCTCTTGACTTGCAGGTTGCAACAAGAAAGCAGTGGATGAGACTGGTCAACATGATCATCAAAGACAGCCTCTCAGCATGGTTGAAAATGAGGGATTCAAGGAGCTCATGAAGCTTGTCGCTCCTTGATATGTTCTACCAAGCAGAAAGGTATGTTTAAGAAATGTATGTTTGAATGAATTAATGAGTAGTGTCTCTAGAGTGATAGAACAGTATGTATTAATAAAAAAGGTATTACATTATTTGTATGGTTATTTTTAGACCATCAAGGACTTGGTGAGCCAGCGATATGAGGTGAAAAAGGGAAAGACTAAAGAGGACCTCTAGTGCGCCGTTGCTGTTTAACAGCTGATATGTGGACGTCCATAAACATGGCGGCATATCTGGCTGTTACTTGCCATTATGTCGACAAAGAAAGCCATGAACTCCGTTCATCAGTCTTGGGAGTGCAGCATATTCCACAAAATCACACAGGAGAAAATATGGCCATGGCTAAAAAGGAGCCTCATGGAGTGGGACATAGCAAGCAAGGTCAGGTGTCTTGTCACTGATGCAGCAGCAAACATGATTTCATGTGCTCGAATGCTGCTAACCATTTGTATTGCCCATTCCATGAATTTAATTTTTAAAAAATCATGTGATCAAAGCCAAACACTAACAAAACACGGCAAATTGTCACATACTTTCGATCAAGCACCACGGCAAAAGAAAAGCTAACACAAATGCAGCAACAGCTGGGAATACCATTCCATAAACTAAGAAATGAGGTGCCGACTCGATGGAACAGCACCTTTCACATGCTGGAAAGGATGATAGAGGCAGTCTGGGTGTCACTGGCCTCATTAAAAACTGTTATCAGTCCAATGACTCCGGAAGAATTTGAAATCACGGAAGAGATGCTCAGGCTGCTTTCCCCTTTTAACCAAGCCACAAAAGAACTCTGAGGACAAAAAGAGTATCGGGATCAAAGGTTATTCCACTGAATGATCCACATTGAGCTTCAACATCAAGCCTCAACATTTACAAATCAGTTGCTCAAGAACTAGCTGAAAATCTGAGAAGGCGTCTAACAGAGCATCTCCAACATGGTATCACTCAGTGTGATGACACTGGCAACACTGTTGGACCCCAGGTTTAAAACAGTGTGCTTTTTCAGACCACAAAAAGCAAATGAAGCTGTTAAGAGACTGAAGTCGGAGTATGAAAGAGACTGAAGTCGGAGTATGAATGAACCCATTTTTAATGTGTTATTTTGTATGATTCAACACTTAAACTAACAAAATCCCATACATAATTTTGCTGTCTTTTACATACCAACCAATTTTAGCATTTACACAAAGTTTTAAGCAAATTTTAAACTTTTCTCTCTAATTTAAAATGAAATTATACAATGACAAGATCATATTTTAAATAAAATACTAGCAAATAGAGATATTATACATATTATTTGACAGGCTGATGTTGGGTTTGCGGCATGTAAGCTGTCTTATCTTACTTTCATGTTGTTTGCCTGCAATGATTTTAGAACTACTGCAGAGGTCACTAGAGTGACTAACTAGAGCAGGGGTCACCAACGCTGTGCCGGCGGGCGCACATGCGCCCTGAGCAACCCTTGATGGCACCCGCGAGGCATGCACCAAAAATAGCACTACTCATATTTCAACATTTACATATATAGAGCTGCAACAATTACTCGAATAAATCGAACAATTCGATTACAAAAAAGCTTCGATTATTATTATATTGCTTCGATGATTCGTTTAATTTACATATTTAATCAAAAACACGTGAATCTGTGGCGCGCGGAGCGCACGGAACGACTTGTGGCGCTTTTGTTTCACACGGAGCTTGTTCCGCTCTGACGAAGGCGCAAACAGGAAGAGAGCGGCGCGTTTGAAACTCACGAGTGCGACTCGGAAGAGTTTTGATGAGTGAAAGAGACATAATAATCCCGAGCTGCAACTCTAAACACCGCATCTAGCTCCGCCCACCCCAGCCCCCCGCGCCGTCGACACGCCACCGCGGACCCCCGCGCTCCCCCACTCAACAACTCTGCTTCCCAGTCACAGTCGTACTTTTAAACAGCCAATGCACATGGAAACAGCGCGGAGGACCGGTTATGTTAGAATAATCTGTTGTGAAACAGAAAGTCCGAGACGCGGAGGCCAAAGTGACCGGCACACGAGCCTAAACGGCCAAAACGCAAAATGCGTTGACAAATCTATGACAAGTTAATTAAGTGCTTTATATATATTCTTTCTATACAAACAGAACAGTTTGGACTGAAGTGAAATGTTGCTGTTTTGGGGACAAATTTATATGAAATTAAGAATAAAATGTGTTATTTTAAGCAGAAATTCCTTATTTGGTATTTGTTTATTACTATGAGCTATAACGTTTATCTAAAAAATGATTTAATATGTGTTTAAATAGTTTACTGAATGTACCCCAAAAATTTACCGATTACTCGATTAATCGAAGAAAAGAATCGATAGATTACTCGATTACTAAAATAATCGATAGCTGCAGCCCTATACATATATATAAAAGGGTATCAGAAAGCATTTATTAACTTGTTTAGGTAAAAAAGTGTTGTTTCCTTGACTTAAAAATGTTAGAAGTGATGATTTGCATTACAAAAACAGCAGGTGTTTCCCCTGACTTTCAAATGTTTGAGCAAATAAACATAAATAAGTATTTCATGTTTAAACATGTTTTTCTGATTATTATTGCTATGTAAATTACTGGTAATTGTGGATAATTATTGATATGTGAGCAGTCATTTCACAACTACTACTATTTAAATATCATTATTATAACGTTAGTTATACATGCAGTTTTGTTATTTAGGAAGTTTGGGGCAAACGGGTTCTGTGCCCTCCATACTAGTCGGGGCCCATGAAGTAGCCCTCAGCCTCCAAAAGTTGGTGACCCCTGAACTAGAGTGTCAATACCGTGTCAACACAGTTTGTGTAGTGTGTCAATACACTCCTTGAGGCATCATCAGTCCATCACTACGAGACGACGGGTCGGTAACAGGTGATCAGTCCGGGGAAACATGCTGGAAAGTCAGGCACAACACAAGAACAATCTGGCGCTGGCGCAGAGACAGGAGCAGGCTTAAATGCAGTCAGAGCTGTGACAGGTGTGGAGAGTTGGCCTGATGAGGAGGTGTGGCTAACAGGTAGACAGGAGCAGAGACAGGTGTAGGGAGTTGGTCTGATGAGGAGGTGTGGCTAACAGGTAGACAGGAGCAGAGACAGGTGTGGAGAGTTGGCCTGATGAGGAGGTGTGGCTAACTGGGAGACAGGAGCAGAGACAGGTGTAGGGAGTTGGTCTGATGAGGAGGTGTGGCTAACATGGGAGACAGGAGCAGAGACAGGTGTAGGGAGTTTGTCTGATGAGGAGGTGTGCTAACAGGTAGACAGGAGCAGAGACAGGTGTGGGGAGTTGGTCTGATGAGGAGGTGTGGCTACAGGTAGACAGGAGCAGAGACAGTGTGAGAGTTTGTCTGATGAGGAGGTGTGGCTAACTGGAGACAGGAGCAGAGACAGGGTAGGGAGTTGGTCTGATGAGGAGGTGTAGGCTAACAGGGTAGACAGGAGCAGAGACAGGTGTGTGGGAGTTGGTCTGATGAGGAGGTGTGGCTAACAGGTAGACAGGAGCAGAGACAGGGGTTAGGGAGTTGGTCTGATGAGGAGGTGTGGCTAACAGGTAGAGAGGAGCAGAGACAGGAATGAGGGAGTTGGTCTGATGAGGAGGTGTGGCTAACAGGTAGACAGGAGCAGAGACAGGTGTTGGGAGTTGGTCTGATGAGGAGGTGTGGCTAACAGAGTAGACAGGAGCAAGACAGGGTAGGAGTTGGTCTGATGAGGAGGTGTGGCTAACAGGTAGACAGGAGCAGAGACAGGTGTTAGGGAGTTGGTCTGATGAGGAGGTGTGGCTAGAGCTAACAGGTAGACAGGAGCAGAGACAGGTGTAGGGAGTTGGTCTGATGACGGAGGTGTGGTAACAGGTAGACAGGAGCAGGAGTTGGTCTGATGAGAGACGTAACAGGTAGACAGGAGCAGAGACAGCTGTAGGGAGTTGGTCTGATGAGGAGGTAGACAGGAGCAGCAGACATGGTGTGAGGAGGTGGTACTCATGGTTGTAGGAGGTGTGGCTAACAGGTAGCAGGAGCAGAGACAGGTGTAGGGAGTTGGTCTGATGAGGAGGTGTAGGCTAACTGGTAGACAGGAGCAGAGACAGGTGTAGGGGAGTTGGTCTGATGAGGAGGTTGGCTAACAGGTAGAGAGGAGCAAGAGACAGGTGAAGGGAGTTGGTCTGATGAGGAGGTGTGGCTAACAGGTAGACAGGAGCAGAGACAGGTGTAGGGAGTTGGTCTGATGAGGAGGTGTGGCTAACAGGTAGACAGGAGCAGAGACAGGTGAAGGGAGTTGGTCTGATGAGGAGGTGTGGCTAACAGGGTAGACAGGAGCAGAGACAGGTGTTGGGAGTTGGTCTGATGAGGAGGTGTGGCTAACAGGTAGACAGGAGCAGAGACAGGTGTTGGGAGTTGGTCTGATGAGGAGGTGTGGCTGACTGGCAGAGTGGAAAGATACCAGCAGGGTTTGAATATATATAAAAATAATAATACTAATAATTCCTCTGTGCAGAACTTGTTTTGATTTATATTTGAGTAAAAACAGAGATCAGAGTCCAAAACTACAGTCAATTATTTGTACTCCAGAGGGTTCAGGAACAGCTTCAGTTTTAAATGGGGGTCCTTTTTTAGGCCCCTAAGCATGAGGGGTTAAACGCAATGTCTAGGAAGACAAATAAATTAATATTCCTGGGTTACTGGTGGTGTCGGTCTTGTCATGGCCTCGAAAAGCCAGATCAAATGCACCACAAAATTTAACACAGTCAATATTGAGAGAATGTAACGATTTCTGTCCACGTCTGCGTTGTGTTTTTTACTGCCCATCTGTGGCCATCATCCAGTTGTGTGCTGATGTTATACCTTCCCAATGAAGCTAACTTCAGACAGTTGTCCTTATGAATTTTTTGTGTTTTTTAAATTTTCTCAGAAAGGTGTTTCATGTCTCGGACACCAAGGCTGGTCTTTAGATGCAGTTTTAAAAAGTAAACAAGGAAAACAAAAAAGAGCAATGCAACCAGCTTGTCAGGCTTCTTGCTGTACCAAGCTGACAAAAAGCCTCTTGTTATAAGAGACAAAAGTGGATCCACTTTGTCTCCTATAACCTTCTGTGTGACCTTAATGGGAGGCTGGTCTGGTCCACTTTCCTTTTGTTTTTTTCTGAAACCAAGAGTTAAAATGTTAAAAGGGTCTGAATACCCACTGTAAATACAGAGACACAGGGTTAAGTTGCGGAGTATCATTGCTTAGAGCGTTTAGGCTGCTAACCGTAGGAGGGTGGAAGCCATCTAGTATTTTTGTATGTGAGGATGATGAGGTAGGTTTGTTTTCTGTGTAGTGATGTGTTAATATTGTAATTTTGAAACATTTGCCCGTTGATTTCCTTATTGTGATCTCCCTCCAACGTTACTACATTCAGCGCATGTTGTGACGACGTCCAGCTCTGTGATCTTTTAGATTTATTATTAAATCAGCTATTTTAAATTTGGTTAGCACTTTAAATAAGGGCAGCTAACATAATCGAAAGCTTTCGCAGCATCCAAACTTTTGATTTCAGCTTTGTTGTCTTTGTATATGGTTCATTATGTTGTCTGATCATTGTGATTTAAATTTGGGAGTATTTGTTCCAGTCTTTTGGACATAATTGAGGTGTATACACAATAGTCAACATTCAAAAAGGAGAGTGGTCTGTATGTATTTGATCCTTCCCCTCTTTAGATATTAAGCTTCCTTACATCTCGGAGGGATCTGAGCTTTTTAAAGGAATCATTTAAAAGTTGATAAAAGCAAAGGAGCAAGTGTGTCTTTTAGGGCTTCATACCACTCCCCGGAGATTTATTGTTTTTAGGTATTTTGATTGCTCTTTGAATGTCAGTTGTCGTTATTTCAGCACGTAATTTTTTTGGTTTGCTCTTTGGTCATGGCAGGTAAATTAAGTGTTCAAGAAGGATTCAAATGCTGATAGTATTGGTCTTGTTTAGTCAAAATAACATTACAAATTGTAGGTCATTGAGTAGACCCTGCAACGAGCTGGCCCCTGTTCAGCGTGTACCCCGCCAAGGCCCAAAGTCACTGGGAGAGGCTTCAGCCATCCGTGACCCCTAACGGGAACAAGCGTTAGAAAATGATTGAGTGGACTAGAATTAAATCTCCAAAGAATCTCCAGATCCACAGTGATGTAAATAGGAGCATGATCACTGAAAGTTATGTGATTGTGTAAGATTCACACAAGTGCCACAGCTCTGTCAAAATGTAAATATGCTAACACTGCCAGTGTGCGTGTGTTTCAATCATTGTTTCAATACTTAAGTTGACCTGTGGCTACTGGTGGAGGTTCATAAGAAAACAAAAAGAGATACACAAAAAAAATCGTGTCAAGAAAATACAATGACCGGCTATCAGGTACAATCATTTTTTAATGTTATTTATCTTCAACATTATTATTTGGCCTTCTACTATTAGAGGTTTGTATCGTAGTTCATTATTTGCAGTTTCTTGTACATTTTGTTAGGGCTTGTTGTAATGGTAATCAATAAACTAAAAACACCTAATAAGCATTTAATTACATGAGCATGAATGATAGTGGGCTCATGTAATTATATGTATTTGTGGTGGTAGGGAGATTTTGCTCCCCCTTCCCCTTACCTGTTTTGGGAGTGCGTGCACCTGGTGCAGGGAGTCACCAATGGAACGTAAACCCCTGCCTTCATTTGTTCGGGCTCTCTGTCCTCCCATGCGTGGATCCTTGCTTCTCCTGGGTCTGTGGGGGCTGTGCCCATAGTGGGTCAGATTTTGTCCAAATCTGTGTCTCACAATTGCGGGTGAGATTCCCCTTTGGCTTCACGAATCCACTTCTGGTGCACCTTGCTCTCACTGTGGTCTTCATTTCAGTTCCTGGTGGCCTGTAGGCTGCAGTTGACCGGAATTATTGTATTTTGGTTGGACTCAAGTTTCCATTCAGCTGTTGGTGAGTTAAAGCTCAGCTTTGGTACACCCGTGTTTGTGCGCCTTGTACTTAATAGTTTTTTTTCTTAGAATTTGTGCTTGTGGTGCGCACAGCCGCTTGCCCACTTCATTCAACATTTTCACGACCGCACGGGTCGAGATAGTTATGTCCCCTTTTATGTTCTGTGAGATGTGGAGAATAAGTGTGTCATATTTTAACTGTTAATGACAAAGTAAATGTTTTCATCCCTTTCAAAATGCCTGTAAACCAAAATGCATCTAAGTCTATGGCAGTATTTGTCAGGTTGCCACGGTAACATGCTTTCAGCTAGAGGTATGCCGTCGTTGGCTTTTTTGTTTAGAATGGAGGAGGGTCTAAGGACAAGGGAGCTTGGGACATTTGTCTAAGGACACAGGACGCTGGGACATTTCCAAGTCCCTATGAACATTGTTTATTTTGTTTTCCACTTTAGCCCCTCGAGGCAACTACTGCTGTGATTTTGGGCGTTGCAAAAATAAATTGAATTGAATTGGAGAGAAACAATAAGGTTGTTATCTTAAGTTTCGAGCAGAACCACACCCCTTTCACACCCCCTTCCTGCAGCTACACTATTTAGGGATCCAGATCACACATATCAGTGTTCGTGACTTCTTGCCCCTCCCTGCAACCCTCTTTGAATTATTATTCTAATTCATCTCCTAGACGGAGGTATCGTTCATGTTTCTCGTATATCAATAAACACTTTGCATCGTAGCTGGGGTTGTGGTCCTTGCTAGTGAAGAATGTCTATGCCAGATTTAATTTGTCTACATCAAAGTAAATTTTTTCATCCAATTCAAAATGCACAAAACGTATATTAGTGCCAGGAAATAGGACATCTGATGCCAGAAATACATTTTAACACTTAAAAAAATTTAAATTTGTGTTAACAAACTTGCCACGCCCACATTTGGAATTGTATAAAGAATTACCTCTAATTGCACATGGCTGTAGTTCATTTTGACAAATACTCAAGCCTTTTGACTGAAAATCCATAATAATATCATTTTTTACTTGTCCTGACATGAGGTAGGTTTGTACCAATTTTCATAAATCTAATGTATTTTGAAATTTTAGGTGGTGCTAGCGAGACATTTTGCTTCATAAATCTTCTTAGACATAAAAAGTGTTTCACCGATCCTGAATTGTGGGTAAAAATGTGTTTTGTTTCCGTTGACGTTCAGGGGGGCAAAATTGGGTGGTTTGTGAAAAAATAAAAATAAAAAACCCATTATTTTCCTCCACTATAAAAGCTCGCGCTAGAAATCACGTGATTTTGTCGCATTGTGCCCGGTCACAAATTAACCCGTTATAAATGTTTCCAGTTGTCTATGACAAATAGATTGTCTTTTATAAATGTTTAATTCAAATTTGGAGAGGGCGCTAGTGAGCCATTTTATTAGATAGCACCAACATTTGCATGTCATTGCGTTCAGCTTGGAAATCTACACAAACCTAACATTTTCCTTCACATTTTTTTTAAGAAACTTGAATTTTTTGGGAAATTTTACAAAAATGGCAATTTTGTGGACAAATTTGAAGTGTTTTTGATGAAGACTATAGGAGGAGATGCCAAAAGTACAACGAGGTGCACTTTTGTCACCGCCGTGTTTGATCCAACATGGCCCACTTCCTGTATGATTTAGGGCGGGGTCAAAATATATTTTTTTACATGTGCTCACATGAAATATTTTTTTGTGTGAGTGTCATATTTTTACTGCAACTTTTTTTGGCTTCGGGCTCCCATTGGCCCCATGTTTATCGATTTTTGAGGTGGCGCTACTGAGCTGTCTTTCTATATTTTTTCACGGGGTCCTCACTCAAAATTAGAAGTCAGTGAGTTCTAATTTTCGATACCACTCACGGGCATATTTGTCCTTGTTTACTACTAAACGCTGGGACATCCTTTGGCTCGGGCTTAATAATAACAGAAACTCTTTTTTGGCCCAAGTTTTATCCACTATAAAAACTCAAGTTAGAGGCACGTGATTTTGCCTCATTGTGCCCGGTCACAAATGAACCCGTTATAATTGTTTTCAGTTGTCTAAGACAAAGGGCAGTTTTTTGACCCCGGAGGTAGCATTGACGTGAGCCTTTTCCAGGGGGCGGAGTCAGGGCGCTCTTTTACTATCTTGCCGATGTTAGCGCTAGCATAAAGAGGCTGGACTTGGCCGCTGGTGGCTGGAGTGAGATGGTGCCAGTCCATATATGGTGATAGTGTTTGATCTAATGACAACTGTGATAACTGTGGCATTCAAAAGCACCTGTGTGGGAGATGTTTGCAGTCATGCCTTCATATCCAGGGAAAGACATTGGTTGTTGTGGAAAATGTTAAACGGCATGAAAAACGTATATACAGGGACAATAAAACACCCCCAAAGCCCCACGATAGAATCAGAATCAGAAAGAGTTTATTGCCATTGTCATGAACAAAATTCATAAACATAGGAACTTGTCTCGGCCTTAAGGTGCAACATAAAACACTGAACAATAATAAAATAACATATATTCAATCAAAAAGGGCATGCATTGAGAAACAATTGAAAAATTACTATAAAATAAAAATAAAAATAGGCATTTCTATGTACACAAGAGTTACAGTTAGATTTACAGTTTTGAGTGCAGTGACAGTGCAGTGAGTGGTTGAATATTGCAGTTAAAGTGACAGTTGTTAGAAGTGTTCATGAGTCCAACGGCAGAGGGAAAGAAACTACTCTTGTGGCGGGAGGTTCTGGTCCGGATGGACCGTAGCCTCCTGCCTGAGGGGTGTGGTTCAAATAGACCATGTCCAGGGTGAGAAGGGTCAAGCTGTGATCCGACCTGCTCGTCCCAGAGCCCTGGAGACGTACAGGTCCTGCAGAGATGGAAGTCTGCAGCCGATCACCTTCTCAGCAGAACGCACAATGCGCTGTAGTCTCTGTTTGTCCCTGGCTGTGGCTCCAGCGTACCACACGGTGATGGAGGAGGTGAGGATGGACTCAATGATGGCCGTGTAAAACCGCACCATCATCTGCACTGGCAGCTTGGCTTTCCTCAGCTGCCGCAGGAATTACATCCTCTGCTGGGCCTTCTTGATGAGGGAGCTGATGGAGGGCTCCCACTTGAGGTCCTGGGTGATGGTGGTGCCCAGGAAGCGGAAGGAGTCCACAGTGGTGATGGGGGAGTCTGTCATGACGAGGGGGGGCTGGGGGGCTGGGGGGCTGTGGCTTTCCTGAAGTCCACGATCATCTCCACTGTCTTCCTTATAAGTAGGTTGTTGTTCATGACACATCACCACGTTTGAACGCCATGTCTGGCCTAGTTTTGTCACACAAGAATTGATTCTTGAACAGGTTAAGCAAGCGTGGATGGAGGTGGCAGCTGCTGTTACTTCGTCTTCTGGCAGCACTAGAACCGCGGAGCAGTGCCGAAACCGGTACAACGATGTCAGAAGACGGGAGAAACAGAAGGCTGCCACTAACCGTTCCGGGCCACGGGGCCATTCACAGCAACTAACCTCACGCCAGCCGAAGACCTCGCCTCTTCAACACAACCAAAAGAGAGCATCAAGGGCTTTGGTGGCTTTCAAATTGGACTACAAGGTACTTACCCTTATAGGCCACACATAGAAGGACAACTGCAATAAAATATTACTATTCAATAAATGTAGCCTCTTTCATTGGCATAATTTAAGCTCAAGGCTATTCTTATTTGCAAATAAATAGCCTTCAGATGAAAAGTAGGCTAGAAAGTCGACCCGGAAGTTGTGAATGACATGGAAACATCAGAAACATTAATCAAATATGATGCGACTTTATTGAATGTATAGTGACTGAATGTCTTTGCGCCCACAGAGGCGGGTAGTAGGCTCACGCCGTGCTCCGTGGAGGAAGTGGTGGAGGCCGAGGCTGGTGAAAGGCCAAAGAAAAGGAGGTCGCAACATTCGCCACTACGGCCCCACAGAGCCACTAGGGATGATGGCAAGGACGCGTTTCAGGAGCAGCAGCGGAGGGGAATTCTAATGCTAGAGCGGAAGCTGGGTGGCCTGCAACGCACTTGTCAACAACTGACTGGGACAGTCTCAGACTCGTCCCAGAGCCCTGGAGACGTACAGGTCCTGCAGAGATGGAAGTCTGCAGCCGATCACCTTCTCAGTAGAACGCACGATGCGCTGTAGGCTCTGTTTATCCCTGGCTGTGGCTCCAGCGTACCACACCTATAATGTGTAACAAAGAACTTTTATTTGTAAACTTCAGACCAGACCATGCTATCTGGTGAGGACCTTGTCATGTCATGTGTGCTCTTGAAATCAACTGAACTGGTGAGATGAAGCTCTATACATTGTCTGTGTACTCTGTTTTATGTTATCTTGAGTTAGCTAATGCTAACATGTGCTCCTCTTTGTTGAGGATAGTTTCTTTTGAGCACATGTATGATTTATGTAAGCTAACTTAAGTTTACCCTTAGCTCCATGTGTTACTTGTATGTATCTATGTTTACATGGAGTTTATTCTTAATGGCCCTGTTATTATTGCGCAGGCCAGGGGCCCCATGTTGGGGTTCTGTTTGATGGCGAGCTCGATGAATTGGCCCTGGAGCTGACGACACTCCAAAACCTGTCTACATTGCCATGGTCTGGTAGGAGGCTCTGCAGCCTGTCCTTATTCTCCCACCTACTCGTATCAACGACACCACTCCATAACCCAAACCTCCGGACATTGAGCTTATCATTTTGCTTAAACCCTGAACTCTAAACCAGACATTTGTGTGGTGCGTTGTGGAGATGTATTCCACGCCGGGATATCGACCTTGGCCACCTATGGCACTTGCTATAGTGTCTCACTCATTTTGTATTCTTTGATTTACCATTTGGAACCGGTATTTTGTGCTGCAGTTTTGGGCAAAATATGGCCAAAGTAGATTGTCTTTTATGAATTTTTAAAAATCAAATTTGGAGAGAGTGCGCAAGAGAGACATTAGCTAGTCTCTACATTATCATATCATTGCGTTCAGCTTGGAAATCCTAATAAACGCTCCAAAGAAAATTTCAACACTTTTTTTTTTTAGAAGAAGAAGAAACTTAGATTTTCACAAAGACCATACCTAGAAGCTGATACGCTTTCAAGTGTTAAACTGTATGAGATGCCAAAAGTATGACAAGGTGCACTTTTGTCAGCGCAGGTGGCGACGACCTGGAAAAAAAGAATAAATATGCATCCTTATTATTTGGTCTTTCACTTCACAAATTTCATATGCATCTTCCACTTACATGTGTTGCGCACCTCCAGTATTTGGAAAAATATAGCCCGGAACCTTTGAGTGATGGTGATTGTAGGGAGTGATGAGGGGGAGAGGACGCTGGAGGCTGGGTACCCTCCATCTGCAAGGATGAAGTGCCCTGAAGGAGGATACATTCCTCTCTGGTAGAGTGCAGAAGCGGAAGACCCTGGCATCGTGGACTGACCCAGGCCAACCCACGTAGATGTCAATAAAGCGGCCCTGATGGTCAGACAGCCTGAAGGTTGATACTTGGAAACAGTTTTCGGTTTCTGTAGCAATGACCATCAGGGCCACTTGGAGGTTTTATCCTGACACGGCCATCTATTGCCCCGGCTGCTTTGGCAAATGTCCTGTGTCTTGCCGGCCCAGCAAACCCACGGATCACTGCCTTGAGATCTTCTGGGGTTTTCGGGACGTGGATGACCTTGTAGCGAATGTTCACCACCTCCTCAGTGACTAAGTGGACGATGCGGTGGACAGTGGAGCAGGGAATCCCAAACACCCTTGGGACCATCTGATATGATGCCCCACTTGCCAGCCAGAAAAGGAAGACCAGGACCTCTATCTTGGCACCCCATCCATGTCGTCAGTCCTGTTGAAGGTTCAGCAGCACTGAAGTGGAGTCCCTGGTCAGCCTAAAGTCAGGTCGTGTGTCTTCACACTGGTTGGCTGGTTTAGGGAAAGATTAAATAGAATGTTAAATGAAATAAGTGAGTGCAGTTATTTCCTCAATAATTATAGTACTAATAATACATTCATATGCATATATACTAAATGTAATTGCATAGTATGGGACAGTAAACAGTGTCCTTCTGGTATATTAGGAAATTCGTATTTTTTACTTTGATAGTTAAAAAGTTGTATCCATGTTTATCAGATGAAATTAAGTTGTGTATTAGCAGTTATGCATAATACTAAAGTAGCTAGCTAACGTTAGATGTAATTTTAACACAACCCATCGTTTTATTTGCCAAATAGAAAGAATACTTAGTAGAATAGAGCCAAGCGGCGACGGTGAGCTGCCTCTTCATGTTCATCCTCTAAGGTTTTTTTTTTTTTTTTTTTAAGATACTAACAGGCGAAGATCTTCGGGCTCCATCATGTTCCTGCTAACATCAACTGCTGGTGGTTACTAGGCGACAGGGTAATTACGTAGAGGCGGGGACGCCGAGACATGCGATCCGTGGGCTAGACTTGTCTCGGCACAGCCTTTGCGGCCCACGGAGGCTACTCCAAAGACCAGCCTCCGTCTAATGGGTCCTTCCGAACATGCAGACCCGGAATTAAGACACGGCATGAGAGTAGCTGGCGGGACCAGGCGGACGGGTTCCTGGAGGCCATACAACGTAACACTTTCAGCTGATTGACTCTTTCAGTTTGACCGTTGGACTGAGGATGGTAGCCTTATGACAGGCTAACGGTGGCCCCTAAAAGAGAACAGAACTCACGCCAGAAGATTGAGGTGAACTGTGGGCCCCGATCTGAGATGATGTCTTTGGGAAGGCCGTGCAGCCAAAACGCATGCTGCAACATGAGCTCAGCTGTCTCCTTGGCAGATGGAAGTTTGGCCAGTGGAATGAAATGAGCCATTTTGCTAAAACTACAGAAAGAATGGTTGTGTGTCCATTGGAAGAAGGTAAGCCTGTAACAGTGACCAAGGATGGTGGGGATCAGGGGAAGATGTCCAGCAGGTTTAGACTGTTTGCAGATCTGACAAGTTTTGACCAATTTTTGGGTGTCTTCACCCAGAATACCCCACCATAACCTTTGTTGCAGAACCCCCTTAGTTCGCTGGATACCTGAATGACAAGTAAGTTTAGAGTTGTGAGCCCATTGAAGAATATCTGACCTAAGATGCTGTGGAGGTTCACAAGAAAACAAGAGATTTACTACAAAAAAAGTCAAGATACAATGACCAACTATCAGGTACTACAATTTTTTAATGTTATTTATCTTCATTATTTAGCATTCTACTATTTAGTTTGTCTTGTCACAGCTAGTAGAGGTTTGCATTGTAGTTTGTTATTTGCAGTTTCTTGTAAAAAAAAAAAAAAAAAAATCGTCAGGCTTGTTGCCAAATGCGTAATCAAATAACTAAACTCATATAACCATTAGCACTGAAGGATAAATGGTCAATAGCATTCATATCGGACTGTAATCCCTCATTCGTCCAGGAGTGTTCCATTGTAGAAAAAGATTCAGTTGTAGTACATCTGGACTCTGCTTTTAGAAAAAACAAAACGCTATTCAACTCTCATCCAAGAGTCATTCTCAATCAGTCACAATAAACCCAGTCTGAGAACTCTTGTATTATAATACCTACTCTGTTGAGAGCCCCCCCCCCCCCCATGCCCACAGGCGGGACCTCCTGCCATCTAATGGCCCAATTGAAACTGGGATGCCGGAACCTATTGCTTCTATTGCTTCCCTGCCTCACCTTGAGCGCCCTAATTTAGCATCCGAATGGCCCAGCGAGCGTCTCCAGGGTTTCAGCCAGACCATTATAAAACAACTGGAAAGGTTGGAATCTTAAACCTCCATTAACAATTTAAGGAAGGACTTCTCTTTTTTTGGCCTCCTTAACTCCTCTTTCAAACCATCTTTTCTCACTGCTCAGAATCTCCACCTCACTGTCTTCAGTAGAGTGGTTTGTGGCTTTGAGATGAAGATGCACAGCGCTTAGAGGTCCTGAACTTGTGTGTCTTCTGTGCTGATAAAGCCTCTGTGTCACACATAATATATATCAGAAAAAAGCTGAGGCATGAATTAGTGTACATTTCTGGTGCATGTAGACCCTGTGTGTGTGCACGTACTGACTGTTGGTAGAGCGGGCAAGTGAAAGAATAAAGACTAGTGAGTGAAAAGCGCAAGGCAACAGATTTTATTTCAAAGGCCTACTTGGCATTAGAGTACAGCATATAAATATTGTTAGTCCAGAGTTGTTGAAGAGAATAACATACTTTTCTTACATGAATGATACATTCAGCTGATTCTACAAGTAAAAAAGGCTAAATATAATGGTGGGTAACTTCATTTTCCACTCAAACAAATTTAGCTCCCTGCACACAATTTGGTAGCGTAATAAATATAATAAATAACATTTAAATGATGCCAATATATTTTAATCAGATTTGCATTGATATCATTTTCAGTAATGCCTGTCATCCAAATGCTGTGTTACATTAGTAAAGACATTTGTGGGCAGAAATCAGCCCTGACGTCTGTGACCAGGGAGGTTAAAAAAGGAGCCGTTCTTCATAGTTTTAAGTGTTCACTTTCCCCGACACTGACACGTTGACTCCACTGTAGTCCACTGTGTACATAGGCCACTGCTGCAAAACAAAAGGAATACATCAAACCGTTGACCACTTGCTTTACTATTGTAAATACTTCTCTAGAGGACACTTTTCAGAGTTTTTTGATGGACTACTGAACGTACCATAACAGGAATCTCATTGGCTGGTTTCACTCTGGATGAGGAGGGAACTCGACTGCTTTCCTGGACTCTTTTCCGTTTCCGTTGGTTTGTGTAAACTTCTTTTCCTAATAAGCAGAAGAAACATTACTGTTGTGTCTGTAATTCCATATTTAACGACAGGATGTTGCCGATCGCATGAGTGCTGCAGGGCCAGAGCAGCCTGCTCACAACAATTTGGGTTTTTGTTAAAAAAGCCATAATTTCTTTCCTTCAGCGCTGATCTCATGAGATATTTGATGTCACTTTTTCAGGTTGTTGTGCACAAAGGAAATCAGAAACAAAACTTGATAAGATAATGCAAACATATTCACTAAACCACAAGACTGAAAAGCCATTAGTTGAAGGCACCAGCAGATACCAGAGGGAGATGAGTCTGTGAGGAAGACGGCGAGAGCAGTAAGAAGGGAAAAACTTTCGCACTACTTTTTATTGCTGTCAAACTGCCGAATGAGATGTGCAAGCCCTGTTCCTCTGCCGCTTCAGGATGGGAGCTAACATGAAAAAGACATGTGTTCTGTGTTGCTTCACGCCGTCACACACACACAAGTGATGTGTGTGCGTATGCATTCTAGCGTGCAGTTTTCTGAGCGCCCACTTGAAAGAATATAAATCTGCATCTTTGGTTGCCAGTTGTGATAAAAAGATTATCTACTAATATTTGAAATCTTCCTTTGTCTCAACTGCACCACTATCTGGTCTCAGATTGCTTACAACATTTTAGATACAAACGTTTCAAAGTGCATCTTGTGGTCGAGTGGATGGCACATATTTCTGCGGTGTGGGCAACGTTCCTTCTAATTCTGCATGTGTCTGAGCAAACAAACTCCCTGAAACATCCATCCAAGTTACATGCCTCGTTAAAAGAATCAAATTACAGCAGTCATTTCTGGTAGATGACTTTAAATTAAGTTCTTTGGTTTGTTACGTAAAACGGAGCTGAATGCCGGTTTATATACATTTTTGTATTCATTTCATGATCAGCACCCATTTTTATTTATTACAGCATGTTACCAAGTACTTTTGAGGCAATAAAAACTCCTTCAAATAAATTAAAGATGGATGAGTTTATATCATACTGTGGAACCTTCCAGGCAAAGCAAGAACAATCTTATGAGAAAATCAGGTGAAGGACCCTCAACTGGAAAACTTCCATAGAGCAATTTTAAACATCAAACAGCCTCATTTCACCTGAGGAGCCTAATGTTCTGTGGGCCTACTCTGTTTCAGAACCACAGCTTCAAACCAACTTTAACATACACAATGTAGAGTACAGCTTCAAATAGGCCTATATTTGAGGGCTATGGCTGGTCCGATCATATTACTGCAATGAGACGGTCCGTGATTTGCCCATGTTTAGACAGCTCTGAGCTCAAGAAGGCGACTGTCTTTTAAATAAATAAACTCAAGGCAAGTTTATTGTAGAGCACGATTTGTACTCGAGGCAATTCAAAGTGCTTCACACAACAAGAAAAAAATGCACTAAAATCACAAAGACATGACAGAAATCACAAAAACTTAATTTAAAGAGATTTAAAGGTGCCATTTTCAGGCTATCCGTCAAATAGTTTAAGAGAGACATAAAAGAGAAGAGTACAAAGAAAGTTTTTAGTTTTTAGAATTGAACAATGCCAGAGTAGCGGCCTGTCTCACATCCTCAGGAAGACTGTTCCAGATTTTCGCTGCATAAAACTGAAACGCAGATTCCCCATGTTTAGTCCTGACTCTGGGCACCAGCAGGAGGCCGGTAGAACCGGTCCCCTTGAGGTCCTCAGAGTCCGAGATGGTTCGTATGGCACAAACATGTCCGAGATGTACCTTGGTGCTAGGCCATGGAGAGACTATACAAGCAGTGCTGCTTTGAAGTCTATTCTCTGAGCCACAGGGAGCCAGTGCAGAGACCTGAGCACAGGACTAATGTGATGGTACTTCCTGGTTCTAGTCAGGAACTGAGCAGCAGCGTTCTGGATGTACTGCAGCTGTTTTACAGCTCGTTTGGAGAGGCCAGTGAGCAGGCCGTTACAGTAGTCTAATCTATTAGAGACAAACGCATGGATAAGTCTCTCCAGGTCTGGTTTAGACACTAGACTTTTGATTTTGGCAATGTTTTTTAGATGGTAAAAGGCTGCTGATGTTATTGATTTGACGTGGCTGTTAAAATTCAAGTCTGAGTCCATTATTACCCCCAGATTTCTAACTTGATTTGTAGAGGTGACTGCTAACACTTTCTCTTTGTTTCTGTGGGCCAAAGACGATGATTTCAGTCTTGTCTGAGTTCAGGGTCTTGTCTGAGTTCAGCTGGAGAAAGTTGTTTTGCATCCACACACTGATCTGTTGGATGCAGTGACAAAGTGAATCCACTGGTCCATATTCACCTGCCGTCAGTGAAACATAGATCTGAACTTATCCCACAGGAACTGTTCAGAGGAAGAAATGTATGACACCAAAAAGCTCATTCACAGACTGCGCCTCCTGCGTCACCCAAAAGGGACGTTTACACCGCTGCGTCCAAATTTGTACCGGACAACCCGGTTGAATGCCTGGACATTTGAAGGCATGTCCAAAAATGAAACTGACCAGCAGACACTTTGCGATCAGTGCACATTTTTTTGACACCTTTATCCCTCAGGGTTGAATTAAAAAATATATATTTGTCGTATTTCGGAGCAAAACGATAACATTTTAACTATTTGTGTCTCCCGTCTATCTGTTAACACTGTTTGTTTTCATCAAAAAAGGGGGCGGGGGAGTTCTGCTGGCACAGGAAGTGATGTATGACCGGAGACGTCTATACAATGAAGCGAGGCTGCACAAAACCGAAGTCGTCTATTTCTTTTTCCTGTATATTCAGGTAATATAATGTAAAACACATTTCATAACCTTCCTAGGGCCTGGAGTTAGCCATGGCAATAAACGTACCTGCATCAGATTACCACTTGATCATCTATGTTGTATCAGTCCATATCAAATAAACAATAAACATTATAGATTACAAAGGTCCTGTCACCCACCTGTGTTAGAAGATTGACCACCAGTCTCTGCCTGCCTGTGTGGGAGGAACAAAAACAAATTAGGTTGTGAATCAACAGACTTAAAGCAACTTTCTGGAGGTGGACACTCACCGGCATGATTCTAGGTAAATAGAAAGTTAAAAATATACTTTTTAACCATATCCAAGGAGACGATACGTTTTATGTCATACTGTGGAATACTATAGCTAAAAGAACATTTCCAGGGAAATAAGCAGCTCCTCCTCCAGGCCAACTACATGGCTGTAAGATATGAGTATATAACATGGCTTTCCCAAGTAATAATTCTAGAAGCCCAAGATAATTCTGTTTCTGTTTTCATGAGTAAAATAAATTCAGTTTTTATGAAAAATGTTTATATTAACAATCATGTTGGATATGGAAGCCATAAACACAGCGTCCAGTCTCTTAATTAATGTGTTGGGTGCAGGTCACTCCCTAAGCAAATGCACACGTCCATTCATCTTAATCCATCTGTGGCGTAAATGGAGCGTGTCAGTGATGTGCACTTTATGAGGAGGAATCTTCTGTTATGCTTTTGAGCGTTACAAAAATAAATGTGATTGAATTGAAAACAGCCAGATTTGTGAAAACTCATGGCCGGTGCTGCCCGGTGGTCGAGTAGTTATGGCACAGTACAAGTATTCGGCCACAGTGTCGTGAGTTCGAATCCCGACTCCGACATTTACTGCATGTCTTCCCTTCTCTCTCTCATCCCCCATTTCACTCCACTTTCCTGTCAATAAAGCCAACAGGCACAAAATCTAAAAAAAAAAAAGAGAAAACTCATGGCCGTGTAACAGCGTGTTGGGACTTTTATGGATGGGCAAGCAGACTTGAGGTGTTCATCAATATTTAGTGGATTACATTTGCACAAAAAGTGAGAAAACTAAACAAACAAGCAGGAGTCTGTCTGGAATCCAGCTCTCCCGCAAAGGCAAATGCTTATCTTACTGAGCTTAACTTCCATGCTAAAAATATGCGCTGAATGGACTCAATAGTGTCACTCCACTGGTCAATTCACTGCACAAACGTAAACAGCTCCTCAGTAGAAGTGTGTGTCAGTATCATGAAAAGTAAATGATAGCTCACAGGAAATGTGGTTTGATGTTGAAGCAAACATCCTTGCTTGACTGAAGGATCCTCTCCAGGCTCGTCATGTCGTAAGAGTTTGGGTTTCTGAACGGGATGTTTTCTGGAAGGCCACAGATCTCCACTGCATCTGGACTGCCTTGTATAAGTTTGTACGGCACCAGAACCGGTCCACTCTGGCCCAACGCCTCACCTACAAGAGTTAAAAACAAGATCACCACCAAGTAACAGATATTTCACTGAGGTTATGCCACAAAGTGTTCCCCAACATTTTTTGGGCAAAACCCGAAGATCTACCAATAAATGTATATATTATTAGGGAACAAACCAAAAAGAGATGGAGGGAAAATGCAAACATTAAGTAGTAATCAATAACAAATATGCAAATAAATGGTATCGAAAATTACAGTTCAGACCTGAAGAAAAATATTGAAAGACAGCTCAGTAGCGCCCCCACTCAAAAATCGATTTACATGGCTGCAATGGGAGCTCTGACCAGAAAAATTCAACGTAGACGGATGAAAACCTAGTTAAACTTAAAAAAATAGGTCATGTCGGGACGTGTAAAAAATTATAGTATGGCCCCCGCCCTAAACCCTACAGCAGGGGCACCAACGTGGGGCCCGCAAGCACCTGGGGGCCCTTCGGCCTCTCTGTCACCCGCGTGGACCTGTTCTAAAATTTAAAAAAGCTCAGTCAAAGCTTTCTCATTTTGCCAAAAACGCTACTAGGTCTAATTATTTGAGAGCTGGACATGTAGAGACAGCAACAGACGAGAGAACCAGCTCCATGTCAGTTTTTATTTTTTCAAAATACATCCAATAATCACGTAGTTATGAGCCGCTAAAGACGCCAAACCCAACGTAACGCATCCTACATATGTGCGTGGACAGCGGTGCCTGACAGAATGTCAGGAGTAGGCTGTTACAGGGAGCAGAGGAGGAGCTTTCAGCGCAGGACAGGACCACCATCAGACCAGGACCAAACCAGAACTAAACCACGTCTAATGCAGGGCTAAGCAATCTAGCTATTTAAATCAGGACTCACCCAGGACAAAATCCAATCTGAACCTGTTTTAAACAGGTCTAACCCAAACAAGGACTCACACAGGACTGAACCAGGTCTAACCCGAACCAGGTCTAACCCAAACCAGGACTCACACAGGACTGAACCAGGTCTAACCCAAACCAGGACTCACACAGGACTGAACCAGGTCCCAACAGAGCCTCAGGAGGAGAAACTGTTGTAAGGGTTAAAGCCTTACATTTCCAATTAAGACTACATTTCTTCTTATATTTGCTTTGCTACTGTCTTGTATTTTGTGTACAATTTATCATTACCAATTCACCTCATTGATACGAGTTGGTGCTGGATTTGCATAACAACAGTTATCTGATTTCCTGTGCTCTTTTGAACTGTTGTTTTTGTTCGTGTCACCTCACTAGTTTAAAATGTGAATTAAGATTGGGTTTTCAAATTCAAAAATGCATGATAAATACACAATAATGCCCCCAAACATTGCAGCTCAAATTGTTACTCAGTTTAATAGTTTCGGTTACGAAATCACAATGCATAAGGCCCTATTTAAGATAACTCGAACTTATAGTAGCTCTCGGCCTTTCTTTTTTTCGAAAAGGTTTAAACACAAAAACAAAAACGCATGAAACAGAACAGGGACCAGAGAGAACATAACAAATAAAAGAAAATACAATAAAACATCTGAATTAAATTAAATCAAAGCATCCCAACCCCAAAATAAATGTCCATTTAGTCCAGACTCTGTGAAATGTTTTTTTTTTTTTTTTCAATTTCACATATGTCAATGTTAATGTCGGCCCAGGATGCTCCAGAGATAACTGCTGGTTGTGTCCATGCCAGGAGTCCTGAGGCCCAAATACATAGTTCTGAAATCCATTGAATGGCGATGTCATAAATGCTTTGTTGATCTCAGTCCAAAACTTATGAACAACAGGACAATCCCAAAACACATGATAGTGATTTGCCTCCTAGCTGCCACAGCCTCTCCAACAGTCTGCACTTCCCTGTGAGTAATGGGCACTTTGACATGGGGTTATAAAGAAGCGAGACACATTTTTCCAAATGAATTCTCTCCAAACATGTGATTTTTTTTTTTGTTTTCCACTGAGATGAACGTATACTTTCCCACTATACTTTATCATCCAGAACAAAGTGACCCTCTCTCTCCCATTTACCCTTAATGTAATCAGAGTGACTGCTCAAATTGTTAATACATTTGTACAATTTAAATATGAATCCCTTTGAAAGTTTAAATATTTCAGTCAAAGGGCTATGATGGTCATAATTCTTTTTGATTTCTTGGTTATAATAACTCCTTATTTGTAAATGCCTATAAAAGTCCTGTTTCTCTCAGCCAAAGGATTCTCTCAACTCATCAAAGCTCTTCAGATGATTCTCTTTTACAATCTGGTAAAAGACCTTTATACCTTTTGTTGTCCAGACTTTAAATCTTGAGTCTGTGCTGTTAGGTGTGACATTTTGATCATAAGGAAACCAATTAAAGATTCTAATATCTTTGTATGTTTTGATCAGCTCCCTCCATGTTGTAAGAACAGACTTCACCCAAGGGTTCTCCACCCCCCCAAACAACTCTTGCACAGGAACTCCCGGAGCAACTTTAATCTCAATATTCTTCCATTGAGCTTCATATTCTGGGTCACACCAGCACAGCAAGGCTCTAATCTGAGCTGAAATGAAGTAATTTTTCAAACAAGGCAAACCCCAGCCCCCTTTTTGCTTTTGATAATTGTAAAGTTTTGAATCGGATACGCTTCATTCCACTCATCAAACAGCCCGTTGGGAATGGAAGAGTCTGGAACAGATAGAGAAACCTTTGTTATAGATTCAATCAGTCCTTTGACTTAGAAGTAAGTCTGGGATAAGGTTCAATTTTTTTAGATCTTTTTTTTATAGTAGGAAAAAGAGGGGAATCATTTTTATTTAAAATTCTTGATGGGTCTCTATGGAGTACCACACCTAAATATCTAAGAGATTCCATATGCCATTTAAATATGTATGTCTTTCTAAAGGTCAGAGAGGGATGCCAGAATGAAATAAGTGGACCAATTTTTCAAAGAAAACGCATCACATTGGGTATGCACATTTCTGGTTTGGTCAAATAGAATAGAACATCTGCGTCGTGGTTCCAAGTACAAAGCAAAAAGGAGGGTGGACCAAGCACAGCCCTGTCTCACCCCTCTTTCTAAAGTATTGGGTCTGTCATGTGACAACTGATTTGTTTAGCACTTTAAATATGGCCAACTAACAGAATCAGAAGCTTTCTCAGTGTCCAAACTAATTATTGCGGCTTTGTTTTGTTGTTTTTGTATATAGTTCATTATGTGTAAAGATCGTCTTATGTTATCTTGCGTTTGTTGTCTGTTATTAAATCCTGTCTGATCATTGTGGATTAAATTTGGGAGTATTTGTTCCATTCTTTTGGTTATAACTGAGGTGTATAAACGATCCAGTCCACAATCAGAATAGAATTGGTCTAGTATTAGAGATATGATGGCTTTTTTCCAAATAAGAGGGGTCTGAGTGTTTTAAGTGCCCAGTTAAAAGTAAAAGCAAAGAGACAAATGTTTCTTTTAGAGCTTTATACCACGCTGAGGTGAACCACTCCCCGGAGATTTTTTGTTCTTTAGTCTCTTGATTCAATCAAGGTACAATCAAGTTGATTGTACCTTGTATTTCCAATACTGTAATTTCAGCTCCTAAATTTTTTTATTGTCATTAAAAAAAAAGGATTCAAATGGTGATTTGGTCTTTTTGGTTAAAATTGCATTGTCCTGTCCGTTGTATTTTTTAAAATAGTTCTTTCTGATTCTGTTTCCAGGCTAAGCATCTTATTTTACTATTTCTTGTGAGGTCAGGTCATTCATTTCTCCTATCTTTATAATTTCCTGTAGCACAGTGCTCCCAGAGCATCCCACAGGATGGGCGGGGAAGTTTTACCACCTGCCTCAGTGATTAAAGACCGTCTATTCTGAAGTTGTATATGGGTTAGAAAAATGTGTGTACTGACCAGGGGCATTGCTAGGTAATGGTGAGATCCAGGGCTCAACCCATGCAGATAAACGTATTTCAACATTTGTGCTTCACATTTTGAACACATACAAAGTATGTGTTCATACAATTTTTTTTTTAAAGAGACAGAATTTCCGGCATTCTGGTGAATTTCAAGAGCTTGTGAGCATCTGTCAAGTGTGTGAGTATTTTTCACAAACAAATGTGGCGCACAGGACTGGAGGTCTAAAATTGTATTGCCCGAGTGTCTACTGGTGAAAGGTGCAGTAGTATAGTTTGAGAGTTAATGTGAAGTCAATTATGGCCTAATGTACAAGTCTCCACGAGTTCTATCATTATAAGCAACATAAGCAAAACATATGCATACATGGAATGCACTAGAATATTATACAAACAATGGGCATACTTTTATGAATTCAATATTAATATTATCATCATTATTTTCATTTTCATCTTTTGCTTTAAATCATTGACATCTAATCATTTGAATCAGTTGAATCCTCTTATTGTAATGGCCTAAAAGGTAAAGGTGTCGTCTGTATTCTGGTTAACTTTAGATTTACTATTTTACCAGGCCATTACTCACTCACTCAGGTTGCATGATGTGGTTTTATTTGATATACCGGTAGTTTTTAATTTCATATTGTATTGCCCCCATCCCCTTAAACCCAGCCCCTGAGTTTGGCTACAGAGGCCCTTGCACATCCCCACAGACTGTATCATGTCTTCTCTCTCCTCTTTCCTCCAGTTAAGAGTTAGACTGGAAACTTTTTTTTCTCTTGACTTTTTTTGTTTTGTAAAAATGAGCTTGACTTCGTGGCTGGTGCTGCCGTGCGTGTGTCGGCTACATTAACATTGGCTTGCACTTTCATTCATTCATTCTTTTGTGTCCATTTCCGTGAATATGAGGCAGATTGTTGTAAAATAAACATTTAGCACTCATGAGAGTGCATGTAACTAGACAGAGTGTCTCAAAAGTATAAGGCATGTGTGTATGTAAATACCATCTTAAATTTGGTGACATTAGCTTCACTGTGACAATCAATTAAATAACTAAAATAAGGAAAAAGAATGACAATTATTTAAAGTAAGAGTCTTTCTGTTCTTCCCCCTCCCAGCCACAATAATGCCTCTAAAATGTAACAAAGTCAGTGGCCAGAAACAAATACTCGCATAAACCATCTGTCTCTTCAAAGTATCATAAATATCTTATTATGCAACCATTACATAAACTCACATGCCCCATGTCTATGGATCATTCTCTTGTTGCTGTTCAGTTCTGTGTTTTGTATTTTTCTGAGGAGCACTTCTGCCTCAGTCGGTGTTGTGTGTTTTTTATCTTCAAAATTCAGAGAGTTGTCGGATGTGAGAAACCATGCTTCTGTTTTCTCTTCCTCAGATTCTTACAGATGTGGTGAAACTTTGTACTAAAGGCGCCTTTGTACTGGAGGTCTCTAACTTTTGCAGCCTTCATGAAACGCTCCTTCTCACAGTGGTTCATTATCAGGCCTTGTGGTTTATAAGCTTCGTTGGCCCAGGCGACGTGCTCTTTCTATAGTGATGGAAGAGACTGCCAGATATAAGATCCAGAATTATCTTCTGGAGGAAGCCTTCTGTGTCATCTCTTTTCTCGCCTTCTGGAACCCTCACAAGTCTGATATTGCTCCGGTGGTATCTGGACTACAAATCAAGAATCTTGATTTTCCTATTTTTGATCTCCACCCAGAGTTTAGCCACCTCGACTTTTCCTTCACTTGTCTTCGCTTGTCTATAATGTCAACGATCGGCGAAGTGTGCCGCTTTCAGCTCCAATATCTCTACCTCAATTTCACAAATCTGGGCTCTGATTTCTGCTCTCAATGACATCACATCACTCTGCACAAGGACCACCTGGTGTAAACCGCTGGAGACTGGACATTGTGACAAAGTCACACTGTTCTAACCTTTATCGTTAGCGTAAAAAAGGGAGGGGGCAAATGAAGATTATTATTTATCCGCCAAATAAATTTGAGCTTTTAAAATCTAAACATTTGCAAAAAGGCACATACATAAAGTCGCCAAAAATGTCCATTACAAGATAACTCTGTGGCGCCCTCTTGAAATTCAAAACGCATTATGAGACATTATGAGGGGATCAAACATGGCAGATTCCCAAAAGTGAAAAAAATTAATTAAATAATAATCCAGTCTCCCGAGTGAAGGGCAAACGCCTATCATACTGAATTAAAATCCCATACCTGTAAAAACTGCTGAAGGGATTCAATAGGTTCACTTCCCTGATCAAGTCATCCCACACTTAGTGTTAACGGGAGCCTTTTGCAAGGGGATGTTCAAGGTGCTCTTTTCAGAATCAGAAGGGTTTATTGCCATTGTTAATGAACAAAATTCACAAACATAGGAACTTGTCTCGGCCTTAAGGTACAACATAAAACACTGATCAATAATAAAACAACAGATATTCAATCAAAAGGGCATGCATTAAGAAACAATTTTAAATTACTATAGTATAAAATGGAAATAGGCAT
The DNA here is from genome assembly GCA_015082035.1 of Chaenogobius annularis. NCBI lineage: Eukaryota > Metazoa > Chordata > Actinopteri > Gobiiformes > Gobiidae > Chaenogobius > Chaenogobius annularis. Next base: position 950,591 of record BJKM01000090.1, on the reverse strand, counting down.
TACTATGTACACAAGATTACAGTTAAATTTACAGTTGTAGTGCAGAAAGTGACTGAGATTGAATAGTTGTGTTTAAGAAGTGTCATGAGTCCAACGGCAGAGGGAAAGAAACTGTTCTTGTGGCGGGAGGTTCTGGTCCGGATGGACCGTAGCCTCCTGCCTGAGGGGAGTGGTTCAAATAGACCATGTCCAGGGTGAGAAGGGTCAGCTGTGATCCGGCCTGCTCGTTCCAGAGCCCTGGAGACGTACAGGTCCTGCAGAGGAAGTCTGCAGCCGATCACCGTCTCAGCAGAACGCACAATGCACTGTAGTACGTCCCTGGCTGTGGCTCCAGCGTACCACACGGTGATGGAGGAGGTGAGGATGGATTCAATGATGGCCATGTAGAACTGCACCATCATCTGCGCTGGCAGCTTGGCTTTCCTCAGCTGCCGCAGGAAGTCCATCCTCTGCTGGGCCTTCTTGATGAGGGAGCTGATGGTGGGCTCTCACTTGAGGTCCTGGGTGATGGTGGTGCAGAGGAAGCGGACGGAGTCCACAGTGGTGATGGGGGGCTGTGACTTTCCTGAAGTCCACGATCATCTCCACTGTCTTCTGGGCGTTGAGCTCCAGGTTGTTCACATTCAGGATGAATGTGAAGTGACGTGGTTATTTATCCGGTTTCCCACAGACGTTCCTCTCTAAGCCGAGCACATGAGTCTGGACGGTCCAGTCTTGCCCAGACCACGCACTATTAGGTGTCTAACGCAGCGCATAGAGCTTTAAAGGCCAAAAACAGAACCCACGCATCACTAGTGTCTGCAGCTCTGCGTTCTGTGTGCGGGCCGTGTATCAGGCGAGACAGAGGGTGGTTTCCCCTCATCTGCACGGCTGGCTCCTCGAATATAAACCCCATACAGGTTAACATTGGTCATTTATGCTTGAGGAAAAATGTCAAAATAAACATCCCCAATCTAAAATTAACACTAATGCAAAAACCTTGCGCCGACATGCAAGAGACAGGAAAAGATAAACATATTTCGTATGAGAGCCAGCGCGCGTGCATGGAGCTGTGGCTTGTCTCATCACTCAAAAAAGACAGCATTAACAGTTTTGAGAATAAGAAGGTGTTTTATGTGTAATTTTGACAACCACTGGTTTAGCCAATTAGATTCTAGTTGACGCACAGCCCTGCCGAACAAACTTCTCGCTTCTGATGGGCTCGACAAATGGGGAGCGACGTTGCTCCTTCTCCATTAATTTCCAATAGAACCTACGCGACAATGCGAAAATCGCCAGTCTCCCTCAGGTCAGCGACAAGCGAAAGTAGGGCTTGTGAAAACCTCGCGCTCGTGCATGGCGACGTGCACACGCGAACTTGAGACAAACACTGCAGCCAATCAGAGAGTTTCTTAAACAGAGCAATGAGCTGACAGGAACGGAAACATGAAGGGAAAATACTTGCATTTTTCCAATTTTAATATTTTGTATTTCACGAAAATATTGGGATCTGCCTATGAAAGAAAGAAAGTGGCTGCCTTCAGCTTCTCTCGCAGAGTCAATTAAACTATTTTAGCAAAGCCCTTGTGACAATTCATACATGCCACTTTTCACCCTGAAATGCATTGAAATATTAAAAGTACTCTTAAAACCTCATAATTCCCCTGAATTTCACAGCCAATGAAATGTGTGGAAGATTCCCGATCTGCCCTGGAGCAGAGCGCGACATGTGAAGCTGTCGCTGGTCGCTGCAGGTCATCGCTGCCCGTGGTGTGACCTGCTGCGATGAGTGTCACTGTTGTTTGTCCACGTAAAATGTATTAATTATTCTATAATTTATCATTTGTGTAATTTATGCCCATGAAGGTTATTTTATTATGATTATCTCGTCCATGTACATGTGTATTAGTTACGATTCTGACCATTCACAGAATGCATTAGTTGCTTCACTCCACCTCAAATTTTGACATGATCACACCTTTTGTTTAGACTTCCACGCCCTGCGTTGTCATCAATTGTGCCAACTGCAAGATGTCAGGAAATGAGCTCCGCTGCGCCCACGATAACGCTCAGACCGGGGGAAAATATGGCCCATTCAGTGCTTAAAGTTCATAGAACCTCAGCTACATTTGTAACTCTCATTTTAAACAGGTTCAATAGTCCTAATGATTTTTATACAACTGTTTACAATACTAGTCCGCCCCAACAAATCTGATAGTACCAGGCTGTGGTTTCCACCCTGCAGTAAAGACAGAATTACGGAATCATCTTCAAATTTGGTGACTCTCGTGCTGACTTTGAAAAACAGAATTACTTCTCATTTACAACAAACACCCTGTCAAGAGGCAGCAGCAGAGGGACCGAGACACTGATACAATAGAAAATAACATGCAGATAAAACATTGATGAAAGTGTAACTTAAAAACAGGTACACAACCATTTGTATCAATTAAACTATAAAACCATTATGTATTACAGATGTTTACAGACATTTCTTTACCTGGTAAAAATTCTCTACTGACCATATTTAGTGTTAAAGAGCTCTCTGACTTGCTCTCTCAGCAGCCCTTTCTCCCCCATTTGGCTCACATTTTCTTCATCTGAAACACAGAAATACAGTCGCCATTACATTTGTAAGAACAGAAAAAAAAAAATCCACTTTGCTCAGTGCATCAAAACTAAAATTGGTAAATAAAATCGAGTTTAAAAAAAATTAAGCCAAACATTTTGAACCTATATATGCTAATACCTTTCATACAATATAAGGTAGATATTTCTCCATGTTTGAGTCATTTAAAGAAGACATGCTTTTGTCGGCTATATAGTTATAATCTTAAGCGTGTTACCTATGGGAAAAACAAAGTGGAGGTTATAGGAAAATTGACAAAGGAAAATAAATACGTTTCAATTTCACTTCAGAATTCTCTATTGGATTTTATTTGCATGTACGCATTTTTGACATAGTGTCTTGGGACTTCAGGCAGAAATGAGCAACTTGACTGTAAATCATGGTTAAAACTGTTCCTATCAAATAATAAACATTCTCAAAAGTTGATTTTGCATAATGTGCCCCCTATTTAAAGAAATGTTACAGACAGGTCCACTTTGTGGCTCTATACACCACCACAATGGATTTGAAATGAAACAAATATGTGCTATAACTGCAGACTTTTAGCTTTAATTTGAGGGTATTTACATCCAAATCAGAACAGTGTAGGAATCGATTTTTAAGGCACATAAACAAACTCTTGTAATTCCTACACTGTAGGTGTAAATACCCTCAAATTAAAGCTGACAGTCCGCAGTTAAAGCACATCTTGTTCATGTAATTTCAAATCCATTGATCCAGCCAAAAAGATTAGAATTGTGTTGATGTTCCAATATTTATGGACTTGACTGAAGGTGGACGCTCCTTTCCAGCCTGGATGACCTCTCACTAGTCTCGATGAGCCACCCTCTGTCCCCCTGTCTTGAGTGTTTCTCGCGCCACAGTCCATCTGCAAATGGATGCGTGTCTGTCCGTGATAGTAGGATCTTTCCTTCACTGTGGTTCTCCTCAACTTTTGCCCACTGGATTTTCTGTAGTTTTCGCTTGCCGAGACGGAGTGTCTAAGGGCAGAGGATTCTCTGTGACAGTAATCCATTTGCTTAATTCCTGTGAACGTTGGTTAATCTGGTTCTCTATTATAGACCAATGACTCTTTCATTGATTGATTTTCTAACTTTCTGATGATAAACCCACAATTTTGGAAAGCCATGCAAGGCAACTGCTGTTGTGATTTTGGGCCTTACAAAAATACATTGAAATGACATATTTGTTGAACATATATTCCGTTTATTGTTATCAGGATCCTTCACAACAATATTGAGGTATTCATTTTGTTAAGGCCCCTAATCAAAACCACATTTTATGTAGACATTAGCGTTCATTTATCAACATCGCGGTGAAAATGGTGAACATTTGTTCCTACGTAAGAGGTCGCATGGTATTCATGAACCCGTGCATACAGTTCCGATCCTGCAGGATGCATGAGCTCTGCTGATAAATGCAGTGGCAGAAAATCAGCGTAATTTGAATAAAATGCCCCAAAATATTAATGTTCCAAGTGGCCTTATCCACAGGGTTTACGGCATGTGTGCACAAAATACGGCAAAACGCAGTGTTTATCTGGACAGGAAATCACAAAAGATGGCATAAAATGAAGAATTATGTCGTCTTGGCTCTTTGGAAAATATAGATACATGGAAAAAGTATTGTTAAAATCAAAGGAAAAATAATTTACCTAAAAATACAGCCTACATTTTCTATGAAAAAATGTATTTGTGTTTTAGGACTTACTCAATGGATACACTTCACTTCAATTCAAGTTTATTTACATAGTACATTTAAAACAACCCCAGTTGACCAAAGTGCTTCACAGAACAAAAGACCATACAGCACAGAATACAAATGACATCATAGAGAGCATAAAAGAGTAAAATATGAAGAATAAAATGGACTTAAACTTCAAAAGGGAGATGTGATAGTGTGATGTAGGTGCTACAGTGGACCTAGATCCAAACCCAGAGCAGCTCAGGTCCGGACAAGATCTGCAGAACCAGGCAGCTGATTTGCTTTACTGTCTGCATGCTTTGTTCCACCTTGGAACCAACCGCGGCCCACGAGCATGGGGAACAGGAATTTGGTTAACCTGCCCAGACTGGTCCACTGCGTGCTGGTCTTGCGCTCCTCACTTCATGGACTGGTGCTGTGCGCGCATGTGAGGAGGACGCATAGATCAAACTCTCCTGGACCAAGACTGCTGCGTAAGTCTTTTTACCTCCGCAGGGGACCAGGCACAGCGCAGGCACACTAACAGCCTCTGACGAGCCATCCAGACCGTTGTCTGCTGCTCAACACTTTACCTGGACTCGGCACAATCAGAGGATGGCGAGGAATGGGACCAAACCCCTACATCAGGACTATTAAATGTGTCAGGACTCAGCTGTGATGCTATGGTGAGTACTTTTTAATTATTTTTTTTAAGAGCAGCAGACTGCTGCTGTACCAGAGTCTCTTCTCTGGTTAGGCCACGAGTTGTTTCCAACTGCTTATTATAAAGTCAAAATCAGAATCAGAAAAGGTTTATTGCCAAACTAGGAACTTGCTTTGGTGATTCAGTGCAACATACAACAATGAACAATAATAAAAGCAAGATACATCAAATAAGGAATGCATGAAAAAAATAAAAATAAAGCGTACCACACGGTGATGGAGGAGGTGAGGATGGACTCAATGATGGCCATGTAAAACTGCACCATCATCTGCACTGGCAGCTTGGCTTTCCTCAGGGGGGGCTGGAGGGCTGGAGGGCTGGAGGGCTGTGACTTTCCTGAAGTCCACGATCATCTCCACGATCATCTCACCGTCTTCTGGGCGTTGAGTTCCAGGTTGTTACCACTGCACCTGGACACCAGCCGGTCCACCTCCTGTAGATAGACTCATCCCCGTCTGACATGAGCCCGATGAGGGAGAAGAGCAGGGGAGAAGGTACACAGCCCTGTGGATATCCGGTGCTGATAGTCCGAGTGTCTGAGACAGAGCTGGTCCTGGAGCAGAGCAGGGAGAATGGTGTTGAATGCAGAGCTGAAGTCCACAAACAGGATTCTGGTGTAGGTTCCGGGGGAGTCCAGATGCTGAAAGATTAAGGAGTGCCAAGTTGATGGCATCATCTACAGACCTGTTGGCTCTGTGGGCGAACTGCAGGGAGTCCAGAAGGAAGGAGGAGAAGGACTTGAAGTGGGGAAAGACCAGGCTCTCTGAAGACTTCATGACTACAGAAGTCAGTGCCACAGACCTGTAGTCATTTTTGGCTTTTTGAGGGTTGGCTTTCTGAAAGATCCTCTCTCTGAACTGAGAGAGTGGTGGGGGGGTCTGGGGTTGGTTTGGCAGAGGTGGCCACGGTGGGGGAGGGGGTGGTGTAAAAGGTGTTGAGTTCTTCTGTCTGTTTGCGGTCACTCTGGCTCTGGGCTTGTTGTCAGAGAAACGTTTCTCCAGACGCGTGTTGTACTTAGATATAGCTCTCGACACCTCCCTGCTAAATCCATACTTCGCACATTTGTAGCGCTATCTGTCTCCAGCCCTGTGCGCTGCCTCCTTCTTCTGCCTTAACCTCCTCCGTTTTGGTGTGAACCTGGGTTTGTCACTGTTGAAGGTCACTTTGGTGTGTGATGGTGTAATGCTGTCCACACAGAATCGAATGCTTGACGTCACAGTGTCCGTGTACTCATCCAAACTATCTGTGCAACTCTGAAAACCTCCCACTGTTGTGTGTGTGATGGTGTAATGCTGTCCACACAGAATCGAATGCTTGACGTCACAGTGTCCGTGTACTCATCCAAACTATCTGTGGCAACTCTGAAAACCTCCCAGTCTGTAATGTCCAAACATAAACGTAGCTCCTCCACAGCCTCACTAGTCCACTTCTTATAAGTCCTCACTACAGGTTTGGAGAGCTTCAGTCTCTGTACCTGATCCCCACGTAAAGACAGACTATAAACTATACAAATGTATGTTTTGTTCAGATTTTTCTATCTATTACAGACTGCAGATTTCCATCCCCAACCGGCTGATAACACCATGTCAACGTGATTATAATTCATAAGGAAATTTAAAATTCAAATTATTGGACTGTAATTAACAATGCACTGCAGACTGTTTTTAATTTTTCCATCCCTCCCAATTTTCGAATTATGTACTTGGGCCTCAAAACTCCTGCCATGGACACAATTGACGGATACTTTTGAAGTATACTTTAGACATGTCGGTGTAATCCCGCATTTGTCCAGGAGTGTTCCATTGTAGAAAAAGATTCAGTTGTAGTCATCTGGACTACAGTTAGTAGTTTCAAGTGAAACCAGTAACTCCCTTTTTCAGGAGGTCCTTCCCGGTGGGCAGGGTTTACACAGAGTAGGATATAAAACCTGAGTTCCCAGACTTGTTTCACAGATTGAGAATGACCGAGTCAAAACGATTTGTTTTTCTAAAAGTCCAGATGACTACAACTGAAACTTTTTCTACGATACTTTTGACACAAACCTCACCAACGATCAAGGACCAGACTGACATTGTAACAGAAATCAGAGACTTTGGAACAAATTGACTTTTTATTTTTTATTTGATTGTGCCATGAGTGTTGTTTTATTTCTTATTTTACTGTCTAGTTGATGTCTATTTGTATTTTTGTTTAAAATTTGACTCTCTGGTCGTGCTCTGTGTCTTTTCTATGTTTTTTGTATTAAAAAAAAAAAACACCCTGAGATTTGTGCTAATTCTATTAACAACTTTTGACCCCACATTTATCCTGATGATGCTGCCTCAGTTTGGTGGCCATTGGATAAATGCCCAGGAACACTGCTGCACATGTAACAAATATGGCAAACTCTCTGCTGTTGCTTTTGTTGATTCAAAGAAAATTGTATTTGCAAATGTCGGTGTAATCCCTCCTTCATCGAGGAGTGTTCCATTGTAGAAAGATTCAGTTGTAGTCATCTGGACTCTGTTTAAAAAAACGATACGTTTCGACTCTCATCCAAGAGTCATTCTCAAATGACTCAATGACTCTTGGATGAGAGTCGAAACGTATTGTTTTTCTAAAACAGAGTTCGAAAGACTCCAACTGTATTTGCAAATGTTTTTTTTAAAAACAATTTTTCTTGTTTTACTATTACGATATCATCCCCTAGTTGTTTTTATGCAAGACTGCAAATATGGAGGAGTGCATTATCAGCTGCCTGGGACAGATGCATGTCATTAAATTGGCTGTTAGCTAAAGCCAGTCGATCAAATGCACTTGTTTTGCAATAAAAATGCAGTACTTTGCATGCAAGTTTTGAGAATTTAAAACTCTGACCTTCCTTTAAAGCTAGGGTTTGGACTTACCTGGGATCAAAGCATAGGTCTTCTTCATTAAAGTTACACGACGAGGAGCTGGAAAAACAATTATTTTAAATGTCTTCAAATGTAGCACATAGTGCAATTTTGTATCTCAGAAAAAGAAGGTTAATCAATCCCAAACCTGGTTTTGGAATGAGTCCTTGAAAGGGTCTGTAAAGGACAAAGTCAAGTAGTAGTCATATTCTGACACAACAAACTGCAGAAAATGCAGGACATACTTGGTGATGGTAAAGTGGATTTTATCAGCCACAGTCAGAATCCTCTCCAGGTTCTGGGAACCAAACGTACAGGGTTTCCTGAAGGGGATTCCAGGGGGCAGCCCCTCGATGATTATAGAGTCTGGGTTGTTCTTGATCCGTTTGTAAGGCACTTGAACAGGATACTTAATCCCCAATGCCTCCCCATACTTCCGGTTGAAAAGATCTTGGACCTGCTCTCGAAGAGTGTTGGCCAGGTCAATACGAGACAGTTTGGATTCAAGGCACTCTAGGGAAGACACAGAAAAGACTTCAATACAATTATCAGCAAACTTCTAATCATATGGTTAGGGCTTAAAATGTAGACAATAGGGCCCCATTGAAGGAAATAGGAAGACTAGAAAATAGAGATTCAAAGATACCGGAGAAGCCAGGCCTCTTGGAGTAAGCTGCAGCATCCTCACTTGCAGCGGTCTTCTTTCCCTCTTGTTCTGTGGAAAATATATACATAAGTATGTTTAATATTTAAAGGTAAAAGTTACTGCTTCTCCAAGTGTTTTATCTAAGTACAAAGCTGTGCCAAGGGGTGCGCGAGACGTTTGGACATTTGGCATGACAAATATGTTTTGAGCAACAGAAAAATGCTCTGTGCCAACACAGGGATAATCTCTAAATACGAGAACGTGCTCCTCACACACAAATTTGCTGTGGGTTTAGACCGAGTCACGGCTTTAGCTCTATATGTGCAATATGTGTTCTGTACCACTGTGTGCCTCTGCTGTTGTGCTGCTGTTCCTGGATTCCTTCCTCTCACCCCTTTTCGAGTCTTGCTTTTAAACTTGCTCTACTTCTGACCTCTTATTTGGCAATATAAAGCATAAGTGAAGAATACTTTCCTGCCCTGTCTACACAGCTGAGAGAAGAGCACTCAGAGACGCTCATATATTTGTAGAGCATCGAGGCTCTGTGTTGCTTCAAAACACAAACCAAAGAAAGACAGTCACAGTCTGTGAATGACGGCCAATATTCAAGTCATTGAGTAATATCGGTTTCAGTCCAAAACCACCAATATCAGTCCGCAAGGGTTACGCTCTGGTAATCAAAGAGTTAACTCTGTGCTACTACCCGGTGGTTAAGGGTTATGGGTTAGGATTAGGGTTAGGCATGCCAGACTCCAAGTGCAGCCGGCCGCAATTTACTGCATGTCCTCCCTTCTCTCTAATCCCTCTTTCAGGCTGAGCTGTCCTGTCCAATAAAGCCTACAGGTCAAAAGACCCAGAAATGACAAAATTACACACTTTAAAAAGCTCTAGAAAGGTTTTAGATGAAACTTATATTTGACAAGTTTTCCTCATAAACGATCAGTTTAGAAATGTTTACTCCAGATAAGTTTAGTGTGAGAGGTGGGAGGACACAGAATCTGAGGAGACACTGTCGCTACAGGAGGAGCAACACGATGATGACACACAACTGGAAAGGTTCAGAGACACTTTAGTCTGAGAAAAAATATAAATAAAACAGAAATTCACAGAATGGGAAAGTGTGAAAGCCAATTCTCAAATAAAGAATAATCATATTCTAGCCTATCGCCTGCCTATATCTAAACATAGTGCTACAATATTCCCTCTCAAATGTTTTCCTTTTTTTTTTCTCCAATGAAGGGTATTATGTGTTCTAACTGGTTCTACACATTTCAAAACAAATTTATCCTTATTTTAGAATAACATTTTGAAAATATCGGCTAAAGCTTTCCCCATAACATCGGTATCGGCGCACCACTAAATTAGTACCTGAGTCTGGAAGAGATGGCAGCTCTGACTTAACTTGTTCTGTCAAAAGTTCAGCCCTATGTGTAAAAGAAAAACATCAGAGTTATTTGAAAAATTTTAATCCACATTCAGTTTTGTAATATCCTTTCACCTTTTGATTACAAACTGGATGTCAGAGCTAACAGCCAGGATCTTCTTTAGCTTAGTCACTCCGAAGCAGTTGGGTCTTCGCAAGGAGATTCCTTGAGGCAGCCCAGTGACAAACAGCTCTTCTGGATACATCTGGAACTTAGAGTATGGAACCTTACAGGGCTCATGGAGACCAAGGGCCTCAGCTGGGGACACAAAATCACAGTTTGTTTAACATTTTTGGAAATCATTGGGGCAAAAAACGTTTGGCAAAACTCACTGCAACACAAACAGAAAAAACAAGTTTATGTATTAAAATGTATTGATCTATATTTGACCAGGAAAGTCCAACTGAGATGTAGCTCATTCTCAAAATGCAGCTTTACTTTTACATGATGCCATTTGTTACAGTTTAAGTGTTCTCTATTAGGCTAAATATGTCGTAGACCAGAGGTCAGCAACCCTTAACAGCAGAAGACTGTCATTGGCCTGGTTCAATAAAGGTCATAAACTGTATTTCAGCCACAAAACGATGAGACAAAAGGTGAATTTATATACAGGTTTACAAGACATGGGCATGCTCTTTATTGTCGGTGTAATCCCTCATTCATCCAGAAGTGTTCCATTTTAGAAAAATATTCAGTTGTAGTCATCTGGACTCTGTTTAAAAAAAACGAAACGTTTCGACTCTCATCCAAGAGTCATTCTCAATCAGTGAAACAAGTCTGAGAACTTATATCCTACTCTGTGAAAGCCCTGCCCACAGGGCGGGACCTCCTGCTAATGGCCCATTGAAACTTAACTGGGATGGGCCTATTGTTCTATTGTTCCCTGGCATTTGGCTGCCTCACCTTTGAGTGCCTGTTTAGCATCAGAATGCCCCGGGCATCTCCAGGGTTTCAGCAGACCATTATAAACAACTGGAAGGTTGAATCTTAAACCTCCATACGAATAAAGGAAGGATTCTCTTTTTAGAGATGGCCTCCTTAACTCCTCTTTCAAACCATCTTTTCTCACTGCTCAGAATCTCCACCTCACTGTCTTCAATAGAGTGGTTTGTGGCTTTGAGATGAAGATGGACAACGCTTTGGGGCCTGAACTTGCGTGTTTTCTGTGTTGATAAAGCTCTTGTGAAGTGGCTGTTTAGTCTCCCCTATGTAACGCTCTTTACAACTTTCTTCACTGCATTGGATAGAATACACACTACATTGCTCTGCTTTTGTGTAGACATCTTGTCCTTACGGTGAACCAGTTTTTCTCTTAACATGTTGCCTGGTTTGAAATAAACAGGGACTTCATGTTGTCTAAAAAATCTTTGCAGTTTTTCTGACAGTCGCAAGACATAAGGGATAGAGACACCCTTTCTTCTTGGTTCTGTTTCCCTTTTGTCCCTTTTGTCCTGCTTTTTGGTTCTCTTGACTTTGTTCAGAGCCCAAGTCGGGTATCCACAGGCTGAGAGAGCATTCCGGATGTGTTTTTTCCTCTTTCCTCTTGCCCTATGAGCTGGTGGGCACCTCTTGTGCTCTGGTTGTAGTGTTCTGATCACTCCAGCTTGTGCTGTAGTGGGTGGTTAGAGCCAAAGAGCAGGTACTGATCCGTGTGTGTAGTTTTCCTTATACTTCTTTCTGAGCTTCCGTCTTCTCCTCTGATAGTGGAACAATCACGAAAGGCCAAGCGATGCAAAAATCGCTTGGCCTTTCTTGATTGTTCCAGGGAGAAAAGATGGTTTGAAAGAGGAGTTAAGGAGACCATCTTTGTTAAAAAAGAGATCCTTCCTTAAATCATAATGGAGGTTTAAGATTCAATCTTCCAGTTGTTTATAAGGTTCTGCTGAAACCCTGGAGACGCCCGGGGCATTCTGATGCTAAACAGGCACTCAAGGTGAGGCAGCCAAATGCCAGGGAACAATAGAACAATAGGCCCATCCCAGTTAAGTTTCAATGGGCCATTGGACAATGGACTTGTTTCACTGATTGAGAATGACTCTTGGATGAGAGTCGAAACGTTTCGTTTTTTCTAAAACAGAGTCCAAATGACTACAACTGAATCTTTTTCTACATGCTCTTTATTGTTAACCACTTGTTTAAAATTTTAAACATTTACACTGAACAACTTAGAACAACTTAGAGTGGGAAGAGTGGGGCAAATGATGTCACCTGCATTCTTGTGCATTTCAAATGATTTATTGATATAAAAAAGGATTTACAAAGCAACCTCAAAAATAATCTACTGTATATTGTTATGAATCATGGGCTGCCTTTGAAACATTGTGCCCAGACTGGAGCACTGGACCAATTTTTGTATTACTTTAAATATTGTACATTGGACTTCCGGGATGATGGCTACTTAGTGCAGATGCTGCAGATTGCTGGGAACCTAAAGCCAAAGTTCAACAGAGTCAATGGGTTAAATTATCTGTCAGTTGTCGTCATTTGTTCACCCTTCCTTTAGGGCGGCTGCTGATCATGTAAACAGGGCGTCCCTTTTCTTTAATAAAAGAGGAAGCGGATGGGGGGATGCTTCAGGGCGTGTAGGCAGACGGGGATTTGTTTTTGGAGCTTTGGCCGTTGTGCTCACTACGAGAGTCACAAGAGACACAGCAGTGTTGGGGGCGGAGCTATTGGCTCCTCCTATGTGTGTGAGAAAGAGCAGGAAGGGAAAAGTGGCAGGAGAAGTTTGGATGAGAAGTGTGATGAAATGGGGGGAGGAAAATTTTCTCCGGTGTTATTACGGGCGTGTTGTTAGTTTTATTATAAATTAAATAAAAATGGAAGAGAAAGACTTGAAGATTCGAACCACGACAGAACAGACAAAGGAAGTAGTCGCGACCGAGACGAAGTGAGAAGACCTTAACTGGATCGATGACTAATCTAAGACGAAAATTTACGGGAAAAGACTAGGATACTCCAAAGAGATGGGACGTGTTCCAGTACTTGAATATAAGGGTAAGAAAATTGAACGAGTGACTGAAGGGGGAGAATTACACCCAGAGACTATTTTAGTAACAGACTGTGGACTGACGGAGAAATTGACTTGGCAATTAAAAGGCATAACACCAGCAAACGAAGACATCACTGAATACGTTGAGCAAATGGAATAGCTAAGAGCGTCATATAAATTAGATAGACTGGAAGTAGAAAGAGTGGTCAGAAAATCTCTGGGACACCAGTGGGCATCAGTGAGAGGTGACTGGGATCCAAGAGATGTACTTGAGACATTACGACATGGCTCACCAGAACTGACCAGACGATTTAATGAATTGTGTGTTAGAATTCAAACTAAATTTGAAAGAAGAGCTATTTAACCCATTGAACTATTCTGAATTTAACAGAACTGAACAACGAGATGACGAACCATTTGAAGAATTGACACAGAATTGCTAAAAGGTTTCAAAAAACATAGTGAACTCCAAGATGTACCAGGTGACTAGCAATGCCCATACAAAAAACATTAAAAAATGCAATCCATGCAAAATAACACAAAATCACTGGGTGTCAAAAGCATATTGAGATTCAACCTGCACACTGGTGTCAACTACATCACATTACATTGGATAAGTCACAACAAGCACACTTGAAGACTACATCACACATGCAGCACACGCAGAGAAAGTTATAAAAGAAAAAGAGAAGCAAAAGAAGTAAAGTCAGATGATAGTGTTCTTATTAGAAGGAGATGAAATGCAAGTATATTATACAGGGAATAGAGGTTTTCAAGGAGTAAATTGAAATGAGTGATGTGATGTGATAATGATGTTTTGATGTTTAGTTTGAGCGGTGACATGAATATCCTCACATAGTAAAGAATTGCTGATTAATTCAATTGGATAACAATCTAATATGAGAATAAATGTGTATCTAAATTTAATGTTATTCATGAATGAATGAGAGTGGAGGCTATTTAGGTCATCAGGGGAGGTGACCGAGGACAGCCAAAGGTGGTCTCCTAATCTTTTCGATTGGGGCCGCAAGAGAATTTTTACCTACTTGGAAAAGTGAAAACGGTCAAAGCATAAATGTTTTGAATGTTTAGTAGGTTTTTCGCTCTCGTCCTCGCTGGTCATAATAAATACAAGATTTGAGTTGAGAACTCAAAAAAGAGGGGGTAAAATTAAAATAGGAAAGTTTGGACTGACTAGGGAGAGGACGATGGAGAACCACATAATTGCAGAGAACTTGCTGAACAGCTGACTACTAAATTCAGACCTGACCACCCTTTACTGATGGACTGACTCTACTTGTAGAGAAGGTTCATCTAGTAAACACCTAATGGACAGACACAGACTGGATATGTCATAGTAACCAGTGAAAAAGTTTTGCAAGCGAAAGCACTCTCTTCAACCTATCTGCACAAGCAGCAGAATTGGGCACAGAAGCCAATTTGATGTGACAATTGTCAATTCTCGACAGTGCATGTGTGTTTGCACAACATTGGAAGAATAAAGGCATGATAACTTCAACAGGCAAACCTGTGACGCATGAAAAACTACTCACTGAGTTACTGGAAGCAGTACAGCTACCCTTCAAATTAACAGTATGCAAATGTTCAGCACACATCAGGGAAAGATCCTGTGTCAAAAGGAAATGCAATTTGCAGACAAGATGGCTAAAGAAGCAGCATGTAAGCTAATACATGTGACACATGTTTCTACAGCTCAAGACTTAGACAAAAGTGTAATGAAAGACATGCAGCAGCGAAGCTTAAAACAAGAACAGGAAATGTGGAAAAGAAAAGGGGCAACACTGAACGATGACATCTATGTAGGACCCCTTAATAAACCCATCCTACCGAAAATTTTTTTTTTTAAATATGCAGTAATATTGAGCCATGGTATTACACATGTCTCAACAGGAGGGATGGTAATTCAAGTAAACTAAGTATAATACCAAATATTATACCACCTATGGATTAATATGGATTTAATAATTACGAAAAAAACTTTTGTAGAGCATGTATTATCTGTGCTAAATACAACTCAAAGGGTAATTTCAGGCCTAAGAGAGGGAAAATTCTAGATCTTAAATATCTATTTCAAGAAATACACTCTTATACAATTAAATAAGAGTGAAGGAAAACATTACTGTTTAGTAATAATAGATGAATTCTCTAAATGGACAGAAATATTTCCTGCCAAGAATCCTGATGCTCTGATAGTGGCAAAAGCACTGTGTAAAGAAATTATTCCTAGATATGGGATACCTGAAATTATTAGATCAGATAATGGGACCCATTTTGTAAATGACATAATTAACAGAGTGGGACAATTATTCTGGATAAATTTCAAGAACCACTGTGCTTCTCATCCTCAGAGAGCAGGGCTCGTGGAAAGGACAAACAGAACATTTAAAAACAGACTAAAGAAATGCATGGAAGAAACGGGGAGACCATGGACACAATGTTTAGAATTAGAAAAGCTATACTTAAATACTGTAAGTGTTCAGGGGTTAACTCCTTTTGAAAAAAAATATGGAAGGCCATATAAACTACTTCAGATTAAAGAACCATGGGAAGCAGATGAAGAATGCACACTAGCAGACTATATGAGAAAAATGTTTGAAAAATTTTAATATAATGCCTGAACTTGACTGCAAATTTCCAGTGTGATAAAACTAAGAAATAAGAGAGAAACTGCAGATGAAGTTAAATGCGGAGAAGGTTTTCAAACAAGTGGTACACCACTAGTATTTTGTTTCTCCACAAAACCAAACTTCAGTGATCATTATTCCCTATTCAGCCTTAATAAATGAAGCTAATGAAAGAGGAAGTGACTGGTCTAGTTTATAAATATAATGCTGTGGAAAAGCGAAAGAAATTCAATATACATAAAACTATGACTGGACTGACACTGACTTATGCAGCCAGGAGACATTATGTTTACCTATGAGCTTGTGGGCTTATTCCAGTGGAAGAAATCCTCAATTTCAAGTAGCATTATGCTATGGTAACAAAACCAAACCAGAAAATGCCACCCAGAACAGTAACTGCAGGTGGGAAGTTATTTGTAACATCAAAACTTCACAGTTGATAATTGGTTTTCAACAATATCTGGAATATCTGGTCAAAAGAAGAATTGGCTTCTTATGGCGGAACAAGCTGCTGAAGCAGCTAAAAGAGACTGCGTGGTCTGCTTGGGGCCGGGGCCGGGGCCGATACTTCGAGTTGTCCCTGCCTCAGGAACCTCCACCTGTCTTCTAAATTTAATGGGAAAAACAAACCCATCACCGAATTGATCCTACTGGGATAAGATCCACCCGTTAGCTACTGAGGAAAAGAAAAAGCCAATTTTCAGTAAAAATGTAGCTCGGGGAAATTTACATGCATTAAAATGTCAGGAATTGTAACTACAGAATCACATTTTAAACCTGTGTCATGCAGTGACATATGGTCGTGGTGTGGAGAAAATTAACTGTATGACTGTTTACCTAGAAATGTATCAGGACATTGTGCTTTAGTGTCATTACTTTTACCCACATTAGTATTACCTCTTACAGCTGATGAAGTAATATCAGCAACTCATAGTGTTATACCTGATGACTGGAAACGGGAGAAACGCTCTTTATCATGGAGAGGAGAACATCCAACCTATATTGATGTAATAGGAGTGCCTAGGGATCTCAGATGAATATAAATTGGTAGAACAAGTAACTTATGGATTTGAGTATTTATATATGGATAACACCAAACAAAAATCTTGATAGAATCAACCAAATCCACTACAATGTTCAGAAACAAGGAAATTACACACAGCAAGGTTTTGAAGCGGTTCATGAACAACTCGCTGCATCATCTATGATGTCATTACAGAACAGATTGGCTGTAGACATGATCCCTGTGGAAAGGGGCGGAGTCTTTTCAGAGCTTTGGGGATGAATGCTACACGTTCATTCCAAACAATACTGCCGCAGACGGACGCCTGACCAGGGCCATTGAGGGTCTGAGGTCTATGAATAGGCGCATGAAAGAGCAGTCAGGAGTAGATGCTACTCTCTGGAACAACTGGCTGAGCGTGTTTGGCAAATACAAAGCGATAGTCTCATCTGTTCTGGTGTCAATTTCTGTGTTTGTAGCTATTTTAACATTGTGTGGATGTTGTTGTATTCCGTGTATAAGATCTCTTTCAGAAAGAATCATTTCCACTGCGATCTCACCACATGAGGAAAAGGCGGTGCAGATGCATTTATTGGCTGGCAGTGATGAGGAGAATCCTGAAGGTACACTTCCTAAAATGTTCCAAGAAATTGTCTGAGTGTAAGAAAAAATATGATCCTGCAAATGAAAAACTCACTGTGGAGAGGTTGAAAGGTGATGCATAAAAGATACGATAAACAGGAGGGAAATGTTGGAATAATTGTAAAGATTGTATCTTTCTTTTATACATTCCTTATTATTGTATGATTTTGTGTGCTTAATTATCTGCTTATGAGACTGTGTTGCAGAAGTAAACTGCTGAGATATTCCAGCAGCCTGTTGGACTTTGGAACTGATGACCCGTAAGATAAACAGGGCAAGAAGGATTTCTGGGAACCTAAAGTCAAACAAAGTTCAACAGGAGTCAATGGGTTAAATTATCTGTCAGCTGTCGTCACTTGTTCACCCTTCCTTTAGGGCGGCTGCTGATCATGTAAACAGGGCGTCCCTTTTCTTTAATAAAAGAGGAAGCGGATGGGGGGATGCTTCTGGGCGTGCAGGCAGACGGAGCTCGAAGCATTCCTCTGCCCGTCCGTCCTCCTCCGGAGAAACAATTTTGATTCCCTTGTCTCTCTTCTCTGTTTGTTAATATGTGGGTTTGTGTAGATTTTAGACCCATCAGTCTGACTGCGGTCATACCCGGGGAAATAATCCGTCTTTATTGTGAGTTCACCTGGGGGAACCGCTATTTTAACATGGGAGCAGACAAATGAAGAAACTGGACACATGTCTAAGAAAAACAAGAAAAACGCTGCAGAGAACCAGGCTCCCAATGCTATATCCAAGCAAGCTAGCTCCCCACCAGTGCTAGCCCCTGCGCACCTGGCATGAGCCAGGTTAGATACAAAATATTGGACTGAAAAGAAGGTGCGGCAGATCGTTTTTTGACTTCGCCATCCCACTCAGTTTAAGACCTATGTACTTGGGCCTCAAAACTCCTGTCATGGACACGATGAACAAATACCTTTGCAATGTACTTTTGGCGGAAGGGGAAAAAAAGGCAATCACAAAGAAATGGATGACACAAACCTCACCAACAATCAAAGACTGGGCTGACATAGAAAGACATCAGACAAATGGAAAAAGTAACTCATTCATTTGGAAATTAACAAACGTGACAGACTTTGGATCATGTTGGGCTCTTATTCTTTTAATGTTTAGTTGATATCTAATTGTATTCTTATTTTGATTTTCTGGTCATGTTCTGTATTGTTCTGTTTTGGGTTGAATCTTTTTTTATTATTATTATAAAAATAACCAAAAAATAAAACAAAAAACAACTTTTAATAACTTAAAAAAAAAAACACAAAACAAAAAACAAAAAACATCTCTTTGAGGTAACTCACCATACTTGGTGCTAAAAAGACTGTCCACTTGTCTTCTGAGTTGAAGAATCATCTCACCAATGTCCTCCTCCGAAGGGCCAACTGATAACACAACAGACAACAGGGGGGTAGTCAGGACCACAATGTTTATTCACAATTCACAATTCGACTCCTCCATTATTTGCTCATAATGTTACTGAATTGATTGATTTCTTAAATGGCACAAACATAAATATTGTATAGTGTTTTATCAACCAAAACAAAATTTTGTGTCATGTCTCAGAAACATGTGTAAGCGCAAGCTCTCAGTGCATCTCTGGGCTCAAGTGCATGTTTATTAAACCCATTAAAAAAAATAAAAAACATAAGAGATGTATTATATAATGTCAGCGGAGATGCGATCGTAGGTTATCAAAATGTGGTCAAATAAGCAAAGTGAACTAGATATGTACGTATGAGATGCTTGTCCAGTTTATTTGTCTATTTGTGCTGAACAAGTAAAGTAAATCATTAATGATGCGAGATAGCGAGAGAGCGAGAGAGCAAATCAGTATATCCTGCAATGATTACTCGAGTAACTCGATTACAAAAACGTGACTGGGAAGAGTTTAGTTTGTGTGAAAGAGCTCCGCGTGCCGTTCACTTTAGCCTCTGTCGTCGCCTCATCATCGCAGACTTTCTGTGTCATACTCGTGGTCCTCCGTGCTCTTTCACACAACAAAACTCTTCACACTCGTGAGTTTATAACACACAATCAATACATCAATGGAAACAGCACGGAGGGCCGAGATTATGAACAGAAAGTCCCGAGAACGGGACGAAGACACGGAGCTAATGCTGCCACATGACAGCAGAGCTCCAGCTCTAAGCACCAGGATCACTGGCCTCACCAACAAAGTCTTACAAACAAGTTTCTGATTTTAAGTGACGTGACATAAACGCTAATTAATTCATAGCTAGCTTTAAGAAAAAAAAACAGTCTGTGACAAAGTGAATTAGTCCTTTATATACTGTATATTCTTTATATCCAAACAGAAGAGTTTGGACTGAAGTGAAATGTTGCTGTTTGGGGACAAATTTATGTGTGAATAAAATGTGCTATCTTAAGCAGAAACTCCATATTTGTTTTACTATGAACTATAACGCTTATTAAAACATATTTAATATGCTTTTAAATGGTTTACGGCATTTACATACATTTACCGATTAATCGAGGAAAATAACTGAGCTTAATCGATAGCGGCAGCCCTAAAGAGTTTGATATATATATATATATATAATATATATATAGTATATATATATATATATATAATATATATATATATATATATATATATAATATATATATATATATATATATATATATATATATATTATATATATTTATATATATATATATTTATTATATATATATATATAATATATATATAAATTTGTGATTTCTGCCATGTCTTTGTGATTTTAATGCATTTTTTCCTGTTGTGTGAAGCACTTTGAATTGCCTTGTGTATGAATTGTGCTCTAAAAATAAACTTGCCCTGCCTTGCCTTGCCTATATATATATATAGTTTTTTTTTTTTTTTTTTTTACACATACACACTTTCTCTGTGAAAGTTTATTGGTGACCCTGACTTATATAATACATAGAGAGATATAAATACACACAGGAGAAATATTTCAATTAATAAAATGTCTAATTCAATACATTTTTTATTTGTGCAAACTTGAGCTGGCCATGTTGGCAGTGAAAAAAGAGAAATCAAATGGTAAGTCTTTTCAAGCACTTTAAATGCAACATAAGTTACAATTGTTTGTTTTCAGAGGTTGAAAAAAGTTTAGTTTATTTATTTGAATGGGACAGCTTGTACAATGGGGCCAATAAGAATTGGGCAACTTAAACATTTGCAAGTTCAAAAAGACAAGGTTTGTAATTGTCATCATAGGTACACATCAAGTGTGAGACACAGAATGTAAAAAAAAATCCAGGAAATTACATTGCATGATTTTTAAACAATTTGTGAAAATGGGTGGCCAATAAGTATTGGGCAGCCAGCAAAAGTTACTTTTAATACTTTATCATTGCCTTACCAAGGCTACATTACAGAGGTCAAACGGTTCCTGTAGTTCTTGTCTCACACACACACACACACACACACACACACACACACGCACACACAAACGTTTGTCGCTTGGCAACACGGAGTTTCAACTCCCTCCACAGGTTTTCGATTGGGTTGAGGTCTGGAGAATGGCTAGGCCACTCTCAGAACCTTGATAAGCTTTTTACGGAGCCACTCCTTGGTTTTCCAGGCTTTGGATCGTTATCATGCTGGAAGACCCAGCCACCATCTTCATCTTCAATTCTCTGACCGAGGGAAGGAGGGTTTTACCCAAAGTGTCACAATACATGGCCCCGTTCATCTTGCCATTGATACGGACCAGTCTTTCTGTCTCTTTTGCAGAAAAGCATCCCCAAAGCATGATGTTTCCACCCCCATGCTTCACAGTAGGTATGGTGTTCTTGGGATGCAACTCAGCATTCTTCTTCCTCCAAACACGGCGAGTGGTGTTTAAACCAAACAGTTCCATTTTGGTCACATCTGACCATATCACATTCCCCATTCCTCCTCTGGATCATCCAGATGGTCTTTTGCAAATTTCAGATGGGCCTTTACATGATTTTTGTGTAGTAGGGAACCTTTCGGGTAATGCAGGATTTCACCTCATGACGACGTAGTGTGTTACTTATTGTCATCTTGTGACGGTGGTGACAGGTGGTCCCAGCTGTCTTCAAATCATTGACCAGTTTCTGCCGTGTAGTTCTGGGCTGATTCCTCATTGTTCTCAGGATCATTTGAACCCCACCAGGTGAGATCTTGCATGGAGCCCCACTCCGAGGGAGATTGTCAGTGATGTCATACTTCTTCCATTTTCTAATAATGTTTCCAACAGTTGATCTTTTCTCACAGTTGACTCATCCCAGCTTTGTGCAGTTGTACAATTTTATCTCTGGTATCTTTGGGAAGCTCTCTGGTCTTAGTCATGGTGAAGACTGGAGTCTGATAGTTTGAAGGTGTGTTCGGGGTCTCTTATGCGTCTAATCAGTTCAAACAGGTGCATTTATACTGATAACGAGTGGAGGCCGGAATAGCTTCTTAAGGAGCAAGTGACTGGTCTGTGAGGGACAGAAGAGTTGCTTGTTTTGTAGCGGCCCAATACTTATTGGCCACCCATTTTCACAAATAAACCTCTCTTATCTTTTTAAATGGGTGAACTTGCAAATTTTTACTGTATTTATGAACAGCTAATGTTGTAAATACACCGGATTATGCTCAAAGCTCATTTCCATCCGTAGTCCCATAAAAAAACTCTGTTTGACTTTAAATGACACAGAATTTATTATTTCTACTATTTCAAACAAATATGAAAATGTTGAAAAATCTTATGGGTTTCACTAACATTTTTGGACCCACCTGTTTCATTCAGGTGGGTGCACCTGAATGAAAACATTAGGCGCACTAGTGCAACCACACCGAATGGTTAAAACGTCTGTGGCCTTCACAGAGTAGATGCATTTATACTGAGATTAGATTACACACAGGTGGACTCTATTGGTTATCATTAGATCAACCTTCAATCTCTCTTTTGACAGCAATTTCTTTCACTCAGGGAAAAGGAATTTGAATACTTTTGCACGGTGCACTTTTTATTATTATTATTATTATTATTATTATTATTATTATTATCTGCAAATCATGTATAATTTTCCTTTCACTTCACAATTGTTGTTTTGTGTTCGTCTTTCACAAGTTTTTAAGTTTGTAAACTGAACATTTCAAAAGTTCTAGGAATACGAATACTTTTGTAAGTCACTGTATCAGCTGACAATTAGAACAAGCTTTAAAACCTGTTAAATAAAAACATGTCCCTACCTTCAGATGATCGCCTCACACCAGGGAGAGGAAGGTTTGGCGACGGAGCTTTGGCTGCAAATACAAAACAAAAAAGATATATATGACCATTATGTACATAAATCAAACATATTTAAATCCATTTATCTTACTAATTCAACTATGAATAATATTGACTGCACTTACCGGTATACCATTCCCTTTGTGGTCATTTGTGAAAAAAAGAATACTTAAATAATAGAAAAAATGTACAAAATAAACAAAATGAGGAAGATAATGAAAACACCAATGGGCAGACCATTTACCCTTCTGAATGTAAGGCACAGGTTCAAAATGAAATCATGAACAATTTCAAATGCAATAAGTATTGTCCAAATGATTGGACTCTTAAACATTTTGAATAAAACCTTACAGTTGGAAAAAATAGTCTACGCTTTATAAAAATATCCTTTCTTCTCTGTTTATCTCTAATATAAATTACACAAAACGACTCCTATTTAGGTCAACTGCAATTTTTTTTCTTGCATGTTATGTTTAAGTCTGAACTAAGTCCAAGTCTGAAGCATTTGTGGGCCAAACTGAAGCCATGCGTATGTGACAGAAGGCCTGTGGATTCTGTCAGGGCCAACATTCCAGCAAACTATATGACTCGGGTCAGATTAAAGACAACCAAATATTAAGGAAATCCATGTAAATGTTTCTTTATCAGATTTTTTTTACTGATCTGACTTGTTTTGCGGGTCATTGGGTTTCAAGTGAAGAGAGAGCGGGGAAAAAATATGTTTTTTTCATTTCTATTTTTTGGTTTGAACTATATTCATTCATAAGAACAAAAGTAAATGTGTCTGCCCAGTTGAAGATATTAACCATATTTCAACCTAAAAATGACTTAGTATGATTAAAAGGAGTTCTAGTGTTAAAGAAGACCTATTGTGCTTTTGTTTGCAATGTAGTACATTTTGGACCATTTTTAATTGCAAGATTGATCGAAAACAATTTATTTAACAAAACAAGTCTGCTTACTTCCAGGTTGAAAACCGCGGCAGTCATTTGCAGATTTGTTTCCCCTTTATATCAAAATGCCTACGCGATGTAGCCTACTTATGTCCCGTTTAATTAAAAAAAGAATAATTTGAAAAGGAAGAAAGTTAAGAGCTGTGGGTGTATATCGATGGGGAATCTGGGGAGCATCTTGTCTGCAGGAGAATAAAGATGACCCAAATATGCATGAGTCACTGTACACAGGTAAGGTACCTCCAAAATGTCAATTTTGCAGAATAGGTCTCCTTTAAGAAAAGCGAGGGTAGAGGGGTTTTCTTTCGGCTAACAGAGAGGTTAAGGCGGGTGTCCACTGCACGATTTTGGCCGTCTGCAACAAAAAATGTGTGAATGTGGGGAAAATCATGAGTTATGGCTCAAAATTGTAGTTCGTACGTCTCACAATGGGACAGGGACAAAAATTTAACTTTGAACAAAGACAAGCTATAATTTATATCAAACCAGAACATGATATTTTGGAATCTTGGTTTTAGCTTCAACAATCTCTGTCAATCTCAAACTCTGAGGTGCGCTTGTGTTAACATTATTAACAAAATGCAGCTGAGGAGCTCAGCTGTGAGAAGGACGCACAGCGCAAGCCGATAATACCGTCTCTCTATGGTATGGTATAGGTGTTCTTCGGGTGTTAAGGTGTTTTAAGGTGTTAAGGTGTTTGAATCAAGTCCTGCTTTGTAGCCCATAAATATGGCCTCTGTGATTTGGTTTTATACGGAAATATTTGACAAGTTAAACAAGCTAAAACAGTTACCAAACCCATTCTGGATAGTTTGACAATCACTGCTCCAGACTCCCCCTCTCTGACCCTCTTAAGTTGAACTAAATTAAAACATGTTAATGAATGGCTCACGTTATTTCATAACTCCATGTCAAAGTGCCCATTACTCACAGGGAAATGCTGCCTGCTGGGGAAAATGTGGGAACCAGGAGGCAAATCACTACCACATGTTCTGGGACTGTCCTGTTGCTAGGAAATATTGTACTGAAATCAACAAGCAGATACAGACTGTACTTGACATGGCCATCCCATTCGATTTCCGAACTATGTATTTGGGCCTCAAAACTCCTGCCATGGACACAAAGATTGAATATCTCTGGAAAATAACTTTGGCAGCAGGAAAAAAGCCATCACAAGAAAATGGATGACACAAAACCCCCCGACGATCAAGGACTGGACTGACATTGTGACAGACATTAGACATAAGGAGAAAATGACTTTCAGACTTGACCTGGAAACTGACAAATTTGAACAACTCTGGGTGAGATGGGATGTTTATGTTGGACTAGGTATGTCGCAACTTTATTTATGTTTAACCATATAGTGCCATTATTATTTCTCATTACTTGTACTATTGCTACTTTCCTTTACTCTTAAGATGTGTCCCCAGCTGTTGTGTTTTGTGCATCTGTAAAATTAAAAAAAAAGAATTAAAAAAGGAAAAAGTGTTAATGAATTGGTGTTATTATCACCTGCCTGGTGTTTTCATGATGTCATCAGATTCTTTCACTTCAGCCTTGCCATTATCTTTGGCTGTTGTGTAATTTTCTATCAACATTCACACTTTGGGGTCAAAAACCTGATTTTATCATTTAACTGGGTAATAAACTATCAAACAACGGAAAGACACTACTGCAGTGGACACCCGGCTTTAGGCTAACAGAGGACAGAATGGTTCTCTTTATGCTAAGAGAGGGCAGAGTGGTTCTCATTAGGTTAAGAGAGGGCAGAAGGGTATTCTTTCGCCAACAGTAGGCAGAACGATTCTCTTTAGGCGGAAACGGCAGGTATAGATATAAAGAGTCACCTGTGTGGTTTTCTGACGGACAGAGGGTAGAGGGAAGGGCATGTGGAAAGGAGGGTGGTATTGTTAGACATAATGCAGTATCCCCAGACTCGGTGGTCTCCTCCAAACTGCTATTGGTTTCTGCACAGAAAACACACACGCACATTTGATGGGACAGTTTATTAAGCTGTCAAATTTTTTTATATCACAATAAGGCAGCATTCATGGCAGCATGTAAAAAGATTAAACAAACTAAGGAATGTGGAAGCACAGCTTTCTCAGAGTTTGCATCATGATTTGAGGTTCAGAATTTGTATTTGTTTGATTTTCAAAAAATGAAATTGGTAAAATGAAACAAATTGTGCAGTCCTGCGAGGCAACTGCTGTTATGACTGCTTTACAAAAATAAACTGAAATTGAACAAAGATTTTTGGCAAGACAATAAAATTGTAAATGGTTGCAGACGACAATTTTTAGTAAGCGCTTTATCTTGATAAAATTAAAAATACTTTATTGTACCTCGCCCTATGTGCATGTACTGACATCACAATCAAACAATTCAATAATAGGGTGCATACACTAGCCCAATCAAACGGAAAACCCTTAAATGCGGTACGTTTGTCTAGTGTGCAAACGTCTAAGCGCAGCACGGATCGGAATTAGGCTGGTAGGCAATACTTTATTATATGTAATATATATATATATATCTTTTGGGGTTTTTTTTGTAAGTGATTGCTGGATGCATATACTTACATCATACCTAACCTAAACCCTAACCCTATTCCTAACCTTACCCATTACCCTAAACTTCATAACTTTGAATGACCAATCATAGCAAACCGTCCCTACGGACCAGACAATCTAGCATTAACCTACGTGCAGGTATTACTCCGCAAATGTGCTCAAGCATGGCACGATTCAAAAAGCCTTGTGTGAGTGCACCTTCAATCGCCTTCTGTTGTGTGGTTCTATATTTTTTGTTTAGCGGTTCCAGTTTTATTACTGCAATAAATTAAAAAATCTCGTAATTTTTGTTGTTGACAATTCTTAAACTAGACTTACCTTCTACTGTAACTTGCAAAACATTATGGTCTGAAGGTTCTGACTTTATCCTCTTCAAAGAAATGCTGTTTACTGGAGGACCTGTTCAGACAGTCAAAGATGAACACTTCGGCAATGCACTTAATCAAATACAACAATATGAATGCCAAAGGGGTTAACTGTACTCATAAAATAAAATGTATTTATGGGACTCACCACCATCGCACTCTGCCAAAGGACTCACACATTCACTTGTTGATCTAGGAAGTTAAGTCAAGTGTATTAATAAATACCATGTATCCTACCACAGAATACTGTGTGGTTAGTCACAATCAGGACTTCAGCTTATTTTGATAGAAATCTAGTCCCTCGCACCATGTCCTAACAAGATGCACTGTTTGGTTTATCCAGCAGTGCTTAATAGCTACAGGAGACAACAGTGTTTTGAAAGAAATAAAAGGTTGTCCCCGAGATGAAGAGGCTATTGTGCATATGAACCATGTGTGGTTAGTGTGAAACATTTGAGAACCTCTGTTCTAAACGATAGACGACCAATCAGCACCTTCATTTCACACGTGTCACTGAAATAAACAAATCTGATTGCAAAGTTCTGTTTGAGTTTGGCTTGAGACGTGACAGAGGAAAACAAAAGTTTTGTAACAAAAATGTAACAATACTTCTATGAATCCTGGATGACTGCCAGAGGCAGTGCTTAAGCACGGACTGAATCCCTTTGCACATGCGGAGTTTGAGTATCAATACCAACGTCACACTTGTGACACTCGGATGGGCGATCAAGCATGCACTTACTCTGTTGGGGAGACGTCCCCGGACTCTGGACTGAGAGGAGCTGGTTCAGGTTTTTTAGCCGTCACTGCTCTGGACTGCCGGCCAGAGCACCACTTGAGGCCCGGACAGATAACTGGACCGATGGAAACCATGAGGAGACGCAAAGAAGGGTTCAGAAGCTTTATTGAACCGAACAGGTGCACACTTTTTTTCTCGAATGGTTTGCTGACTCCAATCTAATCTCTCCTATATGCAACTTTGCAGGTGTTTTGCTTTGACAATGCCTGCCTTGTCAGATGCTGATTTTTAGTAGATCGCCCTCATGTACAGCTTACAAGTAAGAGACTGTAATTGTAGAGGTCCACACTCATCCATCACCAGAGGCTGATGCTAACACCAGGTAGCAATATTGCAATGGGAAATACTGTATATGTGCCAAAACTGGGAGAAGAGGCAAAACAGACACTTTACCAGAGCCAAATGCTAATAAAGTTAGCAATATCACAGCAGGAAAGAAATAACACAAACTGGGAGGTTCGCATACACAGCCTTCACCAGACAGAGGCAAAGGCTAACATAGTTAGCACATTGCAATGTACAATGCCACACATCACCAGACAGAGGGGAAATGCTAACACAGCACATTAACCAGACAGGAAAATATTGTGGAAACCAAATGCCAAAACTGAGAGAGGGGGCGCACAAGCGGCCTACCCCAGACAGAGGCATATGCTAATTAAATTAGC
This sequence comes from Chaenogobius annularis, assembly GCA_015082035.1. Taxonomy (NCBI): domain Eukaryota; kingdom Metazoa; phylum Chordata; class Actinopteri; order Gobiiformes; family Gobiidae; genus Chaenogobius; species Chaenogobius annularis. Next base: position 922,741 of record BJKM01000090.1, on the reverse strand, counting down.
AACACCACTGTATAAAACAAATACCATTGCTGGAAAAGAGGGTGCACATCCCCCCCCTTCACCAGACAAAGGCAGATGCTAACACAGTTAGCAATATCACAGCGGATATGCCAAATAATGCTTTACAATAAGGCTATGCACATGTAAGAGTACTGCGTTAACAGGAAAGAAAGAAACTCTGCAACCATTGTGCTTTTGATCTATCCTTGAGATAAATAATTGAACTTAACTGCAGTTAAAAATGTGAAACAAAAAATATATTTGGCTGAAGCATCACACAGGATATTACCACCAGAGAAAGGGTCTCCCTTATACAAAAGAACAATAAAAACAGTGTACTAAAAAAACATTATGTAAAGAGAGCTGTGACACATCTATAGTGTGGGGTAGACTGCGCCTTCCACGTCAGTAAATGTGCACAAAGTATTGTAGTAGTAATGTAAAATCGGAAAAGATGCTAAGCTTTAGAGGCAAAGCAAGCTGACCTTGAGTCAATCATGTCAGCTACCGCAATACAAAGTGTATTAGTGCTTTGTCAAACAAAGCATCAAAATATAAGAACTCGTCCACCAAAAGAAATAACAAAATGAGTAAGCGGATGTCGGTCAGCTATATATTATCATTATGATTACAGTGTATTTATATAGCGCTTTTCCACCTTCAAGGCACTCAAAGCTATAGCCTCTGATTGGCTATTCGAGGACACTGAACTACTTATACTGAACTACACATGCATGAAGGAATTCATTCAGTGCTTAAGCACGCCTCTGGTGGTCAGTAGGGATGAAATAGAACTCACTTTACTCTTCGTAAGGTATTGGATAAGTGTGTATTCCCAAGTAGTCCCAAGCAACTGCTAATGTTTTACATATTTGTAATGGTTAATGGTTGTCAATCAGAGATGACTATATAAAAAAAATTGTTTCAAAGGTGCTTTGATTAGAACAGTATGCCATGCTTTCATTCTAAATAAAAGGTACATTTTACATAATAACGGCCCAAAACAAATATGTTTGCATTAACCCTACTTCATTCTTGAAAAAGAGAACATTTTGTGTTTTCCCCCAGTGGAGTACTTTGGGTAGTAGTTTGGGAGTACGCTTTGGGTAAGACAAAATCAGAGAGCTGCGCACTGCAAATATTTAAAGTATTTGATTAATTCTCTAACTCAGAAGTAAGAGCCATAAGCAGTGTTAGGATTGACTGCGATTTGTTAGGCAGTTTATTTTCAAGTCTTGAATGTAAAAAAAAAAAATTTACGCAAGTATATATAATGTTATGTCTGACCTGCTGCTTTGAGGATTGCTTGGTAGATCAGTGACAGTCGGAGCACTCAAATGATCAGAGAAGCCCGCATCAGATGTGAGTTCCGAATCGGGCTTGACATCGTCTCTTGGAATCTTGCCAGCAGCTTTAGGGAAAAGATGTCTGGTTTAAAAATGTTCTTGTCTTGTCATGAGAAACTAATTCAAAAATAAAAAGTAAGGGGGTTTACCTGTGAATATCCGGTCATCAAACATGCTACAAAACAAAACAAAACAGTTTGAATAAAGTTCATAGTGTGTGGGGATGGTGTGAGCTATCCATCTATACATTTTATTTCATTTTGTATGAAATAAAACGGTAATGCAGATTATTATTACACAAAAATAATTACATATAGAATAAGAAAATTTCCAAAACTTAATCATTAGAACTACTGGGTGAACTAGGATTTGAGGGTGTTTTCATACTGCCACTAGTTAGGTCAATATAAAAGAATATTCATATATAAAAGCGCAGCTCAGAGTTTATTTCTGTCCAGCGCCTGGTCAGTGTGTGTGTCTTTATGTCCACCGGCCTCTGTTGTCATAGAATAAAGATTGGCACGTTTGGGTGTATGTAAACAAGAGCAAACAGTGAAAGAACTAAATCTAGTGTTCACAGGGAAGCACCACAAGGCACAGTTTTTTGAAAATTTTGTTATTATGGAACATCAACCATTGACTGATGATGTGTTCAGACCACGGTGTCCAAATCTGCGCCGGACGCCCCCAGTTGGACGCCTGTATATTTGAAGTCCAGGATGCCCTGGACGCGTGTCTGAAAAATAGACTCACCAGCAGACACGCGTCCAAGACGTCCAATTCACATGCACCGTGGATGAGATGTTGTTTTTCCCGGGGAGGCTGTTCTGTTGGTGCGATGGCAGACCAGAATGAATGAGTGGCTTTGGTGTATTTGCTTTACAGAGTCCAACAATGGAAATGATCGGCTCGGCGGCTTGTCTGGGTCCAACAGATACTTCAGAGGTGAGCAGAGTTTAGAGAATATCATCATTTGCTCCAGGAGCTGCGTCTAGATGATTTTTATTTTTTTACCAGTGCACTGGTCCTTCGCCCGGATAAGTAAACACGTAGGTACGTCACTGGTGTGTAATCTCTGATTGATTACAGCACAGCATCGGCTGCCAAAAGTTCAGCTTTGTTCAACTTCTGCATTGGACGCGTGTCCAGAGCGTCCAGAGTGGCTCAAAATGCGGGATTCGCGCCACTCGGATGCTCAAAACGCACCGCAGAAACGCTGGACGCCCTGGACACAAGGCCACATAGACTTTGAAAGTAAACTGGATGCTTTGAAAGCTCCAGTGATTGCACCAACATAAAAGTAATTTATGTTACCATTTTTGTTTTGTTCTCAAGCAAGTTCTCGGGACTACAGATGTAAAATAGCCTTTTGGCTGATTCTGGCATATATACAGACATTTTTGTTTATTAATATGCACTGTAAATAAATAAATAAATACATAGCAAATTGTCCAATAAGAAAAGGATTATTATTATTTTTCAAACAATTGGGATGTGTGCTGCTTTTTCCCCTGGTTTTCTGTGAAGAAGGGTTGCAAAATTTGCATGTACGCAATTGGCAAATCGCCAACAGGAGAAAATGTGAACTTGGACAGATTCCTATTATTCAAACATACATCTGAAATATTTATCAGAAAAATCACAATTGAAAGTCTGTATATGTATGTACTTATATGCTCATGCAAAATCTTTTCTACTTAAGGAATTTATCAACATTATCATTATAAAATAAATTGAGGGATCTTCTACCGTTTAACAATAAATCGTATTCCATGTCGTTCGTCCAGGATGCGTTTAAGTTTGGGTACTCCGTAGGTGCATGGTCTCTTAAAGGGGATCTGGTCAGGAATACCAACTATCTCTACTGCTCCCGGGTCACAGGCGATTTTACGGTAGGGCACAGGCACCATGTGATCCAGACCCAAAGCTTCAGCTGCAAGAGGAAGCAAAAGCAATCATATAGCATTCTTTGTAATAAGTCTGTAACCACATTTTACATTTGATTCATACAGTTTTTGTTACATTTATTTGTATGCATTTCACAAAATAAAGCACTTTACATTGCATTTAATTAAGTTTGAGTTGGAATTCAATTAAGTTTGAGATTTTCAGCATTCGTTCCATTAAAAGAGCCATTCTTTTGTATATTCTCATTAAAAGAGTCAATCACTGTAATCAGTAAGTAAGGGGTGTCTGCAGGATTTTTTGTGAGAATACAGACGAAAGCCCCAAGTGGAAGCAGACCTGGACTGGACCTCATTTTGCATAGTAGTGCTGATCATTTTTAGCCAATTGACAACAAGACATTCAAGCGATTACCTTAGCCACACGCATCATGTTGACATGAGCTCAGCAAAGGAACAAAAACATATTCTCAAAAGTTGCACAAAACAAGATGTCCTGATGCAAGTCTGTGAAGACTGGACTGGCCACTTTAAACCACAACTGCGCACCTACGTCCAGGCACACTCTGGGGTGTCTTTATTTGTACCCTTGGGTAACTTGGTTTGCCGTGATTAAGAGGCATCAAACATACATGCACAGAATATAAAAACAGACATAATGGATTAATCAATTAATTAATTACGCCGAGTGAGCTTGTTTAAGAGGACAACAGCGGCTGGGACCAAACAGTCTCGATATCTTTTGGTCCTGTATTTTGGCACAACCAGTCTTTGCCCCGATGGCAGGTACTGAAACAAGGGGACCTGATGGAAATTATATTATGCAGTAATTCAATTTCAATAATTACATTTGGATTTGTATACCACTTAAAATTCAACAATAAAATAGTACTAGCATTGTTTTGTTTTAAAGTTGTAATAAAAATAAATGGCCTTAAAGCTAATGTACAACAACAGGCCATGCCAAGCATTATTAAGACCTAAAAGATCTAAAGGCACTTAAACAGAAAAACACTCAATCCCTGCAGTTAGTGTATTAATAGAAACAAATATCAAGTTAGTAAGCTTATCCTATTAAAAAGATCAGTTCTAGAGAAAAAAATTATACAATTGTTGCTAAACTGCCGGTTATTTGGAAGAGTAGCATTTTTGGCTTTTTGTTTTTTTTAGGGGCCGTAGGCGGACGTTCCAGACCAAAACATTTTTTCCCAGCGCAGCCCTGATTTTAATGTTTTCCGTCGTTGCTCCTCCGTCTAATGATGGGCCAAACAAGTCGAGAGGCTGACACGTGTCAAGCACTGAATGTGTGTGTCAAGCTGTGTCACTCTGAATGTAACTTTAAGAAGTCATGCAAACAACACACCCACTGGTGTTCGCATAATTCGGTGTTGTTCGTGTCAGATCGGCTCGGCACAGGTCACAAGAATAACCCACGGCAAGCCCTATTTTACAATCATTCTTACATTAATTTTGAGTCACTGTATTTCTTATATTACAGCTTACTTTATTAGGCAGTTAGTAACCTTCTTATTAAGTTATCTCTTATTTGTTGAGCATCAGAACGCATTCTGATTCAGTGTTCACATTTTTGAATGAATAAGCCCAGTGATATGTTAGCGTGTCTGCTTAAGAAGCAGTAAGCCTACCTTTTTTTAGACCACCAGATGGCACAATAGAGTGCACCAACATTGTGTCAATACTGTGTCAACACAGTATCAGAAATGTGTAACACACACCTTGACGCGTCATCTACCTATCACTACCTCCATTCTGTGCCATTGTTGCCATCAGTGCCACAGACGTTCCTCCGCTCTCTGACTGCACACACTGTATGTTCTCACCCTTTTCTCTCACTGTCCTGAGTAATGCAGCTGGTGTTCAGTCTTGTGGTTTACTGAATAGGTTTACATTATTATCCAAAGTTAGGTTTTAGAGTTCCCACTTTGCACACAGGGGAGGCCTTTTTAAACGGCTGCCAAGTTATTTCAATAATGCAATAAAGTAATCATTGCTGTATTTTAAATTGTCATTTATTATTTTACTTGTTTTCCCAAATGGCCAGAATTGACCCTGATGCTGCCGGCCAGAGTGACCGGTGGAATAAAAACGTCTAGCATAACCTCCGGCAAAGTCACACATAATGTCAGCTCCTTAGCCACCAAGCAACAAATCCCAAACAGGTATAATGTTCCCCCCAAGAGTAAGCAAAATGGCTTGTTTCTTCTCACCATATCTGCTGTTGAACAAGATCTGCACACATTCTCTTAATGTGTTGATGTCTTCAGTTTCCTTAATAAAAGTGTCCCATTTTTCTAAAAAATAAAATAAAATAAATACTAATAACATTAAAATTGCTGCATTTGCATTCTATTGGTTGTTTTCAGATTCTAGTGTGATACTCCCAGATGGGGGGGCAAGAGACAGATTTCCCTATTGATTACATTGTACTTTGCCATGGACTAATCAGAAGATAAATTCTGAACATTTCTATGAGTGACGAGACTATACCATAGATAAAGTTATATTTCAACCAAAATCTGCATTTTACCATGGGGGAAGCAAAAATTAAGATTTTTGTTGTAATATTGCCAGTTCTTGGGTCTCGTCACAAATATAAATGATCAAGTTTAACTTTTGTTGATTTACCTTTTGGATATTTCCTTACAAATTACAATGTAATCAAAAGAAAAATCTGGCATCTGGGAATATGACATCATCACATTCTAGAGCCTGAAAACCATCAATCCATGGGTTTCCGTCACGTAACTTATTTGTTCTCACCACCATTTTGAAGACGTCACCACATTCTGTTGCCTATCTCTGCTGTTAGATCATCATGGAAAACAGCGCATATAAGTAAAAACAAAAAGGGTTGAACCTTTCAACAAGACAGATGTTATGGGTTTTGATCCTCATCTACTGCGGTGAGTCACGGACAACACTTATATAAGCAGCGACAACTTGCCACAACAAGCTTTTGTGGTCATTTATATCTAAGCTGCTTTGTCCACAAGCCCTCTGCCCGGACCTGCCCTCAAAGCTTTCAAGAGTGACTGTGTGCGGGTGAGTGACTATCTGATTCTACAATATGACACCCGGACAGTTGGAAATTAGGCTTGTTAAAACTGTCTGCAAGGTGGCTAATGTTTATTAGCACAGCCATGCTATAATATGTTAACTAGAATTAGCCAGCTGAAACAAACAGCTTACTGCTCAGTCTGGAGTGATTTCTGCAAGTCCACTGGTCAATCCATTTCTGGCGACACACGGTGTCTTTAGCAATGTAACGAAACTTTTTGTTGAACAGCCCATAGTGAGCAAGCAGCTTTCGTCCTCAAGATGGCAGTAGCAACGAGTGTGTGACGTGACTTCGGACCCATGAATAGGTTGCGTTCACGTGACATCCGAACATTCTAGAATGCCTATTCACCTTATTCCGAAGGCCCGTCTGGGCGCCACCTTACGACCGGGTTCTTCTGGGTTGTATTAGTTAAAATAGCGCCGCCGTTGATGGCTGACTTGATGGTCACCTGAACATTGAACATTTTACACAAATCAATCTACTTTATAGCATATTTTAGAAGCAAGATTTTGCCCTCGTTCTCCACTTAAATGAACGGAGTTCCAGCTTGACCAGAAGTGCGATTACAACAAAATTGCTGATCTGTGGCAAAAACAGGAAAAAGTCGGCGGGTCGGAATAAGGTCAATAGTTTAAATTGAGCTGAGACAGGTCAAGTGGAATTTACTGTTTAACATATAAATATATTGCAGATTTGTTGATCTGGTTCATGGTTCATATCTCCGTCATGATTAGGCTTAGTCACATGAAACAAAAAGTTCAATGTTGTCTCTGTTTGCATGAATAAAACAAAAGTGAAAGCCTTTTCTTCACAATAGCCTCAGAAACTGCAAAGGCGTGATTGTTTTCAATTAAAGGACTTAAATATTGCAGGTTTGTGATGCCAATCTGAAACAAATTATGATATGGTTTAACAATAATGGACCTCTATTTTGGAGATTTCTTACAAAAATGTAAATTTCCCATAGAGTTACATAGGCCCTTGTCCTGCATATGAGATATTCTAGAACGTGAACGCAACCTATAACCGCAAAATACATTGTGTAACTGTGAGATAGCATGACTTTACCTGATTTCTCATGCACTATGGAGAAAAGCAGTCTCTTGGAAATGTGGATGCTGGGTGGGCTATGACAATGTTCTCTCGGTCTCGATACTTCATCTGAAAATATTGATGAAAAAATAATAGCAGCTGTACAAATTCAGCCATTTTAGAAAACAAATTAGTTCATTGGTTCACTGACATATTAACAATGGCAGGGTGAATATGGGTACAATGGGACACTTTTTAAAAATTCATTCTAATTTTTAGTTCGAAAAAAACTTAAAATCCCTGGATGTCTTTTTTACAATATTACACACAGAAGCTGGTATCCCCTCTAAAACGCATGTTGGTCCAATGTCAGATTTTTGGAGTTGATAATGGTAAAGTGGGATGCTACAAATATTTTCACTATTCTTTTTACCCTTTTATAAACATAAAACACAGAACAGAAATGGAACACGACCAGAGAGCAACATTTAAAATAAAAATACAAATCAACATCATCTAAACAACAAAAGCAACACAATCATGGCAACACAGGTCCAATTACATAGATCTAAAGTTGAGAGGGATAGCAATGTCAAAAACAGTCTGCTGGGCATTGTTAATTTCAGTCCAACATTTCCGAGCAAAAAAGTAAAAGTAAACACATTTCCATTAATAGTTCCTTTGACCAGTACGAATCTGCCATCTTTACATTTGTGTTCAAAACTCAATTTTTCTTTTCTCATATTTGTTTGTATCTTTGACTGCTTATTAGGTTAGAATTTTTTTTTTTTTATAACAATTAACCTACCTGCCATTTAAGATTCATTTTCGCATGCACAAAAAGTGCATCTGAAAGTTTATTGATCTTTGTCGTAACAAAAGTCACCAGTTGCACAATGCGCATGCTCACAACACACCAAGTGTTTGCTGCTGCGGCTGTGACAAGAACCCGGCTCTGGGTTTGCGGTGAGGAGATTAGACCAGCACAGAGATGATGAAATAACCAAAACTAACGTGTGACTCATTTGAAAAAGTAACTTGAGGAGTACTAGATTACATGGGTTCACAAAACTAACATTCCTTGTTACTCTAAAAACGTAATTTGAGAACTCTAACTACCAGCTAATGCGTTACCCCCAACTCTGCCAACCAGTTTAAGGTTTTAACAACTTTGTTTAGGTTATATGTTTTGATTAGTTCTTTCCAGGTTATAAACACAGATTTTACCCACAGATTCTCAACTTCCTGCAAATTACTCAACCGTTTATCATCTGCCAGAAAAGCCTGTACAAGTACCTCTGGCATTATCAGGCCTCATGGTTATCAGCTTCTTGTTTTACCTGGCTCAAGCAATGTTCTCTCTCTATAGCAGACCTGGGCATTTGTGGCCCCAGGGGCCAGATTTGGCCCTCGGCCTGTTTTAATCCGGCCCCCCCGCAAAATTAGATTATTATTTAGTTTCTATTTTTTGATTATTGTAGCATTTAACATGTGTCTATACTTTTGTCCTTAAAGTTTACATGAAATTAATGAAATAATGGATCCAAAAGCCCATATTTTACAGAAAAATTCGTATAATTATAAGAATTTGTTACACCAACGATCGCAGTCTGGCCCTCCGCTACTTGCCTCTTTTCGAATATGGCCCTCGGAAGAAAAATAACTGCCCATCCTGCTCTATTGTAAATGGAGGGACCACAACTCCAGTCCCAGATGTTCCAGGATTACAATCCCGAGTAAACCCTCAGTGTTGACGTCCCCGCCGGGTCTTCCACGAGTCTGATTGTTTTTGCGGGACCTCTTTATTTCTTCTTTCTTTTTTAGTGGCTGAGTTACATGTGTTCTTTCGATTTTCGCTCTCTGGCCGTGTTCTATGTTTTATGTGTTTAATTGTTAAAAATTGAAAAATGTTAAATGAATGAAGCCCCTCGTCTGTAATTAAACTCTGAATACATATAATGATACGCAGCTTGCATTGTAATGCTTTCAATTTTAATATAATCCTCCCCTCTGAAGCCAAGATGCCCCTGAAAAAGATATTCTAAATCTCAGTAGTACTTTCCTGGTTAAATAAAGGTAAATAAAAAATAAGCCTTGTTTAGTACACATTTTTTTTGTAACAACTTACCGCTGTTGTCACAGTCGTTGACAGCCATAGACTCAGCGCCTGGGCATTGGTTCACCCTGTCTTTGCTCAGCCCGAGCAGGGACAAAGGGCTGAAGTCGAGTTTGCCATCGTGGTGAGATTTGGAGGACATGGGCATGCCATAAAGGAAGTTGGACAAGGCCATGTTGTTTGAAGGAGCCAGGTCTGCTGAAAGTGCTGTTTGGGTTGAGGTATTTCCTTGGCTGTGGCTGCTTGTGTTCATGGCAGATGTGGAAGAGTTGCACCGGATTTCCCGAGTCAGATCCTCTGCTGGCCTTTTATAGAGTACATGTCAATGGGGCAAATATAGAACAGTGATTTACACATGGGAAAGGACAGAGGTTTAGAGTCACCAACAAATTCACATTCAAAGTGATATGGCACACAGCACTCTCAATATCTTTCACACCCTAACACAGATGGACGAGTTATTTTGTACTTGCTTGGAGCCTTGTATTCTGTTTGATCAGATGGATTGTGGTAAAATTCATGGATTTACACTACACAGGATGGAGACCTTAGTCAAACGGCTCAAAAGCCCGGAGAGTGAATGCCTACGTTAACGAATGCTGGTGCATCACGATATAAGAACAAAAGTGTGATTGGAACATCGAGCTGCTGGTGGTTAGTTGCCGTTCGTCCTACCTTCCCAGGGAACTCTCTCATGTTGTGCTAACTGTAGTGCACATCCCACTTTCCGCGATGGAAAGCTGACTCCAAATTTACACTGCAGCGCTCCTTAATGGACGCATAGTTTATTATTACGGAGGATTTTATTCCTCAACGTTGTCTCGAATGGCAACTGCTGTTGTGATTTCGGGCATTACAAAAATGTATTGAATTTTATACAAATAATATGCCCTTCCTCTACTCAGCTGGATCACAACCTGGTGCAACTAAAACCTAAATATACATCTGTTGTGCAAAGGCAACCAGCAACTCACAATAATGTGAGACATAATGTGAGACATTTGAGGGGTTTAAAGGGTGTTTCAAATGCACAGACTGGTTTGTGCATAGAGGACAGTGATCATAACAATGTGGAGATTTCTTTCAGATTAAGGATGTCACGATATAAAATTGTAGAGTCACAATTATCATGAGGGTAATATCTCAATTTTACGATTAATCACGATTATCAGTTAAAAAAAGGAATGTTTATGCTTGCAAATATTCCAGTGAGAGGAAAATATGTTTTTTTATTTAAAAAAATTAACCTGCCTACCATTTAAGATTGTTTTAAATAATCTGCTGTATTAATAGCAGTTTTTAAATGTGAGACAAAAAAAGGTACACACCACAGACATAAGGAGAATCTTATAAGGTTCTTATGATCTCTGAGACCAAAGACTTAATAATCCTGCAGAAAATACACAACAAACTATACTATGATACAAATTAACAGTTGTGCTAACAAACCTAGCACACCTAGCATCAGCGGTTTATTGTCCAAAATAAAGTGAATAAAGCGATTATATTTTGAGAACTATAGTGCAGTAGTGCAGATAAATGCTTTTAATGCACAGAAATCTGGCAATATACGGGAAGAAGCGCTTTAGCTAAAATCTGCAGTCACTACATTAACCCTTCCAAGTCAATTTATGAAAAGACACGTGAGAATCTAGCTACATTTTTTTAAAGAACACTTTAAACTGGATTATTACCGATGTGATGTCGACTGGATGTAATTGAAAATACAGTAATTATTTGTCCTTTTCGCTATTCCCCGTCTTTGTATCCTGTGTCTGCGTGTCCGTAATGCCCCTGTCGCTTTACTTTATTGCAGTTCACATGTTTTTTTTTTCCCTTCTTGTTTCAGACACTGCTGCTGCTGCTGCTCCAGTGGCGACTGCACCTTAGGTGCCCCACCCAATCCCACAACCCTGACCTGTAGGCCCGGATGCTCATAAACCACCAATCTCAAAGACGTGTCTGTTTTTAGTTTATAGTTTGGCATTACAAATGACAGTCCAGGGCTCTACAGCAGTGCGAGTGGGCCGAGAGTTACAGTCAGCAGGCGTACAGGTCTTATTTTGGCCGCATATCTGCGAGTTTCAGCATGAGCGTAACACTATGGGCTCGCTGTAGCACACAGCACGAGCCAAAAGAGCGAGCCGAAACCATGAGCTCAAAGCCTGTGCCGAAAATGCAAGCCGAAAGCGCGTGCCGAAAATGCAAGCCGAAAGCGCGTGCCGAAAGCGCAGGCTGTGTAAAGCACGCGTCAAAGGAGAGCGGAAAGAGAGTCAAGGAGAGGGAGACAGGTAGTGGTGCTTAAACGCAATCTTCTATTATGATCTTAGTTTTGGACACTATATTTTATTTTCTAAATAATCAGATGTATTAAATGGTCCAGGTAAAAAAAAAAAACATTTTCTCTCCCCTGTTTTATATAGTATAAAGATAGATTATTAGGCTATTGATTAAGTCCTATATTGTGTTTTTATAGTCTAAACAATAATAAAACCTGTTTAATACTGACAATAAAAATTTTCCCACGGTAAATAATAATATAAATCTAGAGCCGAAAAAGTGTGGGCCCCCCTGGCCTGAAGGAACTCCATCTACACTAAATGAACTGCTCCTGGATGTCCGATAGAGCTGTAATTGGGCCACAAAAGTTAGGCCTGACAGAATTCAACCCAAACCCAACACTTTGTACAACTTTTAATAGCCTAAACCCGTTCACAGCCTGACATTGTTCAAATGCGTGCAAATGGCACATGAACGGCACACGCGCATGCAGCAAACGGCACACGCACAGACAACTTATTTGCCTTGTCAAGAATTACATGTATGGAGGATTTTTAGAACCACATAAATAATAATAAACCATTTACTTTAAGAGCATTTACAGTGAGGAAAATAAGTATTTGAACACCCAAGTTCTCCCAATGATAGAAATGATGAGGGTTCTGAAATTGTCATCGTAGGTGCATTTCCATTGTGAGAGACAAAATCAAAAAAAAAAAAAAAAACAAAAATCAAAAAAAAAAAAAAAAATGCGGAAATCAGATTGTATTTTTAGATAATTCATTTGTATATTAGTGCTGCAAATAAGTATTTGAAAACCTGCCAACCAGCAAGAATTCTGGCTCTCAAAGACCTGTTAGTCTGCCTTTAAAAACTCCATTTATTAATCTAAATTAGTTTGAGCTCGTTAGCTGCATAAAGACACCTGGCCACCACGCAAACAGACTCCAACTACGACCATGGACAAGACCAAAGAGCTGTCAAAAGACACCAGAGACAAAATTGTAGACCTCCACAAGGCTGGAAAGGGCCACAGGGCAATTGGTGAGCAGCTTGGTGAAAAAAGATCTACTTTTTAGAACATGGATGAGGCCAAAGATGACTGTCAATCTCCATCGGACCGCAAGACCCACAACTCACGTTGTGGGTTATCAGTGATGAGGAATCAGCCCAGAACTACGGGAAGAGCTGGTCAAACTCCACTGGCCGTGTTTGGAGGAAAAGAAGGATGAGTACCATCCCAAGAACACCATCCCTACTGTGACGCATGGGGGTGGAAACTTCATGCTTTAGGGGTTTTCTGCACAGGGGTCTGGACGACTGCACTGTATTAACGAGAGAATTAACCACAGAAAGTCAGAACATTGAAGCTGGGTCGTGGCTGGGTCTTCCAACATGACAATGACCCGAAGCACATAGCCAGGAGAACCAAGGAGTGGCTCCATAATTTCTAAGTGGGAGAACTTGCAAAATTGCAGGGTGTTCTAATACTTTCCTCACTGTAAATTATGTTTCAAATGTGAAATGAATGAGTCTATTTATTACTTGTAAAATTGTATTGTTAAAATATTTTATAAACTATAATTAAATTGTTCATTTAAAACACAATTTAACAGTATATTAATTAATTCAGCTTTTAAAAAATGTAATATAACGCCCTGATCGGGATTGCTGTGGCAACAACTGAACCAATCAGAAGCACCACCAGTCATTTGTGTTGTTGATATTGGCAAGGACTAACTTTAGCCGCAAACAGGATTGTAAGTTGCTTTTTAAATCATAATACCCGTAAGACATCCTAAAAATCCTCCATAGACATGACTGGTAAATTTACTGCGCCAGCCCATAGCCCATGTAATATAACAGAAATGAGGCCCGACCTGGTGGGTTCGGGCAAAGATCTTCAGCTCTACTAGACAAGCCACCCTCTGTCCCTCTGTCTTGAGTGTTTTTGGCTCCACAGTCCATCTGCAAATGGATGTGCGTCACTCCTGGACCATCTGCAGCCTGTCGGTCCATGGGTGTACGATCTCTCCTTCACTGTGGTTCTCCTCAAAGTTTCTACTTTTCCCCACAGGGTTTTTTGTCATTTATCCTTGCCGAGAAGGAGGGTGTAAGGACAGGGGATGCTCTAGGACATTAATCCATTTACTACATTTTTGTAAACATTATTTGATTCTCTAACCTGTTGGTTAAATCAATAAATTGAAGTTTTATGATTACTACGTGGTAGTGTGTAGCTGCTGTCGTGTTTAGGTGTTGCGCAAGACCCCTTTTTGCATCACTAATAATTTGCAGCATTTCCCCACCCAGTTCTACATACAGCACCAATAAGCAAAGCTGATTAGAGCAGAGTAGGGACTAAAGCCAGTTGTACTGTACATCGACTCCGGTGTGGGTGTGGTTCGGGACTCACGCCAGCCCCACAAGATTTAGACTGTGGAGACTACTTTTAAACACTTTCTATCTGCAAATTCAAGTGCGTCGGACTGCAATAAATACGCAATAAAATATACAAAACAACAATGTAATACAGAGCCTATTGTAATTATTTGGACTTTAGACATTTGAAAATAATACATTGAATATTACACACTGAAAAATATAAGTCAAACATTGAAGCATAAATGGTCAAATAAAGAGCCATTTAGGAGCCCAAAACCCCTTTATAATATTGTTTAATGGCAATATGCCATAGACTAGATCCTATTTCAGTGCAATTTAAGCATGCAGTGTGATTAATTGCAATAATAAATGTATTCGCTGCCCAGCTTTAATTTAAATACAGTTAAAAGTTATTGTTTATTAAAATGCGATAGTGAAGAGTTTCCACAGCTTTATTTTTGAATTGACATTATGAGACTTGTTTAAAGCTGATGGAAAATAATATTGAGACTACAAAAGCAGAACAGTTACAGCGGTGAATCATTTATCTGATTTATCGGAATGTATCTAATTGACAACTTTTATCACCCATATTTTTTGTTACGTAAGATTCATATTTCTTATCTAAATTAAACTAAATAAAACTGAACTGAACTGAAAAATGCTGTCCCCTGCTGTTCAAGTCAGTAAAATGAAGCTGTTGTAGCTATAGTGGACATGAAAACTATGGTCCTAAATATTGCTTCATTAAAAGAGCAATAATGATCCCGTTGATGATGTGCTGATGCTGTGTTCCAGTGCCTACACAACAAAAATATCTAATCTTTCTGTCCTGGGATGACAAGACAGCAATGGCCTTGTATTGTGCTAAATAAACCACTGTACAAAGGTTGTAAATGTGGCAACACGAGGATGCCATGCATGCTGACCTCTTGATGCTGAAGTGGAGGCAGTGGCTCAGCTCCAGAATCCTCATGAGAGTTTTGCTGTCGTACTCAGATGGCCTTTTCAGAGTCACTCCCCCAGGTAATCCTGAAGCTACCACACAACCAGGGTTCTTCTGGATCCACTCATACGGCACAGAGACAAGGCTGCTCTTGCCCACAGCATCACCTGCACAACACAGCACTCACTGAAAGCACTGAACTTATTTAGAATTCAATTTAATATGGGCCGAATAAACATTTTTAGATCAGGCACAAAAATCCAGCCCGACCTGGCCTGAGCCAACACGACTCGAGCCCGAGTCATTCCCTACAAGCCTGGGCCTGTGCACTCATAGAACCGGGAATAGGTTAAGTTAACAGTTTGATATATTCCATGTCTTACAGGAGAACTAAGTAACTTTAGCAAGGTGTGCTGCCTGGTGGCTGAGTGGTTAAGGCAGCAGCACACATGCCAGGCTCCACATCCAGTACCGTGAGTTTGAATCCTGGCTCCGACAATTTACTGCATGGCCTCCCTTCTCTCGTCCCCCTTTCACGCTGAGCTGTCCTGTCCAACAAAGTCTACAGGTGTAAAAATCCTTTGATCCGACAGCAGTGAGTGAGTTACAGATGGATTTTCACTGTTAGAGCGTAAGACTTTTACATATGATGTAAATATGTCACCGGAGGAAACCTACGTGCTGATAAAGGTAAGTGTTTTTTCTCTCAAAAGGTAATGCTAAAGGTTTAGATTCATTAACTTAAATATAAACATGATAAAAGTACGTAGAATGCAAAGTCGAGTGTTTTTGTAAACAGGTTAGTTCAGTTTGTGCTGTCATTGTATCATTATTGATTACATTTATTGTATGTTAGCATCAGCTGAGACATCAAAACAACACTGTGATTATCCATCTGTAACTCGCTCTCCGCTTTATTAATTTATTTTAGCAAGACTCTAAGCTAATTCCCCAGGGGAGTGAACAGAGCAGGAGTGGAGCACCGCAGTTTTAAAGCAACTAAACTAGCCAGTCTGTTCCGTTCCGGGTTTACTACTTACCTGATTCTACCTGCTTATCTCCAGTACCAGAAGCGCTCTTCAGCTGCTGCTGACGCTGACATACATTATCTTTCACTCTCGCTCTTTTCTTTGGCCTTTTCTGAGGAGGGCTCCTCCGCTCCTCGCTTCGTGTATCAACCGTGCACTTTCATTCATGCACCTTCTCCTCTGACGTCGCATATTTGACCACTTCATGGACTTGGGAGTTCAGGCTGGCTGGGGCCAAGAGTCTAAACTCTAACATGAACTGACACTACTGACATTGGGTATTGGGCCTGATGCAGAACAATTTACTGAATCGGACATTGATTCAGGATGTTGCTCCTTTTGCCCTTTTTGGTAGCTGCTCTAGTCTTCTCTGCTCCTCAACCTCATTTCTGCTCTGTGCATCAGCTATACTCCCTGTTCACACACCTACTACCCTCACATTCCAAAAACCCCCCGAGCACATCTCAAGACACCACTGTGTCCACGTTAGCAAACATACATGATAAAATGTTGGGAAGAAAACGTATGTACTAAGCTACAGAATACTGAATACTACTACTATATGTATTTTGTAAAGTATTCTGTTCCATGGTCCAATCTGAGTTCTGTATTCTGAATAATACAACATTTTGAGATAAAAAACAAAACAAAACATGGCATTAAAGAAACATTATTTTTTGTTTCACAGTTTATTATTCTTTTACTTATCACTGTTTTTTAAGAAACCACACACACCACCACCACAAGAACTGTGTTTTCTTTTGTGCTGCGTAGTCTGAAGGCTACATCATGTATTCTTGATTTTAGGAAAGTAACTTCTGAATACCACCAAATAAAGACTACTGGAATACAGTTATTCCTGTAGTGGAATACAGTTATTAGAGGTGTAACAAAGCATCGCGCCACAATATAGAACCTGTACATATATAGTGGCTTGCGAAAGTATTCGTATGCCTGGAACTTTTGCACATTTTGTCATGTCACAACCACAAACTTAAGTAAACTGTATTGCATTTTTTGTGAAAGAGCATCATAAAGTGGCACACAATTGTGAAGTGGAAGGAAAATTATACATGATTTCCAGATTTTAAAAATAAATAAATCACTGAAAAAATAGCGTGCAACCGATAGCTGTCAGAAGTTGCCTGATGATTTCTGATTGAATGTTGATCTGATGATTCAATAGAGTCCACATGGTATTCTTAGTATAAACGCAGCTGTTCTGTGAAGGCCCCAGACGTTTGTTAAGAGAATGTTGGGGAGCAAACAGCCTCATGAAGTCCAAAGAACACACACGACAGGTCAGGGATAAAGCAGTGGAGACGTTTAAAGCAGGGTTATATTAAAAACAGATTTCCCAAGCTTTGAAGATCTCACAGAGCACTGGTCAATCCATCATACAATCAGATGCCCATTACTGAAGCACTCGAAACTGCCAAACTGGCCAAGGCTTGGCCTAAAGAGGTACACAAGAGACAATGAAGCCAGAAAAACTGGCTGCTTGCAACTCAACCAGCGAAAGTGTAGGCTCAATGGCAGGGTAACAACAGAACAGACCCACCAAGAGAGAAAGAGTCCTAGAGTTAGTTTTGAAATGGTAATAGGAAGTAGGCCTACTATAGGCTCCAGGCTTAATTGTAATGTGCAGCTGTTGCACAATAAGCCACTGCCATTCAATCCAAACTGCCTGGTCAGGCTGGTGGTGCCCCTTGGAGCACATGATGCCCTACGCTCGTTATGTGCCTAATGGGAGTGGGGTCACTGATCACCCCACAATTTCAGAACTTTGAACTTGGGCCTCAAAACTCCTGCCATGCACACAATAAATGAATACCTTTGGAATATACTCCTGGCAGCAGAGGAAAAAGGCCAACACAAAAAAATATGGGCCGACATCATTAACTGACATAAGGAAAATGGAGGGGACAACATTTGGCGTGGACCAAAGGGGAGGTTATTTGGATGTTCATCCTTCATTTTCTACCGCTTGATCCCGTTAGGAGTCGCGGGTGACTGGAGCCTATCCCGGTGACTTTGTGCCTACGGCGGGGCACACCCTGGACCGGGGCCAGCTCGTCACAGGGTTAACACAGAGACAGACAACTATTCACTCTCACATTCATTCACTAGGGGCAATTTACAGTTGGCAATTTACTGAACACATGCATGTGTTTGGACTTTGGGAGGAAGCC
This sequence comes from Chaenogobius annularis, assembly GCA_015082035.1. Lineage (NCBI taxonomy): Eukaryota > Metazoa > Chordata > Actinopteri > Gobiiformes > Gobiidae > Chaenogobius > Chaenogobius annularis. The sequence goes on along the minus strand of BJKM01000090.1, from coordinate 904,430 downwards.
GGAGAGCCCGGAGAGAACCCACGGCAACATGGGATATGCTGACTCCGCCCAGAGAAATCATGTGATTTTTAAAAAATGTCTTAATCTTAATTTCTCCAGTGAGATTTTTGAAAAACTCAAAAAACAAAACAAAAGAAAACCAGCCATCAGAAGTCCCCTTTGCAATCTGCCAGAAACCATGTGGGGGACACAGCAAACATGTGGAAGAAGGTGCTCTGGTCTGACCAAAATTGTTGCAAAAGACTTCCAGCAGGACAATGACCCTGACATGAAGTCCGAACTTCAATGAAATGAATTAAAACAAACATTCATGTGTAAATATGGCCCAGACAAAGTCCAGACCGAAATCCAAGAAGAAGGTGGGGCAAGATTTGAAAACAGCTGTTCACAAATGCTCTCCATCAAATCTGACGGATGTAAAAAGTGTATTCTGTAGGTGTGCAGCCCAAAAGAGCCCAAAAGACGTGCAGCTGCAATTGCAGAGAAAGGCGGTTCCACAAAGTATTGACTGAATACATTTCAGGGGTTTTGTTTTGATGTCTGGAAATCATGTGGGATTTTCCTTCCACTTCACTGCTGTGTGCCACTTTGTCTTGCTCTTTCACAAAAAAATCCAATACAATTTATTTAAGTTTGTGGCGGTGACGTGACAAAATGGGGAAAACTTCCAGGGGTACAAATACTTTTGCAAGCCACTTATATTTAGGCTACAGTAGTACAATTTACTAATTATTGTTTAGAATAACATTAATTAAAAGACAGAATTTATTATTTAGCAGTTTTTTGTCGGCAAAGTGAGAATAATTACATGAAATGTATTATTATACAAATTGTGATGAATGGAATCGTAGGACCTGAGATTTAGGAATTGTTGTACATATATATATATATATCGTAAGTGTTCTGAATACATATTTTTGGTACACAGTTACTTCCCAACACTGATGATGATATACCATTTTCACCTTGGAGACAAGGCGAACCCGGCGTTAGAGACTTACTGTAGAGTACAGTGAAGACTTCTTCAACCATCTTCCTCAGCACTGCAACGTTGGATTGGTCTGAAGTTCTAGGTTGGCATTGCTCAGACCCTTTACTGGATTTGATCTGTTCCCCCTCCTGGTCTTTGGTGTGGGAGTTAGAAATTGGAGTTTGAACACAGGGTGAACCTGGGGAAAACAACTTTGTTGAACTGGTTGATGTATAAATGACTGTAACTATAGCCACATTTTGACTGGTCCTGGCCCCCCAAACCAATTAGCTTAAGAGCATTTTGGAACAGTTCTTTTAATGGCGTAATGTGTCTCGATGCTCAGGTCATGTGGCATTATATTTGTTTCAGTATTATAAGAGAGCAAATATAGAAATCTGAGAGCAAGAATGTAGTGATCTACTTTGCTTACTGCACGCCCTCGCTCAACATGTCCCCCATCCTTCTCCCATCTGTCCCCAATGGGGTTCAGGTCTGTAGTAGACTAGTTTCTGCTTTTCTCTGCTTGATGCCAAATCATTTGACCCTTTCAATTACAAAACTCCACACAGAAACACACAGGAATCGGTCCCAGAACCTTCTTGCTGTGAAATGACAGTGGTAACAGCTGCGCCACCGTGCCGCCCGAGTTTTTAAGTAAACAAGAAGTTTGTGAGTAAACAAGAAACTACTTTGGTTTATCATCAGCTTCTTCTGCATTTATGTCACGTCTCTGCACATCTACTCGAGTTGTCACGATACAAAAATGTTAAACTCATCTTTGATACAAAGGAAAATATTTGATTCTCAATACCAATTTTGAGAATTTAAGAAATCTCTTATTTAGGTCAAAGTTTAAAACAATAAACGGAAATTTCCAACCCAAAGTAAGAGTACTTTCTATACTAGTTCTGCTAAACCTCAAGCTCATTCTAAACTGTTCTGGAAAGGCCAAATTTAGTTCTGTTCTTTTAGTATCGATCCTTGTTCAAGTGAGTATCTAGTTTTGGTACCAGTTTTAGTATCGATTAGTATCTGATTTTTGATACTTTTGACAACCTCTACTTCACCTCTCTTTGGTAAGAATCGTTTATCGCCCACAATCTCGCCTGGTACGTGACTTTACAATTGTTTCTAGATCCAGTGAGCGCTCTAGGCCTATTTCCTTCTATTATATTTGAGGTCTTAACGCGAGTGCCTTGCGTCGATAAACAGCTGAAGCTAACTTGCACTAACTTTGTTTGACCCTAACCCTAACCCCTAGCATGTGGGCTAAACATATACATTTATCATCTCTGGAAATACAATGGCTTAACACAATATCAAGACAAAGTTTGGTGAGAAACGATTATATTGGCTTTTTCCCATCGTGTTTTCAGTTGAGTCTGCATTCTCTCTTAGACCTTTCACGGCCCACTTTGGATCACTTTAATGGGCTACCCCGAAATTGTCGATTTAAGATGGAGACACCAATCCAGACAAAATGTGGCTTTTTTGAAAACATCAAAGATTCCATTGTTTAGTTGTAAATAAACTATTTTAAAATTACACTTACGACAGAATTTGAAGAAATCTGTCTGGATTTCCCTTCTTGAATTGAGGAAAACTCTGCCTTTCTCTGTACCCACAGCAATCACGCTGTCCTCATGCACCGTGACACAAGCCACTTCTGCATTCAGTTTGGACATCGCCGTACACTGAAAAGACAAATGTGGATATCTTTGAGGCTGAAGCACAATGCAAACAACATTCACATCACATACCACAGAGTCCAGAGCAGAAACCAGGCTGGTGAGGATCTCTTGCCGCATAGAAACCAGTGGGAGGGCAGGGTCCAGCCGGGAGGTGCTTCTGAAAGTGTCAGGGGTGACTTTCCTCAACTGCGCCATGCCTAGGTGGAATTACAGCGGGAGAGTGCTCTTTAAATATGAGATTCTCTTATTGCTTTATAGAAAGGTTATTTCAGGTTTGAAATTATATTTCTTGTCTCTAGCATCATGTAAAAACGATAGAAATACACATTATTGGAGACACTATTCAGGTCACAATGTTTTCGGAAGAATTCAAAAATCAATTGTGACAATTGCTGCAGCTATTGATTATTTTAGTAATCGAGTAATCTATCGATTCTTTTCTTCAGTTATTTTTTTTCTTCTTAAAACAACACGTTTGTCCCCAAAACAGCAACATTTCCGTCCAAACTGTTCTGTTTGTCTATAAAGAATATATTTAAAAAGGACTAATTAACTTGTCACACTGTTTGTAACAGTTACAGTGCCTATGAATTAATTTGCGTTTATGTCACATAAATTAAAAGAAGACATTTGTTTGTAAAACAACGCAGAGCTAGTTGCAGTAGTTAGGGTTGCAGCTCGGAACACCGTGCTCTTTCACACAACTAAACTCTTCCCGGTCGCACTCGAGAGTTTGGAACGTGCCGCGCCCTCCAGATTCACATGTTTTTAATTAAATATGTAAATTAAGACGAATCATCGAGGTAATAAAATAATAATCGAAAACTTTTTTGTAATCGAATTACTCGAGTAATTGTTGCAGCCCTAGTGACCATTTTAAATGCAAAATTCAACATTTTGGATTCGATATATCACTTCTAAATGCAAAATACTTTTTATCTGGCTCTGTTTTCTCATTCAGAAAGCTTGATTTTGTAAAGCTGGTCAAAAACTTGAGGACATTTTAGACCAGTGGTTCCCAAAGTGGGTGTTGCGAAATATGAGCAGGGGGGTCGTGGGATGATTTCAAGATATGTTAAAATTATGACACTGCATTTAAAGCATCTTTTTTGATTGAAAACAGGCAGTTTTGGCAAAATTGGATCAGATAACACAATAAACTGCTGAAATTAATACTCTTGAACCTAAATCTTAAATGTGTTTTAAACCTTAAATCTATTTAATTTTGGTGTTGGGGTCCTGTGGGAATGAAAGAAAATCAAACATTTCACTGTTGTTTGGCAACAATGAATAATCATGAATCATCGTTAAATCGTTTCTTTGGTCACAATAATTGCTATAAACACTAATATGTTATTTCGTGCATAACCCTAAATGTGCCATCATTTTCAATATTTTATGGTTTCTTACGGGAGCAATTTCAACCTCACCTCGCAGGGACCAGCTGAACTTTACCCCAGTAGATTTATATTGGGCTTTTGGGGGAAAAAGTGGTTAGTGCCTCTTAATTTTTACCCAAACTTTATAGTGCAGGATTTAAGAATGTGTGCTTTTAAAGTGCATATGATATTTTTTATGTCATATTATACATATTAGTATGTATAGTTTGGTGGGATAGGACCGGTGGTAAACCGTTGTGAACACCCCAAATCACAACAGCAGTTGCTTCTGTGGGGTCTCACAATTTAGTTTGACTTTACCAACAGGAAATTAGAAAAACAATGAAACAGTCATTGGTCAACATGAGAGAAGAAAAATTAAAGAATGGTCACTGAAATTAAGCAAACGGTTAACTGTCCCAGAGCATCCTCTGTCCTTAGACCCTCCTTTACTTCAACGAAAAACTACAAAAAAATCCAGTGCGTATAAGTACAAATTTCGAGGAGAACCACAGTGCGGAGCGATTCTATTCTGATTTTGATTCTCTAAACTTTTACATTAATTTAAAATTAAGTTAATTTTACAAAAGAAAGTGTCATCATTCATTTTTTATTGTACAATACAGTTGCTAAAGAACTATTAAGGAATTACTTAAAGTGATGTCATAATTCATTCAGCAAGTTTGCAAAAACAGACTTTTTAATGCCATCTTCTAAACATTTTGATAGCAATGTACATATTTTGGGGATTTTCTCTCAAGAAGGTATGGGCTATCCTGCTTGTTATCAAAGCAAACATATGAATCTCTCCTGGGGCAATTGTCAGCTGAAGACCATGTTAGCATTAGCTCCGATGCTAACATGATAACAGTGGCACAAACGGACCACTGGGTGGGACTGTTTATTTGTTGTGGGCGTTGTGAGCAGTGATCAGAAACAGCTTTCACGTTTTTACAAAGACATTTTATGTACAATCTGTGAAGAAGAAGCTGACGCGCTAAAGCTAACATTTTTGTTTTCAGCAGTTCAAATAGCTATGGCTAGTATAAAACAGTCTAATAAATAAAATTGATCTCCAGGAGCAGTTATCTGTTGTTTAGTGTTGGTTTATGCTTTTATATTATATATGATGTAATCATTTCCACTGTGTGCTGCATATTTGGTTATTTTGCTTAAGTCTGATAAAAGTTGTACCTGTTCCAGCAGGTTATTGTAAGTCACTGCCCAGGGGAGAGGACCAGGATTTATCTGACTCTTATTTTGAGATTAATGTGAGTTTAAACATCTTTATTATTCTATTGTAAATGCTGTGTCTGTAGCTACATTTATTTTACATGTGTGTAGGAGGATATCATGTCTGAGAGAAAAGCATCTGGCTGATTGTAAGCATGTCATGCTTAGAATAATTCAATTTCAGATCCTTTGTCCTCTACTACTGATAATCTGTGATTGACATGTATAATTCTGTTTCTTTGAACTGACCCAAACTCTGCAGTGCCTCCACACAGAAATAGGGACTGAAACAAAAGTATATTTTAAAGAAGAAATGATGTATTTCATCAATGGAATGCTGTTGCCCCATAGTTGTTATGAACACAATCCCAAATCATCCACATCAAAACTCCCAAAGTTAGGATAACATGTATTCCTATCACTCCTTCTTATCTTTCTTTTGAGGCCAAAGTATATAGTTCTTAAATTGAATGGGATGGCACTGCCAAAAACAGTCTGCAGTGGATTGTTAATTTCAGTCCAATATTTTGGGGGATCTTTGAGGAACAGGACAGTCCCAACACACATGATAATGGTTTTCCTCCTGGCTGCCACATTTTCTCCTGCAGTTAGCATTCCCTTGTGAATAATGGGCACTTTGACATTGTGTTGTCAGAAAACTTTCCCCCAGACATGTGATTTTGTTGTCCTCCATTGGGATGTACACACATTTTTCCACTCTTTGTCTGTCAAAATATGGGGTTATGTGGGTGATATAGATTTTTAAGGCAAATGTTGACAGAAGCGCAGTGGATGCTTGCTTCTAGACCGGAGCCATAGCCACGGAACAATAGTGATGCATTCCCACAGTTTTCCTGCTAATCTGAGCGACATCACAGCAACTGCATTGGCTAATCAATAGTGAAACTATTGAAAGACTAAACCAGCTCAGCATAAATCCCATCCTCTGATCAATCAATCAAAAATCAACACAAAGAACACAAATATCTATTAACTACTGGAGGCCGACCTTCACTTCAAACACTACAATGGCAACATTTTTTAGCAAAGCACATGGAAGAAGTAAAACAATCCCTGAACTTTATGTCAGCTGAAATTAAGAAAGTGTTGAAACAGCAGATGGATATATTGAAACTGATTGACGAAGTGAAACAGAGTGGAGAGGCTAGAGAAATACACAAGAATGGTGATGTCGGGACTGGAGATAACACATCGCTCCTACGCCAGGGTGACTGCAGCAGCCAATACAGGTTAAGACAAGGTGCTTACATGGGCAACACGTTTTTTTGTTGGTTTTTTTCAGTTGCAAAGAGATTATAATTGACAGTAAAGATATAGCTGTCACTAGCGATTTGGGAAAAATATCTAAAAAGTGATTGAGATTAAATTTGCGATTTATGGTTTAATAAAACTTTAAAGTTCACATTTAAATGCAAATTGTCAAAAAGAATGAAATAGGCTTATGAACTGACAAACTACTAAAATGCTCACATGTATTTCAGAGCATGTTTGTACAGATATAAACTAATGACCTTATTCCGCCCCGCCCACTATTTCCTCTTTTTTTCCTGGGATCAGCACTTCTGTTGTAATCGCACTTCCGGTCCAGCGAGAACTCCAGTGCTTTAAATGTAGAACATCTTGCCGCTAAAATATTCTATAAAGTAGATTCATTTGTGTAAAATGTCCAATGTTCATGTGCACCAACAAGTCAACAATGCACCGATTCCTTGTACGGCCTGAAGATGTTTTTTAAGTGATTTTCTCTGGAGGTCGGCAGCCCTATGTTAACTAATATAACCGGAAGAAGGATTAGGTCATATGGCGGCCCCCAACGGGGCTTCCGGAATAAGGTGTATAGTTAGATATAACTATACTATATAGTATAGATATTTTGTTTGTTTTTGGAGGAATGGCTCTTCAAAACTTGCAACCTTTATGATTGGCTAATTGCGTCCAATCAAATTGCGACTTCAATTCAATTACAATAAATCTTGCAGCCCCAGCCGTCAGCGTATAAACACACTGGAGGTCGCTGAAGCCACATTTTTCGGCATACTGTGTAAATATATTAGATGTATTTAACGAAAAGCGGTTGTATTTGACTAATTGTTCTTTGGCTACGCCGTACCTTTCATATTGTCCAAAGATATGGGGGGAAACAGGAAAAACAAGTATTGACTCATTGGTTAGGTATTAGAATAGTTAATAGCGTAGGATAAGTGAACAACAATGAATTTTATTCAGACTATGTTTAAAACTAAGAATATTTATATATTTAAAAATGAGAAATTCTTTATAAGTTAAAAGTAATATAGATTAAAAAAGCATACAGAGATTTTCAAACTAAAATTTTTTCATATAATTTATGAGGTTTTACCAATTTGGAATATGCTAAAGTAAGAAAAAATGTTAAATCAAGATGTGTTTTAGTTAAATTATGAAATTAACTAAGTGACAAATTAAAAAGAAATACCACTTTCTTAAATTGAAAACAAAGTCTCAAAAATAAAGAGGTATTAGTGACCATATCAATATTTAATACGGTAAAAGAATGTTTAAGTATATCAGGATAGGCATTAAACTAGCTATGCTTCAGCCTATTCTGTTTTTTGTTTATGTAGTCAATGAATTGAAGTAAATAAGCAAATATGAATCAGTCAACTCAGCTATAACTTTCTGTTATATTTGGAACTTTTACTTATCTATGTTTCTTCACAAACTGACACGTGACTGATGAACGGGTGATAAATATTTACGTAGGTAAGGTAAAGGGGACAATCTCCAAAATAATTGTCATCATTAGAAAGTCCGTCATATGCTCTTTTGAAGCGGCTCAATTCAACACCTTTTCAGAATCACCACGGGCAACTTTGTGACCTAGTAAAATATCCCTTGTACCATTTCACTTGTTGTATTAGCATAAAGTTGGAAGTTAAGCGCTGGACACTGTTGGGCACCAATCAATGAATCCTTTTCCTGTCGGCTTCTTCATTTGTTTCGTTTCGGGCACTCTCACCAAATGGAGAAGATTAAAAAGAAGGTGAATTGACGCGCATTATAGTCGAATCTCACATTTCGGGACTTGACTTTGAACATATAATCGTAAACGTATTCTTAGGTACGAACAATGCCACGCGCGCGTAGCTAACGGGCTCACGCGCCGCTTTATTACAGATTAATTCATTAATCAAAGACATCCTAAACGTAAATCCGCTAACACAGTTGCTAGTTTGCGTTAGCTCATTTGCTAGCTAGCGTTACACTTTGCTTATCATTTTCCACACCATCGCTTCTGTTTTAATGCCATTTGAGCGCACAATCTAAGTGAAGACACCAACAGAGCAAGCACCACATTTCTATAAAAGCGCTAACATTCAGGCAAATCGTACTAAATAATGAAGTAGTAGCCTTGATGCTGCCGTCAATCCGGGTTTGTTTCCTGTTTAATCATGATAAACGTCTGATAATTTTCATCGACAACGTTGTTCTTTCTGAACTAAAAATGTGTAAACCCACAACTTTCCTAAAGGATTTTGTATGCGCTTTTTCTATAATAAAATGTCTCAATGATTTTAGTTTTTTACGTAAGTTCTGTGTGTCCTTCCCTTTTCTTTGTTCTGTAATCTAGTAAAAATTGAAACTGCCATTCCGGCCTCCTGCTAATCCCAGGCCACACTCAACAGCGAAGCACTATTGGTTCGCATTTCCATAACAGGATTAACACAGGACCCCAGAAGCCCTCAGGCTCCAGAATACTTTGCACGCGTGGAGAATCTGCTCATACTTTTCGTCATTTTTTTTTCTGCTACGGTTTAGTTTTTCTGATTACGTTGAGGTTATTGTGGCACGGGGCCTGATAAAAATATTAAAATATAAAATATGTGTGTGTGTGTGTGTGTGTGTAAGTATTATATATATATATTATATATTATAATTATATAATTATATAATATATATATAATATATTAATATTAATGCATCCACACACACCACCACACAACCACACCACACACAATACACGATACGAACATATATCATGACATCATATATCCTTGCTTTCTGATACTATCTGTTAGTTTAACTGTAAATTCACTTGATGTGATAGCAATCTATTTTATCCTTATATATTACGAAATTTTAATTGTTTCTGACTGCATGTTGCACCTTAATGCTTCTAGAAAAAAGTTCCTGCTTTAGTGATTTTGTTCGATAGACAATGGCAATACAACCTTTTCTGATTTCTGGATATACAACACAACACATACATATACACACACACTACCACTACACACACATATGCATAGTACATATGCTCTGTGTGTGGCGTTTGAGCAGGGATGATTGGAAACAAGATTTATTCCTGAGCACTGAGCCTGTCGGCAAACACTATAAATAGCTGTCTGTTCCTCCTCCATTAGATTATTTTTTTCTGTTAAATCATGTGTCCTGACACGCAAATGAAAAATAATGTGAACCACATATAGAATTAACTGAGACTTTCCATGTGAACTGAAGTTTAATATAAAGTACTTAAATCACAATAGGTGATGGCAGCACGCTTGTCACTTTGTTGCTATTTTTTTGCTTAAATTGTGGTTTGACGTAAATCTCAAAACCTCCTAACAAATTTCCTGCACAATTCAAACCATTACCGCTAGTGATAACAGTCTTGCTCTTGTGGAAATTACGTATTCTAGCGAAATTCTTTAGCTGTATTTCCTGTGTCAGGGATAACACATTGAATTGTCATTCGAGTAGTATCAGTAATCCAACCCGACGACTGAGTAATAAAGATCGCAGAGTGTCCATCATGACGCTACTTTTCTTCATTCACTTTAGTAAGTGCTTCACTCGTGAAATGCTAACCACCTTAAACAAGTGTCCTGCCTGCTCTCACAACATAAAGGTGAGTTATGATGTCGCTGTGGTTAACTTGAACCACATATGTGAATGCGCTTGTGAAAAGTGGACGGCAATTTATGCATTGTCCAAGTCTCTAATCGTATCGTAACTCAGCTGCATCCCTAATATTGATTAGCCTCCATAATTAATTCCCTTTAAAATTACTGTTGGAGACAGAATAACAGTAATCTAACCATTGTTATATCAAACTGCTATTCACAATTAATTATTATTATTAATGTTTATTCACAAAATATATCAGCCGTTATATAACTATCGCGCCCCAACCTCCCCTTTATATGTGTATCGTTACATCCAAAAGTACATATTGGTCAGGCCCTAGTTAACATCAGCAATGACCCTGTCTCTCCAAAGCTTCGGTTGACCCAGACTTGAACAGACGGAGCCCGGAGGGACGCTCCTGTTGGACAGCACAATGAGCTCCAGGTGGGTGGGAGTTCTTTCCCAAGTGGAGAAGTCTCAGGGTCTTGTTTCACATGAATCAGAATCAGAATCAGAATCAGAAAGTAGTTTATTGCCATTGTCGAACGAACAAAATTCACAAACATAGGAACTTGTCTCGGCCTTAAGGTGCAACATAAAACACTGAGTAATAATAAAACAACATATATTCAATCAAAAAAAGGCATGCATTAAGAAACAATTAAAATGACTATACAATAAAAATAAAAATAGGCATTTCTATGTACACAAGTTTACAGTTATGTTTAAGTTGTAGTGCAGAAAGTGAACAGTGCAGTGAGTGGTTGAATATTGCCAGTTAAAGTGAAGGTGTTTTCAAGTGTTCATGAGTCCCACGGCAAGAGGGAAAGAAACTATTCTTGTGGCGGGAGGTTCTGGTCCGGGTGGACCGTAGCTCCTGCCTGAGGGGAGTGGTTCAAATAGACCATGTCCAGGGTGAGAAGGTCAGCTGTATCCGACCTGCTCGCCAGAGCCTGGAGACATACAGGTCCTGCAGAGATGGAAGTCTGCAGGCCGATCACCTTCTCAGCAGAGCGCACAATGCGCTGTAGTCTCTGTTTGTCCTGGCTGTGGCTCCAGCGTACCACACGGTGATGGAGGAGGTGAGGAATGGACTCAATGATGGCCGTGTAGAACTGCACCATCATCTGCACTTGGCAGCTTGGCTTTCCTCAGCTGCCGCAGAAATACATCCTCTGCTGGGCCTTCTTGATGAGGGAGCTGATGGAGGGCTCCACTTGAGGTCCTGGGTGATGGTGGTGCCAGGAAGCGGAAGGAGTCCACGGTGGTGATGGGGAGTCTGTCATGATGAGGGGGCTGGGGGCTGTGGCTTTCCTGAAGTCCACGATCATCTCCACTGTCTTCTGGGCGTTGAACTCCAGATTGTTACCGCTGCACCAGACACCAGCCGTCCACTCCCTCCTGTAGACAGACTCATCCCCGTCCGAGATGAGCCCGAATGAGGGTGGTATCGTCCGCAAACTTGATGAGTTTTACGGAGTCATGGCTGGAGGTGCAGCAGTTTGTGTACAGGGAGAAGAGCAGAGGAGAAAGTACACAGCCCTGTGGAGCTTCTGTGCTGATAGTCGAGTGTCTGAGACTTCTCTCCAGCCGACGCACTGCCTCCGATCCATCAGGAAGTCAGTGATCCACCTGCAGGTGGAGTCAGGCACGTTGAGCTGGGAGAGCTTGTCCTGGAGCAGAGCAGGAGGATGGTGTTGAAAGCAGAGCTGAAGTCCACAAACAGGATCTCTGGCGTAGGTTCCCGGGGAGTCCAGTGCTGCAGGATGAAGTGGAGTGCCAGGTTGATTGTGTCGTCTACAGACCTGTTGGCTCTGTAGGCGAACCGCAGGGGGTCAGCAGGGAGGAGGTGAAGGACTTGAGGTGGGGCAAGACCAGGCGTTCAAATGACTTCATGACTACAGACGTCAGCGCCACAGGCCTGTAGTCATTAAGTCCAGTGATCCGGGGCTTCTTGGGGACAGAGACAATGATGGAGACTTGAAGCAGGCTGGGACATGGCATGACCCCAGGGAGGTGTAAAAATCTGTGAAGACGGGGGTTAACTCTCCTGGGCAATGTCTTAATGTAGCGGCAGAGACGCCGTCTGGTCCAGCAGCTTTCGGGGTTGGATTTCCGAAATAGCCTGTGAACAACCTGTTCCTGAACTGAGAGGGTGGGGGGGTGGGGGTGGACAAGGTTGTGGTGGGGGAGGTGGGGGGACAAGGTTTGGGTTGGCGGAGGTGGCCACCGTGGGGAGGGGGTGGTCACATCAAACCTGGAGTAGAAGGTGTTAAGTTGCTCAGCCAGTTTTCGATTGTCTGCAGCAGGGGGGGCTCGGGCTTGTGGTTGGTGAGGAGCCAGAGCCCCTCCTACACGACGGATGCGGGGTTGTTGTCAGAGAACTGCTGTTCTGTGAGGAAAGCTGGAGCATCAGATTTGTATCGGACTGTTGTGGCAAAGAAGGAGCTGAGTCGAAAGTCAAAACTCGATTTACTGGCCAATCTACGTTCCTACCCGCGCCTATGGTCATGAGCTTTGGGTAGTGACCGAAAGGACAAGATCGCGGATACAAGCGGTCGAAATGAGTTTCCTCCGCAGGGTGGCTGGGCGCTCCCTTAGAGATAGGGTGAGGAGCTCGGTCACACGTGAGGATCTCAGAGTAGAATCGCTGCTCCCCCACATCAAGAGGAGGCAGCTGATGTGGCTCGGGCATCTCTCCCGGACGCCTCCCTGGAGAGGTGTTCCGGTGTTCTGGGCATGTCCCACTGGGAAAGAACCAGCACATGCTGGAGGGACAATGTCTCTCGACTGGCCTCGGAACGCCTCGGGATGGAAGTGTCTGGGTCCTGGGATGAGGGAAGTCTGGGAGTCCCTGCTTAGACTGCTGCCCCCGAGACCCGGCCCTGGATAAGCGGAAGATGATGGATGGACAAAAAAACTCTCCAGAATCATTAATGAAGCAAAAAATAAAACAATTTATTGATTTTATTTATTCATTTTATTGGGACAGTGCATATTAATGAACACATGTAAATTACAGTGTAAATATGCCAGATTATAGTAAAGATGCTGGACTGTTGACCCTTGCAGCTCTGGTCAGGACAATATTACAAGTTCCCAAGGGCTGGACAGAATATCGCTCAAAACAATTTCTTTCTACTGCTATAATATTTTTTTTAAATAAGACTTAAATTATGCTTTTATTTCAGTGTAATTATATATTTAATTATTTTTTTAATGTAATAATTTAAGGGAATGTTGAAATGAACAGTGTTGGGCTGTTTTTAGTGTGGCTGGATAACGCATTAGTGTTTTATAGTGCTCAAAGTCTAAATGCTGTTCATTATTAATGAAGTCCATACACAGTGGTGGTAAGCAAGAGACAGAAAAACATTGTTTTAAGAAGACCATCAACATTTTTATGCCATAGTTAAGAAGACTGGTATAAAATGAAAACAATGGAGGAATGGCAATTAGTCATATTAATGTTGATTAAAGGTATTTGTTATTTGTTTATTTGCTTGGTACAGTGCGTATTAATTAACATTAACATGATACATAGAATTATTTCCATTTGTTGTTTTGCATTCACTATCTCTAACTCTCATTTGTACTTGAACACTGGATGCAAGGTAGGTGAAGTGTCTTGCCTAAAAACACAACGGCAGTATGCTCAAGCAAAAGTAAACTGTATTTTAAAACAAGATAAATCGTCTAACAACATTGGCAAATGTGTTTCGAACTAAAATAGACCAATTAAAAAGGCCACAATTTTAACACTCTAGGTTAGGGGTGTCCAAACTTTTTTCAGAGAGCCAAATTTTGAAACGTATACGAAGCGGAGAGTCACAGACGACATGAATATAAAGTGAATCATTCAAAATGTTGCATTTGATGTCGTTTTGATGAGCCAGCACACCTTAAATAAGGCTTGAAACTGTTCCCTCTAAGCTCCCATGGTCTGTGTGCAGAAAATCTATGCTGCGCACAAGAGACAGAGAGAGAGAGCCCGACAGAGCATCTGATGTTTCTCACAGTGAAAGATTAGAGGAAACATTGCTTGGAACATACATTTTATGTGAGTGTAGCATCAAAAGAGTTGTTATTGGGATATGATAGCAGATGGTTATCTGGGTCAATTTAGCAGGAGACCTGTAGGCCAATGAAAATTGATCCGAGGGCTGCATTTGGCCCCCGGGCCATAGTTTGGACACCCCTAATCAAGGTCTTATTAGTACTTAATACAAACTTGCCAAAACCCTTTTGTTTATACAAGCAATCTTCTTTCATGTCTTTGCAGCGCTGCATGAAATTAAGGGCAGGAAATTCTTTTAATCTGACTCTCCAGATATGTTATACATGCAGAGTTTAGGCAGCAGAAAGTCGCAAATAACTTCCATAAATGACCTGTTAGTTCAGTGACAATCTAAGAAATGCAGGCTCTTTTGGTTTGTAGTTTAAGCCTCATCTTCATCTTCAGACGTTATTTCCTCCCACATCAGAGGTTCTCCTGCAAAACACACAGCACAAGAGTTCACATCAATGATTCCACATCAAGATTTGGACCTGCGTTAGCTGAAGAACATTTTTATTATTATTATTTTGACTATAGCCAAGGAGCTTGAGGGTTCTGCCCAGTGTCTTTGCTGTTCCTAGCGCTGCACTTATCTGGACTGAGATGTCTGATGTAAGATTAACTTCCCAGAGTGCTCCGATGACCACAGGCACCAATTTTGACCTCACCCTCCACGCCTTCTCCATCTTTCCTCTGAGCTCTATGTATTTCTCCAGTTTCTCATGTTCCTTTTTCATGGTGTTGCCGTCAATTGGTATTCCCATGTCAACCACAACGGCTTTCCTCTGCTGTTCCTGTTCCTCTACCACCACAATGTCTGGTTGGTTTGTCATTATCATTCTGTCAGTGTATCTTTCACCTTTGGAGACGTTTCCCACTTTGATCTTGGGGTCGCCGAGGTCCAGTTTAAGAACATTTCCAAAAGCCAAGTTCTGACACTTTTTGGCGTTTCTGACACTTTTATGTTATAATATATATATTATTATATTATATACATAAAGAGCATTATAATAGGCCTAGTTATTTTTCACAATTTACCAATTAGTTATATTTTGTATCAAATAAGCTAATGATGGTTTTCATAAATTAGCTGTTCTGGCTGTTCAGCTCATTCTCCGTGAATGAGAGGCTTATGCTGTTCACTTCAAAGTTTTGTGTCAGGAACTTCCGGTATGGCGTCAGAGTGAGCCCACTTTCGCTCTGCCGTTGCCAAAGCCTTTACCTAAAAAAGTACAGTTTTACCCACAAAATCCCAAAATACAAGGAGCAAGAGATGAGCAAACACGGAGGACACAAGCCTGGTGGCGCTACGGGAACTAAACAAACAAAGCTGGCGGTCCACGGCGCCGGTGAAAAACAGCCTGCCTCACATGCTAACAAAGCTAAAATGGCTACAGTCGCTAAACAAAGCTTCGTCCCCGAACTCGGGTCCCCAAGCTTGCACTTGTCCGAATGTGGAAGGTAGATCACTTTACACCGACTGGCTATTATGATGCATGAAATTGAAATGCAGAGGCGTGTTGGACTGGGAAGGTGATGTGTCCAGTTCTTTGCAAGGATTGGAGCCAGGAGCGGCCGGGTAGCTTTCGGAGGCCCTTCATTAGGAATGGACTTCCCTCCACTTTTTGATAATTTGCATCAGGTTTTGGTGCATGTTTTCTGTATGAACCCATTTTTGTTTTCTATGTTATCTTTTCATCTGATTCCTGTTTCTCTGGTCCTTATGTTTATTTGTTTTGTTCGACCAGAGAGTCCAAAAGCATTCAGAAATGATCAATGGCCTCTGCTGAGAAGGTGATCGGCTACAGACTTCCATCTCTGCAGGACCTGTATGTCTCCAGGACTTTGGAAGTTTCTTTCGCTCTGCTGTTGGGCTGGATTTCAGTGACAGGTAATTATAAAGTGTTCATGACACTACAATCACCTGTCACTGAAATAAGCCATGACAATACACTAACACATTCTGTGCAAATTCTATTTTTATTTAAATAGACCCTTTGTTTAAGGAAAAAATGTCAAACAACATTAAGACTTATCTGGAGGAAACTTGACACTGGGGAAATTTCTCCTGCCCATCCTTTGGGATGCTTCCAAAGCAGTCTTGAGAAGACAAATTATAGCCTATAGGCCTCCGAAAAAAAATAGAAACAAAGGGCAAAAAAAGCTAAATGATATGCAAGGGAACATTAAAATTGTTGGAGGAAAACCATGGCCAAAAAGGGGTGTTCTAAAATGCTACAAGGAATTAAAAAGATAAGAGGAGAAATTAATTATCTGACCTTCACAGGAAATAGTTCAAGATAAATGCTCTTTACCATATTCTGAAGATATTATGAGAGTGGATCAAAATGTTCTAAATTACTATCTTGGAAACTTAAAAAACAACAAGCTGAAAGAACCAATTTTTAAAATACGGAGACAGGACAAAATTATGTAATCTTAACTAAACAAGACCAAATTCAATCAAGCATTTGAATGCTTTTGTTCAAAAAAAACTTTTTTCAAAAATTCCAGACAATAAGGAGGATGATATAAACTCCTTTCTGGACAGTCCTCAATACTATCGTATCTACACCTCAATTATGTCCAAAAGAATGGAACAAATACTCCCAAACTTAATCCATAATGATCAGACAGGATTTATGTACCAAACGACAGACACAAGACATTTTTAACACCATCATCCAGTTCTGTACTGTGGGTTTTATTCTGTTGTTTTATTCTGTTGTTTTATTCTGCTGTTTTATTTTGTTGTTTTATTCTGCTTTTTTATTCTCTTGTACAGTGTCCTTGGGTGTTCTGAAAGGCGCTTTTAAATAAAAAGTATTATTATAAGACGATCTTTACACATAATGGATCATATACAAAAACAACAACATAAAGCCATAATAATTAGTTTGGAGCGGTGAGAAAGGTTTTGATTCTGTTAAGCTGGATCATATTTATTTAAAGTGCTCAAAAGAAATTTCAAATTGACAATTTATTTCTAAAAAATATTGGGGCTCTTTACGATGGTCCAACATCAAGAATTAAAATCAATGGTCATCTGACAGGTCCACTGACTCTGGAAAGGAGGGGCCAGGCTGGGCTGCACCTGGTCCCCGCCTCCTGTTTGGCTTTGTATTTGGAACCATTGGCCCAATTTATTAAGACAATCAAATATCAATTCACGGTGTTACAATTGATAGGAACGGAACATAAAATTGCCTGCTGCAGGATGATGTTCTATTGTATTTTGACCAAACCAGAAATTTCCATTACCCAATGTGATGCATTTTCTTACAAGAAATTGGTCCAATGTCTGGATACAAATTAAATGTACAAAAAACTGAAATTATTTAATTCTGGCATCCCCCTCTGACCTTTAGAAAGACTTACCCATTTAAATGGCAAACAGAATCTCTTAGGATATTTAGGTGTGGTACTCCATAGAGACCTATCAACAATTCTGGAGAAAAAATATACCCCTCTTTTTTACCACCTATAAAAAAAGACCTTGAAAAATGGAACCTTATCACCCTACCTAAGTCTAACATCAAAGGATTGAAACTATAAAAATTGAATGTTTTGCCCAGGTTTCTTCTATCTTTTCCAGACTATTCCTACACTTCCATCCCCAACCAGTTGGGGATTTGATGAGTTTGATGCAGTGGAATAAAACCATCTCTAGACTTGTATAGCAAGAAACAAAACACTCGAATCCGATTCAAAACTTTAACAAGTTATCAAAAGAAAAAGGAAACTGGGGTTTGCCTTGTTTGAAAAATGACTTTGTTTCAGTCAGATCAGAGCCTTGCTGTGCTGGTGTGACCCAGAATATGCAGCTCAATGGAAGAATGTTGAGATTGCTGTTGTGCCGGAGGTTCTGTACAGGCCTTACTGGCAGATGACAGACGGTTGAGTCATTTGGGGAGGTGGAGAAGTCTGTTCTTACAACATGGAAGGAGCTAATCAAAACATACAAACTAAACAAAGATGTTAAAATTTTAAATTGGTTGGTTTACAATCAAAATTTCACACCTAACAGTACAGACTCAATATTTATATACAGTGATCCCTCGCTATATCGCACTTCACCTATCGCGACTTCGCTGCTTCGCGGAATATTTTACAGTGCTTTTTTTTACAGTGAATCCTGAAAAAAGTTGATATTGGTTTTTCATTAGACCAATGCCAAAAGTTTTTGTTCCTGTACATTCTGCCAAATTTACGTTTGCAATTTTTCTCCGTGACAAAACCCACAATGTCAAAAAAACGTTCTGTACCGACAAAGGGCCTCCAGACGCGCCAAAGAGGCCGAGACACTATTGCAGAAAAAGTTAAACTTCTGGACATGCTGAAGGAAGGTAAAAGCTATGCGGCTTAGGGCCATTACGGAAAAATGAATCTTCGGTTCTTACATAAAGAAGGAGGAAATAATATAAGGACGACAGCAGCAATAAGCTTTAACAAGGATGCAAAAAGAGTTGTGACAGTCCGCAATAAGGCATCGTAAGGATGGAATCTGCTTTAGCTTTGTGGATTAATGACTGCAGGAAAAAAAGCATTACGCTGGATACCAACGTTATCTGCACAAAAGCTAAAAAACTTTATGAAACTTTTGCTGACAGTGACGTCCCTCATGATAGCGAAGGGGAGGGGATGCGGATCCCGGGCCATCAACAAGTGCTGTTCACGCCGTCTCAAGCACATTTAATGCCAGTAAAGGCTGGTTTGAGACATTTCAGAACGCTTTGGACTTAAAAATGTTTCTCTGCACGGAGAGTCGCGTCTGCGGATACAGCTGGCACAGAGGAATACGTGAGCAACAAATTCAAAGCCATCATTGAGGAAGGAGGATACAGGCCTGAACAAGTATTTAACATGATGGACAGCCTTATTTTGGAAAAAAATGCCCTCCCATACTTTTATCATGCAAGAGAAGCAAAGGCTCAGATTTAAGGCCCAAAAAGATCGCGTGACTCTGATTATGTGTGAAATGCTGCAGGCTTTATGATAAAGCCAGGTGTCATTTATAGGTCTAAAATTTAGAGCCCTGAAAAACAAAAATAAGGATGCGTTGCCCGTTTACGGATGTACAATTCAAAGGCTTGGAGACAAAAGCTCTCAATCAAGACTGGTTCAAATACTGTTTCATCCCAGGTCAAGCGTCATTGAGAGGAAAAGGACTAGACTTTAAAGTGCTTTTGCTCACTGACAACGCCGGGGTCACGCTGATGATTTGTCATACGATGGTGTGAAATAGAATTTCTGCCACCGAACACCACATCACTGATTCAGCCCATGGACCAAGGCATCATCCGCGCTTTCAAGGCCCTGTATACGCGCAACACGCTTCAGCATCTTGTTGATCCGTGGACTCGGATTCAGATTTCTCACTTAAGAATACTGGCGCGGATACACCATTGCATCGTGTCTCCTAAATATTCAGAGGGCCATTCAGGAGATGAAAACTGGACTTCCCATTCCTGCTGGAAAAAACTGTGGCAGAGGCAGTGCAAAACGCGACCGGATCATCTGTTGACGAGCTGCATCACTCTCGCTAGATTCACAGCTGAATCCCTGCAACCAGCTTGGAGGGACGGCTTTAATGACATGAGTCTGATGATCACATGACCTGATTGATGCACACGCACAACCACTGACAGACGAAGACCTGGCAGAGATGACAAAGCCACCAAGCGAGGATGACGGAGAAGAGGAAGAAGAAGAAGACACACTTGTTGATAAAGAAGAGGAGGAAGGACTAACTCTTGGTCGCTTAGCAACCATGATGAGAATGGCCACTGAACTTCAGCATGCGGCACAAGAATGGGACCCTTTGATGTGTCGTTCATTGAAGTTCTCAAATATAATTGAAGGTGGCATGTCCGTTTACAAAAATCTTCTTGCTCAGAAAAAGAAAGAGTGCCAACAACTACCCATAACGATGTTCTTCTCTCGGAGAAAGACCCCTGCGCAGCCTTCAGTAGAAAAAGACGCTACAGCGGGGCGGAGTCAGGACGAAGAGGCGCAGCTGGAGGGACCGTGAAATACGCCAGTGACAATGTTTCCTACCTTGTATTCATTGCTATATAAAAAACATTGTTTTACAACACCGTTCTTCAAACTATTATAGTTATTTGTAAGAAAATGTTAATATGTCTATTTCTTAAACACATTTTGGGTCTGAAATGAGGTTTTGTTTTTTGTTTCATTCTGCAGTACAGTATTGCATTGTAAAATAACAGTAAAAAATAAAGCTGACTACTTCGCGGATTTCACCTATCGTGGGTTATTTTTGGAACGTATCCCCCGCGATAAACGAGGGTTCACTGTAAAGGTCTTTTACCAGATTGTAAAAGAGAATCATCTGAAGAGCTTTGATGAGTTGAGAGAATCCTTTGGCTGAGAGAAACAGAACTTTTATAGGCATTTACAAATAAGGAGTTATTATAACCAAGAAATCAAAAAGAATTATGACCATCATAATCCTTTGACTGAAATATTTATTAAAGCATATAGATCAGAGCTTTCAAGGGGATTAATATCTAAATTGTACAAATGTATTAACAATCTGGGCAGCCACTCTACTGACTGTATTGAGGGTATATGGGAAAGAGAGGGTCACTTTATTCTGGCTGATGAAGAGTGGGAAAGTATATGTACATCTCATTTGAGAATCACAAAATCACATGTTTGGAGGGAATTTTGTTGGAAAAATGTGTCTCGCTTCTTTATAACCCCATGTCAAAGTGCCCATTACTCACAGGGAAATGCTGATGTTGGAGGCAGGAGACAAATCACTATCATGTGTTTTGGGATTGTCCTGTTGTTCACAAGTTTTGGACAGAGATCAATAAAGCCTTACACACAATTTATGACACCATCCTCCCACTGGATTTCAGAACTATGTATTTGGGCCTCAGGACTCCTGCCATGGACACAATTGGCGGTTATCCCTGGAGCATCCTCCTGACTGCAAACATTGGTTTATGTCTCTCTCTCTGGTCGTGTTTTGTTCCATTGTGTGTTTTTCTTGTCTTAAATTTGAAAAATATAGCGGTATCTGACTGTGTTTTTTTACGTGTTATACCTGAGCCATTTTGAGTTACTGTGAACATGCTAACGTTTGATCAGACTGTGTCAGAACATGTTTCCATTGAACAAGGTTGGGACTGTTTTGTTTAGCTTAATGCGCCTTATAGTCCGGTGCGCCTTATATATGGCGCACCGGACGCGCCATATATGCAGAAAATACGGTACATTAAAAGTTGCTATTTGTAATTTTTCGGTGCAGTTGCTAATACAGACGGATAAATCGAGCGGATTCAACTGCAGCCGGAGAGACCTCACTAAACTAGGCGGCTATCATTCCTCTCTTTGCAACTTTATTTAGAATAAAAAACAAAAAAACCACATGTAACCATGAAACTCAAAATTTAGTTCAGCACTTTCTATAATAGTGTTTAGAGCAGTGCATTATATGATTTTTTTACTTGTCCCATCAAGACCTTTTTCATGCCTGGTTTCATTTGTCAGGGTTGAATTTTTTTCTGGGTCTTCATTCAAATACAGAGCTAGCAAAGCTAAAAAAAAAATGGATACCAATTATTTGCATATTTGTTATTGTTTACAACTTGATATTTGCGTTTTTCCTCAAAATGTTACAGATTCAATAGGCATTGCTGACTTGCCCCTTTGCACTTTCATGCTCAGGCCCTAATGATACATTTCTGGCCTCGGAATTCAAGGTTAGTCAAAATAATGTAATAATGAACAATACTCACATCTTTGCTTGTGTTTGGCTCACAATGGATTCCATTTGCTGAATGAACTTCATACACCTAAAAAAAAATACAACTGTCAATGACATATACAAATCAATAATAAGAGAAGGTTGACAAAGAAAACAGCCTGTCTCCAAAGGTGCTCTCCTGTCCACTGAAGGTGCAGCACAGGGGTGCTGGGGGTTGTCCAAGATAGACAGAGTTTGTTTCTCTGCTTCAGATGTTAGTGAGTCAAGCTCTGAACAAAGCCGAGCCTGCCTTCATCACCAGCTTATCTGCCATAAAGTGTCTTTCTTTTTTATTACTTTTTATCATCATGATTTTTCTTTTTTCAAATATTAAAACAAAACATGTAAAACACAAAAACAAAATCAGAGAGCAACCAACAAAGCAAAATTAACAGTAGTACAGAACATTTACAAACAACAAACAATAGTGGCAAAAACTAGTCCAAAGTCCATTTAATTTGTCAATTTCCAAATTAAGTCCAAAAGTGTTTTACTTTTGGACTTAATTTGGAAATGTATTTATTTTTTATTGTCCATTGTGCCCATTATGATGTCAGTCCAGTCCTTGATTGTAGGTCTAACTTGTGTCATCCATTTGTTTGTGATGTCCTTTTTCCCTGCTGCCAAAAGTATGTTCCAAAGGTATCCATTTATGTTGTCAATGGCCCATTACAATGACCCAAATACATAGTTCTGCAAATGAGTGGTTAAGGTTAAGATTGAGGTACACTTTATTGTCCCCATAGGGAAATTTGTCCTCTGCATTTGACCCATCCTTCAGTGCCACTGGGGCTTCTCCCCAGGAGCAGTGATCACTGCAATGCAGATAGACTTTCCCTATTGAGCATGTTTTGGGTTGATGGGGGAAACCAGAGGAAATCCACCCAGATACGGGCAGAATCATGCAAACTGCACACAAAAAAGGCCTGGGAGTAAAACCCGCGACCTTTTTGCTGTGAAGAGAGAGCATTAGCCACTCTGCCACCATGCTGAGTGGGATGTTGTTGCCAAAAATATTCTGCAGTGCCTTTCAGTCCAATATTTTTGAGCAACAAGACAGTCCCAGAACACATGATAATGGTGTGCCTTCTGGCAACCACAGTTTCTCCATCATTTAGCATTTGCTTGCAAAATGAGCACTTTTACATTGAATTATAAAAAAAACAGGTCACATTCTTCCTACAGAATTCTTTCCAGACATGTCACTTTGCTGTCCTCCATTGTGAGGTACATATATTTTCTCAATCTCTGTCTGTCAAACATAATTTCCCTCCCTTTTCCATTTAATTTTAATATACACTGCCTGTCCAAATAGTCGCTACAAAAAAGGGGCACACATTCTAACATTTCGTCAATAAGATTCTGCAATATCAAAAGTTTTATTTCCATCCAGTGTTGCATTACATTTCTCCAAATTCTCTTGCACAGAAACAAAGTGGAAGTGTTAGCAGTCACCTCCATAGTCTCGCTCTAAAACCTACAAATCAAGTTAGAAATCTGGGGGTAATAATGGACTCAGACTTGAATTTTAACAGCCACGTCAAATCAATAACATCAGCAGCTTTTTACCATCTAAAACTTGTTAAAACAAAGTCTAGTGTCTAAACCAGACTTGGAGAGACTTATCCTTGCATTGTCTCCAGTAGATAGACTACTGTAACGGCCTGCTCACTGGCCTCTCCAAACGAGCTGTAAAACAGCTGCAGTACATCCAGAACGCTGCTGCTCGGGTCCTGACTAGAACCAGGAAGTACCATCACATTAGTCCTGTGCTCAGGTCTCTGCACTGGCTCCCTGTGGCTCAGAGAATAGACTTCAAAGCAGCACTGCTTGTATACAAGTCTCTCCATGGCCTAGCACCAAAGTACATTTCGGACATGTTGGTGCCATATGTACCATCTCGGACTCTGAGGACCTCAGGTACCGGCCTCCTGCTGGTGCCCAGAGTCAGGACTAAACATGGGGAATGTGCGTTTCAGTTTTATGCAGCTAAAATCTGGAACAGTCTTCCTGAGGATGTGAGACAGGCCTCTACTCTGGCATTGTTCAAATCTCTGAAAGGATTTTCTTTGCACTCTTCTCTTTATGTGTTAAACTATTTGACGGATATCCTGAAAATGGCACTTTTTAATTTCTTTAAATTAGGTTTTGTGATTTCTGTCATGTCGTTGTGATTTTAATGCATTTTTTCCTGTTGTGTGAAGCACTTTGAATTGCCTCGTGTACGAATTGTGCTCAACAAATAAACTTGCCTTGCCTTGCATTGATAATGGGAGAGAGTGAAACAAAGGTATTACGAAAGTGGATCAACATCACATGCTTACCACGCCCACATTTAGAATTGTATCAAAAATCTAAATAATTACCTCTAATTGCACATGGGTGTAGTTAATTTTGACAAATTCTCAAGCCTTTTGATTGAAAATACAAGGTGGAGAAAAATAAAGTATGAAGTGTAAAACTTTGATAAAATTGGGTCTGCCCACAATGGCTGACTCCCTGTGGGGTTTAGGGTGGGGTCATAATATACATTTTTACTTGACATGAGACAAGTTTGTACCAGGTTTCATAAGTCTATGATAAAAAAGGCCGGCCATTGCCGTAATGTATTTTGAAATTAAAGATGGCGCTAGTGTGTCATTTTATTAGATAGCTACTGCATTTGCACATCATTGCGTTCAACTTAGAAATCTTCACAAATGCTCTATTAACATTTTCCATTATTATTATTTTTTTTAAGAAACATGAATGTTACTGAAATGTTCAAAAAATTGCAATGACACTGACCACACCTGAAGGCGTATCAGCTTCAAACTGAAAAGATTTAATTGCCAATGGGTTTTATGTCTTGTGGCCAAATTTGAAGTTTTTTCGATTAAAACTGTAGGAGGAGATGCCCAAAGTACTACGAGGTACACTTTTGTCAGCGCCATGTTTGATCCAATATGGCCAACTTCGTGTATGATTTAGGGCGGATTCATAATATAATGTTTCATGTCCTCACATGAATTATTTTTTGGAGTGAGCATTATATTTTTACTGCGACTTTTTTTTGGCTCCCATTGGCCCCATGTTAATAAATTTTTTGATAACATTCAAAACATTTGAACTTAATTTGGAAAAGGACAAATTTGACCGACTCTGGACTTGCTGGGACTGTTTTTATATGTGTTTATATGTTTAGTTGATGGTCTATTTTTTTTTCTATTGGTGTTTTTCTTTCTGGCCATGTTCTGTTTGTTTTTGTGTTTGTTCCTATTTTGAAAAAAAAGGAAATGTTTTTACTCTATTAGATGTATATACTCCACCGGGGAGTGATATCACTTTCCATGCAGATGTCATGGACCTGATTGTAAACCACTCTGAGGGAACCCTAATCTCCGCATTCAGCCTACATTAGACTTGTCGGACTCAAGAGGCACTGGTGGAACAATAGATAGGAAGTTCCGTATCTTATTGAAGAATATCTATATGATTGACATCTGGAAGGAAATGAACCCTATTCGGCCAGGATACCCATTTTTCTAACCCATATAGAATCTATTCCAGAATAGACTACTTCTGTATTGTCAATAAAGACAGATCTAAAATCACTGAGGCAGATATAGGCATATCTCATTATATCTTTGTTTGGTACAGAGCATATTCTAAACTAGGGCTGCAACGATTACTCAAGTAAATTGAATAATTAGATAACAAAAAAGCTTCGATTATTATTTTATTGCCTCTATGATTCGTTTAATTTACATATTTAATTAAAAACACGAACGACGCACGGAACGACTTGTGGCGCTTTTGTTTCGCACGGAGCTTGTTCCGATCAGACGAAACAGCACGGAGGACAGCGGAGCCAACGCTGCAAAATGAAACGACAGAATGCAAAATGCAGAGCTCCAAACACCAGGATCACTGGTCCCACCCTACATAAAGTTTTACAAACAAATGTCTTATTTAAATGACGTGACATAAACGCTAATTAATTCATAGCTACTGTAACTGTTTACAAACAGTCTGGTGACAAGTTAATTAGTCCTTTTATATATATTCTTTATATACAAACAGAACAGTTTGGACTGAAGTGAAATGCTGCTATTGTGTTATTTTTTAAACAGAAACTCCTTATTTGTATTTGGTTATTACTATGAACTATAACGGTTATTTTAAAAATGATTTAATATGATATTAACGATTACTCGATTAATTGATGAAAAGAATCGATAGATTACTCGATTACTAAAATAATCGATAGCTGCCAGCTCTATTATTACTTCCTGTGAAGTCATAACATTAATTTCTCCTCTTATCTTTTATAATTTCTCGTAGCATTTTAGGATACCCATTTGGCATGTTTTCCTCACACATCTTTCATTTTTCTTGCAGATCATTTAGAGCGTCCCCTTTTGTTCTGAGGCTACAGTGATAATTTTTCCTCTCAAGACCGCTTTAGAAGCGTCCCAGAGGATGGGCGGAGAAGTTTCCCCAGCATAATTTCCTCCAGATAAATCTTAATGTTGTTTGACATTTTTTTCCTTAAACAAATCTAAGCAGGCTGGCATTGAAACTCCAAAGTGTGTTTCTTTGTCTTTCCTCCAGGTCTACGGTAATGTAGATAGAAGCATGGTCACTTAAGTCTATTGCACCTATACTGCCTTAGTGATTTTTGGAGCTGTCTTTATCGAGAATAAAGAAATATTATTCTAATCCACATACAATCTATTACAGAATATGAGTATAATGGTGTGCCCTTGGGTTCATTTCCCCAGATGTCAATCAATCCTATATTTTTCATCAATTTACGGAACTTTTATTTATAGTTCCTCCAGTGCCTCTTCGAGTTCCACACGTCAAATGTAGGTTGAATGCAGAGATTCCAAACGGCGCCACAAATTAGGATTCCCTCAGAGTGGTTTACAATCAGATCCATATTACCAGTATAGAAAGTGATATCACTCCCGGGTGGAGCGGACACATTCAACAGAGTAAAAACCTTTACATTAATATTCCCTTTAACCAGTACATATCTACATTCTATGTCCTTACATTCAAAACTGTTCAAAAAACTATTCGGTTTGAAATCAGTATTGTAACTCCCTCTTGTGTTTGCCTCTGTATGATGAATCTAAAAAAAAAATTATGAAAATTTTTGGGTTTTTTAAACTGTCTGGTCGGATAAAACAAACATGCAGTGTGGGTCAATAAGTACTGAGGAACTTAAAAATGCGCAAGTTCACCCATTTATTAAGAGATAAGAGAGGTTTGTAATGTTCATCATAGGTACACATCAAGCGTGAGAGACAGAATGTAAAAAAAAAAAAATCCAGGGAATCACATTGTAGGATTTTTAAACAATTTATTTGTGAAAATGTGTGGCAAATAAGTATTGGGCAGCTACAAAACAAACAACTCTTCTGTCCCTCACAGACCAGTCACTTGCTCTTTAAGAAGTTATTATGGCCTCCACTCGTTAACAGTATGAATGGCATCTGTTTGAACTGATTAGATGCATAATAGACCCCTGCACACACCTTCAAACTGTCAGACTCCAGTCTTCACCATGACCAAGACCAGAGAGCTTCCCAAAGACACCAGAGATAAAATTTTACAACCGCACAAAGCTGGGATGAGTCAAACTGCAATTGGTACTTTGTGAGAAAAGATCAACAGTTGGAAACATTATTAGAAAATGGAAGAAGTATGACATCACTGACAATCTCCCTACTACACAAGAATCATGTAAAGGCCCGTCTGAAATTTGCAAAAGACCATCTGGACGATCCAGAGGAGGATTGGGAGAATGTGATGTGGTCAGATGTGACCAAAATGGAACTGTTTGGTTTAAACACCACTTGTTTTGGAGGAAGAAGAATGCTGAGTTGCATCCCAAGAACACCATACCTACTGTGAAGCATGGGGGTGGAAACATCATGCTTTGGGGATGCTTTTCTGCAAAAGGGACAGAAAGACTGGTCCGTATCAATGGCAAGATGAATGGGGCCATGTATTCAGAATATTTGGGCCTCAGGACTCCTGCCATGGACATAATCGGCAGCTATCTCTGGAGCATCCTCCAGGCAGCAGCGAAAAAGGCACAAAAAATGGACGGCACAAAACGCACCGACAATCAAGGACTAGACTAACATTATATTGGACAATGGAAAAACTCAATTTGAAAATGGACAAATTTGTTGGAACATTTGTTTGGGTTCAAATGTGTTTTTATTTTTTATTGATTAGTGGGATTTCTTTTTATTTATGTCTGTCGTTCTCTCACTGGTTTTGTTTGTTTTCCTTTATATATTTAATTTGTATTCTCTTTTTTTTATTTTTATTTTTTCATCTTTCCTGATGATGATGATGACTGAAGATGACTGTCAAGCTTCCTCGGACTGGGGCTCCAAGCAAAATCTCACCTCGTGGGGTATCAATGATAAGAAAGGTGAGGAATCAGCCCAGAACTATAGGAGAGCTGGGTTACTATCGGTAATAAACTACACCGTCATGGTTTAAAATGGAGCATTGCACAGAAGGTTCCACTGCTTAAGTCAGCATATGTCCGGGCCCATCTGGAGTTGGCGAATGACCATCTGGATGATCCAGAGGAGTCATGAGAGAGTCAAGTGGTCAGATGGGGGTGGAAACATCATGCTTTGGGGATGCGTTTCTTCACAGGGGACAGGATAATTGCACTGTATTAAGGAGAGAATGAATGGACCCATGTATTGCCAGATTTTGGGAAACAACATCCTTCCCTCAGTCAGTGCATTGAAGATGGGTCGTGGCTGGATCTTCCAACATGACATTGACCCGAACCACAAAGCAAGGACAACCAAGGAGTGGCTCAGTATTAAGGTTTTTGAGTGGCCAAGCCAGTCCTCAGCCCTAAATCCATTAGAAAATCTTTGGAGGGAGCTGAAACTCTGTGTTGCTCAGTGGCAGCCCTGCAGCCTGACAGATCTAGAGAAAATCTGTGTGGAGGAGTGGGCCAAAATCCCTGCTGCAGTATGTGCAAACCTGGTCAAGAATTACAGGACACGTTTGACCTCTGTATTGGAAACCAAGGCTTCTGTACCAAATATTAACACTAATTTAATTTTTACACCTGTTTTGCTTTCTGTCCATGCTTGAACTTGGAATTTATAGAACTTTTAGTAGTTCAGCTGTAACGTCATGTCAAAAGCGATATATATATATATATATAAATAAATGAATAAATAAACATTTACATTGCATCACTAACTGTGAACAGGCCTGTCATATCTGCAGATTAAACACTTAATATTTATCTTTTTAATTTCATTCAGTGTCCGCATAATGCCCTTATTATTGTAAGTACACCTTTCAGGGACTTCCGGACTTCCCCTACCCCAGACACTTCCTGGGATCCTGAAGGGTTCCCAGGCCAGCTGAGAGACGAGTCCTTCCAGTGTGTCCTGGGTCTTTCCCGAGGCCTCTTCCCAGTGGGACATGCCCGGAACACCTCCCAAGAGACGTCCAGGAGGCATCCGGAACAGATGCCCGAGCCACTTGAGCTGGCTCATCTTGAAGTGGAGGAGCAGCGACTTTACTCCGAGTTCCGCCCGTGTGACTGAGCTCCTCACCCTATCTCTAAGGGAACGCCCATCCACCCTGTGGAGGAAACTCTTATTGACCGTTTGTATCCGCGATCTTGTCCATTCGGTCATTACCCAAAGCTCATGACCATAGGTGAGGGTAGGAACGTAGATTGACCAGAGAGCTTTGTCTTTCGACTCTGCTCCTTTTTCACCACAACAGTCCAATACAGCTACCGCATCACTGCAGACGCTGCACCGATCCGCCTGTTAATCTCTCGCTCCATCCTTCCCTCACACGTGAACAAGCGCGTGCACGTTCTTAATGCGTAAAAAGCACACACCTGACATGATGTTTAAGCTTTTATCATTTGTTTAAAATAATACAAACTTTGATGAAAAAATAAAAACAAAACATGCCAAATATTGTCTCAAGATACTTTACTTTCTTAGAAATAGGGGCATAAGAGACTGAATAGAATTTTATAATTGCAACCTTGCAAACAAGAAAGGCATCCTAATAAGGTTAATTGTTAGAGCCATAATTTGATTAAGAGAAGTAATTTTTAAGTACAAATTAATAGCTTTCTAATTATTAGTAAAGTTTAAGCCTTAAATTATTTGTGTATTTCACGTTTAACCCATGCATCGGTATGGGGCGGAAGAGGGCGGGCCAAAGGGAAGTAGGTCAAATTAAATGGGTAAAATGGGGACAGGTGAGGAGAGAACCAGATTGGAGTCGGAGGGTGAGCGACACGGTCTTTGACCGCACATCTCAACACTCACACGCACATTGGCATGCTTTGTTCCAAAAATAACAGAAATGAAACACACTATAGACTACGTGAGTTTTTGTTAGAAGAATTTTGTGTGAGTCAAAAGGCGGACACCCAAAGGATGGCTATTCTGCTGTTTTTCAGCTAATATTGACTAGAAGCCAATACACTAATGGTGTAGGACTAAAGTTTGTTTATCTGCCTCACATTTTTAAGGGACCCAAAGTAATGGGACAAATGGCTTCTCATCTGTTCCATGACCAGGTGTGTTATGAGTTCATAATCCCATTTAGAAGGAGCAGATAAAAGGTATAAAGTTAATTTCAAGTGTGCTATTTGCATTTGGAATCGGCTGCTGTCAACTCTCAATAAGATCCAAAGAGCTGTCACTATCAGTGAAGCAAGCCATCATTATGCTGAAAAATCAAAGCAACCCCATCAAAGAGATGGCAAAAACATTAGGTGTGGCCAAATCAACTATTTGGAACGATCTTAAAAAGAAAGAACGCACTGGTGAGCTGAGTAACACCAAAAAGACCCGAAGACCACAGAAAACAACTGTGGTTGAGGAATTCTTTCCTGGTGAAATAAAACTCCTTCACAACATTGGCCAGATCAAGAGCACTCTGCAGGAGGTAGGCCTATGTGTGTCAAAGTCAACAATCAAGAGAAGTCTTCACCAGAGTGAATACAGAGGGTTCATCACAACAACAGGAAGGCCAAATTAGAGTTTGCCAAATAAACAACATCTAAAAAAGCCTTCACAGTCCTGGAACCACATCCTACAGGCAGATGAGACAAAGATCAACTTGTACCCGAGTGATCGGAAGTGTAGAGTATGGAGAAGGAAAGAAACCGCTCAAATACCAAAAGCATACCACATCATCAGTGGAAGCGTGGTGGTGGTCTTGTCATGGCGTGGCATGTATGGCGCCAATCAAACTGGTTACTTTTTTATTATTGATGATGTGACTTTTGCAAAGGCAGCAGGATGAATTCTGAAATGTTATATTCAGCTAATGCAAATAATATGTATGTATGTATGTATGTATGTGTGTTGTGTGTATGTGTATGTGTATGTGTATGTGTATGTGTATATATATATATATATATATATTATATATGTATATATGTATTTATGTGTATGTATGTGTATATATATGTGTGTATATATGTGTGTGTGTATATGTGTATATTGTGTATGGATGTGTATATGTATAAATTATATATGTGGGTATATATGTGTATATATAGGTGTATATGTATGTATATATATATACATACATATACACCTATATATACCACACACATATATATGTGTATATATGTGTGTATATGTATATATGTAACTCATTGGACAGCACTTCAAAGTACAGATGGACAACGACGCGAAGCATACGTGCGAATAATATATAGATATATATATATATATGTGTGTATATATATTATGTATGTGGTATATATGTATGTATGTATATATGTATGTATATATATGTACATATATATGTTATATATATGTGGTGTGTAATATGTACACATATATGTACATATATATCTATGTGTTATATGTGATATATGTATGATATATATGTATGTATATATGCATGTATGTATATATGTATGTATGTATATGTATATATGTGTATATATGTGTGTATGTGTGTATATATATGTATGTGTATATATGTTTATGTTATATATATGTATATGTGTATATATGTGTTATATGTGTGTGTCTGTAATATGTGTGTATGTGTGTAATATATGTGTATATGTATGTATATGTTGTGTGTGTGTAATGTATATATATATAAGATTATATATATATATATTTATATTTTATATATATATTTTTATTTATTTTTTAAATTTAAAAATAAATAATAAATAAAATAAACCCATACAATGTATGCAATATTGATTCTGTGACAGGCAAGGGTAGAAATGACTGCTGTAATATGATTATTTTGATAAGGCATACAACTTGAACTGATGCAGTGGTACAAGGGGCCACTCAGGGAATTTGTGCGTTTGTGTGTTTGCTCAGACACATGAAGAATTAGAGGGAACATTGCTTCTAAGTACGTAAAATTGCAGACAAAAGCATGCTGTTGTTGGGAGATAGATGCTCATTTGTACACAGTGAAAGTGTCCTTACTTGAGTCTTGTCAGGCTTCCTGCACATGGCTTGCACTAGAAGGTCAACAGTCTGGTTGTGCTCCAGTGCGTTCCTCAGGGCGTCCTCTGTACTGCACAGCCGTTGTCTCAAACAGTTCACCTCCGAGTCCAGGGCAGAGGGCTCCATAGAATAGCGACGGTGATCTGGTGAAGAGCGCTGCTGACCCTGACATACAGTAAGAAAGGTAATAATCAGTAATAAAGAATTGTGTGGGGAATTTTGCTGAGCACGTGCATACCCACAGGGGTCACTAGAGGCGTATGCTACGCAAATTCCTGATTTATAAAACCCTCAGTGCGCACTTTACAATGCAATTTCTGCTTTTAAATCCCATCTGTAGCTGCAATCTGTAATCATGAACCCATGTCATGCCCTCACTTGGGTTTGACCAAGACGCGGGACAGAGAGGAAGGGGCAGACGCCTCACACAGCAGCAGCAATCACATCCGAGGCACGTTAAAGTGACTTCCTCTTAATTTGACTTTGAAAATGACAGACTAAATTGTGTTTTGGTAGCCTACAGTTAATATTTAGGCAGTAGGCTACATTTTTGCAGATACATTTTTTTTTTGTGCTTATCGCAATATAGGCTAAATGAGATGTGCGTGAGGATTGGTCCTGTTCATGCACAGAAACATGCACACGGAGATCTTAATGGTCAAAGGAGGGGAGGTGGATTCTTAAAAAAAAATCAGAGCTTTTCATGCTTTTTCATTTTCTCACAGATTTTGCACGGATTTCATCCAAGGGTTTTCAGTTCCTCCAAATGACTCAACCGTTTGTTATCTGGCAGTCAGGCCTGTACAGGAACCCTCGGCACCACATTACTCTCAATATTTATCCATTGAACTTCATATTCTGATTCACACCAGTAAAGCAACGCTCTGATTTGAGCTGAAATAAAGTAATATTTCAGACAAAATAAACTCCATCCTCCTTTTTCTTTTGAATTTGAGTTGTAGAGTTTTGAACGAGATAAGAGGTTTTTTTGCCTCGCTATACAAATCTTGAGATAGTTTTATTTCACTTTTCAAACAACCGGTTGGGGGGCAAAACATTCAGTTTTATAGTATCACAACTTTGACTTAGACTTAAGTATGGGATATGGGTCAATTTTTCAAGATATTTTTTCAAAAAAATCTATCTCCAAAAATGTTGATAGATCTTTATAGAGGACTACACCTAGAAAGAGAGACTATAAAAGATTCCATTTGCCAATGAAATGGCATTTACATTTTTTTTACATTTCATTTGTATCCAGACATTGGGCCAATTTCTTTAAGAAAATACATCACACGGTATGGAAATATCTGGTTTGGTGACATATAATAGGAAATCATCTGCGGAGCAAGCAATTTTATGTTCCATCCCATCGATTGTAACACCGTGAATTGTATTTGATTGTCTAATATATTGGGCCAGCGGTTCAGGTGACAACTGATTTTAATTCTTGATGTTGGACCATGGTAAAGAGCCCCAGTATTTTTTTTTATAATTAGGTTGTCTATTTGAAATTTGTTTACCAATTTAAATAAATAGGGCAGGCTAACAGAATCAAAAGCTCTCTCACCATCCAAACTAGTTTTTACGGCTTTGTTTTGTTGTTTTCGTATATGTTTCATTATGTGTAAGGTTTGCTTTCTGTTATCTTGTGGTTGTCGTCTGTTAAATCCTGTCTGATCATTGTGGATTAAATTTGGGAGTATGTGTTCCATTCTTTTGGACATAATTGAGATGTATATACGGTAGCCCACATTCAGAATAGAAATGGGTCTATATGAGGCACATTTGAGTCTTTCCCCTCTTTAGGCATTAGATATAATGTCTTCTTTCCAAATAGGAGGGGTCTGAGTTTTTTTAAGTGCTCAGTTAAGCAGGGGATAAATGTTTATTTTAGAGCTTTATACCACTCAGAGATGAACCATTTGTTGTTCTTTAGTCTGTTGATTGCACCTTGTATTTCCAATTTCAGCTCCTAATTTTATAGCTTCATGATAGACATCTTTATGCTAAACTAACTACACACTGTGTCCTGCGGAGGACAGGGGCTTGTGGGCTGTAGTTTCTCTCACAAAATTCTTCCAAGTAGCTGCACCAGCATCAGTAGTGCTTACCATGGGTGCTAACACAAAGCTAAGCTGTGCTGGATGTGCTGCTGTTAAAAGTGCTTTTTTTTTGTTAAACTTTCCAGCTGCTCTAAAATAAACCCTGTAACACAATTGCACAAGCACCACATAAATATAACTGAAACACCAGTTGGCCACGGTTAAAGAGAAAAGTGAAGTATAAACAAGAAGAGATGAGAAGTTGATTAATTAGACTTATTTGTTGTTATATGTAAATTATTGCTCTATGCCCTATTAGTTTATAAAAAGTCAAGGAACTATCAGTGTGATGCAGAACATTTATTTTAGATGTTTATGTTTGATTCAGTTTTAATCAGGAACAGGCACACTAAAACAAGCCTCTTCTATGTAGATTTACAGTCCTAGAAGTCTAAAAATGTATTTCACTTTAAGAACATATAGCCCAGCTAACTCAGTCAGAAACTACTAAACACATATATATATATATATATATATATATATATATATATATATATATATATATATATATATATATATATATATATATATATATATATATATATATATAGTTAGCCTGGGCAAGGTTGAGGAGGGAATTTTTCTTTAAATACACACACATTAAAGTCTGCACGAGGAGGTGGAGATGAGAAGCAACAGGTTCTCACCAGTAGCAGCAGCTTTCACGAAGATTTTTTGATGTCTCCTGTAGTTTCTGCTCTTTGACTTTTCCACTCTGCTCTGCACACGTCTCGTTCCTCTCTGGGCGTCGTGGGGACTCCAGCAGAAGCACCCGCAGTTCATTCAGACTTCTACACAAAATGATTAAATAAAAAATACATAATTTACCCAAACCTAATTAAGAATGCAATGTTTTTCTATAAAAGCTAAGGTTATTACCTAATAATTGCGGTATGGTAACACAGGGGATATACTTTATAACACAACACAACTGTATTACTAACAACGCCAAAGCCTTAAATGGGTCTTTTTATGAACTTCTTACCATCATATTCCCCATCATTAGTTTGTCAAACTTGTATTTCCACATATTCCTGTATGTTTGAAGTAATCCTGCATTCCTGCATTTGAGGATAGAGTGGTCAGAAAATGTTTTTTTTCACCTACCCCCTATCCCGCACCACTGCTCTGTAATTATCAGCAACGTTTCAAAAAATGCAGTCCGTGCCATTCGGTGTCGAGTGTGAGCAACCCTTGCATATTGTCAATGTAGAGATGAAAACCTTTTCTTACAGATGAAAACATTGTAGCATATTACAGACATGTTATTAATAAGCACTGTCCCTGAAATAAATCAATAAAACACCGCAGTATCAGTCCAATTTCAAGCTATACTGTCCTGTCAAATAAAGACTACGGGCAAAATCTACTTGTAGGCTTCAAACATGGCACAGCCATTTTTCAACAAAAGAACAGATAATATGGTTTTCTCTGCTATATAGTTATAATGACTGTAGATCATTATTTTATATTTTGGACATCACAATAAATAAATCACAATTAAAAAAACATAGAGACAGGAAGCTACTGGTATTCATACAAAAAACAGTGCTCATGTGAAGGGTAAAGTTCACATACAAAGGTAAATATCAGGCACTCATTTTGTTTGTTTGTTTCATTGACAATGGCAATAAACCCTTTCTGATTAATAAAAAAAAAAAAAAAAAAAGCTGAACAACACAAGCCCATAAAATCTCGCTTTATGCAGACATTACTACTATTTATATAGAACCTCAAACATCTATCCAAGAATAAATCAAAACAATTCAGTTTTGCCCCCCCTCCTGAACCGACACCATAACGTGGTGGAGGGGTTTGAGCGCCCGAATGATCTCAGGAGCTATGTTGTCCGGGGCTTCAAGCCCTGGTAGGGTCTCTCAAGGCAAACAGGTCCTGGGTGACGGGTCAGACAAGATCGGTTCACAAGCCCCCTATGATGGAAAAAAAAACAAGGCCAGTTACGTCGCCCGGATTGGCGTTACCGGGGCCCCACCCTGGAGCCAGGCCTGGCGTGGGTGCTCGACGGCGAGCGCCTGGTGGCCGGGCCTTTCCCACGGGGCCCGCGGGGTGCAACCCAACGAGTGACGTGGGGCCGTCCTCCCGTGGACCCACCACCTGCAGGAGGATCCGTAAGGGGCTGGTGCGAAGGGATCTGGGCGGCAGTCGACGGCAGGGGCCTCGACGACCGGATCCCTGGCGCAGAGACTAACTCTGGGACATGGAACGTCACGTCGCTGGGGGGGAAAGAGCCTGAGCTTGTGCGGAGGTTGAACGGTTCCGACTAGATATAGTCGGCCTCACCTCCACGCACAGTTTGGGCACTGGAACCCATCCTCTTGAGAGGGGCTGGACGCTCCACTTCTTCTGGTATTGCCTGCGGGGAGAGGCGGCGGGCTGGCGTGGGCTTGCTTATTGCCCCACAGCTCAGCCGCCATGTGTTGGAGTTTACCCCAGTGAACGAGAGGGTCCGTCCTACGCCTTCGGGTTGGGGACAGGTCTCTCACTGTGGTGTCGGCCTACGGGCCGAACACGGCTGAGTACCGGCTCTTGGAGTCCCTGGGGAGGGGTACTGGACAGTGCACCGACCGGGGACTCCGTTGTTCTACTGGGGGACTTCAACGCCAATGTGGGCAACGACAGTCGACCTGGAAGGGGTGATTGGGAAGAACGGCTCCCGATCTAAACCCGAACACCATGTTCAAACACAAGGGTGTCCAGGAGTGCACGTGGACCAGGACATCCTAGGCGGAGGTCAATGATCGAACTTTGTTGTCGTGTCATCTGACCTCCGGCCGCGTGTCGGGTGAAGGTCGGGTGAAGAGGGGCGGAGCTGTCACCCGATCACCCACTGGTGGTGAGTTGATCCGCTGGCGGCGGAGGAAGCGGACAGACTTGGCAGGCAAGCGTATAGTGAAGTCTGTTTTGGAACGGTCTCGCGGAGCCGCGCTGTCAGCAGGTCTTCAATTTCACACCCCGGGAGAACTTCTCCAAATCTGGGGAGGACTGGGAGACATTGAGTCCGAGTGGACCATGTTCTCGACCTCCATTGTCAAATGCGGCTGGCTCGGAGGCTGTGGTCTCAGGTGCCTGTCTCAGGTGCCTGTCGCGGCGGCAACCCCGAACCCGGTGGTGGACACCGAAGTAAGGGATGCCGTCAGGCGGAAGAAGGAGGCCTATCAGGCCTCTTTGGCTTGTGGGACTCCTGAGGCCGTTGACGGGTATCGCGGGCAGCATGCGCAGCTCGTGCTGTCGCAGAGGCAAAACCGGGTCTGGAGGAGTTCGGGGAAGGCCCTGGAGGAGACTATCAGTCGGCCCAAGAAATTCTGGCAACCGTCCGGCGCTCAGGAGGGGGAAGCAGTGTTCACCAACACCGTTTACGGTGCGGGTGGGGACCTGCTGACCTCGACTGGGGATGCCGTCGGACGGTGGAAGGGACTTTTGAGGACCTCCTAAATCCACCGTCACGTCTTCCGAAGAGAAGTAGAGACTGAGGATCGGAGGCTGACTCATCCATCACCCAGGCCGAAGTCACTGGGAGGTTGTTGGCAAACTCTCCTCGTGGCAGAGCTCCGGGGTGTGGATGAGATACGCCCAAGTACTTAAGTCTCTGGATGTTGCAGGACTGTCTTGGTTTGACACGCCTCTGCAACATCGCGTGGCGGTCGGGGTCGGTGCCTCTGGACTGGCAGACCGGGGTGGTGGTCCTCTGATCAAGAACGGGGACCAGAGGGTGTGCTCCAACTATAGAGGGATCACACTCCTCAGCCTCCTGGTAAGGTCTATTCCAGGGTACTGGAGAGGAGAATACGACCGATAGTTGAACCTCGGATTCAGGAGGAGCGAGTGGTTTTCGTCCTGGTCGTGGAACACTGGACCAGCTCTATACTCTCCATCGGGTGCTCGAGGTTCATGGGAGTTTGCCCAACCAGTCCACAATGTTTGTTTTTTTATCTGGAGAAGGCTTTCGACCGTGTCCCACGGGGTGCCTTTGGGGGGTCTGCGGGAGTACGGGGTCCGGGCCTTTGCTCAGGGCTGTCCGGTCCCTGTATGACCGGAGCAGGAGCTGTGTTCGCATTGCCGGCAGTAAGTCAGACCTGTTCCCAGTGCGTGTTGGACTCCGCCAGGGCTGCCCTTTGTCCCCGGTTCTGTTCATTGTTTTTATGGACAGAATTTCTAGGCGCAGTCAGGGGTCGGAGGGGGTCCGGTTTGGAGAACACAGGATCTCATCTCTGCTGTTTGCAAAGCCAATTTACAACTAATACAATACAAAACACATCACAGAACACATTACATGGGTAACAGATTAGCTAAAATAGGTTTCACATAAGAGATTTGCACACATTGCACTCAGTATAGACACATATATCCACGCAATCTCGCACTGTACTCCAGTCAAACACTTTTGGGAAGAGGTCACATAGTCACAGTCACATAGTGGGCTGCCACATCTCATTATCCCCCTCTCTCTGCCTGCTAGGGGATCTCACAATAATTACTGAAAAAACCCCAAACTTCATAACACTCCTCACAGCTCTAACCATCACCAAGAAAACTATCCTCATGAACTGGAAAACCCGCAATAGCATACACATTAACCACTGGAAAAATCTTCTCACCGACATCATTACAACTGAATATACCTCTCCCCCCTATAATCACCCATCTGAAACAGACCTCCCCCACCCAACACTCTTTGACCTTTTACAACTCTGATTCCCTTCTCTTCTTCCTCCATCTTCCACTCTTCACAAATTTCAGTCATCTACCAACTTTATGTATGTGAGCCAAATCCTACACAACCACACAACCACCACCCTGCCACACAAACATGTTATTAACACATACATGTACCCATTACGTCGATTGTGATCTACCAGTCGATCTCGGACGCAGTGGAAGTCGATCTCTGAGGCATTCGATACCAACATGGAGGTCCCCCAAAAGCGCGAGTGACATTTGTGATTTTGTCCGCTTTCTCAGTAAGTTTCGGAAGGAGCACACTGCGGCCGCTTAATGACGACAATACATGACATATTGTCGGCTCGCGCTGAGCAGCCGTGGAAATGTAGAATGCTCACATCAGGGAGGAGAGTGAGGAGAGGGAGTCAGGCCGAGTAGCAGGAGGAGGAGTCAGGCCGAGGAGCAGGAGGAGGAGTCAGGCCGAGGAGCAGGAGGAGGAGTCTGGCCGAGGGGCAGGAGGAGGAGTCAGGCCGAGGAGCAGGAGGAGGAGACACTGCCTGTTCACGCTGTTTCTGTCCTTCACAGAGCAGTTTGATATTGACGCGACCTAAAGGAAAGCTGACTTTCGCGACGTCTCAAGCCCCACCTCCCAGCGTTACCATGGAGCTTCAAGTGAGGTGATTATAAACCTTCTAATATTTAGTCTAGTTATTATTTTATTTTCAAAATAGTCATCTGTATGAATGGGTCTATTTAATTAACAGATTTTCTCTTCCCTCCTCTGTACATGTTTCCATAGCTGTAATAAAAAAAAAAGTAATATAAATCTAAAGGTAGATCTTCGGGCTTTGCTGAATCGAAAAGTAGCTTGTACGCTGAAAAAGTGTGGGCACATCTGCATCGAACAAATGTTTCTCCTCCTTAGTGGGTCCAGCTCCACAGTCTATCTGCAAACTGAAGCACATCTGCCTGCCCATCCAAGGGAGTCGAATCTCTCCTTCATTGTGGAACTCAATGTTTCTACTTTTTCCCAAAGAGGTTTTATAGTTTTTCATTGCCGAGAAGGAGGGTCTTGGGACAGAGGACGTTGGGATATTTGTCTAAGGACAGGAGATGCTGGGACATCGCTAAATTCCCATGAACATTGTTTAATCTGTTTTTATTGTCGCTTCTTTAGCTTCTTTTCATACCTCTCTCTCGAAACTATTGTCAAAGAAAGGACCAACTAAAGCTAGGGCCGATTCCTGTGAGCCTTTATCACTGAATGAGTTGTGTCTTGGAGGAGCCTTGAAATAGTTTATAGAACAGTTCAACAAACAATCTAAAGTCTTCACTTGTCTTTTTGACGAGCCTTTACAGCACGGCTATTCAACATAAGGCCCGGGGGCCAAATCAGGCCCTCAGAGTGATTTGATCCGGCCCACGACCTACCTTAAAAAAAATGTGTGTGTGTGTGTGTGTGTGTATGTGTGTGTGTGTATATATATATATATATATACACACACACACACACACATTATTATTATTATTTTATTTATTTTTTTAAATCTTGTTTACTGGTTTATTTCTGGTTTAACACTAGATTAGACATTATTTGGTCTGGTT
Source organism: Chaenogobius annularis (assembly GCA_015082035.1). Classification (NCBI taxonomy): domain Eukaryota; kingdom Metazoa; phylum Chordata; class Actinopteri; order Gobiiformes; family Gobiidae; genus Chaenogobius; species Chaenogobius annularis. The sequence continues at coordinate 863,517 of BJKM01000090.1, read as the reverse complement.
TAATAGTTGTGTAATTCTCTTTTAGACCAATTTTGATTCTGGGTTAGTCCTGGTTCAGACCTACTTTAATTCTGGTTCAGCACTGGTTGGACAATTAGTAATTGTCCAAAAGTAATGTTGGTTGCGCATTTTGTAATATTGTGTTATTTCTCACAAAAATCGAATCCATCAGAAGTGATTTTATTACATTAACACTTAAGTGTTGGGAATATTTTGTGCGACCCAAAATGTTGTTGCAGGAGTGGCTTGTTGTGCAGCTTCGGCCCAGCGGCCTTGGCCCTCAGAAAATTCTGGCCCATGAAAAAATTAAGTTGAATAACCCTGTATTACAGTTACAAGAGCTGCAGCATGTGCTTTGTGAGTGTACAGTGATTGTGATCACAGATTGCATCTTGTTTCTTCTGAGAATAAAAGCAGCAGCCTCGCTAAGCCCCGCCCCTTTTCCAGTGTGTGTGCGTGTTTGTGTGTGAGAGGTGGGTGCACACAAACTGTTTTGTTATGCATACTAAACCACTACAATAAACTAAAAAGGATTATAAACCTATAGGAATACTGACTTGATAGCATAATGACAGGCATATTACATTGTTTTGGGCTGTGATTTATGTGCAGCAGTCATCGGTGACTTTGATTAAAATTGATTTAGATCGCCCAAAGTGTGCAAAAATGTCAAGTTTATTTTTTGGCCATATCGCCCTGCCAAAATTATTTTGGTGTTGTACCTTGACATGCTTCAATTGTGCCTCTACTGCCTTCCTCAGAACTGTCAATGGTATTTTGGTGACATGGCTGGTCATCTACTGTACTGTCTTCCCACTTGGAGTAGTAGGACGCCACCGCCCCGGAAACCTATGCCAGGATCCTGGTTGTGGACTTCAGCTCTGCTGCCCCCCCATGGGCACTTTAACATCTCTCAATGTTCAACTCTCCAAACATGTGTATTATTATTATTATTATTATTATTATTATTATTATTATTATTATTATTATTATTATTATTATTACTTAATTAATTATTAATTATTATTAATTAATTATTATTATTATTTATTATTATTTATTATTATTATTATTATTATTAATACTAATGATAATGATAATGATAATAATATGTCATTTCTGAGCAATATTGCAGATTTACAAATAACAAAGAAAATAAAAAAATTGATTGATGTCTATGATATAATACAAGAAGTATTTTAAACTAAGTTTAAACTATAATTTAGTAATTTATGCACATATGAACAGAAATGTAAAGGATAAATGTATTCACTGTGACTGTATCAGTGAGGGAACAAACAGTACCTCTCTTTCTTTAGCAGTTCTTGGCTGATTGTGACCAGCTGCCCAGATGCATCATGAGATTTCCTAGTCATGGCATCCAGCTCCGCCTCTAAGCGCATCCTCTCCTTCAACAGCAGCTCAGCTTTCTTTTCACCCGAACGGACCTTCGCTTCCAGTGCTGCCAAAAACAATTGAATTTTAATCCAAAAGGTAGACAACTACACGTAATTATTCGCTCGTACACTTGAGCTCTCTTTGTGGAGTCTGTATGTCCTTCCCGTACTACCGTGGGTTCTCTCCGGTAGGGCTGACAGCTTTTGAAATGCCCTTTCCGCATTAAAAAAGTCATTTTATTATTTGCAAAACATAAAATTAATTGGTTGCAAATGCATGGTTGTATTAAATATATTAAATATATTTAATACAACCATATTTAGTGAGTAGTGTTTTAATCCCAACTTTTCACCTTTTCGGTCATCTATTACATCACTTGTGGTGAGTAGCTGCAGCACGTTAGTGATGTGCAGGTCGGGTTTATTCCCAACCGGCGGGTCCCGCAATTTTGACCTTGTCTGAACCGCCCCAGCATCTTTTCCATAGCGGGATTCATTGTTAACAATTCCAGGAGCTGCCTTCTACTAAAAAATGTATTGATTTTCTTTGCCCACAACTCATGAAAGGTGGATTAAACCCACAGCCCCAAGCTCTATAAGTAGCATATGGACCATTTATTTACTGGTGTTCAATTTCATTTGCGTGTCCATAAAATGCTAAGAGTTTAGGCGTTTAGGCTATAGTTGTGTGTTGTTTATTTATTTGTTCATTTTAAAACAGCCCTGCCAAAGTAGGAATCCACAAAAGTTTAGGCTATAACGGATGCAGAAATAAAAGTTAAAACCATCAATAGGTCATAATGTTCAAGCACAACCAAGTGCGACAGCAGGACCGCGCACTCACAGAGCACAAAACAAAAAATAAGCGGGTTATTTAGGCTACTTTCTTCTCAAATGTTTGAAAACAAATATTATTTTGTGTTTTATAATTTTGCCATTACAATGTGAATGTGTAATGGCAGATATACTCAAATTAAAGTTCATTCATATTTAAATATTGCATAATGTAGACTTTGTACCAGATTGTACCACAAATATCTGATTATTGTGTTGAAAATTATAAATAATATGAGAATAATGCCAGTAGTGTTGGATGCTATTCAAATACATTTGCGTATTATAAAAAGATAATTGGCCAAGTAGTATTTGTTTTTCCAGGAGTCTTTATCACTAATATTAATAATACTTTAAAAATAGCTTTTTTAGTTATAAATGCCTACAGGTAAAAAAAACTTGTCTAATGTTGACTGATCTTTGCATAAAGCATGCTCTTGGCCAACTGATGATTTCATACCCTACTCTCAGGGTACGTCCTCCCACCGTCCAAAAACATGCATGTGTTAGCTCAATTGGAAACTCTAAATTGCCCATCATGAATGAACGTGAGAGTGAATGGTTGTCTGTGTGTCTATGTCTGTGTTAACCCCGTGACGAACTGGCCCCTGTCCACGGTGCACCGTCCCCCAAGTCAGTGGGATAAGCTCCAGTCCCTCGCGAGACCAAGCGGTAGAAAATGAATGAGTATTCGCTCATGTTAAATCCCACTGGAGTAGCGCCATGAAAATAGTTTGGCATGAGTATTCACCACAGTCAGTAGGCTATAGAGTGCTCTGGGGCTGCACAAGAAATTGCACTCATGCCTCAAGTGGTGATGGGCGAATCAATGCAAAATATTGATGTATTGATACTGACTGAGGTATCAAAAAATCTAAATTATCTATTCTAAATTTAAAATTCTTTACTTTAGAGGAGTTTCAATGAATAGTATGATTATATTATCCCATTAACGCAATGCAGCAATTTTTTTCTTCTACCAACTTGTCAATGCCCGATCTTGTCAGATCTCGAAAGCTAAGCAGGGGTGGGCCTAGGGGATGGGGGACCACTGGAATGCAGGTGTTAGTGCATACTATCGCTGTGTCCTTACTTCCCCCTTGTCTCCAGTGGCCAAGTATGCTGTTGTATGGATGAGAGTGTGTTTGTGAGAGTGAAAGCGGGACAAAGGATTGAAACGATCCCATGGCTACAATCCGGCGTATTTTTAGTCTGCACATCATGTATGTTCTTAACATGCTCTGTCCAGACCAAATAAACAAATAATAATACAATATTTTGACTTCGCACTGCTATGCCCTGCTGCCGATATTTGCCTTTAAAATCTCCTTTTCTCCTACAAACCAAGGAGCAAGACGTGGTAAGAGATGACTAAACCCGGAAAAGGCAAGGGAGGCGATGCTTTGGAAACTAATCAAAAGGATTAGGGTTAGAAGGAAAGAGGACATAACAACAGGTGGTCCTTGTGTTGCATACGCTGCAGCGTGACGTGTTGTTGCTGAGAGCTGAAGTCAGAGCAGCGAACAGCGAGCCCCGATTTGCGAAAATTGAGGCGGAGATACTGGAGCTGAAGGCTGGAGGAAGAGGGGGCGGCACGTGCTTCGGCGAGGCAGAGCAACACATCTCGGACATTTTAGACCAGCTGCGTGAAGTGAAATCAGAGGTGGTTAAACTCTGGGTGGAGAACAAAAATATGAAGAGCAAGATTCTGGATTTGGTGTCCAGGTCCCTCAGGAACAATATCAGACTTGTGGGGGTTCCAGAGGGCAAGGAAGGAGCCAATACGGAGGGCTTCATCCAGAAGATCATTTCGGAGCTTATATCCTGCACTGGAACTGGATCCATCACTGTAGAAATAGCACATCGCTCGGGCCAACGAATACAAGAAGCTGATAAACCACGAGGCCTGATCATGACGTTTCTGAACCACCGTGAGAAGGAGCTTGTCATAAAGGCTGCAAACGTTAGAGGAGTCTCCAGTACAAAGGCAAGAAAGTTTTTATTGCACAAGACCTTCTGTACGAGATTTGTCAGCAATGAGCAACGTTTTGCCATGTCTAAGAGGAACTGAGGAAGAGAAAACGCAGGCAGGACTTCTCACATCCAGCAACTCTTCTGGTGACTTTTGAAGGTAAAAAACACCAGCAAAGGTAGAAGTGCTCCTCAAAAAAATGCAGAACACAGAGAACTGAACAACAACAATAGATGGCGCCATCAACGTGGGGCATGTGAGTTAATGTAATGATCGCATAAAAAGACATTTATGTTGTTTTGAAGAGACTGAAGGTTTTTGTGTCCCATATTTGTTTCTGGCGTCTGACTTACTGGTACATCTTAGAAGCATATGAGAATGCAGAACAGAAAAACTCTTACTTTGAATAATTGTCTTTCTTTTTGCTTATTTTAGCTATTCAGTTGACTGAAAAATTAAGTTTATGTCAACAAATTGAAGATGGTATTTACATACACATATGCCACACATTTTTTAGACACTCAGGGTCTAGTTACATGCACTCATCTGAATGCAATTAGGTTTGTGGGAAAAATGACAAAAAATAATAATAATAATAATAATAATACAGAAGATGGTGGTTTGGGGAGGTAGAGTATCTAGTTTTTTGAGAGTATTGATACCAGGAGTTGGCTGTGAGATGATTGGGGGGCCCCTCATTATGAAGGGACTTGCACCGATATTTTTGTTAGAATCTTCTATACGATCAGGTTTTGGGTTCAATGTAAGTTTTTGGTATTAACCGTTTTGTTTTTCAATTTATTCATTAAGTTTATGTACTTCTTGTGTTTATGCGTTCTGTTCACATGTTCATTAGTAATTTTGTAAAATCAACACAATCAACCCAATGTCATCTGAGAAGTTACTAGTTGCATCCTTTAATGTAAACGGCATATTGAACCCAATCAATATTAGCAGATGAGAAAAGTAAAAACTGTGCTGCCCAGTGGTCGAGTGGTTAAGGCACAGCACACAAATGCCAGGCCTCATGTGCAGCCAACCAGTGTTGTGAGTTTGAATCCCGACTCTGCCTAAAAACGACTAACACATTATATATTTACATGAAACACATTTAAGCAATTTAGAACCTCTCCTCCTTCAGACAAGGACGAGCTTTGAGACCCTACGTCAGGGACGGCATTTGGTTTAGCAGTGGAGGGAGGGCTGTCGGCATCAGCGCCTGGCCTGTTAGCTATGTTAGCCTTGTTAGCTTGCGAGGCGGGCGGTTTTCCACTGGACCATCAGCTATGTTTGTTTGATCAGAATCAGAATAGGTTTATTGCCAAAGAACAAAGAACAATTGATTCCTGTAGCGTTACCCGTCTTGTGTTTTCCATGTTTACTCATCTCTTGCTCCTAGTTTCTTGTGATTATGTGGGCTAAACTTTTAATGAAAATTCGGCAGCGGCTGAGCAAGTGTGTCTACTCTGACGTCATAACCGTAAGTCCCCACAAATCCAATCCCCCATATTTAGAACACTGATGAGCGGATGCAACTAGACACAGATGTTATGAACAAAACAGACATCCAACAAGGAGCATAAAGAAAAAAAAACACGCCACAATCATCAGTCTCTTCAATGCAACAGAAATGTATCACCATGTGACCACAACCTGAACTCACATGCCCCACACTGGTGGGTGCTGTCAGTTCTCTGTGCTTTGCACCCTTCTGAGGAGAACCTCTGCCTCTGCTGTGTTTTTAAGCTTCAAAAATCACCAGAAGAGATGCTGGGAAAGAAAACCCATGCCTCAGTGTTCTCTTCTTAAATTCCTTACAGAAGTGGAATATCTGGGGTAAAGAAGACGCGTTTGCCTTTGTACTGGAGGTCTCCTTTAACTTTTGCAGCCTTCATGACACGCTCCTTCACATGATCCTTGAGAAACCTCATTATCAGGCCTCATGATTTATCAGCTGCTTGTCTTGTTTGTCCCAGGCGATGTGCTCTGGAATCACCTTCTCAAGGAAACTTTCAGTATTGTCTCCTTCTTCTCCCTCCAGTAGCCCCACAAGTCTGATATTCCTACGGGACATTGGAACCCAAATCCAGGATCTTACTTTTCATATTCTTGACTTCCATCCGCAGCGCCACTACCTCAGCCTTCAGCTCCCTTAACTCATCCATATTGTCTGAAATATGTTGTTCAGCCTCACTGATGCGCGTTCCGTCTGCTCCTCCCGCTTTCAGCTCCTTTAAGTCGGATTCAATGAGGTTGAATCGGACAGCGCCATATGTCGGGGGAGGAGCTTTGCTTAGAGGCGGAGGAAGGACCGTCAGCAGCCCCGTGCCTGGCCTGTTAGCCATGTTAGCCATGTTATCTTGAGAGGCGGGCTGTTTTCCACCAGAGCCATGGACCGTCAGCTTTGTTTGTTTAGTTCCTGTAGCGTGTAAAAGAAAATGTGTCATGCTTGTTTTTAACACCATGTCGAAGTGCTCACTATTCACAGGGATCCGCTAACTGCTGGAGAAACTGGTTGTCAAGATGCTCATCATTACCATGTGTTTGGGACTGCCTTGTTAATCACAAATACTGGACTGAGATCAATGAGGCACTGTGGATTGTCTTTGGCACCAATATTCCATTTGACTTTAAAACAATGTACTTCGGATGTAGGAGTCCAGCTGAACTGAACTTTACTTTGAACTTAAACATGGACCAATTAAACAATCACTGGGACAGATGAGACGGATACATTGGGGGACATGTGACATTTGATTTCTTATTTCCATTTGATTTGAATTGTACTCTCGCTGGTCTTTTTTCTTACAACAAAAACCATAACAAATAACCAAAAAAATAAAACATAATCAATTTTTTTTATTTTTTATGTAAAATACCCAACACTAGCGTTCACACTTTTATTTACATTTCTCTTTTAATCATTAGATTGTGTAATTGACACAAGGTTATAAAAAGTGATCTTCAAACCTTGAATATTCTGTTTGAGAGTCATCTTTTCCTCGGATGTCTCGTGGTCTTCTATCACCTGCAGACACATACAGTAAGACATGGTATTATCCAATGAGTGTAAAAAAGGGCGTAATTGTTAATTACTATAGGTTACCATGGAGACAAACAGAGGGAGAGGGAGATAGTGACAAGGGTAGTAAAAAATATTACGGCAATGTCGTCTGGGCAACCAAATGTCGGCCATATTGGATCAAAATTTGCTAAGCACCACTCAGCAGTTTTTCCAAATGTTGTACGTTTACAAACTACTAATAGGGCGTTGGCCACGTGAAAGCTGACATTTGGTGAAAAGTGTGGGGCATCAAAAGTTACCTTATCTATTTTGATACCTTGCACTGCACTTTGCGAAGCCGCAAAATGTAGCTACAATTTCAGAAATTTCCCAAATTTAAACTTTGCTGTCATTTGCACATACAAAGTCCGAAATGCGTCAGCTTTGAATCACCTCTTGCCCTAAACCTACTTAAAAGTTTAATTTGGCGCTCCCTACAGAGTGAAATACATTTTTGTATGGGGAGGAAAAACATTAGTTTTATTTTTTTATTTTTTATTTGGCAGACTTGCTTGGCAAAGGCCGATCATTGCTGCTTGCGGCTATATTTATAATTATATTTGCACAGTTGGATTTGTAGTTTTTATAATCTATATATATGCAATGGTGTTACACAAAAACATAACAATGTAGTGTATTCTATCCAATGCAGTGAAGAAAACAGCCACTGCACAAGAGGCCTTATCAGTACAGAAGGCACGCAAATTTAGGACCACAGCGTGCCGTGCATCTTCATCTTAAAGCCACAAACCACTCTTTTGAGGACAGTGAAGTGAAGAAGCAGGGAGAAGAGATGGTTCTGAAAGAGGAGTTAAGGAGGCCATCTTTGTTCAAAAAGAGAATCCCTCTTTAAACAGGAATTAAGGTTTAAGGTTCAACCTACCGGTTGTATACAATGGTGTTTTGAAGCCCTGGGGAGGGAGACGCCCTGGCCATTTTCATGCTAATCAGGTACTCAGTGATGAGGGAGTGACAGTGGGTTTCCAATAGGATTTTGATAGGGTTTGATAGGGCTGTTGGGATACAAAGATGAGTAGTCTCAAGTGAAACTGTACACACCCATCATCAGGGGGTTCCGCCCGATGGGCAGGGTCGACTCAGAATAGAATAAATACTGTATCTGAGTTCCCAGACTTGATCCGTAGACAGAATATTTCTACAATTTAACTCTAACACACAACTAGATAGATCTAGAACAATCGTATCTAGTTTTGCCAAGGGTCAATGTCATGGTTACGTTCTCATTACCTTCAGATTAGCTAACTATTAATTAATATTTTATCAATATCAATTCATTCATTTAGATATAGATTGGAGAATTGTTACTTGCCTAATAAAGGCTGGTGATGTCTTCTTGACGTTTATATGAGCCTACGTGGCACATGTTGATCAAACCAGTTCAGATTTTTTTTAAAGAGGCGATGGGGCCCTCAGATATCATAAATAACTGTAGTTAGAAAAAACCTTTCTCACAAGCGCGTAACACATTTTTGCACTTGCTGGAAAGAAATAACTTTTCATTTTCTAGTGCATACCATGTGAATTATTATAATCATTATACCAAATATAGATTAGAGTTTGCAAAAACGTAAAAACAATCCTGCAGGCACCCGTGCAAAGAGTGTTCACTAATGACGTAGTAAATAAAGAAATCATATGAAATACATTTGTAAATGTTTTTAAACCAGGCTCTGACATTGCTTACACATGATGACTTGTGATATTTCTCAATGTCTAATATTGTGAGGCTTATTGCAGTTTCTCCATTGTAATTGTATAATGTTCCACTTGACTTTTTCTTCCAAATGAATAGATTTCAGAATTTCAATGTTTTTATTTTTCATACTTTTAAAAGGGTCTATATGATATGTCATTGGTAATATGTACAATGGTTATAAAAATTGTGATCTCTTACATTTACCTCCTGCGGCGTGCAAAACTGAGCCTGCAGAGCCTGAAGCTGGTTGCTGGTCACTCTCAGCTCCTCCTCTAGTCTGTGGATAGTGTCCATGCTGTGGTTGTAGTCCTCAGGAAGGACCTGACTCACCAGCCGCTCCCTGAGCTCCTGCTCCAGCCGATGAATGGTGTCCAGGTTATGACTGTGGGCCTGCTGGAGGGCCTCCAACTCGGAGCTCTTCTGTTCTAAACTTGTCCTCAGCACTTCCTCGCTTCTGTTTCTCTCCTCCAGCAGCTTCTCCTTCTCCTCCAGTCGCTGCTCAGCCTTCTGCAGCTTCTCATGTGTCTCGCTCACCACCTGCTTCAATGCTTTCCAAAACAAAAGAAACACACAGGAAATTATAATTTTCCATACTGCTTGATGGCAGAGCTGAGCTCAGTCTACTTGTTTAAACGCAGCCCTCTGCCTACCAATTCAGCAGTTTGGCTTGCACAGCCCTCCTCCACCCCAGCACCACCTTTGTACCACAGCACCATATTTACAATGTAATTTTCTTTCAGGTTTTTATTTTCCCCACCACCAGTGTCTAGGCTAGATTCCTGTCATATCCTGCTCGGCACCTCCTAAGAATAAGAAAGAATTTTATTCTGCATGAAGCAGACTCTTGGATGAGAGTCGAAACGTATTGTTTTTTCTAAAACAGAGTCCAGATGACTACAACTGAATCTTTTTCTACAATGTAACACTCCTGGACGAACGAGGGATTACACCAACATGTTTCTAAAAACCAAATACAAATTTCACCTTTATTTGTTTTGCGCAACCTCATGATTTATGACAGCGGTGTCCAAACTTTTTCCACCAAGGGCCGCATTACACGGGGCAGAGGGCCACAGACAACCCGACAATGAAGTGAACCATTCAAAATTTTGCATTCGACATAGTTTCGATGCACCTCCACACCTTTAATAAGACTTAGAACAATAATATTAGGTTGGTATAACATAAAGTGTTAAAAAGTAACAGTAACAGTAAAAAGTACAGCTTTTTGTTGTTTGGGCCAAGTTAGCAGGAAGCCTGAGGGCCAACAAAAATTGGTCTGAGGGCCGCATTTGGCCCCCGGGCCATAGCTTGGACACCCCTGATTTATAACCAGGGTTGTACCCGTGGAGGGCATGTCCGTGGGCTATTTCCCAGTCTGCCCGGACTTAACCAAGATTAAACCAGGTCCAAAACCTGGAGGCATAGAGCACAGAATGTACCGCAGCACACATGTGCAAACTTGACTTGAGATCCATAAAACGAGGGCCACGGGAGCAGATGATCCTGAAGTGCCTCGACTGCTACGATGAACCACATTAAGTCCAAGTGCCAGGCCAAAGTGCGGAGACAAGTTTACAAGAGATGTGCTGCAGGAAATGCGGCTCATTCTGTGCTTAGAGCCAGGTTTTGGACCTGGTTTTGTTTCCGTGCTCGGTGTAATGCTGCGTGGTCCGGAGGGTGGAAGGTTGTTTTATGTCCATATGGAGATAGTAACATGACTCCAGGAAATGTGTGTTCTTTTATGTTTTTCAGTGCACCAGGGTTGAAGTTTATTCGTCGCGATTCTGACCATTCACAGAATGCATTACACCACACTAGAGATAAGATCGGGCCTGAAAAATCCAGCCCGACCCGACCCAGGCCCATGGGCATTAAAGCCCGACCCGGCCCGAGCCCGACCAATTAACTTGATTTGCATGCCCGAGCCCGAAGCAAACCCGAAATTTCAATTTATCCCATTGTATTTTTGGCAGAAAAAAACGCAAGATTTCTTAAGGTTAAAATAATCTACATATTTTTATGATCATGATAAATGCATCTGCACAACGAAATAACGCTGGAACACAGAATAAGAGGCCAGATAAAGAGAGTGAAAGAGAGATCTTGATGCGCACTCACTTCATTACGCGGAGACACGGTGGTGCGTGTTTGCCTTTTCAGTTCCCCTGTCTTAAGTTTATCCTTGACTTCTTGCTGCTCCATATCGGGGATACCTAAACAAAATGGATGTGACTTGCGGAGCGAAGATTACATTCACGCCACGTGCACAAAGCGTGCCCCGGCTCTGTGCTTCTTCCTGTTTAGTAGTAGTTTTATAGCAATTACCTTACAGCCCCTTCTCTGTTTTAACCAAATTATTTATTTATAACAAGTATTCCTTAGTTTAGAATCCACACATCGTTTTAGTATACATTTTTATAAACATATATTAAAAAAGTCAGCGAGAGAGAAGCCCGGCCCGGCCCAATGATTGTCATTTTAGAAGGGTCGGGTCGGGCTCGGGCTCGGGCTCGGGCTTAAGATCTTACCTCTGCACCACGCCCTCGATTTACTTCACTCCACCTCATATTTCAGCATTATCACACCTGTTGTTTAGAGGTTTTATTTTTGTATGTATTTTAGTGTCAGTGAAGTCCAGACAAGACTGTAATGTGTCGTCTGCTCCAACGTATTATTCTACACAGAGCAGGTAGTGCTCTATTAGCATGCAAATGTTTGTTAGCGTTACCGTGACAGTAAAAACTCACTTCCTCTGAAGGTTGTGAAAAGCGTTTATAAATTAGTCGCGGTGAATAATTAGGATGTTCAGAAGGGATTAATTAAGTGAGCAAAACCTGAACAGGTGCAAAGTGTTTTTCACCTTATAAAGACAGGAAAAAACAGGTATAACATCCTTAGTTTTACTCTGCTTTTAGTAAATGTTAGTGTTTTGTCCACCCACTGTATTGTCCTTTGTGATCCTCCTCTGTTCCCTCTGCAAGACCTTTCTCCAGCTGCTCCCGCGCCTCCTGCAATCGAACGCACAAGTCCTCACGCTCTTTACTCAGAATGGCAGCTTCAATTTTGTGTTTGGCCTTCAGATTTTCCATCTCCAGCTGGTGCTCCATCTTCACACTCTCCACAAACGCAATGAGCTCCTGTGGATCTGACTCCAGTCCTAAAGGAGCACTGTTTGGATCTCTCAGAGAGGATTTCAGCTCCTCGAGAGAATTTTGATGATCAATGACCAATGCATCAAATTTGGCCTGGAATCAAACAAAGAGCATTTGGATTATTACCTTACATTTACCTTCAAAATCAATAAATACATTTGTAGTTTTTGAAGCATGTTTTATATGATATTCTATCTAATGGATAGAATGGATGAATCTAGACTTTCATGTTGATGGTCAGTTTGTCTTGATGTATTCAGGCAAATTTCTATAGCTACATTTTATGTCCAAGATACACCAAAAATATGCTAAATTGACAAAAAATAACTAATAAAAGTCAATTTGATCTTCTTTTGAAACACTTACAAATACCTCCTGATAATTGCTCAAGTACCCCTATGTATCCTATACCCCTGGTTGGGAAACACTGCCACATTGGGGGCCACATTGGGCGCTTTTCCTTTATGGCTACAGTTTTTTGCCGTGTTGCCCTGAACAATTTTTTTTTACCATTATCACTTTGATTTAGAGTGATTAGGCCCAGGCTACATACAGCACACTCCAAGCCAAGTACTAGTGCGCTCTGAGCTCATTTACAGCCACAGTCGGCTCCCTTCGACTACAGCCGCTTTAGATGACCAAATTCTGGTCCAGATTTGTCTGTCTTCCACGGGACACAATGTGGAGTTAGTTTAGACTAGTTTTCGTTGCGAACATAACACAACATAACAAGGTTGCACTTCTATTCAGCGCATTTGAACAGACGGGCAATGCAAGTTGAGAGGAGAAGAAAAAGAGATGCAGCAATGTTTGTAAATGCCTTTACATGAACCTGAAATAACAGTATTGATGAGAGTTGAATGCTATTTATTTTCAGTGCTAGTGTCATTGCCATTAAAATAGGCTGTCATTGGTTTGTGCAAGAAGCTATGAACTGGCACAACAGACACACAGCTTAATTACTCTTCAAATATGCAAGCCTCTTTGTGCTCTGTTCCTACTCTCCCTTTACACCTCTCATCCCCAGCGCCCTTCATCTCTCCTCTCTTCCTCTCAGCTGTGCACACAGTGCGTGGTCAGTCTCTGCCCGAGACTCAAGACCTCTATGGATCTGAAATGTCCACTGACTTCAGTAAAAAGAACAAACATCCACATTCCAAAGTAACAGGATTTGATTTGTTGTTTCAGGCACATAGAACCCTATAATACCATGTTCATCTTTAAAATTTCAAAAATGCACTCAACTCAATACAGTGAAAAAGACCTGAACCCAGACCCATCTAAAGAGCATGACCCCTCTGTACCTTCCAGGAGTCCCTCATGTCCATGTTCTCTTTGTTGACCAGCTGGATCTTCTGCTTCAGATGACAGAGCTCCTGGTTCTGTCTAGCCACCAGTCCTCGTAGGCAAACCAGCTCCTCTATCTCTGTCACATGACTGTTGGCACTGTGCACCTGCTGGTCGCTGTGCTCTTCCTGCTTGTTGTGCTCTTGGCCGGTGCAATGGTTTGGTCCTCTGAGCTGAGCCTGGAGCAACTCCATCTCAGCCTTCTTCAGACCCAGCTCCTTCTCAAGCTGTTTGATACGACTTTGTTCCTCAACTGTTGTTTGCTAATGAGAGAGACACAATCCATTTCTGTTTTATCAAATCGCCAGCCTCATAACTTAAGTACTTAAGTAATTTTTTTGTGAATTGCTGAGATCGAGCTCATGATTAAAACATTTAATTCAGGTCAAATTTAGGTTTTATTTCGTAATGAAATATTTTGGCTGCACCCAGAGGAAGAGCATTTCTCTGCCTCTGGACCCGGAGTCAGACCCTGAGCATGGAGACACAGGCTGCCATGAACAGTACCGCTCCAAAGCAAGCTAAAGTGAACCAGTCAGGGTGACCAGGGCCAGTCAAAACATGGCTTAAGTGTTATTGGCTCAACCCTCGGCTAATCAGAATTGTTTACACAGCCAAAAACACTTTATGACCTATAAGTCATCTTTTTAATAATTTGCTGTGTAATCTTTCATATAATGCTATGAAGTAATATTTATTCACTTTTTGTGGTTGATTTAACAGTCCATTCATGATTTGTGTGCAAAGCCAAAATACTGTCTATTTATGGGAAATGGTTACCTCCAGGTCTCCTTTGAAGATGCACTCTTCTTCCACTCTGAATTGAAGGTCCTCCACCTTTCTGACAGTGGGATCAAACAAAGATCATCAGACACTTTGAGTTCACGTCAATTCTATTTATTTTTGCAACGCCCAAAATCACAACAGCAGTTGCCTCAAAGGGCTACCGTGAAAAACAGATTCAACAATTAGCAAATGGATAATGTCCCAGCATCCCCCATCCTTAGACCCTCCTAAGCAAGGAAAAACTACAAAACTCTTAGGGAGAAAGTAGAAACCTTGGGGAGAACCACAGGGAAGGAGAGATGCTGCAGTGTTCACTACAGTATAAGGGTTTTAACATTCCGACATAAAATTGAGGGATGAAATGATGAGTATGTGGAACTACCACACTCAGCACTTCCAGAGCTCAGGTTGAATGAGATTTTTTTTTCTATTTGGGGCTGTTCAAATATTAATACCTGGGCTAAAGAAATGGCTACAGCTTCAATCTCTAATTTCAATTACTTTTCTAAAACTAGGAATTCTAATAAACATTCTAAAAAAAAAATGGAGTAGCAACTTGTGTGTGCACAATGAAATGGAGAGTATAAGTATAATTTCTTTATTATCCACCATATTCTAATTTAAGAGATATATCAATTGTTGGTAAACATTAAAATCTTGTTTTTGTAGCCAGATGAAAAAAAAAGAGGATGTTTTCTTTATTTGTATATCGGAGAATGGTAACACTTTTTGAACCAAGTATGTATCTATTTGTGGAGTAATCTGCATTCCTCTGTTTGTATCTTGTGTGGATTGGTCATTGTTGCGCATGACACTTAAATCAATCAATAATTTGCATTTTGAAGACAACGTGTTGCTCCTTTTGAAAAAAAAAAACAACATACCTTTTCTCTTCTTCAAGCTGGTTGATAAGTTCCAGTTTGTCTTTCTGTGTGCTGGCCAGAAGAGCTTGGACTTGCTGCAGGGTTCTTTCATTGTCTGTTACATACTGTCAAAAGAAGCGCACACAGACGGTTTTACTCTTTCAGGTCAATGTGGCTTACTGTGACATCTACAGTAAAGATAGACCTTTGCAATGAATAAATGCACTTCCAGTGGCGTGGAGGACAATCACATTGGGAGACCTCTGAACATACCATTAAAACCCATAGTCCCATAGAGTCCCAAAGAGTGATTTAGCTTTCATCAACCTCTACAAACAACTACATCCACAGTCTAATACTATGTTCCACTGTCAAACGGAAGGGGTGCCTGGATTGCAATTATGCTGCTATCTATAGGACTGAGCAGGTCAACAATAGCATAGCAGTGCCAAACAGTGGATCATACATACACATTTGCTTTTGTTTAGTGAAAGAATACATGAAACTTCTGCTCTCCAGAATAATGGCAGAATGTTATAAGTTCTTCCTTTTAGACATAGCAGACAAGAGAACACATCCAGAGGAGCACGGCATCTGAAGATCCCAAGGCGAACACCTTCATGGACTCGAGGCTACTGTGGCATCTCGGTGCGCACCAAAAGTATAGTCCATCCATTCACCATAAAACTGCAAGCAGTGATAAAAGAACCTCACAATCATTGCGACCACGGAAGGGCGCTTCAGTGGGAGGGCTGCCTACTAACCCTCTGGCTTTACATGTTTTGAAAAATGGCAGGTGTCTTTCATCTCATGTGGGTTTTGCACGTTTTGACCAAGTTTGAAGTGTTTTCTATGAAAACTGCATGGGGAGATGTCAAAAGATGATGATGTGTGACTTTATAATAATCTTTTCTGCTCATGGTCCCAAAGACAATATATGTACCAAATATCTGCTAAATGTTTCACTTCCCATTGACTTTTTTGAGGGATGGCCATGCAAATGTGGGTGGAGATAGGGTTTGGTCTAAATTGGCCCTTTTTTCAGAATCACATGAAGAGTTTGTACCAAATTGAATTAATTGTTTACAGCAAAACATTTTTTTGTCCCATTTTAACTTTGTAGGGGTGCTGGTGAGCCATTTGCATATCATTACGTCCAGCTCATCAAAATACACAAACTGAGTACAAATACAAGTATACAAGCATGGTTGAAAAAGTTACAAGGATTTTTTTGCTTTCAAATTTGCTGCTTTGTTAAGAGCTCGTCATGACCACACCCTGAGTGCAAAAACAACTTTTGACCCCATATTTGTCCTGATAATCAGAATCAGAAAAGGTTTATTGCCATTGTCAATGAACAGAATTCACAAACATAGGAACTTGTTTTGGCGTTAAGGTACAACATAAAACACTGATCAATAATAAGAACGACATATATTCAATCCAAAGGACATGCATTAAGAAACAATTTAAAATTACTATAGTATAAAATAAAAATAGGCATTACTATGTACACAAGAGTTACAGTTAAATTTACAGTTTTGAGTGCAGAAAGTGACAGTGCAGTGAGTGATGAATAGTGTAGTTAAATGTGGCAGGTGTTTAAGAAGTGTTCATGAGTCCAACGGCAGAGGGAAAGAAACTATTCTTGTGGCGGGAGGTTCTGGTCCGGATGGACCGTAGCCTCCTGCCTGAGGGGAGTGGTTCAAATAGACCATGTCCAGGGCAGCCCAATGCTGCCTCAGGTTAGTAACCGTCGAATAAAAACCAGAGGAAAAGTTTGTTAAAATACAGAGAGAAGATTTTGGGTACGTGAGTTTGAACCACAATGGCTGACGTCCTGTGTGGTTTAGGGTTGGTCAATCTTAATTTTTCGTGCACATTAAGGCTTTCGAATCTCCTTATTTATAAATGTTTTATCTTAAACAATAAAAGTTTGTTTGCTGTTTGATAAGACTTTGTGAGATTGTTCCCCACTACGTACACTCTCTCTTTAAATATTTTTGGATACAGATTTCATTTTATGATTTTTTTTTAAATGACATTTGAAGAGGGCGCCAGAAAGCCATATTAAAAGATAGAACCTAAAGGACACGGTTAACTCAAAATTTTGCATGTGCCCGCCATTTGGTCAGTTCAAATCCGACAATGTTTGTAAAAGCTAGAATTGTTTTAATATTTCAAAAAATTGCTAATTTTACCTTCAAGGTATCTTTGCAAGTATATATATATATATATATATATATATATATATATCGGGAGCAGGACCACGCCCCTTTCACACCCCTTCCTGCAGCTACACTATTTCAGTCTCCAGTTAACACCCACCTGTGTTCGTGACTTCGTGCCCCTCCCTCCCACCCTCTTTTAATTCTAATTATTCCAATTTATCTTCTAGATGGGGGGTTCCGAGGCCCGGGAGCCTACAGCCCTCATCGCCAGAAGCCCCAAAACGGCATTCATTTCTATATCTTTGAGGTGTTTATGTTTCTCGTTTGTCAGTAAACACTTTGCATCGTAGCTGGGGTTGTGGTCCTTGCTAGTGAAATCCTCCTCTTTATCTCCTGTAATATTAAAAGAAAAGTTTTTTTTTTGCATGTTCCGTATTGTAAATATTGTTCTTTCAGCTTGTTGTTTTCTAAGTTTCCAGGATAATAATTTAGAACAATTTGATCCACTCTCATAATATCTTTGTTTGGTAAAAAGCATTTTCTTAACTATTTCCTGTGAGGTCAGATCATTAATTTCTCCTCTTATCTTTTTAATTTCCTGTAGCATTTTAGGACTCCCCTTCTTGGCATGATCTACCTCCAGAAATGTTAGTTTTTCTTGCAGATCATTATGCATTCTCTCCCTTTCTTTTTTGCAGAGGCTATGGCTATAATTTTTTCTCTTAAAACTGCTTTAGAAGCATCCCTGAGGATGGGCAGAGAAGTTTCCCCAGTATCATCCTATATTCTTTATCAATGTATGGAACTTCTTATTTATTGTTCCTCCAGTGCCTCTTGTGTTTGGCACATCTAATGTAGGTTGGATGTGAAAATTCCAAAAACTGCCACAGATTAGGGTTCCCTCAGAGTGGTTTACAATCAGGTCCACAATATCAGTATAGAAGTGATATCACTCCCTGGTGGCGAATACACATTTAATAGTGTAAAAAACCTTTCCACCAGTAAATATCTGCCCTCTTTGAATTTACATTCAAAAACTCTGTTCAAAATCTATCCGGTTTTACAAGATGCTGGCAGGGAAAGCATACATGGAGCGCCATCACAAGTGGCTGGCATAGTGTACAGGAACATCTGTGTGGAGTAATGGAGCTGGAAACCCAAGGTCAAAGTGGGAAACACCCCCAAAGGTGGTAGAGAATGACTGAGCCAAGATCCTGTGGGACTTCCAGATACAGACTGACAGAATGGTAATGGCAAACCAACCAGACATTGTGGTGGTGGATAAACAGCAAAGGAAAGCCGTTGTGGTTGACGCGGCGATACCAAGTGATGGCAACATCAGGAAAAAGGAACACGAGAAACTGGAGAAATACCAAGGACATTTTATACCATTTAAATATGACATCCCATATTTTCATAAATATTTTTGGTTTACCTTTAGCCCTGTATTTTATCTTTTATGAGGTGCAAGATTTTTTTTTTGGCTGCTGCCATAGCTAGCAAGATAAGTTTCTTCTCATATGAATTTAGACGGTAATTCTTCAAGATTTCGATATCTCCCAACAAAGCTAGGCCAGGGTAATTTGTTATACCTGGGACAGCATGCTGAGGTCTGGTGGAATTGAGTTTGTCAGGCGAATAATATGTGCGATTTAACAGCTTAAGTTGTATAAATCTGTGTCTAGTATTTGAAAGGATCATTTGAGAATCTCTGAGGATGTGTTCCCATCTTTCAGTTGAGAACGTTTTAACTAGATCTTTTTGCCATTTTTTAAATTGACTTAAATATTCATACTTTTGTGGTTTATTTATTATTGAGTAAAATTTTGAAATGAGCTTTTTAGGTGAGGTCAACACATCCATTTTTGAGGCTAAAGGGTTTATATTTAATTTTGGAAAATCATTGCCTTTTGTTCTTTTATCCAGCTTTGGAGTTGTATAAATAATAATAATAATAATAATAATAATAATAATAATAATAATAATAATAATAATAATAATAACAATAATAACAATAATAATAATAACAATAATATATCAGTTTGGGTCATTTATATTTTTGCTTAATATAAGAGAATTCTTTGAACCATCCTTACAGAGGCTTGTTTCCATTTGTGTGCAGTTACCGTCTGATATACCAGACGGTAATGCTGGGTTATGCCAGAGGGGGGTGCTAGTATATATTTTATTATTCAGTCCCATATTCTTATGGTAGTTCTGCCAGCATTTTAGGGTATAGTAAATGATTAGGGTTTTTTGTTTTTTTTATTCCCTCTAGGTCTTTGATACAGCCAAAATATTTAAGATCTTTAAAAAAGAAGTGAATTGCATATCTTTTGTTCAATATTCATCCATAAAGGGGTATATCCCCACAGTGGGTCCACATCCAAATATTGCGAAGTTTTGCGACATTATAGTACAGTTTGAAGTCAGGAAAATTAATACATGGGGTGCTTTTAGTTTAATTAATGTATGAATATACAAAAATGAATTTATGTATATTCATTTTTAAGCTATCAATTAGAGATACATTTTTTATTTCATACATTTGTTTAATATCATTACAGATATAGCCCAAATAGCAACATTTATTGGAAACATTTCAGGCTCCATTTAATGCTGCTTATTGAGTTTGTCTTAATGCAGAGTGATTCAAGGGCATCATTTCACTTTTGGCATAGTTGATTTTATAACCTGAAGCTTTACTAAAATCTTCTAAGAGCGCCATCAGGTGAGGAATAGATTTTTGAGGGGCACTCATATATATTCATATATATAAATCATCTGCATACAGAGAGGTTTTAAAATTCTGATTACCGGTTCTTATTCCTTGTGTGTCTTTATTATTGTATTATGTATTATTGTGTTATGTAATGCTGTTGCTACTGGCTCAATAGCTATTGCAAATAAAAGTGGTGAGAGGCAGCAACCTTGACGACATCTTCTTTCAAGAGTAAAGGGTTTTGACGTAATATCATTTGTTACTACCATAGCTACTGGTGCTCAATATAATATATGTATCCATTTAAGAAAGGAGTCTCCAAAATTCATAGCATATAGTATTTTAAAAAGGAGAGCACCTTAGAAGTGACATTGAGCAGCGAGAGAGTAGTACATAATTGCTCATCCTCCCCATATTTTAAGAAAACATTCCTCTTATAAATTTGGTAATTTTCTGTTTTATAGGATTCTCTGAACATGTTAATTAGGGGAGATACCAATAGGCTTGAGTTTTTCTTTAAAAATTCTGCAGGAAACCCTTCGGGTCCGGAGGCCTAGTTACTTTCGAACATGGGGATTGCATCAATGATTTCCTTTTCAGCTATATCAGCATCAAGACTCTTTTTCATGTCTTCTGAAAGTGTACTCAAACTTGCCTGCTTCAAGAGAAGTTCACTCATAGTTGTCGGTGTAATCCCTCATTCGTCCAGGAGTGTTCCATTGTAGAAAAAGATTCAGTTGTAGTCATCTGGACTCTGTTTTAGAAAAAACAAAACGTTTCAACTCTCATCCAAGAGTCATTCTCAATCGATTGAGAATGACTCTTGGATGAGAGTTGAAACGTTTTGTTTTTTCTAAAACAGAGTCCAGATGACTACAACTGAATCTTTTTCTACAATTCACTCATAGTTGGTTCTGCTTCGGTTTTAATAGTTTTCAAAACATACATTTATCTGTGAAGGGTCAACAATCACCGCACCCTCCTCATTCTTGATACTTCTTATGGTTTTCTCTTGTTCTCTTGCATTTTTCCAGTGTTTTCTCCTTTTTCATAATAATCATATTTTGTTTTGCAATCTGTGCTCCTGAGTTGGCTGTAAAGAGATTCAATTCTAGGGTTTCAGGGTGAATTTATGTTTTACTCTTTCGTCCTCAGTTTCAATATGTTTTTTTTTTCTACTTTGAGATTATCTTAATTTTGCATAACCCTTTTTATATTCTTTGTTTTGGTAAGCAATATGTGAGATAATCTGTCCACGAGTATAAGCAAGCAAAGACTCCCAGACCGCTGTGGCTGTAGTAGTATTATTATACATTTTTAGAAAATCTGTCATTTATTTTTGTAGAAAGAAGATGTGCATGGCGTTTCCACCTTTTGCGTACAAATTTACTTTTTATGTTTAAATTCATTTTCAAGGGGCTATGACCAGAGATTATTCTGGGCAAATATTCACATTCTAACACGTCTGGCTGCATAGAGCTAGCAGTTACAAGCATATCAATTCTTGTATACACTTCGTGGACATGTTGAATAATAAGAGTAGTCTCTTTCAGTTGGGTGTCTTAATCTCACTATATCTACATAACCTGGTCCTTCATACCTTCCTTTAATACGATTGCGTCCTTTGGAAGTGGAATATGATCCTTACTTGACCTATCTGTGCTTGAGTTCAGGATCAAGTTAAAATCTCCCTCAATGAAACATTTACCATATGGTTGCACAGATTCCAAGAGTACATTTCTAAAAAACTTAGTGTCATCTGTATTAGATGCTCCTTATCCTGTTAAATGTGTTTGTTGTAAGAGAGCAATATCATCCTGCTGTCTATCAAAGTATTCTATGATTTATTTGCGTTTAATATAGTTATTGATTCCATTAACATTCAGTGAGATTAGTTATTTTATTCAACATGCTTAATGCTTCAATGTTAACAATATTATCAATGACAGTAATGAAGAAAGAACATAAGTCTAATACTATACAAGCCCCCCCCTCTAGTAGTGAACACAGATAAATGCAAATAAGTGTAATTACAAAGTGAGATTCCCCAGGATAAACATTAGCGTTATATACGTGCTCAGTTTTAGAAAGTCGGCTATGTGGTGCGCAGGTTTTCACTCACGGAAAGAAAAGAGTCCGGAGCACGTCTGCCCGGCGCATCTAGGAGTTCATTGAAGACGACAGGGTCATTTGTATCTCCACTTGGATATATTTTTCGGCTGCTGATGGTGAAGTGAACGTGCGAGTTACTGCTCCGTAATTTATCCGTAGTTTTGCAGGGAAGAGAAGAGCTCCGGTGATGCCTCTTCAGTACATCCACGGAGTAGTCTGGAAAAAGAAAGACGAACTGGCTTTTGAAGAGTAGATCTGTTTTTTTTTTGTGTCAGATCCAGTATTTTTTTCCAATCGGATATATTCTGCAGAGATAACAATACTGGTCTTGGTTTAGTTCGCTCCTGAGCTGGAGTTGGAATTCTACTGCCCCTTTCAATCACCAGGCTGGTTCGAAAGTTGTCCTCGCCCAGTAGCAGTGGGATCCACCTGGTCAGGAATCCGGGGAGAACTGCATGCTCATTCCCCTCAGGTAATGCGATCAGATGGAGATTTTTTGCTCGTTGGTTGTCTTCAAGTTGTTGTTGCTTCCTCTCCATGACTTTCACCTGTTTCCTCAGTTAGAAGTTTATCATTTGTATATCTTCTTCCTTTACGCTCACTCGGGTTTGTATTTCTTCATAATCTGCAGCTTGTCCGTATTGTCTGAAATACGCTGTTTAGCTTCATCCCTACGTGCTCCATCTGCTCCTGCCTTTTTTTTTTAGCTCCTTTATGTCCAATTATATCTGGTCAAATCGGGCCATGCCAATTGCTGCTCTCATTTCTGCTCTCAGCAACACCACGTCATGCTAGAATTCACTTTTCATTTCGGTGTAATTTGATCTCCCCTCTACTTTCCAACAAGGGCGAGCCTGGGGACCCCACTTCGGGGACGTAGCTTCGTTTACCGGCCTGTTAGCCATGTTAGCCTTCTTAGCTTATGAGGCAGGCTGTTTTCCACCATAGCCGTGGACCATCAGCTTTGTTTGTTTGGTTGTGTAGCATTACCAGTCTTGTGTTTTCCATGTATGCTCATCTCTTGCTCCTCGTTTTGTGGAATTTTGTGGATGAAACAGCGATTTCTAAGTGTGTGTCTACTCTGACGTCATAACCCGGAAGTCCAACTTTAAAGCATTTTCTGAACCTTGAAAACAATGTAGTAAATTCAAGCATTTTCAAGGATTCCAACCACCCGTACAAACCTTCCAGAGGCAAAGAAAGACCACGGCTTGTTTGTTAACAAGGATCACAGCCAAGTCTAACAACATTTTTCAATAAGAAGAATCCTTAAAGAAAAGGAAAGAACAGATATTTGCTGTCTCCTGGTGTATTTTAGAGGCTGTCAATATAATAGGATTTCATTGTTTCAGCCCCTATTACATGTAGACATGATATTATTTGCTAGCCATGATGCAGTTAGGACGTTTTAATACATGATTCTTTCTTCCTCATCTGAACCCAAGTAAAAACCAGTCTTACCTTTAGCAGACACACATGCCTCAGCCAGAATCTCCTATAGCTTTAGCTGTTTTGCGTTAGCTCTTGCAGATGAATTAAACCTCTTCTCTGAGCCACTGCTATACTGCCAACCACAGAATACAGAACTTTTATTCACAATCGTTTGCTTTTAATTCATTTTAAAGTTTAGTTGGGGCTGTTGTTATCATGTCTTTGTCCATAAGTTAGAAACTTACTTGGTTGCACAGCACATGTCCCAAATGCCTCCTTGCTCCTGTCTTTCTACTCCATGTTTGTGCCATGTACTTTGTGAAAAACGAATACAACTCTGGATAAATTATGTAGAAAAAGCCTCTTTGTAATATCCAGGAGCAGATCAGATCGCATTTTCTTTCTCGTGCTGCATGTAACTGTAAACACCACAGACTTGTGCAAGAGTTGAATCATACAACAGCTCAACAAAACCAATGACACAGTGGGGAAAGAGAAGTAGCACCCAATCAGAGATAGAGAAGAGCCAATATGACAAGACAGCCAGAGCTGCCAAATAATGCTCGAGTAAAGGCACAGAGCAGAGGGCTGTCAGCTGTCAGTGCTGTGGCTGTTCGGAGCGCAACGAGCGCAGTCTCTCACAGAACCAAGGTGGCGCAGCCCCCCGGGAAGCATCTCGACTCTCCAGATGAGCCAGCACGCCATTAAGAGGAGGTGAGTAAAGTGTAGTACCTGCATATGTGAGGCTTTGAGGGTGTTTAGTTCTTTCTCCACTTCACAGATGTGGCTGGTTGCCTTGGCAACCTCAGCCCTCTCCAGGTCTCTCTCTGCCAGCAGCTGCTCGATGTGCTGCTGCTTCTCCTTCAGAGCCTCCTGCAAGGCTGTGGTGCCCGAGATCTTACGTGCATAACGGGATGACGTCTCTGTCAACTGAATCAGAAACACAGTGTGGTCTTTAGGACATCTGACATAAAGCTCACACAATGTTGTATAAAGGAGCTTTAGGCCCAAAACCAATACAAGCTATGGGGTGTATGGTGTAACTATTAAACAAATATGACTAGAACTAGGCAAGAACACATTACGAAAGGAGCTGTCGGTGGTGCTGATTTTATGGATAGTACTAGGCAAAGAGCATGTGTCTTCCATAACACATAACCGTCACTGCAAGTTACAAGGTAAAATGCAGGCCCAAAAAACTAGGGCACATTGAACTAATTGAAACTATGTTCATAAACAGCTATATAGATACGCGAAAAAGATTATTCTCTCCCAGTTGAGACACAGACAGGCCAGTTGTGGGAATGTACCTCCAAGAGAAGGTGCGCTCATAGACACATGAGTCACATATGGGAAGAGCATCTCATAGGAGTTGCTAAGCGTAACCTTTTTTTTAAAAATGCTCAAACATATCTTACTCATGAGCTTTTAAGCATGTTTATGGCAGGGGCCACTTCGGAGGGCATTGGTACTGTGTCTCCACTGTCTTAAGTGAACCATACCAGCCCGATTAAGGGATCCGAAGCGGATCATCCGAGGTAGTAGCTACCGGGAACGGCTAAGCTAAAAAGAAGCAAAAATGGGAGCTACAGACTAGAGCAATTAATTGGATAAGAACAAAGACTAAGGTTTGCAGCTGCTCTATTTAGAATAACAGGTTAGGAAAGGTGCACTTTACAATCACCATAGGGAAACAATGAATCATACCAGTCCAGCTCTGCTTGGACGCCCTCCCACAGAAGAAGCCACAGAGCTGACAGAGCTGATGGAAGAGCTGCTGGGGCTGTGGGCCAGTGAGGACACACCCATGGCCATGCGCTTGCTCTTTTTTACCTTGGCTGGGCTGGTCGATGGGAAACCGATGCGAATAACTTTATGGATTGGAGCAAACAATCCAAATTTTGGAAGACATTGAAAATATCTAGAAATAAAAAGGCAAATAAACACATTTAACAACATACAGCCAGTATAAGCATTAATGTAGTTGAAAATGCAAAAATCATCAACATTGACATTTTTTTACCTCACGCTCTCGACTACTATAAAAGTCGTCCAATTAGATTCTAGCTGACATTTTGTGCCGTTTTAATCTTACTTTATGATTTGTCAGTAAAAGCACTGCTAGTTTGCTATCCAGCTAAAAAGGACAATTTTGGAAAAGAAAAAAAGAAAAAGCATAACAAATTAATCACTTTTATTTATGAGGCATAGCAAAAGTTTATTTCTACACTGATAGGAGGATAATATTTGATGCTTTACTGTCAATCGGCCAAAAGGTTACAGCATAGCCCACAGTGTTAGATCATAATGCTTCTTGGTTGTAATTTTACTTGAATATTTTGTCAATGCATTTTAAAGCAGAACAATAAAGATTTGGTTTGAAGAGAAGTCTGATGGGACAGAAAGACACCAAACAAGCCAAAACAAAACATGTGATGTTAGTCTGGCCCAGGAAGTTAACTGTGTCAGATCATTTTTCTTTCAATGGACCAGTGCATAAAGTGGTTGTAAGTGGGAGGTCCCAAACAGTAGGCGGTCACCCAGTGAAGTAAGTCCATTCTACAACAAAGAAAAAAAATCGAAAATGTCAAAAATGACTCAAGCCTAACTATGGTGCCTTTCATTGTAAATTAAGTTCTCCTCAAACAGATCCATGTGCAAGTTAGAGAATGCCCATCGGTATTCCATGTTTCTGGATGTGGCTTGAAAGATCCAATAATTACTTTGCAAAACAAGCCATGCCTTCTCCAATAGTCTATAGAGGGAACTTCAGTGTTTATTTTGGACACATAATGTTACACTGCCTCAATACCCCCCCTCATGTGTTATGGAAGTATACATTGAGACATCAAAATAAATCACATTCCTCTTCACTAGAAATAAAGTCTACAGATTCATCAATGTTTATAATGTGTCCTGTATCCTTAATGGAAGAGGGCAAATATTCAGCTGTAGGTCTAAGAATACTATCTATAAAGATAGACAGTTTAGTTGTAAGGTTGAATGGTTGAATTACCGTATTTTGCGGACTATTAGCCGCTACTTTTGTCAGATGTTTTGAGCCATGCGGCTTATTTAGAGGCTGCGGCTTTTCTGTGGTTTTTTTCTTTCACCGCTAGGGGCGAACTAACCGGAATTAGAATCAAAACTACAGAAAAGTTAAGCAAAGAAGCAGATGTTGCTTTTTTATTCAGCTAGCAAATAGAACAACGGACGACAAATTACCAACTATAAATTATTTTCAAATTCTTGCCCCATCATTATGGAACCCAAACGAAGAAGTTCGTATGAAGCAAGTTTTAAGCTGAAGGCCATCGATCTTGCTAGGAAACCGCGCGGCTGCACGCAAGCTTAACATCAATGAATGTATCGGTGAGACGCTGGAGGGGACAGCGGGACGAGCTCATGCGATGCCAAAAGTCAAGGAAAGAGAGTTCTGCAGCCTATACAAAAGGTGCGGCCTATGTATTGTTTTATTATCGTTTTTTTAAAAATAGAGCAAATGCGGCTTATATAGGGGAGCGGCTAAAAGTCCGGAAAATACGGTAAACTTTTTCAATAAATCAGCAAAAAGCACTGAAATCAATTTATTGGAGCGTCGTTATCTCACAGACTAGAGCCTTGCAAAGACAGTCGCTTCTGATCATATGGAAAAATTCAACATTAACTGTCATTAAAACTCTATTGGCCGTATTTTTCCCCGGATCTTAGCGCATCAGTATCATTGACGAGTTAATTTGCGAGTCAGGGGTGCTGTCTGCTGAGCGTGGAACTTTAGAATCAGAATCAGAATCACAACACAAGAGCTGTGATCATGATCAAAATATGAGGTGGAGTGAAACAAATTGAGGGCGTGGTGTGGTGCATTCTGTGAATGGCCAGAATTGTAACTAATGGGTAACATACCCAATACATTTCCTAGAGTATTACTATCCCAATATGGACATATGGATGGATAATCATAATAAAACGAACTCCATGTGCATAAATAACACAAATTATACATTATAGAATAATGACAGATTGTCCTCACACCTAAAACGACATATTTGGTCATTTTGTTGATTCTCAAAATACGCCAAATTGTATCGTATCTTGTATGCCAAAACAGCTCCCCTGCAGGTCTTGTCTTGCATATTACACTCAGGTCGAGTGAGCCTTTTTATTTTAAACTTTTTTTGAAATATACGTACGAAGCAGGGGGTCACAGAATACATGACAATGAAGGGAATCTTTCGAAATGTGAGATGTGATTTATGGTTTGACTGAGCCACCACACCTTTAAGGTGTGGAACATTAATGTTAGGTCCGTATCACATCAAAATGCTTGTTGTTTAAGTTATGATAGCCATCCGATTTGACATGGGGGGAAAATAAACATTCCCTAAAACCCAACTTCATCCCATATTTTAGGTAGCGCAATCATTAAAATACTACTTCAAATAAACAAGTCTTAGTGTTTTTATCACTTATTGGCAATTAGAAATGTCATGCGAGATAGTGGGACCATTAGTGCCCACTGCGTCGATCACGATCTACCAGTCGATCTCGGAGGCAGTGGCAGTTGATACCAAAGCAAAGTTTATTGTCTGGCGCTAAGAAACAGTAGCTGCACAGGCTGAGCGACCAGTCCGCACATGGAGGTCTCCAACAACGTGAGTGAACCATGAGTAACCATCAGCGTGAGGAGCCTACAGTTGTTACTTTGTCCGCTTTCTCAGTGAGTTTCGGAAGGAGCGCACAAGACAATGAAACTTATTGTTTTTTCTAAAACAGAGTCAAGATGAATACAACTGAATCTTTTTCTGCAACATTTCAAGAAATAATTTGATATGAGCCTTGTCTCATTATACTATGTATCTGCCGATACTCAATGAAAAGATGTTGCAGCAACTTCTTCAAAGAGGAGTCAGGACCAGAACCTCTTGCATTAAGTGTTTGTGAATCATGTTCACTAACAATACTGACAGAAATGTGGAGGAAACCGTTTGTAGCCCTGACCAGGCCAGACAGGCACTGTTAAGGCACGTTCACACCGCAGCGGCCAATTTCGCGCTGGCCGCAGAAATTGGCCGCATGTACATTTGAAAGCAGCCGCCCTGGCTGTGCCGCCTGGCCGAGGCGGCTGAGGCGGCCAGCGCACATGCGCAGTGGAGGAGTTGTGTCCTACGGCAGTTCAGGTTAACAGAATGGCTTTGGTGTATTTACTTTACAAAGTCCAAAAACTGAGGCGATCGGCTCGGCGGCTTGTCTGGGTCCCGCAGATACTTCAGAGGTGAGCAGAGTTTAGTGAATATCATGATATGCTCCAACAGCTGCGTCTGACTGATTTTTTTTATGGTCTGGAGTTTACTTTGGTCCTTCTTCCGGGTAGTGTGTACGTATGTCACTGTCTTCCGGGTAGTGCGTACGTACGTCACTGGAGCGTAATCTCTGATTGGTTGCTGCACCGCATCTGCCGCAAAAAGTTCAGCTTTGTCCAACTTTTCTGCGGCTGCCGCTCAAACGCCCAAGTCGCGTTGCGTCCACCGCTCAAAATGCAGGGTTCGCGCCACAAAAACGCTGGATTCGAAGGTCGCGCGTCCACCTAGACATTGAGTGGAAACTGGCCGCTTTGCCGCAGCGGTCTGAACACCGCTTTAGTGTGGGAGTGTTATCCACAGGAATTATTTACAGCAGGGGTGCCCACACTTTTTCAGCGTGCGAGCTACTTTTAGATTCGGCAAAGCCCGAAGACCTACCTGTAGATTTATATTACTTTTTTTTTAATTACAGCTATGGAAACATGTACAGACGTTCAATATAAAGCAGGGAAGAGAAATTCTGTTAATTAACTAGACCCATTCATACAGATGACTATTTTGAAAATAAAATAACTAGACTAATGAAATAGATTCATAGAGTCATTGGCACAGGACTGGTGTCAGCATGGGTGATGGGAGAAGTGGCACCTGGCACTGTGTCTTGTGCACTCTTGGATAGGGGGTTGAAGATACAGATCCAGCACACTCCACATAAGTAAAGGTCCAGCGCGCTCCACGTAAAGGTCCAGCGCGCTCCACGTAAAGGTCCAGCGCGCTCCACGTAAAGGTTTGGCCAGTGGTCACTGATGTGCCGCTCCGTGCACTTTGTGCGTAATTTTCCCATTTTATCCAAATGGGTCCCCAATGTTTTACTCCATACATAAACAGGCTACAGTGATGACAGTTTGAGATTTCATTCCTTTTAACTTTTCATTCATTCATTCATTTTCGACCGCTTGTTCCTGTTAGGGGTTGCGGGTGACTGGAGCCTATCCCAGTGCCATTGGGCCTTAGGCCGGGTACACCCTGAACAGTGGCCAGCTCGTTGCAGGGTTAACATTTTAACTTATGTAGCCTAAATAAAAGGATTCACATTAATCACACTTCAGATCAGACACTCTGCTGCGTTAAATCAGATGATGCACATGCACGTGCACTTACTTTGGATCCTGACTTAAAAAGGCGGGGCGATTTACAACCTTGTGAGCGTGAGAAAGAGCCCTTATCTTTATGGGCTCCATAGTAATAGGCAATATACACCAATGCACATTTTGAATCTCTGGCCAATAATGTCGAGTTGCCATAAAAGGTGTTGATAAAGTTGATACAAAAGCTTATTTTTATTTATTTAATTGTTTTATTATGGCTTTTTGATTAAAAATGGAACTTTATGTCATTTGGAAACAGCACACCTAAAGCTTTATTTTAATTATGAATGATTTTTACATGCTCAACTGTTACAAGTAAAATGTTTATTTGAAATGTTTTAATATCAAACGTATATTATTGCTGAGCCAAATGTACTGTACATATTGTAAATATGTAAATATTGTATGGAAGTAGATAGTGTTTGGGATTGTGACTGATTTTACTAAATGAATGACTGGATAAGTGATTGTATTAATGTACTTGAGATGGATACCGTACATTTATTGTATTTTATTGGCATGAACGGCATTTTTGACATCAACCTGCCCAGGACTACATGTGGAAATAAGCAACTTGCTTATAATTTGGTACAAGCATCTTTCCTGTAGGTCAATGTTTTATGTTTTATGTGCACTATCCCTGATAAATAAACAAATAATAAACTAAACTATTGTTGGAGATTATGATTATTTTAGTGCATTTGGTCCATTTAAATTGTTTTTTTTATGTTTTAAATGTATCATTTCATTATGCCAAATTCCTTGACTATAGTAAATAATAGATTATAATCAAATATATAAACAAAAAGCTTTTTTTTTGCATTCCCGCTGTCCATTATGTTACTTCCTGTCAATAAGCTTTTTATTGTGGATTTCACACGTTTTTGAGCAGGATGAGGTTGTTATCATCAGAAAAGACCCTTTTACGGGATCTATGATACAAATTGGACATTGAGTAAGTCTGGAATCTTCACTGCTCGTGGTATCTCCCATTTTTTATGTCTCTGTTGACTTGAGTGTAAATTAGACAAGACCTGCAGGGGCGCTGTTTTGGCATACAAGATTCGACACCATTTGCCGTATTTTGAAATCTAACAAAATGACCAAATATGTCATTTGGATTTGGAGGCCTTGTTGAATAATGAATACAGTCCAATTCTCATTCTCGCTGTATCACTTCTGTTTCGCATCTCCTCTGCTCAGTTCTTTCTTTGTCTGGATATGAGGCCATGACTGCAAACATCACTCACACAGGTGGTGCTTTTGAATGCCCCCGCTACCATCATTGATTACACTATCACTGTACATGTACATGCACCATCCAACTCCAGCCTCCAGCGGCCTAGTACAACCTCTTTGCACTAACGTTAACATTGTGAAGGTAG
The DNA here is from genome assembly GCA_015082035.1 of Chaenogobius annularis. Taxonomy (NCBI): domain Eukaryota; kingdom Metazoa; phylum Chordata; class Actinopteri; order Gobiiformes; family Gobiidae; genus Chaenogobius; species Chaenogobius annularis. The sequence goes on along the minus strand of BJKM01000090.1, from coordinate 832,110 downwards.
CAGGATCCCGACCTCGAACCGCCCCATGGCCAAGAAACCGGTTTGTGCAAAGATTCGGGGCAAAATACAGCCGTATGTCTATTTGCTAGCCAACTCTTCTTATCCTTCAAAGGTAAACGGACAAAGCCATGCCAATAGCTTTCAGGACATGCCACAGCGCCATCATGTGAGGCTTGAGGATGTAGTTAAAACATGTAAAGCAGGTAAACAAACACTTCTGCTGTGTAGAAAAGTACATGTGTACCCAGTGTAGAAAAGTATATGTGTATTTTTTTATTAATGATCAAACTTCAAAGCTTGATGAGAGTGGGTCCACAGCTTTTAACTCCTGTCCTGAAGACAACATAGGCTGGCTGTGCTTACCTGGTTCCTGCCACAGCTCCATCATTCTTGCCTAAAGGCTCATCCAGCTCCACTCCACACCAATCTCCTTTGGCAAAGTCCGTCTCACCCATATATCGGATTACTCCCATTTTAGAACCTCCCACCTGAGACAAACAGAGACAAAAGTCTGTATATTAACACAATATGATACTGAGAGAATAATTTCTTTGTAATATAGACAAGATTTACCAGAAGAAAGTTGTAGCTCTCAATAATTTGTATTCTATAACATTTTTATTTTTGTTTTTTATAGCGTAATGGAGAATTAAAAAAGTTAAATCTTAATTGTATTGAGGTATGTGTTTATAAAGCTGTGATTCCTGCCATTTAATTCAACAGGTGTTAAGTACATCAGATGGAACTGTCTTAATGTAAAAAATAAACAGCAGGTGGGGAGGGCCCTTTGATTATGAGAGGACAAAGAAATATAGGTAGGGCGCTCTGTATAGTAAAAAAGAATTTAGACTAGGTTATTTCTTTTCAGTCATATAAAAGTATATAAAAACAAATACCATACAATGAAACAAAACAAGACCAAAGAGAAAACAAGAGGCATCGAATGGAAAAAAATAAAGAAATTAAGGCACATATAAACCAAAATAAATGTCCCGTTTTGTCCATAGTCAGTCAAATTTGTCCATTTTCAAATAAATTCCGAATGTAATTTTTTCCATCTTGCTAATGTCCATTATAATGTCAGCCCGGCCCTTAATTGTCGGTGCAATTTGTTTCATATATTTTATTGGTGAGTATGCTCTCGAGATAGCCGTCGATTGTGTCCATGGCAGGAGTTTTAAGGCCAAGTACATAGTTCTGAATTTGATTAGGATGGTGATGTTGAAAACAGTCTGTAGTGCTCTCAGTCCAATATTTCTAGGAAACAGGACAATCCCAAAAACATTGTAATGTTGAGCCTCCTGGCAATTTCCTTGTGAATAATGTGCATTTTGACATTGTATTATGACGTGACACATATTTGCAACAGAATTCTTTCCAAACATCTGATTTTGTGGTTCTCCGTTGAGATGTATGTATATTTTCCCATTCTTCGTGTGTTAAAACAAAATTGCCCCTCTCTTTCTTATTTATTTTTGATGCCATTAGTGGAGTGGCTGTCCAAATTGTAAATACATTTATATCATTTATATTATAAAATCTTTTAATTTGATTTTCTTTCACAACCTGGTAAAAAATCTTTATACCTTTTGTTATCCAGACCTTAAATCTCAGGCCTGTGCTGTTAGGTGAAAAACATTGCCCATTGCACATTGCCTATAGCCTACTCTCTGTGGACCCTTTGTGGACCCTCACCCTGAGAACCACTGCTTTAAACAACTTTAACATACACTAATGCAGATTACATCTTAAAATAGGCCTAGTATTTGAGGGCTATGGCCAGTCCGGACTGTTATCGACCATATTACTGCAATGAGACAGTCCAAGAATGGCCCACATTTAGACAGCTCTGACTGAGTGCTAAAGATCCACGCAGGACTGTCTTTAAATAATTAAACTAAACCACACTGAACCAATCCCACTGACACTGTTCAGAGGGAGACATGTACGACACCAAAAGCTCATTCACGGACATGCCACTCGCATCGCGCTCAGAATCATTCATAAAGTTTCACCAGTGTGGCATTATTCTACTCACATGGTCAAAGCATTGTCCTGTGATAATAGGTCACGTCCACCTGACGCAGAGCTCTCCTCCCCTCGTCTCCACCTGCTATGTCCTCTGTTGCAGTGAGTGGTCACGTGCTCCACGCACACACGCACACAGGGCGTGCACTTCTCTGTATCACCACTCAGCAGCACTCTGTGCTGACCGCTGCTCTTTGGGACCACACAAATTCAGGCCGATCCCACAGCATTTGACCCTGCGACAAGCTGGTTCAACCTTCAACTTGTTCAATGCTCTCTACTCTATATGAACGAATCTTCATCTGACATGAAGTCATTTGAGCGGCTGGTCTCTCCCCACCTCAAGTCCTTCACCTCCTCCCTGCTGGACCCCCTGCAGTTTGCTTACAGAGCCAACAGGTCTGTAGGCAACGCCATCAACCAGGCCCTCCACTTCATCCTGCAATATCTGGACTCCCCGGGAACCTATGCCAGGATCCTGTTTGTGGACTTCACCTCTGTGTTCAACACCATCCTCCCTGCTCTGCTCCAGGACAAGCGGCCTGACTGGAAGTGGCTCACTGACTTCCTGATCGACTGGGAAAAAAGCCAAATCTTGGCAATATGCAAATTTTTACACTGTACTTTTACAAACTCCTCCTTGGGCGTTACCCCAACCAGCTTTAAATTTGGTGACAATCATCTTCAAGAGTGGGGCATTAAAAGTTATCCACTTTTTGTGTATAAATGTCACAGTCTTTCACTGTGGAGTTAATTTGCCATGCCGATGCACGGAATCATGCTAATCAAATGAGACGGCACCATTTTCATCAAGTCGAAAGCGCGGAGAACGAAGCCCGGCGGGTGTATTATTATAATACACCGTTTTATGTTGTGAATTGTTCCCTGACAATGGCAATAACTCTTTTCTGATTCTGATTCTCAAAAACCACAAAATGTGGTACACCCTGTCAAAGTACCCATTACTCACAAATAAATGCTAATTGCTGGAGAAACAGTGGTTGCCAGGAAGTTCACCAGTACCATGTGTTTTGGGACTGTCCTGTTGCTCAAAAATATTGGATTGAAATGAACAATGCACTGCAGACTGTTTTTGACATTGCCATCCCTCTAAATTTTAGAGAATTGTACCTGGGCCTGAAAACTCCTGCTATGGGCACAATAAATGGATACCTTTGGAAAGTACTTTTTGGGGCAGAAAAAAGGCCATCACAAAAAACACAAACCTCACAAACGATATGGGACTGGACTGACATAGTGACAACATCAGACAAATGAAAAAAATTACATTCAGACTTAATATGAGAAAGGACACATCTGATAGATTTTGGAGTAAATGGGACTTGTATGTAGGACTTGTTATGACTTGTTTTGTGTATCAAAAATATATGTATATCCAATAATTTACCAAAACACGATCTCCAACTCGAAGATCCTTCTCCCCTCCTCTCTTGGCTGAGCCGCTGTCAGACATATTGGAGCCAGACTCATTGCCCGTCTTCATTGCACTGTTGAGGAGGCCCTCTCTGAGAGGCACCACCACTCGCTGAGTTGATGGGGCAGTGTTGGTGGCGCTCAAGTCGCTGTGGTGGCCTTCTGAATCCTCAGCCGCAGGCTGTCGGGTCAGCTTAGATGGCCGAGTGAAGATGCCCTGGAGAGCCTGGCACTCGAAGTACCGCACACCACCAACAGAGCCATCATTTTTGCCAACAGGGTCACTAAGAATAACTCCTGCCCACTGTCCAGGAGCAAATTGGGTCTCCCCAAGATATGCAATGGTGCCAGCTTTGACTCCATTGACCCAGACAGACTCCCCAACTATGTAATCCCCCAAAACATCATCTCCTTCTTCTGTGAATTTAGTCGATGTGATGGGCTTCAGTGGAGAACCTAAAAAATACAATCTCTGTTACAAACAAAAAACAGACACTGAAAAGTTGTGGACACAGTTTGATCTCTCAAAACCTTAGTGAAAATCTAAAATCATCATTACTCATTACTCAAAATGAAGTATAACATATCTGATGAAAGTACTACTGAAGTAATGACCTTAAACATAACATTCAATTAATGTCGTTTTCACTGCCATAGGCTTGCCTAAAGAAGCTTTCACTCCGAGTGTGTAAACGGCCACACTGAAAGGGCTAAAAACAGGTGCTCTCAGAGCGACGAGGCAGCAGAATGCGGCGACTCTGGTGTGAAAGCGGCCAACCTCGGGCTGACCTCGGGTCGACCAACCAACGCTGCGGTGAGCGCAAAAGGGCTTGGAATTAGATCAGAAAGCGTTTGGATGTATTTGTATGAATACTTTATATCAGCGAGACACTTTTTTGACACCATTTGCTTCCTATGAATGTTGGTCAGTTAAATCAACAGATTTTGTGAAGCCTTGTGAGGCAACTGCTGCTGTAACATTTAATTTTACCCCCTATTCAACCCAATTCTTCCATTTGTTAACTTTTTTACAATGATAACAATATGATAATCATCATCCTCGAATGATGACACTGAACAAGATGAAGTACAATTAAAATTAGACACTTTGAGAGAAAACAGTGAAATGGGGGATGAGAGAAAAGGGAGGACATGCAGTAAATGTAGGAGTCATTGTGACCGGCGGCACTTGGAGCCTGGCATGTGTGCTGTGACTTAACCACTCGACCACCGGCAGCACTCCAATTGTGTGAATTTTAATGGAGGGATGGCATGTTAATTGCTTCTTTAAAGTATTTTATAATCAATATTGTTCTGTAACAATTGTGTAGGGCAACGGTGGAAGGTATTCAACACTCTAATGAAAGTGAAAATTCTGCAGTCACTCAAATAAGACATTATTATTGACAGAAAACATCCTTGCTTTTACAGTTACCACAAAAAAACAAAAAAGAGGAAACGCTTACTTTCTTTTGGGACAACAGGACTGGATGATCCCCCCGTTGCGCTCCTTCCCACTTGGTTGGAATGTTTGGGCCCTCGGCCAGGCATTCTAAGACCACTGGATTTGATCGTATTCATCGTCATACATCAGGGTGAAGGGTAATTGAAGAAAGCACTAGATTAAAAAGTTGCAGAAGCAGTCCATGTCCACCTGCAGGGCGAGAATGAACGAACACTAATTTGAATTTTTATTTGTTTATTTATTTAGTCGGGACAGTGCACGGGCTCCTTTTCATCCATTGTACCACGTTCACTTTCATTCATACGTTGTACATATTTTTAGTGGTGGGGAAACTGGAAGAAAATATACGCACCTATGGGGAGAACATGCAACATGGGACAAGTCTTTGCATTGTGCATAACACGGGTGAATGAAAGCTCCTATAAACGCAGTTTTAATGTACTGTTGTTGTGATTATGAATAAAGCACTCTTAATGTAACCAGGTTAGAAATGTAACTACAGTAATATAAGTTAATAATATAGGTTAGTTGAAATGGGTTAAAAAGCATAAATAAGTGATCGAAAAAGATTCAGTTGTAGTCATCTGGACACTGTTTTAGTTTCGACTCTGATCCAAGAGTCGAAAATCTCAATCCGGGGATCTAGTCTAGATACTTACTCTGCGTAAACCCTGCCCACCGGGCGGAACCTCCTGATAATAGCCTGTCCTGTTTTTGTTTACACTGTGAGTTTCACCTGAAACCAATATCCTTTGTTTATCCCAACAGCCCTGTAATGGGCCATCGAAATCCTATTGTTACATTGCTGCAACTCCCTCATCACAGATGAGTACCTGATTAGCACCTGAAAGGCCAGAGCTGATGCCGACTCATAGCTTCAAAATGCTGCTGTACACTACCAAAAGATTGAACCTTAAACCTCCATTTCTGTTTAAATATATAGAGTGAAATTACCTAAATAGTAAGAATTTGATTTCTATACTTTTATAGTTTTATTAGTAGTTTTCGAGTTAGTAAAGAACTAAGGGTAAGCCCTTACCTTAGGTGGGCTAGATTCATTTGAGAGTCACGTTGTAAAGTCACTAACGTTAGCCGTTACCTTAGCTGGTGCAGGTTAAAGTTCGATAGCTTTCCATCTGAAGCAAAAAGCTGTCTGTCTTCTCCACCAACGTGAAATCTAAGTTAAATAAACCATGTCAAATTAATATTAATTCATAAATACACAGTGTACGTTTAGTCGTCTTAATCCGGGGTTTTAATTTCCTTTGATATTTTGCCTAAAATACACCACAGAGTAAAAGTATAAAAAGAACAATAAATATGCTTTCTGTTAAGTGCATCTTCCTGCGCCGCATCGGCCCGCGCCTTATCGGCCCGCGCCACATCGGCCCGCGCCACATCTACATCAACTACTGTTTTAAAAAGCCTATAAATAGGAATGGCTTAATGTACTATAAGAATAAATGTTTTCAATTAAAGTAAAGACATGGATATTTATTTTGGTGTATAACGTGTGGTTGAACCTGCAGCACAAGTTGCCTGTGGGGCATTGAAGATTGTTGAAAAGTACAGAAAACTCTCAGGCTTGGGGATGGCAGGGAAAGAGTTAAGTGAGCCAGTAAGTTAACATGTTTTATTAATGAATATTTTGTTCTGTGGAACAGTCCCCTCGGTAAATATTTATCATAGTTTTACATCAGTTGCAGTTTGTGAAGATTTATTTTTTTAGTAAAATGGAAATTAGCCGAAAGCAGTTCAGAGTTCAGTTTATACTAGGGGTGTCAAACATGCGGCCCGGGCAGGCCTGCAAAGCATTTCTAATTTATATTTCTTAATTTACGATAGATATATAGCGTTCTTATAGCTAGAACTACGAGTTCCACAGTCCTTTGCAACAGCAACCTTTCCGACACTGCTCGGCCCTGCTGTGCTGCTGGAGCGAGTGCCAAAGGCTGAGAAGTGCCGACACGCACTAAACTATACAGACTTGACTTGAACAGAGGTCTGATTTGGGAAAAAGGCTTTGGGAAACACGTGGAAGAAAGAAAGGAGACGGTTTTGTGGACGTTAGAGCTGTGCTTAAAGTGGCACTAATGTGGAGCTAACAACAAGAAAACAATTCAGCGATGACAGCTCTGTGAGGAAAGCATCCAAACTAGTGCAAATCTGGACAGCTCATAAGCCACAGGTAAAACCACAGGTCAGAGTGTAATAAAGTATTAACATGACAGAGTGAAGCTGCTGTGAGCTCTGACTGCGTCCACACTAATGAGACTGTGAACGCAAACACAATGCACTTATTTGAATCACTACATAAATAATTTGTCACTAAGATAAGCTTAAACTACAAAAACAGTAAGCTCATATTGAGTTTGAGCAGCAACAGCCAACATGTCTGTGATATCAACATTTCATGTTCATTTCAGAAATCATATCCCATATTCTTGTTCCTGCTGCTAATGCATTAATATAGTCTTTCACCTGCTGCAGATTTGTGCAACAGAGTTCACATATAACTATCACAAGGCTATTTATTTCTTATAGTTTTTATTGTTCTATTTTTTTCGTTAGGTTTGGCCCACGACACAGCCTGAGCGTCAAAATTCAGCCCGCGGCCTAAAATGATTTTGACACCACTGGTTTACATAATAATTTTGCAAAATAAATGGTGTTATGAGGAATTATCATTTGTCAAATCAGTATAATTGTATGCTTGCTTACATTATGGTTGCTAGGTAACATGTATTTCAAACAGCACAAAAGAACAGAACAAAAAAGTATTATTTGACACATTGTAAGGGTGTTCTACCTAAGAGTGTGTTCTAAATATAGACTTAGACTTTCTGTTTTGCCACAGTTACCACAGAGACTGAATGAATGATTGAACTATTATTATGAAGCATCTGCAGATAAGATGATGTTCGTTCACTATTTTGTTTTAATGTAGGTCTAATTCTTTTAAATAAAGCCTGTCAGGCTACATCCCATGATGTCACTGTATCTTAGCATGATGCTGTTATAAAATACATTAAGTGGCCAGTGGTCATTTGACATGATGTGACTGGTGAAATATCTGCTTAAATAAGGTCTATTAAAACGCACAGCAAGAGCGCACGTTCCTATTTGTCATGGATCAGACTTTAAAGGGACAAATTTGATCAAACCTGGAAGTGTGGTCTTATACTAGGCCTAGACAGCCATAGTATGTTTGATTCTGTAACAGTTAACTGTATTTGGTCAAATGTAACTGTTGAAGGCCCAATCACAGCTCTAACCTTCACATGGATCATGTCAAGGATTGGTCCCCCCTCATGTCATTCAAATCTTCTACCACATTACGTTTCTCTCTCTCTGCGCACTCCTGCTACTAGCCGCGCATGGATCAAGTGGTAGCTTTGAAACAGCCAATACATCAATGGAAACAGCACGGAGGGCCGAGATTATGAAACAAACAATTCATAGCTACAGTAACTGTTTAACAAGTTAATTAGTCCTATACATATATTCTTTATATACAAACAGAACTGAAATGTCGCTGCTCTGGGGACAAACTTGTGTGAAATGAAGAGTAAAATGTGTTATTTTAAGCAGAAACTCCTTATTTGTTATTTGTTTATTACTATGAGCAATAACGTTTATTAAAAAAAAGATTTAATATGCTTTTAAATGGTTTACGGCATGTCCAAAAAATATTACCAATTATTCGATTAATCGAAGAAAAGAATCGATAGATTAATCGATTACTAAAATAATCGAAGCCCTACTGTGTTTGTTTGTTATTTATTTTGTGTTGCATTTTAACAGGGTACCCATGAAAAAGAGAACTTGTATCATTGAGTTTTCCCCGTATAAATTCAAATAAATAATAATGTACAACACCAAATACATGCAGATGAACACGCTACAGTCACAGCACATTCATTCATAAAGTTGGTTCTACAATCCATTCACCAGCGTTGCTCAGTTCTGCTCGCATAGTTCAAAGCATTGTAATGTGATAATACATCCACCTGACGCTCAGAGCTCTCCTTGTCCTAGTGTCTACTCTCACCTGCCCTGTTTTTCATGGCAGCGAGAGTGAGCTGAGATGCACGCACAGACGAGGTGCACACTGCTCTATGTATCCGCCGTTTCCTCTATAGAGCAAACACTTCTTCAAAGATGAGGGTAGTGGCTGTAAACAAACGTACAAGAACCTAAGCCTGCATTTGGTGGGAGTTAGTTTCCAAACGTCTGCAAAAATCCTTAAATATAGCTTTAACTTGTTTCTTGTTAATGTCATTTAATCTTTTTGTCTGAGTATATTCTTGGGAAGAAAAAACATTCCCTTCAGCCCAGATACAGAAACTCATGTGAATTCTTACTAAGCCAATCAATTAATATGCAAAAACATCTACCCTGGGGATACAAACCAGCTTTCGTCTCAAACTCACAGTAGAACCCTATCACAGAACAGGACTGATCTACTCAGCCCCAGACCAAACAAGAAGCAGTGCAAAAGCCCTAATTTGTGACAAACTACAGAAATGAGACAATTCAAGTTAAACAAGTTATAGAAAGAAATTGACACAATTGAGTGATCCTCTGCTGAGCCCCCTGAAGTCAGCTTCAGAAGGACCTCCCATCATTAAAGGGCCTATATCAGAGCTGTTAACCTTCTTACAGTGCTATTGGTACCTTGTATATGTGCCCAAAGTGTTTTTTGATTGATTCCAGTCTTTAGCTAGAGAATAGTCTCTATCCTTTCCCTCGGATGAGCAGACCAATGGGGCACGCTTCCCTGTTTCAGCCCCTCCTCCAGGAAGCAGGCTGTACCTGTAACACGCAAATCTCAAACAAAGCCGCCTGCATTTCCAGGTTTGTGTGCAGGTCCAAGATAATGGTGATATTTTATAGTTCTTTTATAGTTCTTTGAAAGGATTGGAGCCAGGATCTTGGGTTCGGTGGATATTTTAAGCATGAACCCTTTTTTGTTTTCGATGTTATATTTTTATCTGTTTCTTTTTCCTGTGGTTCTTGTGCTGTTGTTTTTTTGTCCTCGACCAGAGAGTCCAAAAGCATTCAGAATCTATCAATGGAAAAATCTATACGATCAATCCAATGGCATCAGATTTTTAGAAGTAACATCCTTTAACATAAACAGCATACTGAATCCAATCAAACGATGAAAAAATTTAGCAAAAACGAGGAAAAAAATAGATATTTTTGAAGAGCCATCTGAATAACATTGAGCATCAAAAACTAACCAATTTTTTTTATTGAAAATTGTATTACTCATCATACAGAGGCAAACATAAGAGGGGAGTTGCAATACTGATTTCAAACCAAATAACTTTTGAACAGAGTTTTGAATGTAAGGACAAAGAGGGTTTGACTAAAGCAAGCTTTAATGGAAAGGTTTTTACTCTGCTAAATATGTATGCTCCACCGGGGACTGATATTTCCTTCTATACAGATATTATGGACCTGATTGTAAACCACTCTAAAGGAACCCTAATTTGGAATTTTCGCATCCAACCTACACTGGACGTGTCAAATTGGAGAGACACAAGAGGAACAATAAATAAGAAGTTTAATAAATTAATGAAGAATATAGGACTGATTGACATCTGGAGGGAGATGAACCCTAATGCACGCCAGTATACCCATTTCTCTAATCCACATACAATCCAATCCAGAATAGACTATTACTTTATCTTCAATAAAGATAGATCTAAAATCACAGAGGCAGATATAAGCACAATAGACTTAAGTCATTATGCTCCTATCTACATTGCTGTAGACTTGAAGAAAAGACGGAAAAATACTCTCTGGAGGTTCAATGCCAGTATGCTTAAGGACCGTTTGTTTAAGGGAAAAATGTTAAACGACATTAAGACTTATCTGGAGGGTAATGACAATGGGAAAACTTCCTCTGGGGTACTTCTAAAGCAGTTTTAAGAGCAAAAATGATAGCCATAGCCTCGGCAAAAAAAGAAACAAAGGGAGAAAAAGCTAAATGATCAGCAAGAAAAACTAAAATTGCTGGAGGTAGATCATGCCAAGAAGGGGAGTCCTCAAATGCTACATGAAATTAAAACGATAAGAGGAGAAATTAACAACCTGCCCTGACAGGAAATAGTTAAGAAAATGCTCTTTACGAAACAAAGATATTATGAGAGTAGGGATGTCACGATTAACAATTTTTTCAATCATCGCGATTATTTATGGCCACGATAGGTTATTCATGTGGTTTTTGGAATCTGCGGTTAACTGCAGAAATGTCTCCAGGCACACGAGTCACGGCAGTGTGCGCACACGTGCAGCCCAGCATGTCAACAAGACTGGGTAAACGCGCTGAACGACCGGTCCGTTACACACGGAGTGTACATGTCACGGCGGCGTGCGCAGACGTGGATGTGTGTGTGTGGGTGCGCCTGATCTGTTTAGAATGATTGTCTGTCGAACATTAGAGCGAGAGGAAGAGAGGAGGAGACAGGTAGTTCCAGAACGTAATCTTACCTGTAAACTCTGTTTTATTCTTCACAAGTCTGTTAGTTGTTGGCGTGAGCCAAAGGAAAGCGGCTTTCTCGTACTGTCAAACCCCGTCCCCGAGCGTTACCATGGAGCTCACTCATAAATGATCATGCTTAAAAGAGCTACAATGAGGGGCCAATAAGCATACATTTATATTATTTAATCCATTTGTGGCCATTATATTTTATTTTATTGATATGCTGTATTAAAGGGTAGGAAAGTTGAGTGTTTCCAAATTTTCCCAAAAAATACTAAATAAAGGTTTCCTTTCTTTTTGCTGATAATCGGGAATAATTGTAAAATCGTGATATTTTTCCTCATGATAATCGTGACACTAAAATTATAATCGTGACATCCCTATATGAGAGTGGATAACAAAAATGTCTAGATTATCATCTTGGAGATTTAGAAAACAACAAGCTGAAAGAACTATTTTTAAAAGATGGGACAGGCAAAGTAATGCAATCTTAACTGAACAAGACAAAATTCAATCAGCTTTTGAATCCCTCTATAAAAAAAAATTCACTAAAATTTTAGGAGATAAGGAGGATGATATAAATTTCTTTTTTGACACGCTCAACTTGCCTGTTATGTCAGAAGAGCTAAATAAAAAAGGAACTGAAATAACAGTATATACAAACTGCAATCAAGGGATTAAAGAACAATAAATCTCCAGGGTGTGATGGGTTCACCGCAGAGTGGTATAAAGCTCTAAAAGAAACACATCCCTTTGCTTTCAACAACGTTTAACCGGGTCATAATATCTCTAACACCTAAAGAGTGGAAGGATTGACTCAATTATGCCTCTTAAAGAACCATTTCTATTCTGTATGTGACTATTGTATGTACACCTCAATTATGTCCAAAAGAATGGAACAAATACTCCCAAACTTAATCCACAATGATCAGACAGGATTCATTAACAGACGACAGACACAAGATAACATAAGACGATCCCTACATATAATGAATACACAAAAACAACAAAACAAAGCCGTAATAATTAGTTTGGAAGCTGAGAAGGCTTTTGATTCTGTTAGCTGGTCATATTTATTTAAAGTGCTAAACAAATTTCATTATAAATATTACTGGAGCTCTTTACGATGGTCCAACATCGAGAATTCAAATCAATGGTCACCTGACAGATCCACTGACTCTGGAGGGGTGAGACAGGGCTGTGTCTCTTAGATATTTGGGTGTGGTCCTTTTGGAGATTTTTGGAGAAAAATGATACCCTTCATTTTGCTAATATAAAAAAAGACCTTAAAAAATAGACGAGTGAGTGGAATGATGAGTGGAATAAAACAATCTCAAGATTTCCGTGGCAAGGCAATTGCACCCGATTCCAAACTCTACAACTATCAAAACAAAAAATAGGATGGGGGTTTACCTTGACCGACAAATGACTTTGTTTCAGCTCAAATCAGATCATTGCTGTACTGGTGTGACTCCGAATATGAGAGTAATGTTTTGCTGTTCCTGTGCAGGCCTTAATGGGGGATGACAAACGGTTGGGTCATTTGGGGGAACCGGAGAATCCTTGGGTAAAATCTGTGCTTGCAACTTGGAAAGACCTAATCAAAACATATAACCTAAACAAAGATGTTAAAATCTTAAACTGGTTGGCTTATGATCAGAGTTTTGCTCCTAACAGCCCAGATTTGAGATTAAAAGTCTGGATAACAAAAGGTATAAAAGGTTTTTACCAGAGTATGAAAGAAAAAGAAAACGCTTTAATATGTTGAAATAATCCTTTGGCTTGTAGAAACAAGACCTTTATAGATATTTACACGCAAGGAGTTATTATAACCAAGGAATTAAACAAAGTAATAGTCATTTTAACTCACTGACCAACATTTTTATCAAGGCTAAAAATCATGCATCAATGCATTGCTTATCTGGACAGCTACTTTACAAAATATATTAAAAAGAAATGGGAGAGAGAAGGTAATTTAACTAACAGACGAAGAGTTGAAAAATGTGAGTAAATCCCAATGGAGGACCACAAAATCACATGTCTGGAGCGAATTTTTCAGGAAAAATGAGTCACGTTTTTTCATAACACCATGTCAAAGTACCCATTATTCACAGGGAAATGCTAACTGATGGAGAAACTGTTTCATCCAGGAAGCAAACCACTATCACATGTTTTGGGACTGTCCTGTTGCTCAAAAATATTGGACTTAAATTAACAATGCACTACAGATTGTTTTTGACACTGCCATCCCTCTCAATTTTAGAATTCTCTATGTATCTGGGCCCCAAAACTCCTGCAATGAACACAATAAATGGATACATATGGAAGATACAAGGCAAAAAAGGCCATCACAAAAAAAATGTATGAGCCAAACCTCACCAATGATTAAGAACTGGACTGACATTGTACAGACATCAGACCAACTGACATTCACACTTAATAAGGAAATGGACAAATATGGCAAACTTTTGACTAAATGGGACTTTCATGTGCTGGGATTTTTATTTTTTTCTCTGGTTGATGTCTACTTGTGTTCTTGTTTTGATTTTCGCTCTCTGATCGTATTGTTTTCTGTTTTCTTTCTATGTTTATTTTTTAAACTGAGGGGGTTCTATGTTTATTTTTTAAACATGAGGGGGGAATATATATATATACATATATATATGTGTGTGTGTGTGTGTGTGTGTGTGTGTGTGTGTATATATATATATATATATAGTCAATGAACAGATTTTCTCTCCCCTACTTTATATTGCACGTCTATTCATAATAAAATATTATTAGGCACTATATAGGCAGGCCTGTTATATAGGCCTATATAGTGTTAATAGTATGTTTAGGGTGCATGTACCTTTGGAAATAATGACGGTGCATTAAACCATCCTTGGAGGAAAATGCAACCCCCTATGAGGCTATCCCTTTAAAAGATTCTGGGAAGAGCACTTCTTGTCAGAAAAATTGCAGTTAGATATTCTTCCCAAATCGTGTAGCCTTAAGTCAGACATTATTATGTAGACTAAAACCAACCAAACTGTGATAAAACATGTCTTTAAGCATATTAGTTGATTGTATTATCAAGATGCAGAAATATACCTTTATTTGAACATTTCCAACCTATCTTTTTCATTTTCACTTTTAGTTTGCTCTTTTTGTAGAACGTTTTACTATAAACTATATACTCGATATTCAAATGTTGCATCTGTAAAACAACATTCATGATATTATCTAAATTTCAATATATTACCCACCTCTACTACACTGTGCCTTAGCCCTTCAAGCAGAAGCCAACAACACCAGATAGCATGTTACTACAAAATAAGAAGCAACGTTAGCCTACTACAGAGCAATAACATCTCAGCCAACTACAAAGTATTAAAATCTCATAATAAAGCCATCTAAACCACATTGGAGATGAGTGTTCCTCTATGCCATCTAAAAACACACACACCAATATTTTCTAACGTTGAAATGCGACAGCTTCATGCTGCAGACACATCCAGTCTGCCCTTCACTCCAGCACAGAAAGTTGCATATTCAGGTCACGGTATTCTTATTATTCTTAAAATGTGTCGTCTAAAGTCGTTTTTGCGCTTTACACAGAGATCTGACTAAGTAACGCGTATTTCTTTTTCCTTTCTCTTGCCTATTCGAAATAGGCTACAGGCGGATGCCACACCCAGAGATGCAAATATGGATTATTTGCTAAAACTGAAAAGGATAACGATGTGGATAGTGCAACAACGGCTGGGCAGTGGCATGTGCAGAGCTGATGCGGAGAATCCTGCTGAACACTGGGGATGCGCGAAAAGTTAAAGGCAGAGCATTTGAAGCGCATAATTCTACACAAAATACAAACATTCAATTTACCTTGCTATTATGAAACGTGATTCATCAGAACATGAACATGCTAATGCCGCTAGCTTTCTCCTCCCTCGTCTGTGGATGAGTCGGGTTAGTGTTGAACAAAGGGAGAGAGCACACAGCACAGGAAGGACCACGTAGTGCTAGCACGCATGCGGTTTAAAGAGCGGTCTGGGCCTTTCCCAAACACTCCCTCCTCCCCTCTCACTTACTACATTATGTCTGTCCGCGTAGCTGAGCAGAGAGCTCCGTTCGTCACAGCGCAGCGTCCAGAGCTGTCGAGCTGTGCGCCAGGGACGTCACTAGACCTTTAGCAAGGCCTGGGCTGGTCATCTGGAGCACAGGGAGTTTGTCCGGTGGGCCGCAATACTTTAGGGCCGGAGCACTTTTGGGCCGGGTCAATCAGGACTGCACAACACTGTCCTGATGTTATGTTTCAGCGGCCCGGTCTCAGTCAACTCTCTCTTCCTTGTAGTCCCGGAGCCAGCCCCCTCCTACGTAATTTGATATAGATATATTTTTCCCTTCCTTTTTCTTACTATTATTATTCATTAGGGTATTACAAATTCAAGTCTTTTGTTTCAACTTGCCTAGGACCCCCAAACCTCTTTTTTGGACAAAACCAAACCATGAGTAAAATTGATGCTGCATGTACATACAGCGAAATTCAATTGAAATTTGGAACAAGGAATAATGATATGATAAGGAATACAGCAATTTAGTAGTGGTAGTGGACCGATAAGGCTGTGGAGGAGCTACGTGCGTGTTTGGACATTACAGACTGGGAGGTCTTCTGAGCTGCCACAGATAGTTTGGATGAGTACACGGACACTGTGACGTCATACATTCAATTCTGTGAGGACAGCATTATACCAACACAAACCAAAGTCACTTTCAACAATGACAAACCCTGGTTCACTCCAAAACTGAGGCAGTTAAGGCAGCAGAAGGAGGCAGCGCACAGGGCTGGAGGGCAGGGGCGCTACAAAGATGCAAAGTATGGATTTAGCAAAGAGGTTTCTCGAGCGAGATCACAGTACAATACGCGTCTGAAGCAGCGCGGTGGCCACCTCCGCCAACCCAAACCTGGTCCCCCCCACCTCCCCCACCACCCTCTCAGTTCAGGAACAGGATGTTCACAGGCTATTTCGGAAATCCAACCCCCGAAAAGCTGCTGGACCAGATGGCGTCTCTCCCGCTACATTGAGACATTGCGCAGGAGAGTTAACTCCCGTCTTCACAGACATTTTTTTAACACCTCCCTGGGGTCATGCCATGTCCCAGCCTGCTTCAAGTCTGCCATCATTGTCCCTGTCCCCAAAAAGCCCCGGATCACTGGACTTAATGACTACAGGCCTGTGGCGCTGACGTCTGTAGTCATGAAGTCAATTGAACGCCTGGTCTTGCCCCACCTCAAGTCCTTCACCTCCTCCTGCTGGACCCCCTGCAGTTCGCTTACAGAGCCAACAGGTCTGTAGACGACACAATCAACCTGGCACTCCACGTCATCCTGCAGCATCTGGACTCCCGGAACCTACGCCAGGATCCTGTTTGTGGACTTCAGCTCTGCTTTCAACACCATCCTCCCTGCTCTGCTCCAGGACAAGCCTCTCCAGCTCAACGTGCCCGACTCCACCTGCAGGTGGATCACTGACTTCCTGACGGATCAGAGGCAGTGCGTGCGGCTGAGGAAGAATGTCTCAGACACTCGGACTATCAGCACCGGTGCACCACAGGGCTGTGTACTTTCCCCTCTGCTCTCCCTGTACACAAACTGCTGCACCTCCAGCCACGACTCCGTAAAACTCATCAAGTTTGCGGACGATACCACTCTCATCGGGCTCATCTCGGACGGGGATGAGTCCGTCTACAGGAGGGAGGTGGACCGGCTTGGTGTCCTGGTGCAGCGGTAACAATCTGGAGTTCAATGCCCAGAAGACAGTGGAGATGATCGTGGACTTCAGGAAAGCCACAGCCCCCAGCCCCCCCTCGTCATGACAGACTCCCCCATCACCACCGTGGTACTCCTTCCGCTTCCTGGGCACCACCATCACCCAGGACCTCAAGTGGGAGCCCTCCATCAGCTCCCTCATCAAGAAGGCCCAGCAAAGGATGTACTTTCTGCGGCAGCTGAGGAAAGCCAAGCTGCCAGTGCAGATGATGGTGCAGTTTTACACGGCCATCATTGAGTCCATCCTCACCTCCTCCATCACCGTGTGGTACGCTGGAGCCACAGCCAGGGACAAACAGAGACTACAGCGCATTGTGCGTTCTGCTGAGAAGGTGATCGGCTGCAGACTTCCATCTCTGCAGGACCTGTACGTCTCCAGGGCTCTGGGACGAGCAGGTCGGATCAAGCTGACCCTTCTCACCCTGGAAATGGTCTATTTGAACCACTCCCCTCAGGCAGGAGGCTACGGTCCAGACCAGAGCCTCCCGCCACAAGAATTGTTTCTTTCCCTCTGCCGTTGGACTCATGAACACTTCTAAACACCTGCCACTTTAACTACAACTATTAACCACTCACTGCACTGTCACTTTCTGCACTCAAACTGTAAATCTAACTGTAACTCTTGTGTACATAGAAATGCCTTATTTTTATTTTTATTTTATAGTAATTTTTAAATTGTTTCTTAATGCATGCCCTTTTTGATTGAATATATGTTGTTTTATTATTGCTCAGTGTTCTATGTTGCACCTTAATGCCGAGACAAGTTCCTGTGTTTGTGAATTTTTTTCATTGACAATGGCAATAAACTCTTTCTGATTCTGATTCTGATTCTGATTCTGATTCTGAATTTCTGAATATCATTAGACAATTTACTGAAAAAAATTGTGCAGATTGACTTGAATTGTAATGGCAAACCAACCAGACATTGTGGTGGATAAACAGCAGAGGAAAGCCATTGTGGTTGACATGGCGATACCAAGTGATGGCAACATCAGGAAAAAGGAACACGAGAAACTGGAGAAATACCAAGGGCTCAGAGAGAAGGGCTGGAGAAGGTGTGGAAGGTGAAGGCGAAAGTGGTGCCTGTGGTCATCGGAGCACTCGGGGCAGTGACCCCCAAACTGGAGGAGGGGCTACAATGCTGAAGGAGGGGCTACAACAGATCCCTGGAAAAACATCAGACATCTCAGTCCAGAAAAGTGCAGTGCTTGGAACAGCAAAGATACAGCGCAGAACCCTCAAGCTCCCAGGCCACTGGTAGAGGAGCCAGGCTTAGATAAAGGGGACGAGACCACCCGCGGAGGGTGAGAAGGGAATTTTATATAATAGTGTTTCTTTTTTCATCTTTAAAAATGTAAAAACAACAAAAACAAACACGCGACCAGAGAAAAACAAATTGGGTAAAATTTTAAATAAGAATTTAGGAAAGTAAGGCATCCAAAGAAAAAGAAAGTTAAGGCACACAAGGTCAAAAATAAAAGTCAAATTTGTACATTTTCAAGTCGAGTCCATATGTGTTTTTATTTCCATTTTCCATATGTCCCTTATGGTGTTGGTTTAGTCCTTAATTGTCAGCGCTGTTTTTGTCATCCATTTTTTGTGATGTTTTTTTTCTCAGCTGCCAGAAATATGTGATACATGGCTTTGAGGCCCAAATACATAGTTCTGAAATAGAGCGGGATGGTGGTGTCAAAAACTTTTGTCCAATATTTTTTGTGCAACAGGACAGTCCCAGAACACAAGCTAATGGTGTGCCCCCTGGCAACCACAATTTTTCCAACATTTAGCCTTTCCCTGTGTATAATGAGCATTTTGACAATGGGTCACATTCTTTCAACAGAATTCCTTTCAAACATGCAACTTTGTGGTCCTCCATTGTGAATTACATACATTTTCCTACTCCTCATCCATCAAAACAAATTCTTAACTTCCCCCTCCTTTTTCCATTAACTGTTAATTTATTTAGTAGATTGTAAAACATCAATAATCCAGGTCATTAATACATTTATATGTTAGATATTATTCCCCCCTTAAAATTTCTGAGTTATATGCCTTTATAAACATTTCAGTCAGAGGGTTATAAAAATCCTTTTTGATTATAGTAACACCTTATTTGTAAGGTTAATATACATATAAAATGCATATACACGCTAATATACAAAACACACAACAAAGAACATAGAACACAACCAGAGAGCAATATACAAAACAAAAAGAACACAAGTAGCACAGGACAGAAACAGAAACAAAATCAAGGCACACAAATATTTAGTCAATTTCCAGATTGTGTCTGAATTTTATTTTTTTTCCATTTTCTGTATGTCCATTATAATGTCCGTCCAGTCCTTAATTGTAGGTGCAGTTTGTGTCATCCATTTTGTGATGGCCTTTTTCCTGCCGCCAAAAGTATGCTCCAAATATATCCATTGATTGTGTCCATAGCCGGAGGTTTAAGGCCAAAGTACAGTACATAGTTCTGCAATCAAATGGAATGGCAATGTCAAAAATAGTTTGCAGCTCTTTGTTGATTTTGGTCCAATATTTCTGAGCAGGAAGACAGTCCCAAAAAACATGGAAATGGCTTGCTTCCTGGCAACCACAGTTTCTCCAACAGTTAGACTCTCCCCGTGAATAATGAGCACCCCGGCATGGTGTTATGAACAAACATGTAACACTTTCCCAACAGAATTCCCTCCACACATGTGATTCTCCATTGGGATGTACATATATTTTCCCTTTCTTCATCAGTCAAAACAAAATTACCCTCTCTGTCCCATTTAAGACATTATGCAGTCACTATTAGTTCTAGAAGATCTTTATAATTATAGAAACACGTTTTTTGGACCGTTCCACAGGTCGAATTTCTTGTCTGATTATCCTCATTCAAGGTTCTTTTTGTATTTTTTGTGTGATTCCTGCTATTACTTATGGTATTCCTTGGTATCTTTTGGGATTTCGTCAAAGTTGCAATTTTTCCTATCTTATAGAGTGGTGGAATAGTAGTAGTAGTTAGTTCTAGAACTACTTTGTAGTTCTGTTGTTGTTGTTGTTGTGTTACTTTTAATGGCGGTTGACAACCAACTGAAAAGGTGTATTTATCTCCACCTACTGTAGTTGCATGTCTTCAAAGTATGTGTTTTACGCTGTACTGTAGAGGTGAGGATAGAGAGAGGTGCCCAGCAAAGAGCTTTAAGAGCAGAGTGATGGCTCTACACTGTTTACCTTAGTGGGGAAGAAAATAACCACATAACATTTGATTGTATTCATTATTCTATTACTTATAATTTGTGTTATTTATGCCCATGAAGGTTGTTTTATTATGATTATCTTGTCCATGTAGGGATAGTAAAATGACTCCAGCGTACTAGTTTTGAAGTTTATTCTTTACGATTCGGTCATTCGCAGATTGCAGTAGACCTCGCCCTTAGTTCGCTTTACTCCACCTCTTATGTTGGCATAATCACGCCACTTGTCTAGAATTCCACCCCCTGCGCTGTCATCAATTGGTGTGAGGTGTGATGAAATGAGCTATGCTGCGGCCATGTCAAGGCTACCTCCGGGGGCAAAATATGGCCCTAGACCTTTTAAAATCCAGACCTTAATTCTCAAATCTGTGCTGTTTGGTGTAAAACATTGATCATATGCCACCCAATTTAACATGTTAACATCTTTGTTTAGTTTGTATGTTTTGATTGGCTCCTTCCTTGTTTTATGAACAGATTTGCATGTGTGTACGTGTGTGTGTGTGTGTGTGTGTGTGTGTGTGTGTGTGTGCATGTATGTGTATTTCAATTCAATGCAATACAATTTATTTTTGTTACGCCCAAAATCACAACAGTAGTTGCCTCGAGGGGCTACAGTGGAAAAAAACAAAATAAACAATGTTCATAGGGACTTGGAAATGTCCCAGCGTCCTGTGTCCTCAGACAGGATGCATTCAAACAGAGTAAAAATGTGTTATGTTATTGTTACCATCATCATAACGCTACCATATATTGTCGCACATGGAGATGTAGTCATTTTGTTAATATAGCAATCATTATATACATTTTATATATATATATATATATATACACACACACACACACACACAGACACACATATACATATATATATATAAGGTATATATTATTTTCCTTCATTTCTTTTTATTTGATTAGCCAATTTTCCGGATTCATTGCTGTGGTGAAAAGTCTTGTGACAAAGTCTTTGAATTGGTTTATTTTGTTTCTCATTTCATTAGGCAAGAATTTATTTTTTCTGAGTTCTTTATGAATGGTTTCTAATGGATTATTTACATGTAAAATTTCCTTTTATTTTTTCTTCCAGTTGGACTTTTTATGGATTGAGTATGAAATATTTGCTGCTTTCCATGTTTCCCAGAGTAATGAGGCTGATGACCCTGGAGAGTCATTTATTTCAAGGAAGGATGTCCACTCTCTCTTGAAGTGGCTGTCAAACTCTGGAGCGTTTAATAGAGACGTGTTGAAACGCCATCTGGTGGGGTGCTTCTGTATTGCAAGTATGTTCCACGTGAGAGCTACTGGTGAGTGGTCACTAATATTGATGGGGTGAATTTTTGTTTCTATGATATTTGGTATGATTTAATTACTGGGTGGAATGCGATCAATATGAGAGTAGTTTTGGTGGACATTGCAGTAAAAAGTATATTCTCTGGCAAGTGGATGCTGTAGCCTCCAAACATTGCCATGACCAAATTCACTCATTTTATTGTTTTTGAGGATTGCCAGTATGTTTCGACCGGATTGATAACAGTGTTATAATCTCCCCTCATAATAATAGGGCTGCTGGAAAGGTCTGAGAGAGAGGAGAAGAAATTTGAAGAAAAAGAGGAGTCATCAGAGTTAGGACCAGAGATGTTGCCAATTGTAATTGGCATATTGTTTATTGAAATGTTAATGATTATGAAACGGCCTCTTGGCTCTGAAATGGTTTTATGTTTTTGTTTGAGTTATAGTAGGGGGAAAAACAGTGGTTAAAATATTTAGTTTTTGTGTGTGTGTGTGTGTGTGTGTGTGTGTGTGTGTGTGTGTGTGTGTGTGAGTGTGTGTTTGTGCGTGTGAGTGTGTGTTTGTGCGTGTGCTCCTACAAGGCTACATTCCGAATGACAAACAATGCAGACAAACATAGACATTCAACGAAATGTGTAAACAGTGAGCAAAAGACTAATTCTGTGCATTTAATGTGTGTGTGTGTGTGAGAGAGAGAGAGAGAGAGATAGAGAGAGAGAGAGAGAGAGAGAGAGAAAGCTACAGTGAGAGGAAAGAGATGTAATGTACAGTATATCATCATTGCAGTTAATAAAGCCAGGGAATGGTGTCTTTGTCTCTGAATAACTGTCCATCAATGTTTTGTGGATGGGAAAGAGTATCACTTGCAGATCTCTTGTGGAAATCGGCTGTTGAGTCCGTAATGAGTCCCTCTAGCTGCCTGCCTTATCACTGAACCTGTTCTTTTTATTTGAAATGTTCGGATTTGACAATGATGGGTCTGGGTCGGGTGGAGTTGGAAATTTTCTGTCCTAAACGGTGTACGTGGTAGAAGATGTTGTGCTCGACAGTTCCTGGTGTAAGTTTGAGCTGATTAACCATGAAGTCTATTCTCTGAGCCAAAGGGAGCCAGTGCAGAGACCTAAGCACAGGACTAATGTGATGGTACTTCCTGGTTCTAGTCAGGACCTGAGCAGCAGCGTTCTGGATGCACTGCAGCTTTCACAGCTCGTTTGGAGAGGCCAGTGAGCAGGGCGTTGCAGTAGTCTAATCTACTGTAGATAAACGCATGGACAAGTCTCTCTAAATTTGGTTTAGACACTATACTTTTGATTTTGACAATGTTTTTTAGATGGTAAAAGGCTGCTGATGTTATTGATTTGACGTGGCTGTTAAAATTCAAGTCTGTATCCATTATTACCCCGGGGGGGGGGGGGGGCAGATTTCTAACTGCGGGGGGGGGGGGGAGGGGGGCGAGGTGAGGGGGGGTAGGGGTGGGGGGGGGGGGCGGGGGGGGGGCGGTGTAGGTTTTAGAGCGAGACTCTGAAGGTGACCGCTAACACTTTCCCTTTGTTTCTGTGGGCCAATGAAGATGATTTCAGTCTTGTCTGAGTTCAGCTGGAGAAAGTTGTTTTGCTTCCACACACTGATCTGTTGGATGCAGTGACAGAGTGAATCCACTGGTCCATATTCACCTGCCGTCAGTGAAACATAGATCTGAGTGTCGTCTGCGTAATTGTGATAGGACACATTTTCGCAGCGTATCAACTGACCTAACGGCAGCATGTAGAGGTTGAACAGAAGGGGTCCCCAGGAATGACCCGTGGGGCACCCCACAGGTCAGGGGCATGTGGTCTGAAACACCAGAAGCAGAATCAGAATCAGTAAAGTTTTATTGCCATTGTCAATGAACAAAATTCACAGACATAGGAACTTGTTTCGGCATTAAGGTGCAACATACAACAATGAACAATAATTAAATAACACATGAAATCAAAAGGGCATGCATTAAAGATTTTTTTTTAATGTATAATAGGTTCAAATAAAGATAGGCTTTCTATGTACACAAAAATGTACAGTTAAATTTACAGATGTAGAGCAGAAAGATTGATTCAATTGTTGTTAAAGTGGCAGGTGTTTAGAAGTGTTCATGAGTCCAACGGTAGAGTGAAAGAAACTGGTGGTTAGAGGAGGGTTCTGGTGGTGGGAGGTTCTGGTCCGGATGGACCGTAGCCTCCTGCCTGAGGGAAGTGGTTCAAATAGTCCCATGTCCAGGGTGAGAAGGGTCAGCTGTGATCCGACCTGCTCGTCCCAGAGCCCTGGAGAGGTACAGGTCCTGCAGAGATGGAGGTTTGCAGCCGATCACCTTCTCAGCAGAACGCACATTGCGCTGCAGTCTCTGTTTGTCACTGGCTGTGGCTCCAGCATACCACACGGTGATGGAGGAGGTGAGGATGGACTCAATGATGGCCGTGAAAAACTGTACCATCATCTGCTCTGACAGCTTGGCTTTCCTCAGCTGCCACAGGAAGTGCTGGGCCTTCTTGATGAGGGAGCTGATGGTGGGTTCCCATTTGAAGTCCTGGGTGATGGTGGTGCCACGGAAGTGGAAGGAGTCCACGGTGGCGATGTGGGAGTATGTCATGGTGAGGGGGGGCGGAGGGCTGTGACTTTCTTGAAGTCCACAATTATCTTCACTGTCTTCTGGGCATTGAACTCCAGGTTGTTACCACTGCACCAGAACACCAGCCGGTACACCTCCCTCCTGTAGACAGACTCATACCTGTCCGAGATGAGGGTGGTGTCGACCGCAAACTTGATTAGTTTTACGGAGTCGTGGCTGGAGTTTGTGCACGTTGAGCTGGGAGAGCTTCTCCTGGAGGGACAGGTGAGGATGGTGTTGAATGCAGAGCTGAAGTCCACAAACAGGATCCTAGCATAGGTTTCCGGGAGTCCAGATGCTGCAAGATGAAGTGGAGTGCCAGGTTGATGGCATCGTCTACAGACCTGTTGGCTCTGAAGGCGAACTGCAGGGGGTCCGGCAGGGAGGAGGTGAAGGACTTGAGGTGGGGCAAGACCAGGCGCTCAAATGACTTTATGACAACAGACGTCAGCGCCACAGGCCAGTAGTCATTAAGTCCAGTGATCCAGGGCTTCTTGGGGACAGTGTCCTCAAACTTGGAGTAGTGTCCTCAAACTTGGAGTAGAAGGAGTTGTGTTGCCCAGCCAATTTCCGATCGTCTGCAGTGTGGGGGGCTCTGGGCTCGTAGTTGGTGAGAAGCCGGAGCCCACTCCACACAGAAGCGGGGTTGTTAGAGTACTGCCTCCTCAGATGCGTATTATACTGTGATATAGCTCTCGACACCTCTTTGCTAAATCCATACTTCGCATCTTTGTAGCGCTCTATGTCACCTCTATTGCGCTCTATTGCCTTAACTGATTCCTTCCAGTTGGACTTTTGTGTTTCAGTTAGTGTTTTAAGCATTTGTAATAATGTCCTGTTTATGACCATTCCCCATTGGGTGATAGGGCGTTGTTCTAGAGCCGGCCATGCCACTGAGTTTTCTTGAGCTGAGCGAATAACTGATTTTCAAATTCAACGCCTTGGTCATGGTGATGCGAGAAGGAAATCCAAATTTCAGGGCATAGTCATTGAATACAAGGAGTAGCAGTGCTGGACAATCCGGTTTGTATCCTACTCTGTGAAAGCCCTGCCCACAGGACGGGACTCCTGATAATGGGCCATCAAAACCAAATGGGATGACCCTATTGTTCACTGACTTTGGCTCCCTCTTTCCTGAGAACCTTTATTAGGATCCGAATGCCTCGGGCGTCTCCAGGGTTTCAGCAAACCATTATAAACAACTGGAAGGTTGACTCTTAAACCTCCATTACGATTAAAGGAAGGATTCTCTTTTTTAATAAAGATTGCCTCCTTAACTCCACTTTCAAACCATCTTTTCTGCTTGCTCAGAATCTCCACCTTACTGTCTTCAATAGAGTGGTTTGTGGCTTATTTTATTGTCCAAAAAGATTCAGTTATAGTCATCTGGACTCTGTTTTAGAAAAACAGAACGTTTCCACTCTCATCCAAGAGTCATTCTCAATCTGTGAAACAAGTGTGAGAACTCTGGTTTTATATCCTACTCAGTGAAAGCCCTGCCCACAGGGCAGTACCTCCTGATAATGGGCCATTGAAACTCCCTGAGATGGTCCATTAACATCCTATTGTACACTGACTTTTGCTCCATCCTCATTGAGTACCTGATTAGCATCAGAATGCCCCTGGCGTCTCCAGGGTTTCAGCAGACCATTATAAACAACGGGAAGGTTGAATCTTAAACCTCCATTACGATTTAAGGAAGGATTCTCTTTTTTAACAAAGATTGCCTCCTTAACCCCTCTTTCAAACCATCTTTTCTCCCTGCTCAGAATCTCCACCTCACTGTCTTCAATAGAGTGGTTTGCCTTCTGTGCTGGTAAAGCCTCTTATGAAGTGGCTGTTTAGTCTCCCCTATGTACCGCTTTTTACAACTTTCTTCACTGCATTGGATAGAATGCACTACATTGATCTACTTTTGTGTAGGCATCTTGTCCTGAGGGTGAACCAGTTTTTGTCTTAAAGTGTTGCCTGGTTTGAAATAAACAGGGACTTCGTGTTGTCCAAAAAATGTTTACAGTTTTTCCAACAGTGCAGAGACGTAAGGGATAGAAACATCCTTTTTTATTGGTTCTGTTTCCCTTTCGTCCTGCTTTTTGGTTGTCTTCACTTCATCAAGAGCCCAAGCCGGGTATCCACAGGCTGAGAGAGCATTCCGGACTTGTTTTGCCCTCTGAGCTGGTGGGCACCTCTTGTTGTAGTGTTTTGATCACTCCCAGCTTATACTGTAGTGGGTTGTTAGAGCCAAAGAGCAGGTACTGATCCGTGTGTGTGTCCGTGACCAGAACAATGCAAGTTTGACACATGTGGTCTATCGGGACCGACTCGCTGAGCCACGTCTCTGTGAAGCACAAAACAAGAGTGGAAGAAAAGTCTCTGTTCCGTCTCATCAGCAGCGCCAGTTCATCCAGTTTGGTGGAAAGTGAGAGAACATTAGAGAGGAAAAGTGAGAGAACAGTAGAGAGGAAAATCCCCGTGCACCATGTTTCCTAAGGCACACGTTTTCCCCGCCAGCATCATTTCACTCTTTTGGCCAAAAAAGGACTAATTCCGCAGCAGATGCTAAAAAAACTGGAACTAGATCCGTTGGAGTTGTAGTTCTGATGACCTTTGCGGGTGTAAGAGCATGCTGACACACGATTTACGCACACAAACAGACAAAACAAAGTGCACCAAAACAGCAGGGAGGCCAAACGCGAAGCCATCTTGGATTTTATCACAGTTACCAATTTCAACAAAGTACTTCCTGTCTTGCAGATAGGACCTTAACCAAGTTAGGGCAGTGTCAGTAATGCCCACCCAGTCCTCTAGTCTCTGTAAGAGGATCCCATGATCGACAGTGTCAAAAGCAGCACTCAGATCGAACAGAATTAAGACTGAGGCTTTGCCCATGTCAGTGTTTAGGTCACGGCTATTCAACATCAGGCCTGGGGGCCAAATCAGGCCCTCCAAGTGATTTAATCCAGCCCACGACCCATCTTCCAAATATTAACACAGACCAAAAATCTTGTTTACTGGTTTATTTCTGGGTTAGTTCTACTTTAGACCGGGTTTGGTCTGGTTTAGTCCCTGTTTAACTCAGCTTTAGACTTTGATTCAGGGTTAGTCTTGGTTCAGACCTGATTGGTACTAGTCTTGTTCTAGTTTAATTCTGGTTCAGTATTGGATGGGCAATTTTGCATTTTATCAAGCACGTCGACTGCACCCACGTACGCAATCAGCTGTTTAACTCTTCGATGTGTGGCCAAAACATAAGGAAGGAGTGACGTTATCGCAGAAATAGTGACACTGGGAAAATGCGTTTTCATTTTTTCATGCATCAAGTGACTTATCGCACCATCCCCTATCAGGGCAGACCCTTTGCCCTTGACGTTTGACACAGATTCTCTCACTGGCATTTTGGCCTCGTATATTATTTATTTCATTTTTCCTTTGTTCATTTACTTCAGTCTCTGAAAGTGGTAAAAATCAGTTTGGTCTTCAGATAGTTTTGGGAACGACATAGAGTCACTCCCGTCTAAGTTGAAAGTAGCAGTTTTTATTGAAAGAATGTTGGACATCTTACCACTGGATGGCACTGGAATTTTATCGTGTAGTCCTTTTTCAGATTCTGAAGAATATCTGTGCTTGTAGTTCATGAACTTCTTGTTGATATTTCCGACAGCGGGCTCGTCAGATATGTTGTTAAAACTGTAAAAATGTTCTTACAATCCTTGGTTTACTTAAAAAAGTCTAAATGAAAGATTTTTGGAAGACAGACGCTGATTCAAAAATCAAAATAAATAGCAAAATAAACAAGGAAAGCAGCTATAGCAAGCTGGAGCAAGCAGGAAAGCATCTGCACATATAAAAACTGTGATGTAGGGTTGATAGATATCTGGAGAGAGATTAATCCTAATGTCTGCCAATATACACATTCTTATAACCCACATAAGATCTACACTAGAATAGACTACTTTTTTATTTTCAACAAAGATATGTCCAAAATGACAGCGTTGGACATAGGAACAATAGATTTGAGTGATCATTGCTCCTATTTACACCACTGTAAATCTGTAACAGAAACAAAAAAACACACTTTGGAGATGTAATGCTAGTCTAATCAATGACCCACAATTTGTAAAAATGATGACAAAGGACTTTGAGATGTAGTAGAGGAGTGAAGTCTCTACACCCATTCTCTGTTATGCAGCAAAGGGAGTTTTGAGGGGCAATGTAATTCCTGTCACCTCGGCCAAAAAGAAACAAAGGCAAAAAAAATTAACAATTTACAGAACAAACTAAAGCTGCTGGAGGCTAAGCATGCCAGAAACAAGGATCTTCAAATGCTACAGCAAATAAAAAAAGATAATGGGTGAGATTAATGACCTAGCCTCACAGGAAATAAAATAAACAAAATAAATAAAAGATTAGAAAACAACAAGCAGAAAGAACTATTTTTTTAATTTAAAGATAAGCAGAATCACATAATCTTAACCAAACAAGACCAAATAAAATCATCATTTGAACGTTTCACCGAAATATCAGGAAACAAAGAACCACAATCTTTTTTGGACACTCTAAATTTACCTCCAATGACAGAAGAGCAAAACAAAAAAGTCGGTGCTGAAATAACAACCACTGAAATTTAAAAATGCAATCAAAAGACTAAAAAACAATAAATCTCAAGTGTGACGGGTTCACCTCAGAGTGGTAGAAGGCTCTAAAAGACAAACTTACTCCTTTGCTCTTAACAACTTTTAATGAACCGGAAGCCCACGCTCAAATACACACTCGTTACTTACCTTTCAATGCAGCTCGACCTCGTTCCTTTCGATACATCTGCCCAACCCAGGCCTCACCTTGCCCAGCACAGGAGAGCCATAATGGGCCATGCTCCACTGGAATCCTGCCGCCCCTAGTCCCATCATTTCCCCTGTTCTCCCAGATGCACCTCTTGCTTACGGTCGGTTATTCCCTTTCCTTTTTTCGCCTACTCCCATTTCGTCTCACTCACTCCAGTCTGGTAGCTCACTCCCTGGCTCCATCCACGCTCCAAGGCCAGGCTCCAATCAGCAGACCGGCGTCCTGCCACGGCTCATCCTCTGCTAGTTCTGATCCTCCCATGCCCTCCCCGCGGCCTCGCTTATTAAGAGCGTGGACGGTGGCAGGTCTCCAGACCGCACTTGTGAAGAACAGCATTCGTTTCCATCACGTCGTCAACCAAATCACGTTGTTCAAACTTCTCTTTGACCAGCCTGCTCACTCTCTTTCCTGCCCCCTTTTCTCCTCTCCCAGGTAGTGTAGCAACCGCCCCGCCCCCCACGCCTTGGGCTCTGCCTTTCTGCATCACTGGCCTACAACTAATCCTAGTTGTGGGGCCATCATTCCTCCTACCGGATTCCGTCCACCAACACCCACGGGTGTCCGTGCCAGAATACTTAAAGCCTCACGCTTTCATGTCCCGGTGGACTGATTAAATCCCAGGTCAGCTTCTAGCTGGCCACACTCCTCATCAGTCTCTTTTGGCCCCAGCTATCCCTTTCAGCAACTCCAGATGAACTGTTCTTCATCCGTCTAGAAGAACTGGTTCTCCTCCTGAGTGGTTCCAACTCCACAGTCTATTCTACCTTCCTTGGAGTTCCCAGGCACCAACTTGAAGCTAAACCAGAGCTCTCTTCTCAGGAACCTCTCCTCATGCTCCAAACAGCAGCTCTTGTCCCTCTTTGGTCATCTCAATTTTGCCTTGAAGATCATCCTCCAGGGTCAAGCCTTCATTTCCCACCTCCTGACCCCAACGTCTTCTGTTCAATCACTCCACAGTGTTGTGATCCTCATCCAGTCCAGCATCGGCGCTGCTACAAGGAGTTGCTGACAAGCTCATTAAATCATGGAACACGGGTCCTCTATGGCCTTCGAGGTCTACACCCACCATAATCTCTGCGACCTCCAGTCCGCAAATTGGGACTTCCTCAGTTAGGCTTCTTTTGGGGGTACCGGGGGAGCCTACAGCCCTTATCGCCAGAGGCCCCAAAACTGCATCAAATTTCTGTACATGTTGTTCATATTTCTCGTATGTCAATAAACACTTTGTATCGTAGCTGGGGTTGTGGTCCTTGCAAATGAATTCTTATTATATCAGTCCAGTCCTTGAGTACATTGTTCCAACACCGAGTGGAATGGCAACGTCAAAAAGTGGCGAACTGTCAAACAAAGATATTTCAACTCTCATCCAAGAGTCTAAATCTGTGGATCTAGTCTGAGAACTTGATGTTAATCAAGTATTCAGTGATGAGGGAGCTTCAGTCATTTTACAGTAGGATTTTGCTTGCCCATTACAGGGCCATTAGGATGCAAAGAAGATTAGTTTCTTAGTCTATTATTAGTCTATTATCAGGAGGTTCTGCCCAGTGGGCAGAGTAGGATAAATATTAAAGTTCCAAGACGAGATCCACAGATTGAGAATGACTCTTGGATGGGAGTCAAAACATCTTGTTTTTCTAAAAACAGAGTCCAGATGATACAACTGAAGCTTTTTCTACAGTGGAATACTCCTGGACGAATGAGGGATTACACCGATTTGTTTCTAAGAAAAAAGATGGCAAAATAATTTACTTTATACTTAGGATGAGTCGACTAATACAAATAACAGTCCTAGTTTTAAAGCACTCTGCAGAGAAATGCCACAATGCACAGCTTTTTAAAATATTGTTATACCTATTCTGCCATTTAGCCTACTTTACCTATTTTACTTTTTTTCTTTCACAAGTTATCAAAATTGTCATGTTTGTTTTTCAAGGTGATAATTGTTGTCCATGGTGGTATAGATGGGTTTTCCCCTATTGTATATTTGATTCCTTCTACAAACAACAAAGCTGAGACAGTCCTGGACAGCTTCTTGACAGGAGTTGATAGATACGGTGTTCCATCCAGAGTCCGTTTAGACAAAGGAGGAGAGAACACATCTTGTGGCACAGTATATGGTGATGAACAAAGGATGAAACAGGAACTCCCATATCACAGGTACAGGAACTGTACACAACTAACAGTACTACAGGAATATAATAATTTGTGTGAATTATAATTTATTATTATTTTCTTATCTAAAAGTCTCCATGGAGGGATGTTTTTTTAAACGTTTTTTTAAAACGTTCTGCACTTGTTCTTCTCAACATTCATGCACTTGGAGGTGGAGGGTTTGTTGAATGCTGACAGTAAGATAGATCTTTATGCCCTCCGCATGTTCCATATACATTGTCATCTGCAACAGTTTGGTGAGGCCTGGAACAATCATTCCCTTTGCTCAGCCAGAAATACCTTTAAATCTCCTCTTATGCTGTGGCTGAGCAAACCAAGAGAGGGAACAGACGCAACATTCAATTCAATTCAATTTATTTTTGTAACGCCCAAAATCACAACAGTAGTTGCCTTGAGGGGCTACAGTGGAAAACCAAATAAACAGTGTTCATGGGGACTTGGAAATGTCCCAGCATCCTGTGTCCTTAGACAGATGTCCCAAGCTCCCCTGTCCTTAAACCCTCCTTGTCGGCCAGGAAAAACTACCAAACCTCTTTGGGAAAAAGTAGAAACATGTAGGAGTTCCACAGTGAAGGAGAGATCCGACTCCCTCAGACAGACAGGCGGACACGTCTCAATTTGCAGATACACGGTGGAGCTGGACCCACTCAGGAGGAGAACCAATTCTTCGAGGCGATGAAGAACCGTTCATATGGAGTAGATGCACTGTAAGAGTTATCAACTCTACTGTAATATGAGTAACACTAATATCATATTATTATTCTTTTTTATTAGAGGTTGAAAGTCAAGAGGGGAGAGTTCCACATGGATCATCTTCTGTACACATCCCTGAGGTAGTCTTACCTCGACATTTAACAGAGCAAGAACTAGCTGTGCTTCCCAGAGTAGCTGTGTCATTTGAGATATTACAAATATACTTACAAAGTGCAGATGTTACTAGAGTCACAGTGATCTCTACATATATTGTAGCAAAGTTAAAAGTACTGGCACCTTTCAAATAAAGTTCTGTTACAAAAGCTAGACTTTAATCTGAGTTTTATTTTAAGACAATCTGACTATAAAGAAATACATTTTAAGTACACAAGGTGAGTTGCTCTGTGTTAAACAGGTCCTTCACAAATCTCCTTCACTAGCACTAGCCAATGTTTTTCAGTTCTTCGAAGCCACCTTTGATCTGTTCCAAGTGTGCCTCACCACCAGACACTTTATAGTTAAAGTATCTACAATGTGTGTGGATTGCAAATTATGCACACCTTTACTCACTATGTATTTAAATATAGTTATAAATGCATGTTGCATGTTGGACACATTGGGTGTCCAAGAAATGCCGATGATTGTGTTTCAAATAATATGAAAACAATATTATTTTTGGGGAATTTTTGAGTAAATGTTGAAATTAACTAAATTATCTCATTACTATGTACTATGTTTTGTTTTTTTAAATTCCAATGGCAATTAAGAATGACCGACTCCCTGTGGGGTTTAGGATGGGGTCATAATATATATATAAATTGTGTTTTCATTAACGTTCAGGGGGTCAAAATTTGTGGGGTGGTTTGTGAAAAAAAATCATTTTTTTAAATAATAAAAAATAATAACAGAAACTTTTTCCAATTATGAAAACTCAAGTTAAATTCACGTGACTGTCACATCGTGAATATTCACAAAATAAACCGTTATGAAATGTTTTCAGTTGTCTATGACAAATAGATTGTCTTTAATGAATTTTTTCAAATAAAATTTGGAGAGGGCGCTAGAGAGCCATTTTATATGATAGCATTGTGTTCAGGTTGGAAATCTTCACAAACGCTCTACTGAAATTTTCCAAAACATTTTTTTTTTAAGAAAAGTTTTTTTTCCCCAAAATTAAGATTTTGTTTAAAATTCACTATGACCACACCCAAAGGCGCATCAGATTTAAGTGTTCATGGGTTTTGTGTCTTGTGGCCAAATTTGTTCTATGTGTTTTTGATGAAAACTGTAGGAGTAAATGCCAAAAGTACGACAATGTGCACTTTTGTCAGCGCCGCGTTTGATCCAATATGGCCGACTTCCTGTATGATTTAGGGCGGGGTCATACTATAATTTTTTACATGTCCTCACATGAACAATTTTTTGGAGTGAGTGTCATATTTTTACAGCGACTTTTTTTGGCTTCGGGCTCCCATTGGCCCCATGTTAATTGATTTTTCAGGTGGCGCTACTGAGCTGTCTTTCAATATTTTTTCACAGGGTCCGCACTCAAAATTAGAACTCACTGAGTTCTAGTTTTTGATACCACTCACGGGCATATTTACCCCTCGATTTTTGTGATATTCTTCCCCCCCGGATACAATTTGAATAAGTCCCTCGCCGGCACAAATCTCGTTCTTCAGCTCGGGCCTAATAAAAAGAATAAGTAGATCATTGTATACTTTCTTTATATTTATATAAATATAATAATATATATAATATATATATTAAGGACTTTTTCTGAACGATTTAGTACTCTTTAGTACTCAGAAAATCTGTTCTTAGGATCTGTTCTTCCAGAACATATAAGTTAAGAACCGTCATGGAGCATGTGTGGCACATAAATTGGGTGGTTTTGGATGTTATTAGTCTTAAGCCCCATTCGGCTAGAATTAGTTTCACTTGTTTTACTAACTTTCTTCTTTAAATGGTGGCCTGGTAAACACATTTAAATATGACAAGATCCTAGGGCTTGACAATATGGTCAAAAAATGTAATCTATTTTTTTTGCACACTTAAGACAATTACAATTTAATTGATTTAAATAGAAGTCACTAGTGAGTCCAAGATACAAAATGGTAAAGGCTTGCTAAACCGGATTTAGTTAAAGCAATACTGCACAAGTTACAGGTCACACGCCATCTACTGAACATGAAGGAAACTGCACTGTCGCAAAACTGTTACTGTCACAATGCTCCACTGCATATAAAAAAAGTGTGTTTTTTCACCCCCTTCCTTTAGATGGCCAAGGAAATAATGGCAGCATTTTCCTAAAGTATATTTTTGCACCATCACAGGTGTTTGAGACCACAAAAAAATGCATGAGAGCTGAGTGGCAAAAAGAAAACAGTCTTGCAGGCCTCTGGTATGTATAGTAAATGAAAATATAATGAGAATATTAAATGTTATTTTAATAACGTCATACAGAAATAGAAATATATCCATAGTTAAAGTACCATCAAAAAAGTCAAATAAAGTTTAAGCTACTTAAAATGTTTCGTTTTATTTGAGAGTTACAGCTTTGGATATTTAGTCCAATGATAAAAAATACACTTTTTTATTTGTTCCAGTTTTCGACAAGGATAGGCATTGTGCAATGTGTGGGGAGTCATTGCCAGTTTCAACAAAGGGAAAATACATACATTTGGTAAGGTAGAAAACAGTAATGCCACATGTGGATTTAGAAAAAAAATTAAATGTCGTCATCCAGACACCATTTTTTAAAAAACAAGACATTTTGCCACTCATCCAAGAGTCATTCTAAATCCGTGGATCTTAGCTGACAACTTTAACTTTGTTAGTGTAATACCCAGCCTAAATTTCACTTAGCCAGAGGGGACATTTTGGCATGGCAAACTATTAGATAACCAAAACACCCCTGGACGAATGAGAGAACACACCAGCTCATCATGTAGAATTAGGTAAAATATCTCACTGTATCTTCACAGATCATGTGCTCATCCGGTGAACAGCGGTGCCACGTAAACTGCCTTGGCATGGAAGTGAAAGAATATGAAATCCTGAAAAGATCGTTACAAGAGTGGTTTTGCAAGAGCTAGTTGATATTGAGGAGCACTGAGGACATGTCTGCCATACATTGTGATTTTGAATATGAATTATGAAAAATTCCTACAGTAAAAATGAAAGATACTTGGTAAGCTGGTTTAGGGGACCACTGAATTGCTTTTATGATATGTTTAATACAGGGTTCTCCTTTTAACCAATGTCATTTAATTGTAACATGATTAATGAAAAATATGATTTATAAAAAATGTAAAATTATTTATTCCGAACATGGTTTTAGAAAGGTGTCCGAGACTGCAGGAGTACATTGGTGACACCTACTGGCTACTTAGTATTTATTTTCTATTTCATTTTATTCTTGCAGTTTTGATCGTTTACATTTGAACAAAAATAAAAATAGATGACATAAATTAATGGCTAACCCCGCACACATATTTCAACAAGGTTATTTTGTTTTCATACAGTATATGTAATAGGCCACTTTAGGTTTTTTTACGCTGTGTTTAATAAAGAATTACATGAATATGTACTTTATTTTGTTTCACTCTCCATGTTTTGTTTAGTCCCTAAATTGGCTTTTGTAATTAGCAGGCAAAATGCGCAACAACTTTTTTCATGCGGGACCACTTTACAGTGGTAAGGGACTCCAATCAAGTTGTAGAAGCATTTCAAGGATGAACAGTAGAAAAACAATGTACCTGAGCTCAATTTTGAGTGTCGTGGCAAAAGCTGTGAATACTTGTACATGTGCTTTGTTTGGCTTTTAATTTGTAAACAATTTGAATTCTAAGAACCTTCTTTCAAGTTGTCATTATCGGGTGTGGTTTGTAGAATTTTGAGGCAAATAAGGAATTTAATCTAATTTAAATAAGTCAAAATGTGGACAAAGTTAAGCGCTCTGAATACATACCGGATGCACTGTGTATATGTGTGTGTACGTAGGTGGTCTCATCCCTTTTTCTAAGCTTGGGTCCTCTACCAGAGGCCAGGGAGCTTGAGACTTATGTGCAGTATCTTTGGTGTTCCTAGCACTGCACTTTTCTGGACTAAGACGTCTGATCCAGATCCAAGGATCTGTAGCCACTCCTCAAGTTTGGGGGCCACTGCCCCGAGGGCTCCGATGACCACGTGCATACATTTTTCCGCTTGTTGTTGCCACGTCAACCAAAACGGCTTTCCTCTGCTGTTTATCCACCACAATGTCTGGTTGGTTTTCCATTACCATTTTGTCACTCTGCATCTCTGAAGTCCCACAGGATCTTGGCTTGATTATGCTCCACCACCTTTGGGGGTGTTTCCCACTTTGACCTTAGGCTTTCTCATCCATACTCCTCACAGATGTTCCTGTACACTATGCTAGTAACTTGAATATGGCGCGAAGTGCTTGTTCACTTCCAAACACTCACCAACACACTTGTCAACTCTACTTAAAATTAGTAAAAGGAAAGTCAAACATTATTGTTGTAAATGGAAGCCTGTGCCAAAGTGGGCACTACATGAGTGGTCGTACTAAAGTACTCGTTAGTGCTAAGTTGCTCACTAATACGTTCCCCAACTCATGCATATTCCGCGCATAGAAATTTGCAATGCAAAAATGTAACATTATCATTGTATTGAGGGCAAATAACACACAGTGGGTGGAGCCCACTCAAAAATAACGTAGGAATGCGCAAGCGCTTTTCGGAAATGTATAGTTTATGATATATTAAAAAATGGGAAAAAAATTTTATGCATCAGAATATTATTTCTTCTTTCTTCTTGGGATCAACCCAACTATTTTCACCCAGCCTCTTTACATTCTGGCCGTCTCCTTTTTCTAAAATTTTACATTTTGGTGCATTAGTGCCCCCAATGTTCAAAAAATGCTTTGTGAGATTGGAAATGGCCAAAAGAAATCTGATTGCAGAATCATGAAATTTGGCGCAGAAGTAGATAGTGGCAATTGAAGTAAAAAATATTATTATGGCAATGCCGTCCGCCCAACCAAATGTCGGCCTTATTGGATAAAAAATTGCTAAGCATGACAGTTGTTTCAAATGTCATACTTTTATGAACATCTCCTAGGGCGTTGGCTTGAAAAAACTGAAATGTTGGGAAAATAGTGTTGAGGAGTGCAGCATTTGATACCTTTCATAGCCTCTGGGTGGCAAATCTGCAAAATATGCCAGAATTTCAGAAGTTTCCCAAATATTTAATTTGCTGTCATTTGCATATACAAAGTCCGAATTGCGTCAAATTTGAATCAGTTGTTAAATCCTTTGCTCTAAACCTACTTGAAGTGAAAAATTAATATTTGGTGTTATATCGCCCTCTACAGAGTGAAATAAAATGTTATGAAATTAGACCCAAAATTCCATTTCGATGTTCCAATCAAAAAAGTCAACGAGACCCATGTCAAACTTCATAAGGCGATGACAGAAACCTCCTGTTATTCCAAATGTTTCTTTTAAGAAGAGCCGCAAACTTTTCCCCAAATATTGAAAATTTCAGTACACAATAATGCCCTTATTTTTAAAGCAAAGGGGAGAAGGCCAAGAGAGCCTCAGACTTGGCAGTAGATGAGTGTTAGCACCCCCTCCTCTTGAGATGCGGGGTGGCGGCGTGGTGCGGGCGGCGGCCGATCATTGCTGCTGGTGGCTATATTTAATCATTATTATCTGTGGCCTGTTCAAACATATTGGTGAATCCATTAGTGCTTGTTTGCAGATCTAACTTGAATCTAGTTTTTGACAATTATATGATGATAGGGGATCATTCAGTGCTAAATTGGCTACTGCTGTGAAAATTGTACTTTATGCTCAATAACCTTCATAATATGACATAGAATCCAATGCTAAAAATAGACAATGGCTGCTGTTTTCAGCACAACATCTATGAAGCATTAATAACTTAATTTCCCCATGGACCTCATGTAGTTCATGTTGTACCCATATGGTGTTTACTTTCACTTTAAACATATCTGCACATGCTGAAAATATAGAATAAAATACAATGTATTATACACTGTATCTTCAAGGCAGAGTGGAATTGGAACACAAGAATAAGCAGAAATATCGCCGCCTGCGTCAACGATCGGGCCTCGCCATGCCGCCGCCATGCTGCCGCCACCCCGCCACCACCCCGCCGGCCCCCCACAACGCAGGAGGAGTCGATCTTCCTTCTTTTATTACACCTACTGTTGAATCTGTGGCGCTATCGTGCCTTCTCCTCTTTACTTTACAAATACGGGCCTTATTGTGTACTGAACATTTCAATATTTTGGACCGTAATATTTGATAAACTTTTGATTCCCCACTCAAGATAATTTCCCCAAATTTAAGCTTGGTTGGGCTAACGCCCAAGGAGGAGTTTGATAAAGGGCCTATATAATGCAAAATCGACTTTTCAGGGCTTTTAACCTTCTTACAGTGCTACCTCGAACATGTGCCTAAAGTGCTTTTTTGATTGATTCTTGCAGTCTTTAGCTAGAGAATGAAGGTAAAAAAAAACACGTGTTCAAAACACCAGGAGGCAGAAGTGCTCTTTTTCAGAAAATTTAAAACACAGTGAACTGAACAGAGACAAAAGATGGATCCACCAAATTGGGGTATGTGAGTTCAAGTGGTGGTCACATGGGGATACATTTCTATTGAAGAGAATGGCAGGGTATTTGTTTTTGACATCAGACTTTATGCTCCATGTTAGCTGTCTGCTTTGACATAAACTTTGTGTTTAGTTGCATCCACTCATCTGAGTGACAAATATAGGAGATTTCCAGAGTCAGCAGATATATCAGGTGGCCACTGATTTTAATTCTTGATGTTGGACCATCATAGAGGCCCCAATATTTTTTACAATTAAGTCATCTATTTGAAATTAGTTTAGCACTTTAAATAAATATGACCAGCTAACAGAATCAAAAGTATTTTGTTCCATTCTTTTGGAGATAATTGAGGTGTATATATGATATATATTGTTTTCTCAGTCTTTTAATTGCACTTTGAATTTCAGTGGCTGTTATTTTAGCAAATTTTTTTTCTTTTGCTCTTCAGTCATGCAGGTAAATTGAGAGATTGTATTTATTTTTCTTTGTTTCAAATGATGATTACATTTGGTCTTGTTTGTTTAAAATTACATTATTACATTATCTGCCTGTTGTTTTCTAAGCTTCTTCTTCTTTTTTTTTTTTTTTAAGAAAGTGGTTAAAAGAATTTTTAACCACTTTCATAATATAACAGAAATTACCCTGCTCAAAACTTCCTTAGCTGCATCCCAGAGAATAGGCTTTTCCTAGTCTCAGGTGACTCCAACCACGCTTCTCCCTCATCTGTTCTGCCAACATACACCCAGTATGGTACCTGCCCCACCAGAGACAAGAAAACACTGGACTTGTTCTTTGCCCAAACCCAAGGAGGCGTATTCTTCATCCCCCCTCCCCAGGCTAATTCTGACCACAATCTTGTACATTTGCAGCCTGTGTATGAACCCATTTTGCACAGACAGCCCTGCGGTGCCCGGTGTGGTGAAGAGGTGGGAGGAGGCTCTGAGGGACTGCTTCAGCGCCACAGTTTGGACGGAACTTTATGACCCACACGGGGAGGACAGCAACACGATCACTGAGTGCCCCACAGACTACATAGATCTGTTTTGAAAACATTGTACCCTCCTGGATGGTACAGTGTTTTCCAAACAACAAGCTGCGGAATAACTGTAGCTCTCTTGAGGGAGAATAAGAGCGCTTTTAGGTCAGAGAACAAGGAGGTGCAGAGGATGTTCGCTCACTTTCCAACAAACTGGATGAACTGGCGCTGCTGCTGAGAGGGAACAGAGACTTTTCCTCATCTCCTGTTTTGTGCTTCACAGAAAAGTGGCTCAGCGAGTCGGTCCCGGACTGCGGCGTGCAACAGAGAAAAAGACCTCTCCAGGGGGAAAACATGGGGCGGAGGAGTCTGTTTTTACATCAACAACACCTGGTCATCTGATGTGACTGTGGTCTCCAAGCTCTGCTCTCCTGCTCTGGAATATCTTTTCATTAACTGCAAACCTTTCTCCTCTCCTCGTGAGTTCGCTTCATTAATTCTGGCCACTGTTCCCACATTCCACCAGCGCACGCTCGCTGACCAGGCTTTGAGTGTGGAGCGGACCTTCCCGGACTCCTTGTGTATTATCCTGGGTGATTTTAACAAGGGGAATCTCAGCCATGAACTACCAAAGTACTGACAGTTTATTAAAGTCCCGACCAGAGAGCAGAGCACGTTGGATCACTGTTACACAACAGTCAGCAACGCCTTTCACACAGTGGCCCGCGCAGCTGTGGGCTTTTCAGATTACGCCGCTGTCCACCTGATCCCCCCTTACAGACAGAGACTGAAGCTCTCCAAACCTGTTGTGAGGACCTCTAAGAAGTGGACCAATGAGGCAGTGGAGAAGCAACGTGTGTGTTTAGATGTTACAGATGGGGAGGTTTTCAGAGCTGCCACAGATAGTTTGGATGAGTACATGTACACTGTGACATCATACATTCGATTCTGTGAGGACAGCATCATAGAATCACACACCAAAGTTACTAATAATGACAAGGTTCACAACAAAACTGAGGCAGTTAAGGCAGCAGAAGGAGAGAGCGCACTGGCCTGGAGACAGAGGGCGCTACAGAGATGCGAAGTATGGATTTAGCAGAGAGGTGTCGAGAGCTAGATCACAATACAATACACGACTGAAGCAGCAGTTCTCTGAGAGGGCTCCGGCTTCTCACCAACTACAAGCCCAGAGCCCCCCATACTGCAGACCACCAAAAACAGGCCTAGGAGCTTAACACCTTCTACTCCAGGTTTGAGGCCACATCTCTGGGCAGGACCTGTACGTCTCCAGGGCTCTGGGACGAGCAGGTCGGATCACAGCTGACCCTTCTCACTCTGGTCATGGACTATTTGAACCACTCCCCTCAGGCAGGAGGCTACGGTCCATCCGGACCAGAACCTTCCACCACAAGAATAGTTTCTTTCCCTCTGCCGTTGGACTCATGAACACTTCTAAACACCTGCCACTTTAACTACAATCTAATCAATCACTCACTGCACTGTCACTTTCTGCACTACAACACTAAATTTAACTGTAAATTCTTGTGTACATAGTAAGTCTATTTTTATTTTATACTATAGTGAATTTAAATTGTTTTCTTGAAGGCATGTCCTTTTGATTTCATATATTTTTTAAATTATTTTTCATCGTTTTCATCATATGTTGCACCTTAATGCCAAAACAAGTTCCTATGTTTGTGAATTTTGTTCATTGACAATGAAAATAAACTTTTTTCTGATTCTGATTCTGAAGAAGCTGAGGAGGAAGATCAAGCAGCTACAGGAGGCTGATGGAGGAGCAGCTGCAGCAGGAGTCTTCAAAGCCCCCCCTGTCCAGACGGAGCGTGATTTCTAGTGGGTAAACAATCTAAAATCTAATTTCCTGAGATGTGACCAATCACCCACCCCCACCCACAGCTGCATGCTCTCACCTCCACCGCTACACAATGGGCCACACCCGTTCCTCTTCTCACCTCTGCTTCGGCCTATCAGCTCACTCACCACTCCACCTGGACTCACCCATCCCCCTCACACAGTCCCCCGGCCAATCACTTGCTGTCACAGCAGCACAGGTGAGGAGAGATCTGAAGAGGATTAAAACAAGCAAGGCAGCAGGACGAGATGGCATCAGCTCCAGGCTCCTTAAATCCACTGTACTGTTTTGATAAGTTCATTCGAAAAAAATAACCCTGACACACAGGTACAAGCTTTCCAGTTTTACTTTTAAATCAGTACTCCAAAACGGTCTAGGTCAATAGCAGGGAATAAAATATTTTGCCCGTCCTCGTGAGAAAACTCAGAAGTCTTGGTATATTGGATTTAATCACTTCAAACCCTTGCACCTAAGGGGCTTAATGATGAACTTATTATAAATGCATTTTATAATACCCTTCTACCCTTTCAAAGGGTACCCTTTGAAAGGGTAGAAGATGGAAGAAATGTTAAGATTAACATTAATAGACGGTTA
The DNA here is from genome assembly GCA_015082035.1 of Chaenogobius annularis. Taxonomy (NCBI): domain Eukaryota; kingdom Metazoa; phylum Chordata; class Actinopteri; order Gobiiformes; family Gobiidae; genus Chaenogobius; species Chaenogobius annularis. The sequence continues at coordinate 789,909 of BJKM01000090.1, read as the reverse complement.
AAAGCTCCGAAAAGTTGGGCTTCAAAATAAATGGATACCTCTGGAACATTCTTTTGGCTGCAGGGGGAAAAGCCATGACTAAGGAATGGATAACACAAACTCAACCAACAATTAAGGACTGGAGCGACATTGAAATTGACATTGGAAAAATTACATTCGGACTATTTGAAAATGGACCAATTTTGGACTTTGGACCATATGAGACAATTACGCAAAACTACATGTTTAGGACTATTTTTTCTGCTGTCTCTCTGTGTCTCGTTCTGTGTTCTTTTTGTGTTCTCTAATTTTTTTTTAAAACAAACAAAAAAAAAATCCCAAAGTTCAATATCTATGTAATTACAGGGCTTATCCACATGAAACAATCGCATGAGAAAGTGGAACCATTATTCAACTCTGAATATCTGATTGTTGACAGATAAAGGACTTTAAGAAATAAGATTATGGATTGTGGAGCCAATCCAATAATCAAACTAATAATGTGAAGCAGAAACAATTGTGTATTTCTATTTTTTCACAGTAAATTACCCATAATGTTACAAAGGCCCTTGCTCACCAACTTTGATTATGACATAAAATTCTAGAATGTGAACGCAACACATTGGTGGGTTTCAGATTCTAGAATGTGATGATTTTATATTTCCAGATGGGGGCAAGAGCTAGTTTTTCTTCTTGATTACATTATACGTTGCCATTAAATATCTAAAAGGTGAATTGACAAATCTTTGATCGGACCATTTCAATTAGCAACAAGACACATCCACGTCTTGTGTTATAACAAAAATCAGCATTTTGACAATATTCCTTTTAGCAGTCCCCCCTGTTAGATATTATTGGCATATAGAACGTGATGCCATCTGACAGCCAGCAATTTCTCAGATTTGTGATGTCACTGAGTCATATTTTGCTTGTTTGTACCATAAGTCCATAATCAACTGAGCTATTGTTAGGATGGCCTGCCCATCAATCCATCTTCGGGGGCAGCAGTCTAAGCAGGGGTTCCCAGACTTCCCTTAGCCCAGACACTTTCTCAGCTCCTCTGGGGGATCCGAGGCATTCCCAGGCCAGCGGAGAGACGTAGTCCCACCAGCGTGTTCTGAATCTTCCCCGGAGCTCTTTAAACAACTCGAAGCAGTATGAGTAAAGAGCAGTACGAAGCAGTACATTACACAATTTTAACGGACTCCGCTAGACAAAGCCATGAAGACGTTTGTTTCATTTGTGCAGAAAAGACATGGGTCAACATGATGTAATATACGAAGCACCTCTGTTTTTTGATTTTATTTGTTTTATTTTATTTTGTTTTATTAGGATCCTCAATAGTAGCCCATTTAACTAGTTTTCCTGGTGTCCTCTTAAATATTGCCATTACATAAATCACATGAGCAATACATTTCAAAATATATCAAAAACATACCATAAAAAAGTTATAGTTTCTTATGCATCAATCCTAAAAGAAAAAGCAATAAGCAATAAGAAAAATGTGTCTTACTTTGTAACATGTTCGTTTATTCATCTGGAGTAATGTAGAGCTGGGGAGCTCTGTGACCTCATTTAATTATCAAAGCATGTTTAATGTTATCAGACAATGTTTATAGTGTGTTACAAACTGCCCATCTTCACTGTGCCTAGCGTATATTTAAACTAACATAGGTTAACTAACTAATGCCATGGAGTATTTTCACAAAGTCATGTATTAATAATTAAATTGCATGCAACATCAAAACTAAATTCTAAATTGGTTGAAAATTATTTTAAAGACAGTACATTTACATACATTTATATACAATTTATATCATACAGCCTGTCCAAAAAAAAACAACTAAGCAAATAGGTACAAACCTCCTATTGGATAATTGATGCATGGGTGATAGTATTTCTTTCTTTCAGTCCAAGTGCTGCACTTAGAGCCTTCTCATTTCGGAAACACGTCAAAAGACAAATTCTGTGGTGATGGAAAAGATGTCTGTGTGTTTGCGATGAGTGAAATCAATGAAGAAACCAATCTACAACAGATCTTAACCCCCTTTAGAATCTTTGGAATGCTGGAGAAGGCTTTGTGCAGTGGTCACACTCAATACAAGAGTTTGATAAAAAACAATGCAAAACTGGAATGAAATGAATCTTAAGACATTGCAAAAGCTTATTGAAACAAGATTCCACAGCAAATGTGGGCTGAGTGTGTGATTTTCTTTTCATTGGCCACTTCTTATTTTGGCAATGTACAGTGTGTTCGAAAGAGGAACAAATAATACACTCACTAAAAGGTATATCACATGAATTAAAACTAACTTCTGAATAAGGGCGAGTCTTCTCAGGTCTTCCCAACATAATATTTACTTATATAGATATATATAGATATTGAATGGGAAACTGGAACAATTGTCCCATAATTTTTGTTCCCTAAACAACTTCTTTAATGGCACCCTTTGCACAACTTACTGAAATTCATAAAGGATCTCGAGCTGATTCCAGAACATGCTGGTCTCGACTTGACTGGACTTGGAGCTCATGGTAGCACTGCACAAAGCTGTGGTAGATAAAAGTGATGGGTAGAGCTAGCAACACAATGCCGCTCACAACGCAGACACCACCTAAAACTCGTCCAGCCACTGTTACTGGATACATGTCCCCGTACCCTACTGTTGTCATAGAAATGATGACCCACCAGCATGCTGCAGGTATGCTTGCGTAGTCTTGGTTTCGTCCTCTGCTTGGATCTTTGTCGCGGTTTTGGGGGATGTAGTCCTGGTGTGGGAGGCTGTAGACCTTGTTTGAGCCTTGCGTCACACCATGAGCTGAAGTTGGGTCCAGGCCATACTCCAGTAGCTGAGCCCAAGCACTGAAGATGGCCATGGCAACTCCCACAAAAACCAGCAGTGTCAGCATCTCCCTGTAGCAGCGGCGCAGCGTCAACCCCAGAGTCTGAAGACCAAGGAAATGACGAGCCAATTTGATCAGCCAAAAGATTCGCATCATCCTTAAAACACGCAGCATAACCCCCGCTCTTTGCAGTTCAGAGTCTTCTCCAGTCAAGAAAGACACAAGCACTGAGACATAGTATGGCGCAATAGCAAGCAGGTCGATGACATTCAGTGGCCGCCGTAAAAACTCACACTTGTCCTGCGAGACCAAAAAACGTAGTGTACATTCGGCTGTGAACCAACCGATACATACCGACTCCACCAGCCTAAAAAAAGAGTAAGCAAAATGTATTAATCGATGCATGTAAGGAAATTACAACATTGTTTTGGTATTAAAATGTAATAGGGATTTGTTTTCTTATTTGACTTTTGAGATTTGATCATGGAAAACAATAATATTTCTGTTTATGTTATATTTTGTTGACGTTAAACGCAAAAGTTTAAATAAATTACCTCTGTGTCTCCACGGTTTCATCCTTAGACCAGTCTGGAAGAGTGCTAGCACACATCATCACCATAGATATAAGCACAAACAACACTGATAAAGAGGCAAGGATCTGAGCAGCTATTGAGGACGTTGGCTCTTCAAAGGTTCTGCGAATAGCTTCCATCCAACCCTGCCACCTGTTACCAAAACCCTGTTCACCAGGTTTGTCTTTCTGAAAATAAAGTCCATAACCACTGAAGTGACACTCAGGGAAAAAATGCACATAGCAGTCGCTCATCCGCTGGTCCAACCTTCTCTGGCAGCATGTTTGCAGTTCTGCTGAGTCCAGACCCCAATAAAGCAACTCATTCAAAAAGGACAGTTCACACATACTAGGTGCAAGCCGCAGTGCGCCATGTTGTGCATATGCCACAATAAAACTAAAGGCGTCAGAATGTCTATCAAAAAAAAGCTCATTATTTTCACGGTCATAATCATCGCAAAACTCTAACAGTTCGCTCTCTGATGCACAGCGGTTAAGACGGCTGAGGCGGCTAAGAGGAAGGTGGGTCACTAAGTCTGAGGTGAATGGAAACCGTTTGCCGCCCACATTTAGAGTACTACCTGAAAGAAATTTCATATTGACGGGACAACTCCAGCTAGCTAGGCTTGTAATAACGGCGCTGCCTCAGACAGTCCTCTGCTGGCAGTTCAGGTCCAGATTTGGATCTGTGAAAAATAATTCAAATAACAAAGAAGACAGGTCAGTCTCACAGACATTCAAATATAATCCTAAGGGTTTTTAGGACTCATCCAAGCATTAATTGCATTAGAGTCAGAGTCAGAGGTTTTATTGCCATTGTTAGTGAACACAATTCCCAAACTAGGAACATACATACACCCACACACACGCACACATACACTCGTATGCATACGCACACACATACACATACCTACATGAAGAAATAAAGAAAGTTATGTACAATACATATACACAACAAGATCGCGACAATAGTGCAAACTAGCAGCGCAAGAAGTTGAATAGGTAAGTATTATTTACATTACAGTTATTAAAGTGACATGTGTTATTAGGGTGGCAGGTGGAGAGTGGCTCAAATAGTCCATGTCCAGGGTGAGAAGAGAAGGGTCAGGCAGGCTGTGTTTGTGAAGGTGAGCGAGGTGGAGGATCTTTGACCTCATGGTGAGCATAAAAGATTGAGTAATCTGCTTAAATCCACTCCAGATGGCAGAAGGGTTGTTTGAAGAGAACTGCTACTCCAAATGCGTATTGTGTCTTGACACCATCCATACATCTTTGGCTTATCCCGGGCCGGGTCACAGGTGCAGCAGCCTAAGCAGCTTCCTACAGCTTCTCTGGGGGGATCCCGAGGTGTTCCAAGGCTAGCCTAGAGACATAGTCCCTCCAGCGTGTCCTGGGTCTTCCCCAGGGCGTCTTCCCGGTGGGAGATGCCTCGAACACCTCTCCAGGAAGGCGTCCAGGAGGCATCCGGAACAAATGCCCGAGCAACCTAAGCTGAGAGCTGGGAGCTCTCGAGAGCAGCGGCTCTACTCCGAGCTCCTTCCATGTGACTGAGCTCTCCACCTTATCCATAAGAGAGCTCTGTTGAGGAAACTCATTTTGACCGCTTGTATCCGCGATCTTGTACTTAAGGTAATTTTTCTCATGACCACATTTGAGAGAAGGAAAGTAGATTGACCGGTAAATAGAGAGCTTTGCCTTTCGACTCAGCTCCTTCTTCACCACAACAGTCCGAGACAGTAACCGCATCACTACAGACCCTGAACCGATTCACCTGTCAATCTAAGGCTCCATCCTTCCCTCACTCGTGAACACGCTCCATCACTCGTGAACAAGTGTCCCAGCTGCTTCACATTCTGCTGCAGGTCCAGGTTTGATGGACAACATCATCAGGACAACATCACCTGCAAGCAGCAAAGGTGAGATATTGTGGTTCTTAAACCGGACGCTCTCCAACCCCTGACTGGACCTAGAAATTCTGTCTATAAAAAACAAGGAACAGGACTGGCGACAAAGGCAGCCCTGCCGGAGTCCAACATGCACTTGGAACAGCTCTGACTTACTGCTGGCAATTTAAACACAGCTCCTGCTCCGGTCATGTATGGACATGACAGCTTGAACAAAGGCCCTCGACCCCATACTCCCATAAGGGGGACACCACTAAGGATACGGTCAAAAAGCCTTCTCCAGATCCGCAAAAGCTCATGTGGACTGGTTGGGCAAACTCCCATGAACCCTCGAGCACCCGATGGAGAGTATAGAGCTGGTTCAGTCTTCCAAAACCAGGGAGGAAACCACATTGCTCGTCGATCGGTTGGATTCTCCTCTCCAGTACTCTGGAATAGCTCTTACCGTGGAGCATAGGCAGAAATCACGGTGGAGACCGCCCCCCCTCCGCTAATGGTGTACCCCCCCTTTCTGACAGTGTCCCCCCCTAATCCTCTGACTGACTCGACCATACAATTAAGTCCATTTCAAATATGCATCTATATTTTACATTAAATCTCTTCCATGTAATTATTTTTGAAAAATATTTCATGTTGAAAAAACCCCCCAAAAAACCCACAACTTTTGTTCACTTGGTTCAGTCCATGTGTACATTCACTGCTCCAACTGAACTGTCCACAATAGATTGTTACAGCTCTACTTTTGAAACGGCTTTAACACCTGACAGGGATTAAATGGGTGTTTTAGCTGGTTATCACCAGCAAAATAAGAGAGAGTGTGAGGCTGAGTAAAGAGAAGATAGGCAACGAGTTTGAGCAAGTTGGCAGTCAGTTTTACCCGCACTGAGACTGTGCTCTCTAGTGATGCGCGGGTCGAGTTTTATTCCAACCCATCCGCCCCACAATTTTTGCCCTTCCCAGCCCGGGTAATTTGAAAAATATTATATATTTTTTTCACTTTACCCCGATCCTCCCTATGTCCATTATGCATATTGAAATGCAGTGTCATTGGTTTTAATTCAGTTTGAAAAAGTACCTAAAAGCTCTAAACTGTTGACAACATGTAGGGTTGCACCTCTGAGCAATAATGTATTTTACTTTCCAAAGTCATCAGCATGACAAATAATCATTTAAAAAGGTACTGGGAGTTTGCGTCTTTCTTTCTCATCCTCATTCTCTCTCGCTCACTCACTTGCTCACTTGCTGAGTAGTAACAGAAATTAGAACTCAGTGAGTTCTGATTTTGAGTGAAGATCCCGTGAAGAAGTATTGACAGACATCTCAGTTGCGCCACCTCAAAATGGATTGACATGGAGCAAATGGAAGCCCGATGCCAAAAAAAGTCACAGTAAAAATCTAAAGATCACTCAAAAAAATGGCCCATGTGAGGACATGTAAAAAATTATATCATGACCCCACCCTAAATCATACAGGAAGTCGGCCATGTTGGATCAAACACGGCGCTGAGAAAAGTTTGAATTTTAACCAAAATTTCAATTTTTAGAAAATGTTTTGGGGGAAACTGTTATTGTAGCATTTGTGAAGATTTCCAAGCTGAACACAGTGGTATGCAAATGTAATGGATATCTAATAAAAGGGCTTTATAGCGCCCTCTCCAAATTAGATAAAAAATAAAATAATCACAAAAGATAATCTCTTTGTCGTAGACATCTGGAAAAAATTATAATGGTTTATTGTGTGACAAAATCAAGTATTATAAATAAATAAAATTGTATCCGGGGGCTGGGAAAATGCAAAAATCGAGTAGTAAATATGCTCAAGAGTGATATAGAAAATGAGAACTCAGTGAGGTCTAATTTTGAGTGAAGACCCTGTGAAAAAATAGTTTAAAGACTGCTTGGATGCGCCACCTCAGAAATCAATTAACATAGGGCTAATGGGAGCCCGACGTGGAAAAAAGTTGCAGTAAAAATATCACGCTCACTTAAAAAAAAATTCATGTGAGGACATGTAAAAATTTAGGCCACGCCCCAAATCATACAGGAAGTCGGCCATAATGAGTCAAACACAGCACTGACAAAAGTGCACCTCGTACTTTTGGCATCTCCTCCTACAGTTTTGATCGAAAACACTTCAAATGTGTCCATAAGACACAAAACCCATGAGCAATACAATGTTTTCAGTTTGAAGCTAGTACGCCTTCAGGTGTGGTCATAGTGAATTTTAAACAAAGTAGCAATTTTTGTAAAAATGTCAACAAAATCCACGTTTCTTACAAAATAATTTATTGAAAAATATTGATCGAGCATTTGTGAAGATTTCCAGCTGAACGCAATGATATGAAAATGAATAGCTATCTAATAAAAATGGCTCTCTAGCGCTCTATACAAATTAGATTTTTAAAAATTCATGAAAGACAATCTATTTGCTGTAGACAACTGAAATAATTTGTAACGGGTTGATTTATGACTGGGCACAATGTGACAAAATCACATGAATCTAACTCAAGTTTTTATAGTGGAAAATAATGGTCGAAAAAAGAGTTTCCGTTATTATTTTAAAATTTCTCCCCCCCTGAACGTTAATGTCAACACGATTTATTTTTCGACCCAAAATTCAGGATTGGTTAAAAATGTGTCTTTTTTGTGTTTAAAAAAATGTACGTCACAAAATGACTCGCTAGTGCCGTCTCAAATTTCAGGATACATTACGGCAATGACGGGCCTTTTTTGTCGTAGACTTATGAAACAGTTTTACTCTCAGTCAAAAGGTTGGACATTTGTCAAAATGAACTACACCCATAGGTGATTAGAGGTCATTCTTTTTATTTATGATACAATTCCAAATGTGGGCGTGGCAAGCTCATTAACAAAAATTGCTCTTTTTTTAAGTGTTAAAAGTTGCGTATCTCTGACATGAGATGTCCTATTTTCCGGCAGTAATATACGTTTTGTGCAAAATTATGAGCCGAATGCAATTATGTATAATATATATAGCTATATTTTATAAAGGCCCCCTCGAACATTTTAATTAAGTCCAGAAATTTACTTTGACATAGACAAATACAATCTGGCACTGACATTCTTCTTGCCATTCTGAACAAAAAAGCCAATGACGCCATACCTCTATCTGCAAGCATTTTACCGTGGCAACATTACAAATATTGCCATAGACATATGCGTTTTGGTTTGCAAGCACTTTGAATGGGATGAACAAATGTACTTTGTCATAAATAGTTGAAATTTGGCACACTTATTCTCACTTTACACTGAACATAAAATGAGGACATAACTCCATCTCTAACTGTGCGGTTGTGAAAATGTTGAATGAAGTAGTATGAAGGAGGCACTGTTTGTGGGGGAGGGGTGATGTAGGCAGCAGGATGAAAGGCGGGCTCTTTGCGGTGGCTCGTACCCCGTGGTCGCAAGAGGGGGTGAGAGCCTTTATCTCCGCAGACGCAGTAAAAATATGACGCTCACACCAAAAGTAGTTTATGTGAGGAGATGTAAAAAATGATATGAAGACCCCACTCTAAATTATACAAAAAGTTGGCCATATTGGATCGGGTAGGCCTCGTTCTTCAGCCTGACTTCATACCTTACTTCGGGGGTTGCTGCCGGTAGAGACACCTGAGACCTTGCAACCACAGCTCTGAGCGGCTGCATTGAAAATGAAAGTCGAGACCATGGTCCACTCAGACTCAATATCCCCAGCCTCCCCCGGGATCTGGGAGAAGATACTGACAAAGGGCTCTGCAAGATGTTCCCAACAGACCCTCACAATGCTCTTGGGCCTGCCAAGTCTGTCCGGCTTCCTCCGCCGCCAGCAGATCCAACTCACCACCAGGTGGTGATTGGTTGGACAGCTCTGCCCCTCTCTTCACCCGAGTGTCTAAGACACACGGCCGTTGTCAGATGACACGACAACAAAGTCGATCATTGATCTCCAGCCAAGGGTGTCCTGGTGCCATATGCACTGATGGACACCCTTGTGCTTGAACATGGTGTTCGTTACGGACAATCCGTGGCTTGCACAGAAGTCCAATAACTGAACACCGCTCAGGTTCAGATCGGGGAGGCCGTTCTTTCCAATCACCCATCTCCAGGTGTCACTGTCGTTGCCCGTGGGCGTTGAAGCGCCCCCAGTAGAACAACGGACTCCAAGGGTATTGACTTACATGCATTACAGGTACTCTGCCGACTGAACAGTGAGAGACCTGTCCCCAACCCGAAGGCGTAGGGACGCAAACCCCTTGTTCACCGGGAGGGACAAGTACTTTTTTGAAAACTAAAAGTCAAAGTTTGTGTTTTACTTGTCTCATCAAGTTCTATCACTGTTCCGAATTTTGTGTGCCTAGGTCAAAATTTATATGTCCCATTTCCTAGCTTTATTTTTTTCAAGGTGGTGTTGTCGAGTCGGGTCGTGTTAGACAATCTCACCAGCTCCATTTCATCGAATTTTTTGCCAAGCCGATCACGTTTATACCCCTATGTGGGACTATTTGACGAAGCTCAGGGGGTCAATAATGCAATAACAAAATGAGAAAAAAAATAAGAAACAGACAAAGAACAATTATTATTATTATTATTCAAACTAAGAGTTTTTCTGTTCTACATCCTTTTATGTCTATGTGTTAACCCTGCGACGAGCTGTCCAGGGTGTACCCCGCCTAAACAAATATTTCATGCAAAAACCATCAGTCTATTCTAAACAATATAAATGTTTCATGCCAAGACAAGTTCCTATATTTGTGAATTTTGTTCATTGACAATGGCAATAAACCTTTTCTGATTCTGATTATTATGTGACCATTAACTGAACTCAAATAGATGGATCCATCTCTTGTTGCTGTTCTATTTTCTGTGTGTTTCTGTATTTTTTTGATGAACACTTGTGCCTCAGCTGGTGTTTTGAGTACATGCTTTTTACCATCAAAAGTCACCAGAGGAGCTGGATGTGAGAAGCCATTTCTCAGTTTTCTTTGCCCATTGCTGACGAATCTCGTCTTGTGCAATAAAAACATTTTTGCTTTTGTACTGGAGATCTTCTTTAACTTTTGCATGATGCAGTCCTCCTCACTCAGAAACTTCATTATCAAACTGCATGGTTTATCAGCTTCTTATCTCCATTGTTCCAGACGATATGCTTTCTATAGTGATGGAAGGGATCGCAACTCCAGTACCGGATATAAGATCTGGAATTATCTTCTGGAGGAAGCCCTCCGTGGCATCTTCCTCCGAGACCTGGACTCCAAATCCAGAGTCTTGTTTTTCATATTTTTGTTTTACTACCTTGGCTTTCACCTCACGCAGCTTGTCTATAATTCCCAAAATATGTTGCTCAGCCTCATTGATGCGAGTACTCCTCCTCCTCAAGCCACTTTCATTTCCAATATTTCTCCTTCTATTCTAGCGAATCTGGGCTCAGTCTTCTCCGCTCTGACTTCAGCTGTCAATGACGCCACATCACGGATCACCTGTTGTAAAGTTATGTCCTCTTTTCCAGTCCATCCCATGCGGGTCCTGGTGATCCCCGCTTGAGAATGGACTTAACTTTGCGGCGGCGGGTGGTCCATCTGGAGCTGCCTTAGCATTAGTATTGTTAGCATGTGTGGAAATTGGTTTTCCCACGAGGTTATAGTCCTTCAGACTAGTCAGTCCGCATCATACCTGGAAGTTCTACAATATATTTTTTCACAACTAGGGTAAGGTTAGTTAGGTTTAGGGCTTTGAGACAGGTTAAAAAAAAAGATTGAATAGATCCAACCCCTTATCATTCTGATGTTGTGTTGTGAGATGTGCGCTGTCGAAGTTTAGTCTATGAGAGACTGTGCAGGGGGCGAAGGTTGTTCTCAAGGTCTTTATTTGGTGCATACAGGGAAAACAGGCCAAAGTTCACAGCGCCTGGTTGAGATGTATGTCCCTTGTGAAAATGTTTCCTTATTTTACCCGTTGATTTGTGCTCCTCATCAATATTTAGAAACTATGTAGTCCTGCAGAATATTGAGCTAGATTACAGCCATTCTGATAGTGAAATTTTAGGACTTTCCATTAAATACAACCTAACAAGATACAGCAGGGGTCTCCAATAGGCGGCCCGTGGGCCATGTCCGGACCCTGAAGCAATTTGGTCTGGCACAGGAGGACTGCGTGTTTTCCGGGATTCGTTGGATTGAAAGGCCTGCATGAGTACAAGGTACGTCAGACCGTTGTGCGTGATTTGCGAATTGTCCTTTGGGTCTGGGTATGAAAGGTGTGCCGCGGTCTCGTCCCGGGACATGAGCACTTTTGCTTTAGGGGCCTCTAAATTCATAAGATAATTTCTCTGTAAATATGTGTTGGATTGTAATAAAATACACATCATTTTACAGTTTAACATGCAGAGAACGTGACTCTGGGGGCGAAGAAAAGATAAAAATACATTATTTCTCTGGTGCAGATCCGTAGTCACCAGTTTAGTGCTTTCAGGAACTTTTTCCAGTTGTCCATTTCATTACGTTGCATATATAGCTGCGTTTGTTCTTATGCACTAAATTGCAAAGTGAGCTTTTTTTGGCTGCTACAGTAAGTAGCAAGTATGCTTTTAATATAGTTTGAACAAAAAGTTCTAATGACTTTTTGTTTTAAATAGTCCTGCTTTAGTCCTGCTTTAGTCCTGCTTTAGTCCTGTTTTAGTCCTGTTTTAGTCCTGCTTTAGTCCTGTTTTAGTCCTGTTTTAGTCCTGCTTTAGACCTCCTTCAGTCCTGCTTTAGACCTGCTTTAGTCCTGCTTTAGACCTCCTTTAATTCTGCTTCATAGTTTATCCATGTTTTTCCATTTGTTTAGTCGTGGTTTAAACCTGGTCTTGTCCTAGGTCTGCTTTGCACTAGTCAAGTCTGTTTTCTGGTAAATATTGGGTTTCCATTGGCTGGGTTTTAGTGCTTTTGTCCTGTTTTTAGGAATGTAATATTGTTATAATATTGTTTCTTCTCTGAATGTAAAGTCCTGTGTTGATTTCTGTTGTTGAATTGTTCCACTGTGAGTTGTATGTGGAGCTTATAGAGATAAAACATACAATTGTGATGTGATTTTGTAGTCCAGCCACCGGACCTTGGCCCTACGAAAAATCTGGCCCCCTGGATAACATAATTGGATACCCCTGCACTACAGTAATCAGAGGGAACATTTCTCTACAGGTACTTTCGTTTGTCAATATATGCTCCTTTATTAGTAATAATTGACTTGCCTAACCAGAGAGGACAAAACTCAACATTCACTTTGCCTTTCAAAATATACTCCATTTATAAATGAAGGATATTGTATAATATGATTTTACTGTAAAGAGAGCACCAGACACTAACAAATGCTTGTCAAAGTACGCTAATAATCATATATGGAGTTGGAAGTTAATAATATAAACTGATATTTTTGGAGCCTTTTAGAGGAAGCCATGTTCTTTAGTTGTACATTTGTGAATCTTTAACTCAAGGATAGGAGAGCCATAGCTTGATATAGATGTCTCCGGTCCTACGTATAGTCCTAAACATAGTTTTTGGATGTTTAATTGAAGTTTATCACCGATAACACCCCATTACTTACAAAGGACGTTTGTTTTCACCCAAAAGAGGGGGGGATTCCCCACTGGGGAAGTGACGCATGACTGGAGACGTCCATATCTTGAATTACGCAGCGAGGCAAATTTCTATGGGGGTGCACAGCTCACCAGAACACCGGATGATTTTCCTTATAACGCGTAATTTTTCTCTCAATTCAAACTGAAGCTGTTCCTGAACCCTTTGGAGTACACACAATTGCCTGGATTTTTTGGAAGCTGAGACTCTGTAGTTTTGGCTTCTGATTTTTCTGATTTACCCATTATAAATGGGCACAAGCACTGCACAGAAGAAAATCTGATATCAAATAATACATAGATTGCCCATAGAATTTTCTTTGGTAAATACATGGAGTAAAGCTGCTGTTGGAAGGTGTGGACCCTTCCCATAATTGTTGATTTGACTGAAAATAGGGGGTTGTTGCTTTCTGTATATATTTTACCTTACCAGGAGCTTGAAAGTTATTTTTTATCAGATGGTGGACGAAATGGAATAAACGCTGAAAATGTCAACCGGGTCTGTACTGACCCTCCAGAATTTTAAGGAGAACATTATGTCATTAGAATGTTCAAATTCCAGAAACACTAAAGGCAAAATGAATCGGACCAGTATACACATTAACTGACATCAGATTAAAATGCTTTGTAATGAAAAAGTAGCCATTTTGTATTTCCAGGGTTGAAATGTCATAAATATGGAAAAAATACATTTTTAGCCTCAAAGTTGTAAGTTTCATAAAAGGTATGACTTTTGGAAAAGTAAGTAATATACTTGTAGATATGTGTTCACTTTTGGGAACATTCTGGTATTTACAACGCTTCTGTTTACTGACTTTCAAATGGTCTAGTGAGCTGCCAGAAAAAAAGCATTCACAACAAAAACAATATCATGATAACGAAAGAATATTTAGAATATTTTCTACCCCTATTGTATCTAATCATCAAGATATTGGATTTGCAAGTGCATTTTTAGCTGAAGTCTCTGTCTTGCATAAGTGGTCCATCTGCTGTGAGATTATCACTTCATTCACAGAGCCAGTCTGAATCACTTTCTAAAAGAGAAAATTCCATATGCATTTATGTACGTAACAAACAATAGTGTAACAGACACAAACATTTTATTATTATTTTTAAACATGCATGCAACATGATTGTATCATAAAATGTAAAAATAACAAAATAAAATAATTTGTTTAATTTACCTAACATCTACGTACATACAAAGCATTTGATGCATTTCTGTTTGGTGTTGAGTTCACCTTATCATCACATCCACTTCTGCCTCTATTAGATATTTAACAAAGCTTATTCGTAGTCACATTTATTCTCCTCTGCACAATTGTTGTCACATAGTTGGCACATATCAAAATGTGCAAACTAAAGAAAGATATCACTAAAATGTTCAATATGCCAGAATATAACTTACCATTTCAGCCAGTCAGTGGTCAGAAAGTGCTGCTTATTTCTGAAGTGCTCCAGCGTTTATGTGTTTAGTGGCTCTCTACCATCAGTCACTCACTTCTCCTTTCAAAGATGGCCATCAGCTGATGAGAGGGTCATTCACCTGACTGAGAACTCCCTCTGCTGGAAAACTAGAAACAGTACAGGGTTGGAAGTAGGTTTAAGCTAGGGGTGTCCAAACTTTTTTCACCGAGGGCTTTTGAAACTTATATGGAGCAGAGGGCCACAGACAACCCAACAATGAAGTGAATCATTCAAAATGTTTCATTTGACATAGTCTCGATGAGCCTCCACACCTTTAATAAGACTTGCAACATAAACTTTTGGTTGGTATAACATCAAAATGCTTGAATTTGTCCAATTTGACAGTAAAAAGTACTACTTATTGTTGTTTGGACCAATTGAGAAGGAAGCCGAGGGCCAAAAAAATTGGTCTGAGGGCCGCATTTGGCCCCCGGGCCGTAGTTTGAACATGCCTGGTTTAAGCACTTCATTCAAATGACATGACTGTGTGGAGGAACAAGAACAGGGGAGGGTACAGGAACAGGGACAGGAGCAGGAGCATTAACACTAGCAGGACATGATCAGGGCAGTGGCAAGGGGCAGGACAAGACAGGAGCAGGGACAGGAGCAGGGACAGGAGCAGGGAAAGAACAGGACAGGAAAGTATTGGATGTCAGAATCAGAAAGAGTTTATTGCCATTGTCAATGAACAAAATTCAAAAACGTAGGAACTTGTCTCGGCCTTAAGGTGCAACATAAAACACTGAGTAATAATAAAACCACATATATTCAATCAAAAAAGGGCATGCATTAGGAAACAATTTAAAATTACTATACAATAAAAATAAAAATAGGCATTTCTATGTACACAAGTTTACAGTTATGGATGTACTTTGGTGCTAGGCCATGGAGAGACTTGTAAACAAGCAGGGCTGCTTCAAAGTCTATTCTCTGAGCCACAGGGAGCCAGTGCAGAGACCTGAGCACAGGACTAATATGATCATACTTCCTCGTTCTAGTCAGGACAGGAAACAGCGTTCTGGATGTACTGCATCTGTTTTACAGCTCGTTTGGAGAGGCCAGTGAGCAGGCCGTTAACGTAGTCCAATCTACTGGAGACAAATGCATGGATTCTCTCCAAGTCTGGTTTAGACACTATACTTTTGACACTAATAAAATCTGGCACAGACACCCTTTTTGCCATTCTGAACAAAAAAGCCAGAGACAGCATAGCTCTAGCTGCAAGCATGTTACCGTGTCAACCTGACAAATATTGTCATAGGCTTACCTGCGTTTTGGTTGACCAGCATTTTGAATGGGATTAAAAAAATGACTTTGACATAAACAGTTGAGATTTTGCACAGTTATTCTTCACATCATAATGAACATAAAAGCCAATGGGGATATAACTCTAAATCGAACTGTGTGGTCGTGAAAATGTTGTTTTGGTTTCACCCAAGTCTGCGTTCTCTCTTGTCCAATCATCCCAAGCTAAAGCATTCCGGGGGGCTGAAACAAGCCAGCTTCCTCTGGAAGATAGTAACTCTCACGGCCCCCCTTCGGACCACTCAAACAGGGCTGCACCGCTCCACTTCACAACTCAACCAATTCAGTTTGAAAGTTTAATTTGTTTAATTCCGAATGAATTGTTCCAATTAAAAAATGTGGCACTGTAGCATTTCAGTAGTTCTGATATCACTTATTCTTTATTATATATTAGTAGTATTTTAGAAAATGGTTGTGAATGGAATTTTGAAGCCATAGAAAGGGATGAGTGTCTGCTTTCACAAGAACTCGTCCCAGCTGCCAAGAGCTAAAAGAGCTGTTAATGCCTTCTCTTTGGCTTCAATCAAAGTAATGCTGATTACTATTTAAACAGGCATTTTTAAATCTGAGCTATTTACAGTTGCTATGAATGAATTTGTATTTTATCTCATATGTGCAATACTTAATGTTTTATGAGGCCAGTGTTGGCTTACTCAGTCATGTTGTGGTTTTAGAACTGTGCTCTTTCAGGTGTGATGTAATGTAATGGCCACACAGAGGTGCTACATGCACATTCATTTTACATTTTCTAGTGTTTAACTTTTGTGTGACCTAAAGTCTCACGATAAGATTTAGGTTTTAAGTACACTTCTTAGAAAAGAGAACGAAATTTTTGTTAATATTTTCATGAAATACAAAATGAAAGTGCAGCTAAAGTAAGAACCAAAAGTTTCTTCTTAAAATATTCCCTAAATGTACTTCTCGGTGACTGAGTGGATGACACACATGCCTTTAATGTGAGTTTGAATCTGATTAGCTGAATGTCCTTTCCCTGTCTCATCCCCATTTCTTGCTGCACTGTCTTGTGTAGTAATAATAATAATAATAATAATAATAATAATAATAATAATAATAATAATAATAATAATAATAATAATAATAATAATAATAATAATAATAATAATAATATAAGAAACATTTCTTAAACAAGAATTAAATGAAAATAGTCCAAATCATGAGCAAGGTTTGTGTTAAAGAGATCCCTCTGGAAGCTCTTCCAGCAGCTGTGTGGAGCGATAAAACCACTCGATCAGCGCTGCCCCCCCTCCTGTTTGACCTTTGCCGCCTCCTTTATGTCCCAAAATACAGCCACGACCTGCGCTCTCAAGTTCAGCCACATTTATCCCAGACAACAGTGCGAGCTCAGAGGGGCAGCTGCTGCTGCGTCGAGAGTTCAGCTCAGTCACACTGTGGAGCTGTCTGAAGCAGGTCTACTGAGGAGCTGCCTAGATTTTCCTGCTGAGCGCACCAGTGGCACCTATGGACCAGACCATGGAGGCCCCACAGAATGCAGTGGTGAGCCAGGCACTGGTCCAGTTTGAGTCCACCTTACAGGCTGCAGTGCGGGAGGTGCACGTGGATGTGAGCGCATTCAAACAGAGAATAGAGCAGAAGATTGAGGACGTGTGTGTGTCCCAGGCACCACTGGCTGAGGCTGTGTCCAGGCTCCAGGAGGAGAACCAGCACCTCCGGGCCAAGCTGGAGGCTCTGAGTCGCCTGGTGGAGGGTCTGACCAGGCTGAAGGCCGATCTGAACACAGAGCTACACTCACAAAATGGACATGCATCCACAGAAGAGAAGAGTGAGGAGAGCCTCAGGTCTAACGCTCAGCCCAGCACCACACCCTCTGAGAGTCCTGGGATCAGCTCAGGACTCACCACGGCCCCTGCAGATGCTCCTGCTGCTCCTGCTGCCCCTGGCAACAGCACTGCACCGCCTCCATGGAGGACCCGAAGACACGCTGACATCAATGTGAGTGCCATTCTCTCCTGACACACCAATGCAAACAAATAAACATGCCAGCTTAAAGCTGTGGACTTCAGCCTACACTGTGATCCCTGTATTACCTTTGGATTATAGTCTCCTTTTACTCAGGCAGCTGTGGTTTACTCATGACAAATGTTTAGTGCTTTAGTGGCAGGTTTTTACGAGACACTGAGACAACATGAATGATGACTTTTCACCTTACAGTAAGTATGAGCCACTTATTATGAAACACTTACTTCTGTCAAACAAAACACTAACTAAATATGGCCACATTTCGACGGATTCACTTTGGAGCGGATCGATACAGTCCCAAAGTGTCTACACACAGCTAGAGCTGCACCGGCTGCAGTGTGAGCCTGGAGTAAGAGATCCAAAGTGGGCTATGTGAGGTTTGGCTTCCAAAGCACTCTTCTTGAGCTCCCAGAATGCTTTAGCACGGTTTATCATCTTGTGATAAACTGCCATATTTCCTCTAACGCTAACTTAAATGTTGAGCCCCAGTGCAGTGACTTGGATGGGCCAAGTAATTTGCTCACTGAGCTAAACTTGAATGCTCTTGAATTGTGCTGAATGGACCGAACTGTGTCACTTCACGGCTCACTCCAGATCTAATTATTAGAAACATGAACAGAGCATCAACTACAGGACTTGTCTAAGCACTTGCTAAGACTTGTTAATTTATTTTATGTATTATTATCAGGACAGTGCATATTGACCAACTGTACAACTGTATAATATGCCAGAGGTAGAGTTAGTCCTCTGCTAGATGTACAGAATGCACCCTGGGAGCAGCGAGAAAATACAATGTAGAGAACACATAATTAAAATTAGGTTAGGAATGCACAGGTTGTCCAGACAGTAACACAAGTATTAAAAAGTCCAGATTGAGAGGCACAGTAAAAAGGTCACAGCAAGCAGAAGGGTACGGGGCGACATTAGCATTTGTGACATTAACACAACCAGTATCAAACATAAGACTCAAATATGAATTATTTACAGAAAAATAATAGACAGCTAGTAAATTGTGGGAAAACATAAAAAAAAAAGAAAAACGTTTTTAAGTCTTTTTAACTCGGCGCTGCTGTTGCTTCACTTCTCCTCACAGTTAGGGCAAAACCTGCAAACGTCCAAGATTCCCACACAGGTTTATTCAGCGTGATTTGAGCATAGATCCATGGGTTTGAGGCCGGGCGGTCCTCAGAGCGCATGTGCAATCCTATAAAAGAAGCTGCTGTCCGCTCGGGTTCTAAAAGCACATGTTGAAGAGCGGAAAAATGACAAAGTTAATGCACGTAGCATTAGCATCAGTTGTTTCCTGTTTATCGCCGCGCAGCACCAATCAAGACCCAAATTATTATATTTCCATTGCATAATGCTTCGAACAGTATCCAAATCCAATGCATTAGTCACGGCTTTGTGAAGAAAAAGCATCAGTAAGGTAAAATTTATATTTCATTTATGAAGAAAACATTTGTTATGTTTGCCTCTGAGGCCCTCAGCATGGAGACACACCATTTACAGAGGCGTTCTGAAGTGAACCGGTCAGGGGATCAGGGCCAGTTCAAACGTGGCTTATGTCCCACTAGCACCAGGCCAGGTCTGGTCCTATTTTTAAACATAGTGTGAATACTGACAACAAATCAATGCAGGGTTTTCGTGTAACTCTTGGAGCTCACTCTGGTGGTCAGGGCCATTTTACAGGACTGGAAAAGCGTGACTCATTTCAGAAACTTACACTGCCATAATGTTGTGTCAACAATTTGAAATATAGGGAAATAAACTAATGTTTGGTAACAATATATCAAAACATTTATAATATTGCAATTATTGTATGGGAGATGTCTAAAAGTAGAATACCCTGTGTATCATCTATAATTAAAACAAACAAGGGAATAAAGTGATATTTCTGCACCTTTGTGGAATCTTTTATGGTCCATTCACATTTTGTGCCATACTTGAAACTCAACAAGACATTTACAGACACATTTTAGCACATTCCAGATGCATGTAAAAATATCGTCTGAATATAGTTATGGAAAAATATCGATTTGTTTATTTTTGTCCATATTGCCCACCATTTACGTGTAGAATGTATGGCGTCATGGATCTGAGCCAAGCTGCTTATAGCCGGACACACACACAGACTGAGAGTGCAGGCGTGTCCATGAGCAGCATTCTGTTTTATTGTGACACTAATGGTTTGGATCTGTCATTAGTATATCGCACACAGACACTTCCCCCTCTGAGCCCTCGTGAGCCTCGTTTAGAACAGTCCTCCAAAGGCCAAGAGTATTTTTGTCCCAGAGCTGTGAGACGCTCCTGTTGTAGTGTCTCTTCATAAGTATAATGAAGGAATGCTGTTTAGAAGATAGCACAAACACCTCTGAGAAGTATTGGACATCAGAGTTTTTATGTCTGGTGTGGTGGCAGCTGTGATCGGACAGAATCATGGATGAATGCTCCAGCGGAGGCATATTCATCTGGATATCGGACCTCCAAACAATCTGATACAGACCGGTTTTCTATAATATCACAACAATATTTTTCTTGTTTACTGGCTTTGTCCTGGTTCAGATCTGGTTTACTTCTGGGTTTGGGTTAATTCTGTTTTAGGGATGTTTTAGTTCAGAGGTGCATCCTCTGTCTCAAGAACCACATGCAGCTCTTTAAAGCCTCTGGTGTGGCTCTTTGCACTTTGACTGGAAAACAAGAGACAAAAGGTTTAGGAAAAGAGGATAAGTCTATCTGATCATTAGTATTGATGGTCGTGGAATGGCCCGAAACAATTGCAGCCCTTTCTGATTTATATTTGGTTACCTTTTTTCAAACGGGTTAGTGAAGATCTTTTGCTGTTAAAGTTTGCAGACCCCTGGTTTATAATCCTGAACCAGGTTTGGTCTGGGGGAGCTGGTTTAGTCCTGGTTTAATTCTGGAATAGTCCTTGTTCAGACCTTGCCAGGGATCTAGTGTATACACTTCTTCAATTCTTCACAAAGAGTGAGTCTGGTCATCCTGCCCTCTGTCGACTCGAGTCAAACTCAAACAGAACCGTGCAATCAGAGCGTTTAGCTCCCAAACTACTGTGTTGTGGAATCAGCTCCTGTCCATGTTAAAGAGGCCGACACAGTCTCTTCATCTAAGACCAGGCTTAAAACGTTAATCTTTGAAATCACTTACGGTCAGGCCAGTTAGGAACAGAAATAAAAACCGATAGTTCCCAGCTATGCTGCCCTAGGAGCAACTATGCTGGGGGAAGTATGGCAGCTTGAGCACTATCCTCTGCTTCTTACTACTTTTCTATCAAACAATATTTAATATTAAATTTCACTTGCAATCTGTTCATTGTTGTTCAGGGTTTAATCTGTTCTCAGTGTCGCCCTTCGAGGCAACCGCTGTTGTCATTTCGAGCGTTACAAAAATAAATTGAATTGAAGTTTTAAAATAGACGGACCATGTGTGTCCCTGATTGGCTAATCCACCTGTCAAACACACCAATCTGAACTCGATTTTTACAAACAAGATCAGACCTGGCTGGTACTTGTCTTGAACCCTGGTTCAGTAATGGATTGACAATTTTGCAAAGCCTTTTTGTATTTAATTCTCCAAAATCAAATACAGAAATTGATCTAGTCTCACTATTGAAACAGATCTAATTTAGTGGATATTTTGGCCCTCCAACAAATGCTCAGAAGAATGTGGTTGCATAGCCCTGCACAGAGATCCTCTCCATGACGTAATGAGCCACACTCTGTCTGAAGCCGGGTTATTAATACATGTGCCGCTCATGAGATGTCCTGCCAAGCCCTTCTGAAATCTCCTGATGGAAAGTTGCTTTGCGTTTTGTGGCTGTGGCTGTGTGTGAGTGGGCCGAGCAGCTGTCCTGTCACAACAGTGGAGCGGCCTGCATTCATGTGCCGTGACATCATTCAGCACTGCACTAGAGCCCATCACTCCCAGCACACACACACACACACACACATACACACACATACATGTACAAACACACACAGCAGCATCTCCACCAGGCTCATGTGGAAAGCTCTGCGCCATCAGTCCATCCACGTGTACAACTGACAGTCTGCTACAAAGGGTTGTCAAGAAGATCGACACGCAGAGACTAAAGGGGTGGGACCAGATACATTTCCCCCCACACGAGACACAAGAGTCAGTCCATGAGATTTTGACCTGCCTCATAACAGCTCTGCAACAGTGAATGGTGACTGAAAAAGAATCGTACTATGGTAAATCAGTGTAATCCCTCATTCGTCCAGCAGTGCTCATCATCTATTAATTCTGTCTAGAAGCATTCACTCAGCATATTTCAACCTTTATTTGGTTGATATTGTATTAGTATAAATATAACAACATTTTTGACTAGTCGACTATTAAAATGAGAATTACTTGCAGCTCCAACTCTAGCTTCTAGTTTTTCCTCTACCATTTTGATGTATTTTATTGCTATAGTACTGCTTTTCACAACTATAGTTCCTCAAAATATGTAACTTGCCAGTGTTTTGGGACCAAGCTAAATCGCATAGAAAATTAAACTGTTATGAGATCATTCTCTAAGTGTGTGCACAATCTTGAGGTTATTTTATCTCGTGTCACATGCTCTTGTCCCATCTCCCAATCCATACTAAAAGTACACTGTTGATTAACATCAGTAATGCCCAACCAATGTAGTCAACATTATAATTAATTAATATTGCAGCCATAGTCAAAAATGTGAAGGTATGTCTTATAAAACTCTAGAGGGGATGCCTTCCTCCAAATTTCATCTCAACAGTGCACAAAAACTTCTTTATTACACATTGTTTTAGATTGAAGTTGTGTTTCATTTTAATTTTAACACTCATGCTGCCCTCAGCGGTAGTGTGTGGGTTAAATAAACTTTTTCTTTTTCTACTATTTTTAAAACATAAAACAACAAAAGCAAAAAAGCAACAAAAAAAACCCTCTACAACACTTTTTCTTGTTGTGGAGGGAGGGGGCAAGCGTTCTACCACAGACGCCTGTGGGTCATCCAGACCCAAATATAGCAAATGTACAAATTCTAGAATTTGTACATTTGTAACAGAGACAGTGATACAGGTGTTGGCATAAAGATAAGATTGTATACTTTCTTGATTTAATGCTGTATTAATGTAAAGTATGTCCTGTTGTGTGACTGAAAAATCATTTTAAAAAGACAGTTCGACAAAAACCAGAAGGAGCTCATCTGTCTTTACTGCTCCAGAACCAACTTTGGGCTTCAAAGTTTAAGACACAGCTCAAAAGAAATCATTCATATTTTACAAAAGTTAAACAGCTTTATTTCCTGAGAAGAACACAATTCTAATTGTTAAAAAAATGTTTCATCAGATGGACAGTTACCATTACTTCAGGCATATTTGATCATTTCCTTCAAAAAAAATTCCTCGAACTTACCAGGGGCTCTGCATCCGGAGTCAGTCAACAGTACGTCAACCAGAAACACAGACTCCTGCCAACTGGGGCTGGACCAAGAAAGTACAGGGTGGCAGATCATTTGGACAGAGCTCCCACCCTGCACCTGACCAAGTGTGGATGCAAGTCAGAATGAGGCTAATGCTCTGGTCTGACCTGCACGGCACAGTGTAGCTGCAGATGTCAGGTTTAGAAGTATTGTAGTATGACAATATGTGGCACACAAGTATAGGCCTGCTGGCTGCTGCCTACATGTACAGTACATCCAATAATATATCAGATTGAGGGTGCCTATGATAAGGGTACTTTCTACCCTAATTATGATTTCGAAACTGATATTGTGGTACAAGGAAGTTAGTGAGTCGGTACAAATATGGATTCTACATAATGAAAAATGTTGAGTTGACACCAAGATCATTTCATGCAAAAAAAAAGAGCAATATTTCTGTATATTCGATGTTGTCCATCTTGACAAATGGCCACCTTCTTGAATTTTAGGTGGCTAACGGATTTTATCAAAAGAGCAATCCCAACGAGTACGTGTGCCGATTTTGGTGCTTGTTTCCGAAAATGAATGATTTTTAAAGTTATCTGCTCCACTATGAGGCACATTTGTAGTTTGCAGGACTGTGTGAAATTGAATCTGTCAGATCTAGGGGACAATAAACAAATTTATTGATACGATTAAACGACACAATTAAACAATTGTGTACAATTATTGTAACTACAGCCAAATAAAAAAGTGCTTTTGCTTCTAAAATGGTCGCGATTATTATCTTTTGTTTTTCATGATTATAATATGATCTGAATATTTACCATTATCGATTAACCGAATGATCTTAACATCTCAATATATCAGGACTGTTGTTTGGAAAATGTCACAAATTATAGAAACCAACCAAGAAGCTGCAAAAAATCTGATTGAAAATGATGCGTCATCACTGGACTTAATGACTACTGGCCTGTGTCTGTAGTCATGAAGTCATTTGAGCGCCTGGTCTTGCTCCACCTCAAGTCTTTCATCTCCTCCCTGCTGGACCCCCTGCAGTTCGCTTACAGAGCCAACAGGTCTGTAGAAGACGCCATCAACCTGGCACTCCACTTCATCTTGCAGCATCTGGACTCTCCGGGAACCTACGCCAGGATCCTGCTTGTGGACTTCAGCTCTGCATTCAACATCCTCCCTGCTCTGCTCCAGGACAAGCTCTCCCAGCTCAACGTGCCTGAGTCCACCTGCAGGGGGAGCACTGGCTTCCTGACGGATCGGAGACAGTGCGTGCAGCTGGGGAAGAATGTCTCAGACACTCGGACTATCAGCACAGGAGCTCCACAGGGCTGTGTACTTTCTCCTCTGCTCTTTTCCCTGTACACAAACTGCTGCACCTTCAGCCATGACTCCGTAAAACTGATCAAGTTTGCGGACGACACCACCCTCATTGGGCTCATCTCGGACGGGGATGAGTCTGTCTACAGGAGGGTGGTGGACCGGCTGGTGTCCTGGTGCAGTGGTAACAACCTGGAGGTCAACGCCCAGAAGACAGTGGAAATGATCGTGGACTTCAGGAAAGTCACAGCCCCCCAGCCCCCCCGCATCATCACAGACTCCCCCATCACCACCGTGGCACCTGGACTCCTTCCGCTTTCTGGGCACCACCATCACCCAGGACCTCAAGTGGGAGCCCTCCATCAGCTCCCTCATCAAGAAGGCCCAGCAGAGGATGTACTTCCTGCTGCAGCTGAGGAAAGCCAAGCTGCCAGCGCAGATGATGGTGCAGTTCTACACGGCCATCATTGAGTCCATCCTCACCTCCTCCATCACCGTGTGGTACGCTGGAGCCACAGCCAGGAACAAACAGAGACTACAGCGCATTGTGCATTCTGCTGAGAAGGTGATCGGCTGCAGACTTCCATCTCTGCATGACCTGTACGTCTCCAGGGCTCTGGGACGAGCAGGTCGGATCACCGCTGACCCTTCTCACCCTGGACACGGACTATTTGAACCACTCCCCTCAGGCAGGAGGATACGGTTCATCCCGTAGAACCTCCCGCCACAAGAACAGTTTCTTCCCCTCTGCCGTTGGACTCATGAACACTTCTAAATACCTGTCACTTTCTGCACTACATCTGTAAATGTAACTGTAAATTGTTGTGTACATAGAAAGGCTATTTTTAATTTATTCTATAGTACATTTTAATTATTTTCTTTAATGCATGCCCTTTTTGATTTCATATATGTTGTTTTTACTATTGTTCATCGTTGAATGTTAACCTTAACGCCGAAACAAGTTCCTATATTTGCGAATTTTGTTCCCTGACAATGGCAATAAACCTTTTCTGATCGTTCTGGGTGGTTTTATTGCAATGAAAATTTATTTAAAAACCATGTCCTTATTGTGAGTCAAACCTGACTCGTACTTGGTCAGGAGGAGGAGCTACCTGCTTGTTTCATGGAAATGTCCTTTAGATATATTATTCACAGTATGGCATAAACCGTACCTATATCCATAGAGAATGCTCTGAAGTATGGTTTTTCCATGGATTCATGCAGGTGATTTTCCACCTCCAGAAAGTTACATACTTACTTTGACCATAAGTTCTCCTGTTGAACACTGGTGCACATGTGCACTTTTCAGAGGGATTCCAAAGATATCTCCAAAAATGTGTCCATCCACAACTTTGCTCCATCTTTAACAGTGGTCAACGGTGGTTAAACAGTATCTGCTTTGTCTTTTTAAGAAATGGCTGGATGGCCCTGGCAAAGGTTTACCAGAGTCCCCAGAGCAGCTCACACCTCTGAGGGCCCACACAGTGGCCTCACAAGTGCCAAACAGGGGCCAAACAGGGGCCACAGATGGATGACCATTTGCTAATCCTGCTCTGACAGCCATCTGACTGACGCGCTCTAGAGCTCTACAGTGCTATCTATCTGTGTTTGGAAAGTAAAAAGCCCATCACCAGGCTGATGATATACTTAGGTGTTTGCTGATTTCCAAAGCATCCATTTGGGGTTATATTGGGATGTAAGCAGAGTGCAGCGGAAACTCTTGCAAAGGCCCTGATTGCAAACTCTAAAATAGCCCAGAGCCTGAGCAGGGAGTGGGCTTTGGCACAGCTGTCACTGCAGTGGACAGCAGAGGAACCAGCACCACTGAAGTTCCAACCTAAACACGGTTGTGTTTCATCTTAAACATGCTGTTTTCAGTTTTAGTTCCACTTACGTATACAATATATCTGATACAATGGATGTCTGAGTTGCTGTTATGTGTAAGTCACTTTTATTTCAGAGGCATTAAAGATGAGTATTTGTTTCCTTGCAGTTAGACTGCGAAATTACTCCAAAAAACATGTCGAAAATGAAACCGTTTGTCTCACCAGGGCACAGACGTGAAAAGAGAGAGGAATGTCACCACGATTGGACAACAGAATGGGACAGCACCAGGTACTGCTGTGTGAGACATTGAAAATGCTAAATTGACTTTTTGAGATTTTAATCATGTCCTAACATTATTCCGTCACCAAAAACATTCCTGGAGTTGCATTTAGCTTCATTGACATTGATGAATCCTGTTTAGTACCTTCTGTGCCTCAAGAAACACTTCTGTCCAAATTTCCTAGATTTGTGACATCATAGGTCGAGCTCCGAGACATTTTGCTCTGTTTTTAAGTCCATAAATCATCGCCAGACTCATTCAGACTATTTCTGCCTCGAATGATGTTCATTACAACAGCATGCTTGCAAAGCAACTAGGTCTGTTTATCTCCCCTTTGTAATTTCCTCTGCAACCAGTAGATGGAACTTAATTTCTAACGTGGGTAGAATGTCTTGTGTGCTTTTTGCATAAACATTATTTTTAGTTCTAAAACACGAGATTCCAATGCAAAGGTACAAGAGGATGTTTAATGGCCAATAACAATACAAATAATACACAATATTTGTCCTTCAAAGCTTGTGTACCCGTAAATTATGTGTTTTTCCCAATAGAGTACATTGGTAAGGCAGCACTTTGAGACAAATAAAGACACACTATGTGCTGTCTGCATCTAATGATACAATAGTCTATTAATTATCAAGTATTTTAGAAACACTCCAGTTTGACTTCTCTGAAAAATGTCAGTGCATTAAAGGGTTTTGTGAAAGCAAGGAACTAGTTAGAAAGATTTAAACGTAAAATTGAACTTACCTTCACATCCCTTTCGAGTCCCTCAAATTTTCCCGAACTAGTCGAGTTGCTAAGTGATCAATAGCATGAGCATTGAACACGGCACCATCTGCTAATTTATACTATCTATTGATTTAAGTTTAAAGGCCTCGTTTTATGGAGCTAAACAGTAACCACCCGCCGCTTGGTTTTACCATTCATTTTTCCCATAGGCGTTCCGAAAAAACAATGAATCAATCAATTTGAAAGCTTGCTCGGAATCAGCTATATGCAAACTAATGAACTCAAGCCTATCATTTTGTTTACAAGCTGTTTCAGAAGCTTTATAATCCAGTAAGTGTGTTTTTGTTTGTGTTTTTGGACTGAAAACATGGACAACCTGGCTATGGACATTTGTTACCAAAGAGCTTCTTAGTCGCCGTTGTGCCTTTTAGCAGAACTGAGTAAATTTTTCACCTCACTGAATGTCTTTGTAAGTCCCTGTGATGGTTACATATGTGTTGTCCGGGAGTTTGAAGTGTCCGTCAGTGAATGTGTGCAATTATTTTGTCAATAACATGAAAAATTATAAGTCAGTAAAGTGCTTTTCATTTTAGATGAGGAAGAGCCAGTTCCTGTGACCAAACCTCACTTTACTCTCACCGCCACGACTAAATCCAGCCCAGAACCTGGCTCAGACTCCAGGACAGCAGCAGACACAGCTGTCAGCTCACCACTGACACCAGGTAAGGCACCAACAGAACAGCTCTCTTCTTTGTGTTGTGATTGTTTCACCAGTGCCATGATGCAAACCTAAAAAACAGGTCAAGCACCTAACAGCACACCACCACCACCACCTCTTTGTGCATTTTTATCTAAAGTCAGGAGATCATCATGTTTCCACTGACCTTGATCCCCCAGACCGGTTCACTTCAGAGCGCTTTGGAACAGTTCTTTTAATGGAGTGTGTCTCCATGTTCAGGTCCTGGCTCAGTTTTTAAAAAAATACATTGTATATATTTAAGTCTATCTGCACATATATGTATTTATTGATCAGTTCAAGTTGTGCAGGAGGAAAGGTGATTTAAAAAAAAAGGTAACCATCTTTATAGTAGAGGAGTTTCAAAGCACTTGAATGCAAAACTTGGTATCGGTATCGGATCGATATCGCTTTACTTGCCATAATAAAACTGGGTATCAGATAAAAATAAAAATCACAGATATTACCCGTAAGTACATGGAACTACTTCTGGTTTGTGGTCAGATTTTTCTGCATTAATTCATTTCACTTCCCTGCAAAGCCACTACACTGGATTTTAACCTCTCTTTATGTAATGCATTGGCTTTGGATAATGATATATGCATTATGCTCTGGAAATATCATATTTTTGAATAACAGGAAACAACTAATGCTAAAGTGTGCTAGCTTTGTTTTGCTAAGAAGGTCAGCTCAACATATTTCACTAGAAGTATGGATCAAATCCAGTTTGTGTTCTCTCTTTAGAACACTTCGCAGGGTCTGCCTAAGACAATGAAGACACTTTCAGACTGTCCCGATCCACTACAAAGTGAACCAGAGGAACATGCCTATAGTTACTCGTTACATGGTCTTTGAGTCATAAAGTCTTCTTGACTACAGCACAAAATTCCCTGATGTGTTCACATTTGCACACACACCACAAACTGGGATT
Source organism: Chaenogobius annularis (assembly GCA_015082035.1). Lineage (NCBI taxonomy): Eukaryota > Metazoa > Chordata > Actinopteri > Gobiiformes > Gobiidae > Chaenogobius > Chaenogobius annularis. The sequence goes on along the minus strand of BJKM01000090.1, from coordinate 760,970 downwards.
AAACTGCAATTGGGCCAGGACCAGTTTGAGCGCATCATTAGTCACCATGGCATTATCAGGAGTGCCACGCTAATATCACTTTATTTCCATTTCTGGCATTTGTATTTCCCTCCTGATGCAGAGGGGCCTCTCCCACACCTCCCTGTGACCTCCACCAGTAAAGCTTCTCCTGAGGAGGCCAAGGCTCAGCCGCTCTCTGCAGCCGAGACAGCCAGCGACGCCTTTAGGAGAGGTCTGTTTCTACAATACATACAATTAGTAATTTTCACCACTACATGTTGTGTCATGCTGTCCCTCTGTATCAGGCACATGTGCAGTGAAGGAGGTGGTCCCACAGCCAGCTCAGGACCAAAGGAGCTCGCACCCTGACCCCCTGGCCCATTCCCCCCTAACCGCACTGACCAGGAGCAGCTCTGACACCAGCCCGGTCAAAAGTGACCGCACACACTCAGCTACAGAGTCTCCAGCCCTCCAGAGAGCAGAGCCTCCTTTTAAAACAGGTCACATATTCATCATATTCATTCAAGAATTTGTATCAGCAAATATGGCCAGACTCATACTTTTGCAGTGTACAGGTGTGTGCTCTGCTCATGATGTGTGCATGTGTGTGTTTGTGTTAGATGTGAGTGAACCAAAGGCCCACGCTGCCCTGTCTGCTCTGAGTAAAGCCAGCTCTGAGCCTGAGCCTGCTCCATCTCCCGCTTCCACCCCCAAGTTCTCCTGTTTGTCCTCGCTCCAGGACAGCCCCATCAGACCTGGGGAGTACCCCTTCAAACGCAGTGAGTGTCTGCCTGGATTCGTCACTGATGCACTGATACAAATTGTTCTAAGGCTATGCTTTACAATTGAAATGGGGACATTTTATTACATAGGATTTATAAGGTGCTTTTTTGGATACTCACGTGATGGTGGTAAGATACTACTGTAGCCACAGCTGCCCTAGCGCAGCGAGGCTGCCAATCTGCGCCATCATCCCCTCCCACCACCACCAACACTCACATACTAGATTCATATTAGGCAATATGGGTGAAGTGTCTAGCCCAAGGGCACTAGAGCCACTGCTGTTCCACTGTAGCCCCTGATTTTCCCCGACTTGCTTCGATTTTGAGACCTGACGAGATCATTGACAAGGAATGGCCTGGTGTGTGAAGCATTCTGGAATTTACAAAAACTGTTCTTAACTGCTCTGCAGTGACCGGTCGTTGCCTCTGCCCAGTGTTCTCTAATGTAAATGTGTGTTCTGTTTGGTCCAGCTCCAGTCCTGAAGACGCCCAGTCCAATTCTGAAGAGGAGTGTGAGCTTTCCCCAGCCTACAGGTACAGCCTCGTCACAACCTGCTCCGCTCATGTTTTCTGTTCTCATCTGACTTTCTGTAACTCTCACAGAAAAACTACTGCCCTCCAAGTCCATCATCAAATCAGGCTTCTCTCCCAGCTTGGACAAGTAAGTGGTTTCCCTTTGTCCCCCTAAAGAGTATCGCAGCACTCAGATTATTGTATTTTCTTCATTACAAACATGGAAGAAAACGTGTTGGTCCAACCTGCTTCACTTCTATTCGCTGTCTGATCAATCCATGCATGTGGATACGAGCGAGTGGTTGTGAGAGCCAGGAACTAGTCAGATCGATTTAAATGTGTGAGAATGGTAATGGTGTTTGGCAATGCAGCTGTAATGTCACATTTAGACTCTTTTAGACACAAGTAAAGGGCTGAAGCGGCAGGAAGAGAGAAGGGAGAGAGAGTGCATTTATGAAAAGTGATTGGTTGAGAGTAACTGGTTGCAATGGTACCAGGAACAGTGAAGAATTATAATATTTTTGGTTGGTTTTAATTTGTATACATTTGAAACATGTCGTAGAAAGAGCCCAAAGTCTGGAGGCGGCGGTGTGGAAATGAAGCAGAACATGATGAAATCCCAGAGCCTCCCTCGTTCTACCGGAGCACAGGTCAAACGGGCCATGTTTGAGAGGATGAACTCTGAGCCCATCAAGTGAGGAGCTCCACATCTGCAGCAGTCTGTGAACATGTCCTGTGTGCTAACTATGGTGCTCCCGTGTGTGTACAGGCCAAAGGAAGGCAAACCCAAACTGAAGCGCTCCCAGAGCTTTGGGGTGTCCAGTGCCAGCGGCATCAAACAGATCCTCCTGGAGTGGTGTCGCTCCAAAACCATTGGATACCAGGTGGGAAGTCTCGTCTCTCTTTTATCAATGGCAGTGATCCCCAACCTTTTTCCTCTCAAGGACCGATACAATCACACACAAAACATTTCAGGGACCGGTTGAACGGGTAACAGAGTAAAAGAGTGAAATGTGTACAAACCCTTCTATAACTTTTAAAATATCTCATTACTTGTGTTTGCTGTTTATTCGATTAATTTGTTCTATACTTTTATGATAAAAACATATAAAACGTAGGGACATAGCAACAGACTATAAAACAAAATTAATACTACAAAGTAAAACATACATATATTTGCCTCTGGGGACCGGTAGCAGATGGCCCGCGGCCCGATTTTGGGCACCGGCCCGGTGGTTGGGGACTCCTGATCTATGGGGTTTCAGACTGAAAAAGGAGCACCGTTGCCATAGAAACTAATAATTCATAATCTACGTAAAGGCTGCAATTATTTAGCTAACAACATTTCCTCTGCAAACTACATATTTTCCTGTCTTATTATGTGAAAAAGCTGCTAAACCTGTAGTTAAGACCTCTACAAATGTGTTCTGAAATGCATGTGTAGTGTAACCGAGACTAGTGCCACTGGATGAACCATAAAATAAAATAAAAATAGATTTAAGGACACAGGTTTGTAGAACTGGCTGAATGAGAGACTGGAGATTTCTTATTAAAGTATATTAATGCTAATTATGCTTTATCTTTTAAAATGATCACAGTTCATGAGTGTTGACTGTGGTGAAACACAGCGTAGCTCTTCAGAATGCCCCTAACCCTAACCCAAACAGAAACAGCAGAAGTCTAAAACGGAGGCTCATGCTGTCCAGATCAAGGGTTGAATCATTTGGATAAAGAGCAGCCTTTACATGTTGCTTAGGCTATTTGTTTTTAGACAGTGCGATCCATACCCAAAGAGCACTTACATAGTGTCACATTAATGCCCAATAGACAGATGTACTGTGTGGGGAAACAGGTGTTCTTCTTACCGGAATAATGATACAGTAGACACAAACCATAGTTGGACTGACTGCGGCTGCGAGAGGTCGGACCACGTCACGGACCGTCCTTTTATAGGCCACACCTTGGCCACAAAAGTCAGGAGCACTTTAGGCCAACCTGCTACACACGTGATTCTGGAATTAGAAGGACCAAAACAAGTCCGCATCAAGACTAAAGTGAGCTCAAATCTTGACAAGTGTGAACAATAGCACCAATTCTCACGGTCGGTCATCCAGGTGTTTACAATTGACATGATGCTTCGCTCACCATGGCAACGAAAGTGAAGGAGCAGAAACCTATTGGAAAGCATGGCACGACTGGAGTGGAGGCTCTAATACTGAATGTTGGAGCTTGCAAGACAAACTTTGTGTGACGCAGTGTGAATATAAAGGCCCGATGACCCCGTCCGAAGTTATTCCTACTAACAATGTGTGACAACAGAGCCACAAAGGTGAGGGCCGGCACAGTAGGACTGCTAGAAATGTATCCCATTCCAGCAGCAATTCACAGGTAACTATAGTTCAAAAATTCTTACAGCAACAGTTCAATTTTGGTCTGATCAGACCGGAGCACCTTCATGTTTGCTGTGTCCCCCACATGGCTTCTGACAAACAGAAAACAGGACTTCTTATGGCTGTTATTCGAAAATGGTCGATAAATGCCAGATTTGTGTCGTGCAGAATGAATAGTTATCCTGTGGAGATTCCCTGTCCACCTGCGCTGTGGATCTCTGCAGCTCCTCCAGAGTTCCCATGAGCCTCTTGGCTGCATCTCTGATCAGGGCTCTCCTTGTTCAGATAAGTTTGGGTGGACAGCCATGAATTGTAGTTATGCCATCCTCTTTCCATTTCCGGATGATGGATTGAACAGTGCTCCCTGAAATGTTCAAAGCTTGGGAAATCTCTTTATAACCAAACTCTGCTTTAAACTTCTCCACAACTTTATCCCCTGGATTAGATTACACACAAGTGGACTATGTTTAATCATTAGGTCAACAGCGTAATTAATTAATTAATTAATTAATTAATTAATAATTCAATCTTTCAGAAATCATCAGGCAACTTCTGACAATAGGTTGCACTCAGGGAAAAGAAGTGGAATACTTTTGCACGCTGCACTTTTAATTTTTTATTTATTTTTTAATTACATTTGGAAATCATGTATGATTTTCCTTCCACGTCACAATTGTGTGCCACTTTGTGTTGCTCGATCATAAAAAATGCATATAATTTTTTAAGTTTGTGGTTGTGACGTGACAAATGTGTAAAAGTTCCAGAAGTACGAACACTTTTTCAGCCACTGTACATAGTCTGACCATATGAAATAACCAAAAGAATGAAATATAGAAATAAAATACAGTTTAGGAATAATTAGCTTTGTAGCTCCTCTGCATGCTTTCATCAATTGTTGCATGGCATTTGTGACATTATTTTTAGGACAATTTGAGGAGAGTAGAGTTACTTTGACCATTGTTTTCCATTGTAGTTTACTCTTTCATAAAAATGGCGACTGGTGGTGCTGAGCAAAATGGGTCACCTGACCTGCCCCAAAATGTCACGCCAACTGTGCAAATAAAGCAGAAACCCATGGATACGTTTGGTCATTACAGTTGGAGTTTTTTTTTTACTATGATTTCTGGTGTAAACAAAAATTGGAAATATGTATACGTTTGTTTTAAAAGGTATTTCGGGCATATTTTGTGAAATTGCCTGTCAATGTTCTCTGTCATGGAAACAAAAGAGGACTCTAGACTTGATTCCTAGCACTACTGTATATTGTCTTTAGGAACCATCTTAATGTAGTTTACAACACTAATATAATAGCGTAAGAGTAACAATAGTGTAAGAGGCTCACATGTGGCATTTTCTATGCAGAACATAGACCTCCAGAACTTCTCGTCAAGTTGGAGCGATGGCATGGCCTTCTGTGCTCTGGTGCACTCCTTCTTCCCTCTGGAGTTTGACTACAATGCTCTGAATCCAGCCAACCGCAAGCACAACCTGCAGCTGGCCTTCTCCACCGCAGAGTAAGACCACACCTTTCAACAATATATCAGTATCTCCTTTGGATGCCATGAAGTCTGTGTAATCCCTTAGTCGACCATGTAGGATCCAAAGCAAAAGAAAGTTAAATCAACTCAAAAGTGTTTACGATTACTACGTTTTACACTCATCCAAGTTGCTTATTCATTGCTTCTGTTCATGTTCAATCATGCTAAATATTACTCAGTTCACTCCTTAGGGTAGTTCAGTGGACCTTACTGTAAACTAGGGTCTGCGTCAGAACCGAAGAAGCTACTTGGATGAGATATGTATTAACTCAGCAACAGTACATTTTGCTGTGTAACAGTAAAATCATATTTACCAAACTTAAGCTGGTTTGGAGTTAACCTGAGCCTGTTTCTTCTTAGGAAGCAGGCGGACTGTCTGCGTCTGATCGAGGTGGAGGACATGCTGGACATGGGGGACAAACCAGACCCTATGTGTGTCTTCACATATGTGCAATCCCTGTACAACCACCTCAAACTCTTTGAGTGATTCTCTGCACCCTCTAGTAGCCCCTACTGTGTGACCTGAACACTTTGTAGCACACAACTTACACTACAGTTCCTGCTCATCCCTGTTACATACACTTCAAGTGTACTTTAAAGGACACATATTATGCTGCATATTATTCTGATCTTTTAATTATGTTTTAACATTGTTCCCTCATCAAAAACATACCTGGAGTTGCAGTTAGATTCATTCACACTAGTTTGATGATCCTGGTTAGAAAGTCCTCTCCCTTCTGACCGTCAAAAACAATGTTCTGAATCTCTTCAATAACTGACGTTTTCTCGATCTGTGACGTGGCTCAGAGAATTTTCTTTACTGTTTTTAAGTCCGTAAATCATAGCCAGACACGTTCTGTGTAATTCTCCCATCTAAACATGATCACGATCAGAACTGCATGCTTAAACCAGGAAGTCTGCAAGCGGCTGCATTAGCAGTGTTGCTTTTTAAATTGTGTAATTCCCGTTGCAGCCAGTAGATAGAGCCAAAGTTACTCTGGCCTCTCCATAGGCTGTGGCAAAGTTATATTTGTTTTTTGTAAAAACATTTTTTTTTAGTTCCAAAACATGGCATAAAGGTTCTCAAGAGCATGTTTAAAGGCCAATAACAATAAAAAATAATGCATAATATTTGTCTTTTAAGTGTACTTCTGATGCTCATGTAGCATCTTCTCATCCCTGTTACATGTACATCAAATGCACTCAAGCGTACTTCACATTTTACAGATGCTTATGCAGCCTGTGCTTATCACTATTACATGTACTTCAAGAATATTTCACATCTTGCTGATGCAAATACTGGCTTATGGTATCGTTTAAGTTTATTTGGACAGTGGGTCTTAAACTGAGGTAGGTTTCATTTTGTAGTACTTGGGGTTGTCTGCAGGTTGAGCAGAAATGATATTATCATGATTGTACGGCTCATAATTGAAATCACTCTTATTTCAAACACTTACCGTACTGTCAAAAGTAAACAGTAGAGAAAGTATAGACCTAATATATTTTATCTGTAATGTTTTGTGGCACTAGTATGTTGATTAGAAAAGTGGCTTTGCTCCAGGTTTTCCGAGACAGAACGGGAGCACAAATCAATCTGAACAGAAAATGTTAGTAATTCAGCAATAACGTAATCATTTAAAACACAATTTTAAATGGGATTGGTTGCACAGCCCAATATAAAAATTCATATATTTAAATTGGATACTATTTTATTTTTGCTTTAGCTGAGCATCAGTTTAGTGTAGAACTGGTTTCATACAGATTAAATCTAATCTCAAAGCTAATGTGAGGACGTGGTACAAATGTGTAAGAAAAGGTTGGGAGCCACAGTATTAGGATGCAGTGCTGCTGTTCTCACAGAGGAATATCACATTAAGTTTGATTTCTCTCCTGAGTGATAATGCCATGTAGATTTACACTGACCCTGTATCAGGTGTGAATTCAGTTTTATATTAAAAAACCTATGCATTATTTAGATGTTTGGTTTCAATGTGGTGTAAAGGTGCACTCTGTAACTTTTCTTGGACGATAGATTTGTTCTGGTTTGGGGATCTGGATTGAAAACGTGACCTTTTTTCTTCTTGTTCCTTTCATTCATTCATGTTTAGTTTTTATTATTCAACGGACAAATCAGTTAATGCAAATATCGACATTTAGTCATGTTTTAGTTGTTATTATTACTTCTTTAGTTTTAGACAGCAAAAATGGGGCGAAAATGATTACAAAATAGCACTGTTACATAATGCATTTTAGGAATAGCTGCTTATTACATTGCTGTTCACTGTCTGCGTAATTAAGAGCATGTGTGCACAAAAGTTATCAGAGAGTTGTATGGACTTTAAAAACACAAAGGAGCACTTCTACATCACCATGGGGGTAATGAAACATGTGTGAGCAATGTTGGTTAAGGCATACAGGTTAAAGCCATTAAAAAAAAAAGTCATTTTAGCATAATAAAAGGACATCTGATATTGATCTTTCTTTTTTTTTGTAAAAACAAATTAGTAAATCAATGTACACACATTGCTTTTATAATTTAGGCTATTTCTGACCATTTTTTTGTGATGCCCTGGTGTGAAGAATAATCTCAGGATGCCAGGGGCGGAGAGTTGCAAATAAACAGTGTTTCATTTTTAGATGATATAGCTGACATGCGTGCACAGGTGTAGGCTGCATATAAAAGTTAGGCCCATGAGAAAACATGGATTATCACAGCAGCCAAACACAACACTATGGTCACTATGCAAGACTAATGATGAAGTACGAGGTGAGGAGCAAGGCTATTTATAGTGCAATTTATCAGCTGACAATGAGTAATTGTCAATCACACAACACTATTCACTATTAATGTGTCTTGTGATTGAAGTACGAGGTGAGGAGCAAGGCTATAATAAATCTTTATTCCCTGAGTGCATTTCAAAATAAACATATTGGATTATTATTATTATTATTATTATTATTGTTATTATTATTATTATTATTATTATTAGTGTCTTTAAGTGCCCTACTAAATGCTATTATATTCATTAAGTTACAGCTGAAAGTCGAAAAGAAATGGCACTTAACCATAATGGGTGCACTGCCATCTGGTGGTATGTAAGTTACTGCACGCATAGACAGACAATCAGATCAGTAATAATATATTTGGTCTACAACAGCATTTCCCAACCCTTTTATTAATCTCGATTACCTGTTTGAAATGAGATAAGTTACAGTTAAAATAACTATTTCTAGGGATTTGTTAGAGAACCACATTTTTGAGCTGAAAATGAATATATGAATAAATGTGAAAGAGCCTCCGAAAACAAAGCAAGAAAGTGTTTCTCAAAACTCTAGGAATGTTAAAGAAAACAATGCAGCAACGAGCAAATTTCAGCAAACCAAAATATGAGGCAAATTTTCACCAGGAATAGGAATTCAAGAGGAGACACCTATGACACAGCAGAGCCTGATGGTTGTCACGGGATAATGACACCAAATTGGAAATGGTTATTACATACAGTACGTACATACTTAGTGGGTAGCCCCATGTTGTACTGTTTAGTACATACAATGTGTATAATTACATGTGGGAGATTGTGAGAAAATGTATAAATATATTATCAAATTTGAGAGTCACAATTATCATGAGGAAAAATGTTGTGATTTTACGATTAATCACGATTTTCATCAAAAAGAAAGGAAACATTATATATTTTTTTATGTTTAAATTTGCAAATATTCCTGTGAGAGGAAACATTTATTTTAATTTCAACTTGCCTACCCTATAATACAGCAGATCATTTTGAAAATAAAATATAAATAAATGGATTAGATAATATAAATGTAATGCTTATTGGCCCCTTATTGTTGCTCTTTTAAGTATTATATCAGTTATTAGTGAGATGAGCTCCATGGTAACACTCAGGCGAGGGGCTTGAGACTTTGAGAAAGTCAGCTTTCCTTTGGTTCATGTCAACAACAAACAGCTTTGTGAAGAATAAAACTGCATTTACAGGTAAGATTACACTCTGGCACTACCTCCTCTCCTCCTTCTCTTCTCCTCCGCTCAGCTCTCTCTCCTCCTTCGAGTTTGTGCGTTCGGTGGCTCCACTTTTGACACGTACTGAGCTCCTGTGTGGTCCCCCGTGCTGCTCAGTGTAAACTCATGAAGCAGCTGCATAAAAACAACTGTACTCGCTGACTGTAGCTAGCGCAATTGACTCGCACTAGTGTGGACCTCCGTGTGTAACAGACCATTCATTACCCCCACAACAGTGACATGTACGCCAGACAATCATTATAAACAGATCGGGCTTGCTGACGCGCTCCTCTCCATCCAATACGCACACACACGTGTGCGCACGCCAACCTTGACTTGCACTAGTGTAGACCTCTGTAACCGACTGTTTATCCAGACTTTTTGACACGCTGGGCTCCGTCTGACACAGACAAACATACATACAAGTGTCCATGACTCGCGTTGCACATTTCTGTGGTATACCGCAGTTTCAAAAACCCCACGAATACCTTACCATGGCTAAAAATAATTGTCGTAACATTATTGAAGACTTTAAGGAAAAATTAAAAAACATACTTTGGAGGTTCAATGCCAGCCGCTTTAGTGACTCTTTGCTAATAAAAAAAAATTCAAACAACATTGAGATTTACGGAGAGGAAAATGACAATGGTGAAACTTCACCGCCCATCCTTTGGGATGCTGCTAAAGCAGTTTTGAGAGGTAAAATTAAAGCCATCGCCTTCTCAAAAAGAAACAAAGGCAGAAAGCGCTAAATGATCTTTAGGAAAAACTAAAACTACTTGAGCATGTCGGTGTAATCCCTCATTCGTCCAGGAGTGTTCCATTGTAGAAAAAGATTCAGTTGTAGTCACCAGATGACTACAATTGAATATTTTCTACAAAACTACTGGGGGTAAACCATGCCAAGAAGGGCACTCCTCAAGTTCTACAGGAAATACATAAAAAAAAATAAGAGGGGAAATTAATGATCTGACCTCACAGGAAATAGTTAAGAAAATGCTCTTTACCAAACAAATATATTAATAGAGTGGGTCAAAAATGTCTAAACTATTAGCCAGGAAACTTAGAAAACAACAAGCTGAAAGAGCATTTTTTAATACAGCAGCAGAGTAATGTAATAATGTAATGTAAGACCAAATTCAATTGTCATTTGAATCTTTCTACAAAAAAACGTTCCTCGAAAATTTCAAGATATAAAAAAGATCAAATAAATTCTTTCCTGGACACTCTGAATTTGCCTGTAATGACCGAAGAGCAAAATAAAAAAATAGGAGCTGAAATAACTATGTTGGTAATAAAAGGGCACAATCAGGAGATTAAAGAACAACAACTCTCTGGGGAGTTTATACCACCTCAGCGTGGTATAAAACTCTAAAAGAAACACGTATCCCTCTGCTTTTGACAACCTTTAACTGGGCACTTAAAAAGAAGCCATCGTATCTTTTATACATAAAGAAGGGGAGAACCAACTCATTTGCAGCTCATATAAACCCATTTCTATTCTGAATGTGGATTATCTTTTATACACCTCAATTATGTCCAAAATAATAGTACAAATGCTCCCAAATTCAATTAGCAACAAACAAAGATAACTCAAGAAAATCCCTACGCATAATAAATCATATACAAAAACAGCAAAATTAAGATGATGAATGAAATAATTAGTTATAATTATATAAAAAGGTTTGATTCTGTTAGCTGGCCTTATTGATTTAAAGTGCTGAACAAATTTCAATTAGACCACTTAATTATACAAAATGTTGGGGCTTTTTACATGGTCCAACGGTCACCTAACAGACCCCACTGACTCTGGGCTGTGCCTGGTCCCCCCTCATTTTTGCTTTGGACTGGGAACCACTTGCCCAATATATTAGACAATCAAAAACAATTCATGGGGTAACAATTGATGGGATGGAACATAAAATTGTTTGATACGCTCACTATGTATATAACTATTTAGCCTCTGTTGTTCCTTTTAGCGCTTAATATTAGCTTCTTTTTTTTTTTTTTTTTTTTTTTTTTTTTTTTTTTTTTTTTTTAAATACCTATGACAAAAATGAATGAGAATTTAGGCGCGTTCGGGATGAGCAAAAACGACAGTTTCCGGTTTAACCCTATTCGTTTGCGTGAGGCTGTTGGGTGTTTTTTCTACACTTCAATTTACATTTATCATCCAGACTGAACGCAGCTAAACACGACCGCGCTTCTTTACTTCTGAAACCGCAGCAAACTTCAACATGGGGCGGACTCTTGAGCTCCATTCATGTATTTGTATTTTTTCAGTGATGAGTGCTTGGAAAAGTTTGGATTAAAGACATGTATGTATTTTATGGCTGTGGTATTTGCCAAATAAAATGTACAGAATACAGATTATTTATTTGATTTGTCCTGATTTGAAAAGTGATCTTTTTTTATCTGATATAATGGGGGCTCCGTATTTGAATCGTGGCTCTGATTTGAATGTATCCGCGATCGTTTAAAAAAAGAAAAAAATCTCCCAAAAGGAAGTCTGAGCAGTTACATCAGATGAGTGATATTTTCAGGTTGTTCATGGCAGAAGCAACATTTGGGAATTTTTCTATAAACTTGTAGGGTCTTCGGTTTTCTAAGGATGTGAATCCCCCTTTTCCCAGCGTGTGTAGCGTCGTCACGTCCGGGGAGTGAGGTCCGGCTGCATCCGCCATTTCAGCTCTGGGAGTTTGTACTCTAGTTTACATTTTCCCAACTGTTTTTCATTCATCATATGAATATTTAACTTATTAAACGCTTTATTACATCGTAGATCCACGGGAAGAGTTTAAATAACTTGCAGACATTTTTTCCCCAGCCCAGATGTTTTAAGTGTTTTTCCCAGGTGGAACCACAACTGCAGCGGACTAAAGTTTTTCGCATGAGCCGCGCATAGAGGCCTGTAGCCGGCGTAGGGAGGGCGGGAATAGGACCTACTTCTCCAAGCCATGGCTGGGAACTTTGACGCCGAGGACCGCAATAGCTGGTACTGGGGCCGGCTGAGCAGACAAGAGGCCGTGTCGCTGCTCCAGGGACAGCGGCACGGCGTGTTCCTGGTGCGGGACTCCTTCACCAGCCACGGGGACTACGTGCTGTCCGTGTCCGAGAACTCCCGCGTGTCGCACTACATCATCAACAGCGTCAGTAACAACCGGCAGTCCGCCTCAGGTAAGCGTTTTAGGTCGGTCCCTCTCTTTTGGTGGTCTTGCACAGCCATTTATGCCCCTTCCCATTGTCCTACCTATTTAGACACTGTCCCACCTTTTCACTGGTGACACATTGGCATGAAACAGACATAAATATTACTCTCAAAAACTCCCCTTGTTTGTCTTTCATATGATGTGATGTGGCATGGAAGACACTGTATAACATCTTTTAATTTCAAATACTGTCGGATTTCTCTAAAAATCAATGCCTTCAAAATCCGGAGCTCCACTTCCTGCTCCATTCATTCCTGATGGGGAATTAGCAGAGCCCCGCTAAATGGAATCAATACGCAATAAATATAAATCTGAGAGCGAGTTACAGGTGGATAATCTCAGGCAGCATGTTCAGGCCTTTACGTAATGCAAATATTTCACCTGAAGACATCTATATGTTTGTAAAAGTAAGTGCTTTTGTCTCAGCTAACTGACACTAATTGCACAAACTTGTTTACAAAAACACTCCACTTTGCATTCTGTGTACTTTTATCAAGTTTGTCCGTTTTATATTTAAGTGACTGAATGTTGGACAAAAGTCTTAACATGCTGACGTGATTTTCCATCTGTAACTCACTCTCTGCTGTCACTGCTTTTTTAGTCTTTATTTCTTTGAGCAAGATTAGCAAAGCAGTGTAATCTTTAAGTAACCTTTACAAATACATTTGCACATTTCAACACATTTCAGAAAGAATATATTGATATTGTCTGACTATCGTTATCAGTATAGTCAAATATTATATTGAGATATTAATTTGTGATAATTGCCCACCCCCAGTTAACCATGCACAAATTCTCCATTGACTATGAGCACATTACTTGGTCAGATTATATTCACAAATGTAACAATTCTCACATCATGGGTATACACCCATCTCAATGAAACGATACTGTAATATTGAATGTTGTCATTTGAAACACCAGAAATAAACTATTTATAACCAATATTGCTACTTTAAACTGTTCAGATGCACTAAAAGGAGGAGTTGGTAATCTGCAGAGCTCCTCAGCCCCTCCAGCCAAGCCCACCTGGCCTGTGACTGGACAGAAAGGCGTTCATGGAATGCTTGTGATGTTCCGTTGTTCTCTCAGGTTTGGTCTGCTGTTGCACAAGTCGTCCCTGTGAAACCCCTTTAAGTCTGTCCGTGTACGGCCAAGCATTTATCACATTGTGGGGACTGAAAATCGGTCCCCCACGATGTAAATCCTTTATTATAAGAGCAACAACATGGTTTCAAGTTCAGATATGATTAAAATGGGTTAAAGGGACATTGTAATTCACAATATTGAACTATTGACTGTAGAACTCTTCAGCGTGGCATTTCACTGTAACAAGCAGCAGATTGTCATTTACATGTTTTATTTTTGAAAAGCGTCTACATTTTAAAACTTTGTGTCACTTGGACACTTGATGATTAATCAAATAATCACAGTAAGTACAGGGATGTGGGGGTGGGGATAGGGTTAGGTGAAAACGCTGGAGCCTCACATTGCCCTAGGGGAGTGGCTGCAGGCGTTCCATATAAAAGTAAGAAGGGGCTCAAAACGCTCGTTATGTAGTGCGGTTGTGCCGGGGCACTCCGAATTTTTTCCGTTAGATTGAATTTTTGCTGGACGCCGGACGCCAGAGCCCAGCACAAGGACATGCAGTAAACTGAGATTTGAACTCATGACACTGTGGCCGGCTGCACGGGGAGCATGGCATGTGTGCTGCCGCCTTAACCACTCCACCACAACACAGGACAATACAGGATTACTCAAACATGCAGAAATCAATCCAAAAAATGATTCGAAAATGGAATTTTGAATAAACTATTGATGAGGAAACACTTGTACACACGTAGGAGGGTATTTTTATAAACTCATATCCGCCGCTCTTAGTTTTCTAAAAAGTACTGCATACACACATAATCGTTTTAAATATATGTCCATCTACTCAAACCTGTATAAATGCGGTCTTGAGCGCGGTCATAAACATGCCAGACCAATAGTTGACGGCGTTTACCTAAAAGTTAGACCCAATCTATCCAATGAGAGCACGCCTTTTCTCATCATCACTTCTGCAAAACATGAAGCGTGGCGCCAAATTTTGCGAGTTATTTGCATGGATTTATCAGGTTATTTAGTGCAATATTGCCGACTGTAAAGCACTCGTTCTGTGCGCCGCACTTGTACAATCAAAAGTAAAACACTTCTCAAAGGATCCACGTTGTCCACTGGCGTAAACAAGGACGCATGTGTGACACGTGTTCAGTAATTATCGCAGACAGTGACGTTTGGGACCTTAAAATGTCGTTTACCCACGTCCACACTCAAACACAAAACCAGAGTTTTCCGAAATCTTCACTTCGGTCGGAGTTTTTCCAAAAGCACCGTTTTCAAGAGCATAATCCTCCGGTTGTGTGGATGACAGGTCAAATCGGAGAAAAATGAATGCGTTTTATCTGATACCCAGATACACGTGTGGACATGGCCTAAACAAGGTTAAAAGGGTAAAGCTAACAAACATTATCATTGCTAACGGCACACTCCCTGCCCCAGAGAATAAAACGATACAGAGAAAGAGCTGTGGTCTCAATAGAATAAATTCGTCTCTCTATCTGTGCTGGGGCAAAACAGATTTTACTTATGTGCAAAGAATGCTGGTAAATGAATAAATTCTGTTATTCACATTTCAAAGCGGTGAAAATCAGGTACAGTCACTTTAAAGGTTTGGGTTCAGGCCAGACCAGGAGTGACTGGTTAAAGGGGACACATTTCGATAATCTGCCCCCTCTAAACTGCACATTCTTCAACATGGGAAAAAAAGGCACATACTCACAAGCAACATGAGAAATCCGCTCTGGGCTTGTCCAGACTTGAAAGTGGTGGCCTCAGCTGGGACAAGTTACTCTAAGCTGTATTGACTCATGCATTAACTGATAAATACATGTGTTATATTCTATGATGTGTATAGGATTTTGGCACAGTTCTATAAAGACAAACCTGCTCATGTGTGTAGTGAAAGTTATTTTCAGGCTTGCACCGATCCAGCTTTTTCAGATCCGATACCATTTTGATACACAGGCTTTAAGTTTCTGGCGATTCTCGATACCAACCGATGCCACTGCAGGGACTAAGACGAGCTTCTATTTTCTTAAACAAAACAAAAAGTACAACAAAACTAACTGATCCAAATGGGTCATGAACTGTTATTTATCCTTCAAATAACTACAGAACGGTATCAATCTATCAGTATCCGTGCGACCCTTCTTATTATAGACCGTTTTTGCCACAGGTTTAAACGGTACTATGATGTTATGGTGGCACAGGCGATACCACATCTAAGTTCATTTTAAACTGTTTACATCAGTCCAAAGGTTTCCTCACTTTCTCGTGTCCAAGCCTCCTAATTATTCACTGTGATGATTTTATAATATACTTTTTATTTTTTTCAAAATGCAAAAAATAATCATAGTTATGAGCCGCAACAGACGCCAAACCCAAAGTGACACGTCCTGCATGTGCACGGACACATATGCTGGATCTGCGGCGCGACGTGCGGGAAAGAGACGTGTTTAGATCGTGTCAGCATTGTTTTAATTTAAAGACAAGCAAAAAGGAGACGGATAATGCGCAATGCCTTTGAGAAGGTCAGGAGTAGGCTGTTACAGAGAGCAGAGGAGGAGCTGTCAGCCCAGGACTAAACCAGGACTAAACCAGGACTAAACCAGGACTAAACCAGGACTAAACCAGGACTAAACCAGGACTAAACCAGGACTAAACCAGGACTAGGTTTAGTTTAAATCAGGACTCACCCAGGACAAAATCCAATCTAAACATGTTTTAAAACAGGTCTAACCCAAACCAGGACTCACACAGGACTGATCCAGGTCTAATCCAAACCAGGACTCACACAGGACTGAACCAGCTCCAAACAGAGCCTCAGGAGGAGAAACTGTTGTAAGGGTTAAAGCCTTAAATTTCCATTAAGACTAAATTTTTTCTATATTTGCTTTGCACCTTTCTTGTATTTTGACAAGAAATTGTGTAATTACATTAATTCACTCATTGATTGAGGTGGTGCTGGATTTAATACAAGCTCTCTTATTTCCTGGTATTCTTTTAAACTGTTGTTTTGTTCTTATGACTCACTGGTTTAAAATGTGAATTACGATTCAAATAAAAAAATACATGATAAATACACAAACGCCCCACACATGCACATTTATCAAATAGTTACTCAGTTTAATAGTTATGTAGTTTGGTTATGAATTTCAGGGGTCTCACTACGTACATACAGGGATGGCAGGGCCGACGTCCCTAAAATGATAAATCAAATGGCGCGCCATCCGATTTGACTTGATTGACCATATTTTAGGTAGCGCATCCTTAAAATACGACTACAAATCATAGTCTTAAGCTTCAAAACGCTGTCTTTTTATACAATCAGACTCATTCACGGAGAAATGAGGAAGTGAATGTAGACTGGGCATGATACAAAGACACACGGAGCGCGCATGTGCGACATACGGCGATCTGCCGCATTGAAATGAAACTTTCTTGGCCAGACCTGACTCACGGGTCTACAGTTGTTATTTTGTTGTTATTGTTATTTCGCTTTCTCAGTGAGTTTCAGAAGGAGCACACATTAGATTTCCTTGGGCTTCTGTGTGCATTTCCCCCCCTTTTTTAAAACCGCAATCAAAATGACCCACGCGGGACGGGGCTTGGGATGGGATTCTGCCGGGGCTGGGATGGATTCTGCCGGGGCTGGGGATGGGGATTCTGCCGGGGCTGGGATGGATTCTGCCGGGGCTGGGATGGATTTCTGCGGGGCTGGGATGGATTCTGCCGGGGCTGGGATGGATTTCTCTGCCGGGGCTGGGGTGGATTCTGCCGGGGCTGGGATGGATTCTGCCGGGGCTCGGGGCTGGGATGGATTCTGCCGGGGCTGGGATGGATTCTGCCGGGGCTGGGATGGATTCTGCCGGGGCTGGGATGGATTCTGCCGGGGCTGGGATGGATTCTGCCGGGGCTGGACGAGACAGGATTTTTTTTTTCTGTCTTTCTGGACCAGAATTGGGGCGAGACGGCAATTTTTATTTTTATTTTTTTACTCGAGGGGTACGGGAGAGGAGTGAATGTTCCCTTTCATGTTTGTTTCTACAATGAGTGTCATTTTGTTATGCCTACATTTAGTCTAGAGCTTTACACAAAATATCCATACGGCAATATGTCATGACTGACTTAGAAACACACGTTATCGATACAGAGAGGCATGCCGTGATATTTGTAAACACATGATAACTTCATTACCAATTGCAGTTCTACACTTTTAAACCTGCTGACATCAGCAAAAAGGCTTTACACTATAGCTTTACAAAAATCGAGTAGCCATTTGTGGAGAAAAGTTGAAAAATATGTAGAAAATAACAGGAAGTGACATCACAGCAGGGACACTCATTCCATCCAAATTTTTTTGCATAATTTACACAAAAGAAACAACTTTTTTGACTCTCTAAACATGAATTCAACAACTGTCAAATAAGTAATTTCCTAGTGTGATGTCATCAATTACAAAAAGGAAGTGAAATTATAAACCTAAAGAGTTATTCTGGGATAAAATGTGTATAATCTTTTGCAAAAATTTACTTAAAATTTTAATCTTAACTGCATTTTAGTTCAAAGAGTAGTCCAGCCTATCATGGGCACTTTAATCTGTGTATATTTCTAGTTGTGAATTTACATATTTTTTGCTTCTTCAGGCCTGTCTGCTCCTTGGTTCCGAATCGGTGACCAGGAGTTCGAAGCCCTGTCCACCCTGCTGGAGTTCTACAAGATCCACTACCTGGACACCACCACGCTGATCGAGCCAGTGAGCAGGTCCCAGCAGTCTGGCCTGATCAGCCCCAGGAAGCCCCCCACGCCACCACAGAGCGAAGAGCCGCCAGAGTACGTCCGCGCCCTCTTCAACTTCCCAGGCAACGACGCCGAGGACCTGCCCTTCCTCCGGGGCGACGTCCTGCGGGTGCTGGAGAAGCCCGAGGATCAGTGGTGGAACGCAGCCAACCAGGATGGACGCACCGGCATGATCCCCGTGCCCTACGTGGAGAAGTACCGGCCTGCGTCCCCCATCTCGCCGTTCTCTGGGGAGCCGCCTCAGCAGCCGGAGGGCGCTCCACAGGACGGGCCTCCTCTGAACGCGCCCCTGGGCCAGTACGCTCAGCCGGTGGTCAACGCGCAGCTGCCCAACCTCCAGAATGGACCAGTGTACGCCCGCGCCATACAGAAGAGGGTCCCTAATGCCTACGACAAAACTGCTCTGGCTCTGGAGGTAAACCTTTAACTGACAGCAAAATGTTATTATAATTATTCCACTACTGAAAAAATTCTGAGCATTACCATGGAGCTCATCTCACTGATATAATGCAATGAGGGGCCAATAAGCTTACGTTTATATTATTTAATCCATTATATTTTATTTTCAAATCTGTGTTAAATGAAAGGCAGGTAGATTTGAACCCTGTTCTAACATTGCAATAACAGGACAGAATAATGCAAATACAGTGCCTGTCCCAAAACAAGTCACCACAGGAAAAAAAGGGGTACACGCTTTAGTTGGACCTCCTTTTAGCTTTGATTACAGCACATGTTCGCTGTGGCTTAGTTTCAATAAGCTTCTGCAGTATTAAAGGATGTATTTCCCTCCAGTGTGTCATCATTCTGTTCACTGATCTCATTTTGATCATTGAGAGAGTGACCACTGCACAAAGCCTTCTCCAGCTCATCCCAAACACTCTCACTGGGGTTCAGATCTGTAAGAGATTAGTTTCTGTTTCTCCTTAGATGTTTTCTCTGCTCCATGCCAATGATTTGACCTTTCTCAAACATACTGACATCTGCTCCATGACCACGGGGTTTGTCTTTCCACATGGTTGTTTCAAAAATGAGAAGACACACTGCATCAGTTGGGTTTGAATACTGTGCGGCATCTGAAACAACACCACCCTCAGCAGTTATCCAGGAGGAGGAGACAACTTGCAGTATTGGCTTAGTTGAATCCAAGTGCAGTGTATTTGTCATTTAAGTGTTTTCTCTGGCTAAGCATTTCACCAAACTGCTGTAACTCAAAAACACTTGAGGATCACGTGGAATATGATAAGTTCAGGCTAAATGCATCAGTCAGTTCAGCTCCTATGAAGACATGGCCTAAATAACTCAAATATAAGAGGCAGCCTATATTAAGCCCTCTTTGAAATTAAAATAAATGACATACATTAAACGAGGGTGCAGTTGTGCAGTTTACTTATTATTTATAGTGACAATAATTAAAAGACAAAATGACAACATTTTTCACCAAAGTGAGGATTGACATGAAAATCTCACCTCTTGTGAGTTCACCAGTGGTTCAGACCAATCACAGATTAGCATTGTTTGGGTGGAGCCAAAACAAATCTTAACAAACATGGCGACGCAGATGGACGAGCTTCAACTATTTCTTTTTAGTAGAATTACAGACTATTTGTTTTGGCCAATTGTCTGTGGACGGGGAACGTGTCTGTGCTTTTCTCTCTTGCTGTTGTGAAGCCATGTGAAATATTCGTCTGGATGTTTGGCCCTTTGCTGACCGCATCGGTGAGAGCCTGTCCTGCTGGATCGTGTGTAGAACTCCAGCCTGAGCTGCATCACTCTGACATGAGCCTGGTTGGGCATCTGGAGCATTACCAAACAACATATGTTAAATGGCACTGATCAAAAGCCTTTTTTTAGCTTCATCTTCAGGATAGTAATGTTGAAATCTTTCAATAATCTCGTATCGCCCGGCTCAAACCATAAATGTTGAGCCCTTAAAATATGGCCATGTCTCATTAAATGAACAGTAAGTTGGCATAGTTAAAAGTGTGAGTCTGTGCGCTTGAGTCTCTCTTACACACACACACACACACACACACACACACACACGCACTATAGGAGCCCCTCTGTGCCGTCCCCTCACACAGGCTGCCTGCTCTGTTCCCTCACACTACTCCAACTGTACTCTGTAGCACTGGTACAATGAGTCCTACCATTCCTCAACACAAGTATAGTGGGCTGTAAGAGCTCAGGGGTCTCCAACTGTGGTGCGATTCCTCTGCTCATCAGAAATTTGCTGGATTTCGAGTCCGTTTCATCTGTATTTTGTCCTCTTTAGGGCTAGACTAGGGCCTTGCAAATACATTGATATCGAAATATATCAATAACATTTTGCGCAAGTTCTAAATTTGGCCATATCATAAATCTGGATACAATGTCATTGTGTGTAGAGAGGTGTTTCCCATCTCTCCTCCTTAGAGCTCAGACCTACTGCCTGTCCTCAGTCTGTGTCCATGGGGATATCTATCAGGATTTAGCTCAAGTTTTAGCTCATGTTCGAGTCCCATGTATTCGATACAGAGAAGGTCAGTTGAAATGTACAAGCACTACATAAATAAAACAGAGTATAGAGAAGAGCGGGCGAGAAGTTGATCGATTAGACTCACTATTTGTTGTAATAGGCAAATTAAGATGTCCCATTAGTTTATAAGTGAAGGCCACTACTTGTATTATGCATAACATTATCTATTCTGTTATATTTAGTTTGAATCAGGAAAAGGCTTCATTGAAATAAGCCTCTTCTACGGTGATTTACATTTCTACTTTCATATCAGTAGCTTAAGGGACAGAATGTTTCACTCATCGAGATATGAAAAACGTATTAAAACGTATATAAACCACAGTCACATGCTGGGATTCATGGACCACCTGAGTCACATGACAAATGCTTTCGTGTTTCAAAGCTCAGGGCTTTGAAAATGTTCTTGACTTCCTGTACCTAGTTGTGATTATTAGAAAAAATGAGACTCGCTCTAAAAAATGTTTGAAGAAAAGAAACACAACTTCATTCTGAAACAATGTGTACTTTCATAAAAGAAGAAAAACATGATTTAGTTAGTCATTTAAAGTGATTCAAGTGTAAAAAATCGATGATTGGTTTTATTAAATGATTGCTTCAAAAAGTATATTCATTCATTCATTCATTCATTTTCTACCGCTTGTTCCCGTTAAGGGTCGCAGGTGACGGGAGCCTATCCCGTCACCTGTCCATTATTACCCAGCTGTTTGTATTTGTTTGTAGCGGTGGTGTTTTTGTGTTGCCAGGTGGGCGACATGGTGAAGGTCACCAAGATCAACGTCAACGGCCAGTGGGAGGGCGAGTGCAAGGGCAAACACGGACACTTCCCCTTCACACACGTCAGACTGTTGGACCAGCACCTGCCCGAGGACCTGAGCTGAGGTGCACGGGGGGCCCCTGGGTTCACCAAGGTTTCTCTGATACCCGGAGGTGTTTACAGGGAGGGTTTTTTCGACAGAAGATGAACGTTACATGCCATTTGGGCCAACACTACCACGTTACACCCGCACGAGCCCCCCTAGTATGACATTGTGTTGGGACGGTGGAGCTCTGTGGCCTGTTGCTAGAACCTGCTAGAACTTGTGGAGTCATTTCAGTTCCTCGTGTTGCCTGAAGCTTGACGTGAAACCCTGAGACTGGCACAGTTCAGCCAATAGGAGTGAAGGGGGCGGGGCTATCTCAGGTGCAGGTGATTAAAGCAGCAGAGAAAAAGACACAAAAAGTAGCTGCTGTTATAGGCCTGTTTTAAATATAAATAAATTCACACCATTCATTTAAAACCAAGTGGAAATATCAGAAACGGCTGGTTTTGCCCCAGTTTAGAGGTGAAGATCAAAAACCAAAATGAAATCTCAATTATTATTTGCCATATTGAAGATAATCTAATCATAAGTGGGATGCAGTATTTCAGTAGGATTAAGCAATAAATGAGATTCAAATACATCATATGTAATGCGTGCACATGCGAGCATGTCCAAATGCTCAACTTTATCTTTAATAAATGGTTTGAGTTAGTGTGTCACGTGCCACTGTGGTCACGGCTGATTGGTCCATCTTGTTCTTTGTAACTCTAAAATAGGACTGAGCGCTTATTATTTTTTCAGAGGAAAATTGCGATTCCTATTATTTTCACTACATTAAAATCCACCTTACCTGAGCTGATCCATTTGCCTAAAATTGCTAAGTGTAATTAACTTTTTTTGTAATGTATTATAATTGTAATTTGATACCTGTTTGATACTGAATCTGTTTTTCACCTATTTCAGTTCAAGTTAACCGCATTAACAGTGACGATGACTGGGCCGTGACTAGGGCTGGGTATTGCAGTACCTCACGATACAATATACGTGGTCCCCGAAACAAACCCCAATACTATCCCTTAAATATCCCTTAAAACCAGTAAAAGTTGGCTAATGTTATGTTTTGATTAAGTAAAATAAAGAATAATGTCCTTAATGTCAAAATACAAGGTTAAGAAGTGTAGAACTCTGCAGTTAATAATGACTTCATGTTGAAAGTGTCACGATGCACATCTCTGTATGTCTGACTGTTGCCCTGTGCACAAACTGTTAGGAACCATAGAACTACTGGTTACTACGGCGAGGGTTCACACCTCTGGGATCACGTTTCACATTTCCCACTAACATGCATGGAATGAAGAAGGGATAGAAAAGCATGAGCAACCGTTATACAAGCCTATAACGCCAAAGCAGGAAACTAATTAGGCTGGAACAGACAGTGTGGAGCGAAAGGGCGCAGGTGGTCCCTCTAAAAAAGGGCTAAAGGACACACTACATCCATTTGTCAGATACTCAAATCGCCAAAGCAGAGACATTAGTGGAGTTTTGCTATTTAGAAAAGAGCGGGAGGAGCAAGAAGGCGGAGCACTCGCCCCTCCATTCAACAATTGCGTTCTTCTGCAATCACATGATAGCGTTTTGTAATACCGCGGTAGTTATTCATTCAGCCCTTCTCTAATCCAGGTCTGACCCTGGTCCAGAGCAGGGGAGCCTGTTACATTGGAGATTTCCACTGAACTAAACCAAACTTCTTTTCAGGGACATTTGCTCCAACTAAACCTGAACTTACCCTTAACTCAAACGAAACTGGCTTCTAGCAACAGGCCTCTGGTAACTCGCATTTCACTGCATCAAAACTGAAGATTTGAGTAACTGGTATTTAACATTTCATGGCCTCTGGAGTGTTTACTCACGCATTTTAGAATATAAAGAGTGAGGGAGTATACTGTTCAAATATTGATATTCATAATATCGGAGGAGTTACCAGATATCGGCGTTGGAACATTTTTCATTTAGCCGACATTTGGCACCAGTGTTTTTCTAAGCTGCCACAGTCGGTGTCTGTGTCACTCCCAGTTTGTCTTCCGTGCAGCTGGCTTGTAAAATGAATCCATCTTGTTATGCTCCTGTTGTTGGGTTCGATTGTGAACGGGTTGGAACCACCAGTGGTGCTGAGACTTGACCAATCACAGGGCGTTCTTGTGGTTTTGGCAGGAGCCAAGGTGATGTGATGCCCAAACCAAAACAAACATGACAGTGCCAACCCGCGTACTTTAGCAGAAATATGGACAAACTGGGAGGGATTTGTGGAGGAAATGATGCCTGTGTTTTTTTTTTAATCTCACAAAAGTGAGACCGACACCAATCAGTGTTTAAAAAATGTTAATTTGTGAAATTTTAAACCCAAACGTGTGTTTGTGCTCGCTAAAATATAAATGTATAATAAATAAATCGATATGAGACCATCCCTGTGTATAACCTGTTCTGGACTGCTAATTTTCCTAATATTAAAATTGTTGTTTTGAAGATTTACAAAATAAGAATTGATAATACCTCAGATAATAATAAGCTGCAAAAATATTGAAAATAAATCAAACTAATTTGCAGCCTACTTTGGACCAACAATCGCAATAGTCAGTTTGTCGGAAAAAAATAAAATGACTTCAAATGACAGATTACCTTTTTCAGAACAAAATAAATCTATTAAAATGTGCTTAGAATGAATTGAAAGTGTTGGGAGCTCGTGCCCACTCCACCGCAGTTCTGAAGCCCAAAGACTGCCCCCTCCTGTCAGAACTCACCTGAGGGAAATGAACACGCTATGACATCACCAAATCCTTACCTTTTATACACAATACACTTTTAACTGTAAATATGATTTTTTTTTTACCTGAGACTATTTCTTTTTATACCTTTTGACCCAGCGTTTTGGCAAAGACCAGTCCAAAGCTGTATTTAGGGTCCACTTTCAAAAAAAAGAATGTGGCTGGATATTTTTGGTTAGCCAATGTGCAAGCTAGGTTCTTAAAGGGGATGTATTGTGCTTTATTTATTTTGTATTTTTGAATCAAAAATTGAAGGAATGTTGTATGTAAAGGCAAACAAATATTGTGCATGCCACCAACAGGTTGATATTTCATAAGGTAATTTCACTCTTAACAGCTTAATCCATTCATCTTAAACGCTATGTAATTGATAAATCGCTTCAATTTATGGTATAAATGTGTTCCTTCTCTTTTTGTAATATTAAGTGAATATAGGTCATATATTTTAAATTCCCAGTATGGACTTTTTTTTTTACTTTTAAGGGGGGGGACCTGAATAACGACATTCTCTTTTCTATATGTTGGCAATTTAAAATGGTTGAAATGTAATGTGTGAGTTTGTTTTATAATAATTTGTGTGTCATTTGTCTCCTATGTGTCCCAACCAAAATACAGGCTTTATGAACAAGCTGATGTCATGTAGTCCTTTTTGTTATGCAAATGTATGTAATAAACTAGCCAATAAAATGTCCACCTAAAATACACAGTCTGGTTTTGTCTTCTCTTTGTTATTATATCATGCAAAATCGACTTTTCAGAGCTTTTAACCTTCTTACAGCGCTATTGGTACCTCGTGTATGTGCCCAAAGCGTTTTTTTTTAATTGATTCCTGCAGTCTTCAGCTAGAGAATAGTCTATCCTTCCCCTTGGATGAGCAGACCAACGGGGGCTACTCAACTGGATGAGTCACCAGTCACCAGTCCCCTCCCACCCGCCCCCACTGGTTAGCTTGGGGCAGCTTGAAACACTACTTATTTTGTTGCGACACTGCTGCCGCTGACAGCACGTTTATTTGCTTCTTGGAGAAAACGTGTTTTCGGCTGTGACTATGTCTTTACGCTGTTTAATTGGCTGAAAGAAGAAACGGTACATGGAAGGTGGCTGGAGTATATTTCGGCATGCTGCAACCTGCGAAACAGAAGCATCAAGAGTGTTCGTGTTTGCCCATGGCACTTCACTAAAGACTGCTTCCAGAAATACGACCACTTTGAAGCTGGGCTTACAACCAAGTTAAATTCAAGTGCTTGCGACTCGTGCACATTTCCTGACCATGTATAATGATTTTATTTACATGACGAGTGACGTATCATGACCTAATGTGTTACACAGCGAGTACATGATGTATACTCTATATTGTGTGCGTTATTTCTACACTGTGGCAAGGGATGATGTCAGACTTTGGCGCAAAGTGAAGTCATGACAAAATGGCGGTAACAGTTTCGTCACGGACTGACCGTATAGTCCGTATACCAAAGCCATACTAGTCAGGATGCATGTGCCTAGCCACAACTGATGTTGCCATTTCATGATGAGGCGTTTGTTATTACATTGTTTTGTGGTGTTTTACATGTATTATGATTACTGTACAAGTGCGTGAAATATGACTATAGCTTTTATTCTTTGATAACTTTGCAGAGACTCACTATATTTTATTATTGTTTTAGGGCACATCACAAGAGGGCTCCAGCCACACAGAACAAAGTGGCCCAGTTGCTGCGTGTGCACCTTCTCCCTCCCAATCTCTGCACACAGAAACGCACTCAAAATCGGTGTCCACAAGGAACTGTTTCAACACAGTTATCTGCTGGTACCCTGAAGCTAAAACATGTTTAGAAGTAAAGGTACGTTTTTACAATGACTACATTTCCATACTCAACTCTCTAGATTAAATCACACATCCAAAGAGCTGCTAAGTGCTTGTTTAGCAAAATAAACCACATATTTTCCTGTATAAATACAAAGTAGTCATGCTTGTATTAGTCTAACTCTGTTTCCTATAGAATGGTAGAAAAAGATTCAGTTGTAGTCATCTGGACTCTGTTTTAGGAAAAACGAAACGTTTTGAGTCATTCTCAATCAGTGAAACAAGTCTGAGAACTCCTGTTTATATCCTACTCTGTGAAAGCCCTGCCCACAGGGCAGGACCTCCTGCTAATGGCCCATTGAAACTTAACTGGTCTATTGTTCCCTGCCTCACCTTGAGTGCCTGTTTAGCATCAGAATGCCTCGGGCGTCCAGGGTTTCAGCAGACCATTATAGACAACTGGAAGGTTGAATCTTAAACCTCCATTACAATTTAAGGAAGGATTCTCTTTTTTAACAAAGATTGCCTCCTTAACTCCTCTTTCAAACCATATTTTCTCCCTGCTCAGAATCTCCACCTCACTGTCTTCAATAGAGTGGTTTGTGGCTTTGAGATGAAGATGTACAGTGCTTTGGGGTCCTGAACTCACGTGTCTCCTGTGAGTTGTAGTCTGTTTCCAATGTTTTTAAGTATTCCAAAAGTAATGTTCATCATTGCTTTTAGCATTCACGTTTTTACTATAGTCAGTGACACAATGCTTATGTGCTTTTTTTTCCAGGCGTACAAGCGAAAGTTGCGACCTCTGATGATAGTACAGAGACAGATCAACCATGGCTTGTACTCAACACCAGTTAAAATGTCTGGAATTGGTCATAGACCTAGAAGGAAGGCCACATCTTGAAATGGAAGAGCTTGACATTTCAGCAACACAACAACATGATTCAACATATGGGCCTGGAGCCTCTGTAACAGATGAGTATGAATTGAGTTGAGTTTGGTAGAGCTTTTCCAAACGTGTCTAGTGTGCAAGCGGTGCTGTGACCTCCAGAAGCGGACATGTGGGACATTTGTTTCTTTCATGCAGAACTGTCCACACTGCTTGTATCACCGGAAGTGGGACAGTCAGCCAATATTGGGAAGCACACCAGTGGGCAATCTATACCTTTCTGCAGTAGTGTATTTTTCTGGAGGATCTTTTGTAGAAATGGAAAAGGTACGAGAAACACTACAGTTTAAGTCCATTCTATATGCTGTTGTTTACATAACCAGACAACCTTTTTTCATCAGATATGTATGGCAATGAATCTTCAAGTCCACCGACACTTACAGACGACACACTCAATCTTTTCTCGAGCCTGCCATCTGCCACAAGTGGAAGAAAGATCAAGAAACTTCATATGCTAAACCAACTTCCATGAGCTCTTAACCTTGTTACAACATTGTTCATCGTTAGTTGTATTTCGATTGATTCCTGCATGTTTGAGTAATCCTGGATTGTCCTGCAACTGAGGCTCGAGTGCGCAGAAATTTCCTGTTTTCACCTACCTCCTATCCTTGCCCACATTCCTGTACATTGTTGTGATTGTTTGAAAAATTAAAACTCGGAAATGAAACATGTAAGGTTCTAAAATGTCACTATGAAGTCAATAGGTACGTTCGTGTTTAGTTGCGTCTCGTCTGGACGATCGACAAGAAGCCAAGTGTCCAATGAGAGCCTAGGAAATCCAACGCTCTTCAGCCTCATGCACACCAACAGGGTTAAACCGCAAACTCTGACGTTGATTGACACCGATCGGTGTCTTGCTTATCCCAAACACGCCTACTATGCCACTATGAAGAGGCAGGGATTATTGGTTCTACAAATTTGAACAGGAAGTCAATGGAACTATTTCTATTACTAAGCCTTTTTAGATCAATATTGTGGTTTATGATTAATAAAATGTAAAATGATGATCTACTTATGTTATAATTAAAACTCCTACTAAAAACATGTCTCCTTTAATGAGTTCTAACATTGTAGCCTATCATGGATTGTGGCCATTTCACAGGCCCAGTCTCAGACAGGGTACTGTCCACTGCCCAGGAGCAGTCTGGTGGCTCACGAGGAGTGACCCCCCATACATTATACTGATATTGGGCAAATGATACATTTCTTTTCAGTTTTCGTGCATTATTTAGTGCTTTGACTGCTACTCTTACTTAAAAACATCTTTGGCTATTCTAACGTCCCATTGGCGTTACACCCATGTCCATGTTACACCCACACGACACCCATGGAGCGGGGGAGAGAATCATGAGCGGGAGGGCGTGGGCGCGAGGCGGCCCTGCTGCGCATGCTCCGTGTTGACCAGCCGCCATATTTCCGCTAGTGCTACCGGTGAGGTTTGGCTTCCAGCGGAGCGACGCTGCTGCTCATCCCATACCAAGACCAGGACTCACCGAACGGATACTCTGCTACTCCTCAACGACCCTCTAACAGCCCGACCCGCAGCACCATGGCAGACAAGGAGCACCTGGTGTACAAAGCTAAGCTGGCCGAGCAGGCGGAGCGATATGACGGTAAGACTTGGAGCAGAACAGCGACTGTGCCGTGTCCCGTGTGTCCGTGTCTCAGTGCAGGCTGGGGCTCACGGCACTGCTCGCCGCTCTGGCCCAACTCACCGTGACGGTAGACGGGCGTCCTTTGTTCCCGGTGTCATTTTTAGCGCTACTCCGGGACCGGTGTCTTCTCTGAAAAGCGCGTATTGTACACGTTCACAACGAGCAGAATAGCCTGAACCCCGTTAGTTAGCCTTTAGCTTAGCTATGAGCGCTACTGCTAACATGCTAGCGCGGTTAGCTGCCACACGCGTCACGCTAAACTCCATTCAAACATTTAGCAGCAGTACACTCCATGTGCCTGTGGCGAACATGTCTGCACTAGGAGAAACTGAACAGCCAGGGACAATGGAAGAAATGTGGCGTATGTTGAGAAAGTTGGTTTACGTTTTCCGAGTGCGTGTGCGTCTATGTGCTCCGGAGAAGCAGTGCCCTGTTTGTACTGCAGCCGGGGAGTCGAACGCTTTACCCTCTGGTCTCAGGGCATAGGACTCGGGAGCTTCAGCGGTTCAGGTCAGACGACGCCTGGCTGCTTGTGATCGTGACATAATGAGATAATGGGCTGACATTCCTCCGGCTCCGCTCTCACGGAGGGTCGCCATGAGACTGACCGGACCCTGACCGACCCAGGACTGATGGAGCTCAGCACCAATGCCCGCGAGAGAAGAGGGCCCGGAGGTGGACCAGGAGCCCAGCCGCGCTCTGATTGGTCATGGTGTTGTGCAGGAGACAATGGCTCTGTCCCGGGAACTATCCAAACCCTCAGCTACTAAAATGTTTCAGTCCCCATCAGGTTTAACTTTTATACAAATAACTTCTAAAGAATCAGGTGAGTTCTGGCTCTTATGCCGCCCAAATTTAGGTGTGATGACTTTAAGAAAGCCTGATTTCCGTTGTCTCATTTGAAATCAATTTGTCCTAATCATGGCTAAGAAAATATACAGATATATTGTCGGCATTAGTTCACTCTTTCAAAAGACAACCGTGCCGGCCGCCGTTGGAAGCCCCAACAACTAAAGAATGGGATCTAATGAATAATGTCTAAAGAATGGCGGTAATTTAACATTATTGATACCAGACACCCATAAAACACGTTGCTAATGTGATACGTTTGTGGCAGGTAGTGATTTTTCTTTTATTCTTTTTTGACATTCGTCTTTTCTGTTAAATTTCTGTCCAAGCTTGTACTGTCGTTAAGATAGGAAAGGCATCGGGCTTATGAATCTGCCTGCTCACCGTCAGACTAGCTGTGCCACCCCCAGACAAAGCCGACAGTAGCAGATCTTGTGGGAGTGGCTCATGTTTGGACTGCCTTGTCATAAAGGTGTCTGTGTGCGTGCTAATGGGTGTGGGACACTCAGGGCAGCAGTGAGAAAGAGCGCTCCGCCTCTGATGGAAATGTTTCAACAAAATGGACGTGGGACCTTTTCTTTTTACTGCAGTGACCCAGCACCATAGACTTGTTTCCTCCCTGAAATCTTCAAACAAGGTCATTACATGTAACATGATTCGGGCTGTAGTCACCCAAAGACATTCTTGGTTGATTAAAGACGTGTTTGATCGATAGTTTAGTCAACTAAACGGGGCCGTGGAAAAAGCTTCAAAACTATGAAGTATCTACAAGCTACACTCAAAAGACTACAACTGCACAGGAGCTCTAGCTAAAAGTATTATATGTACAGAAAAGTATGTTAGCTATATCCAAGTTAGATTAAGCTCATATCTTATTTTTGTTGCCGTCATATAGAAATCCTTTTAATGTAAATAAAATGAGTCAACTAATAGACATTTTCTGTTGACTACGACACCATTGGCCAATTAATTGACTGAGACTAAAGCATCACGGCTCTACAAATGATGCAACAAATCAGATTTATCACAAGTCATTTTTTGAAATGATTGTCAAACAAATTTAATTATTATCAGTATCTGGTCTTTCCAACAACTGTAAACGTGCCAAATGACATGTAATATGTCGTGAACTAGGGGTGGGACAAGAGAAAAGCGCTACAATGAACACTGAAATATCAAATTAATAAATACAAATTTTGAAGTGAACTGCACTATATTTTAAAGTGTGTAAAAAATCTCTAGTGGTCCCAATATTTTTCGACACTGCCATTTGCCGAACACGTCTACCCTCTCTCTCTGTCGCAAAGCATGAGCTGGGGGCCGCTAGAGGATTTCATAATGGAATTTTAAAATTATGATATTGTAATAAATCTATTTTTTTCAATTAAACACTATGTTGTAGTGAAATCAAATCTGATAAATACACTATATATACACATACAACTTATTTAGATAGATTTACCACTTGGAATAATTACAGACATCCCTATCGCTTTACTGTGGGGGGCCTGAGTCAGTTGAATGGTTATTTTTGGCTGGAAAAGTTTGGTAACCCCAACAGATGTGCGGTTGATCATTAGCAATCCCACTGCCTTATTGTCATTTTGATCAGTTACATTCAAACGTAAATGCCACAAGTCGCTGGTAAACTGCGTCGAGGTGCCTTCCTCCTGCATGGACCTGTGTAATAATGTAACGTGTAAATGACTGAGTCTTCTGAACAAGGTGAGGCTTTCTGGCTCTGGGCCCAGCTGCATCACGGGCCTGTGCACGGAGCTGCACAACAGGACCCACGCCAAGTCTCCTGCCTGTGCCAAGAGACCGCCTCATTTCATCACGGATCCCTGCCATCAGCCCCGATTAGTGTCCACAATCCTGGCATTTTAGCTTGTTTTCACATGCCATCTCAATTTCAAAGGACACAGACTTATGTTTTTAAAAAAACGATAATAAAACAATACATAGGCCGCACCTTTTGTATAGGCCGCAGAACTCTTTCCTTGACTTTTGGCATCGCATGAGCTCGTCCCGCTGTCCCCCTCCAGCGTCACCGTACATTCATTGATGTTAAGCTGCGTGCAGCCGCGCGGCTTCCTAGCAAGATCGATGCCTTCAGCTTAAAACTTGCTTCGTACGAACTTCTTCGTTTGGGTTCCATAATGATGCGGCAAGAATTTGAAAATAATTTATAGTTGGTAATTTGTCGTCCGTGTTCTATTTGCTAGCTGAATAAAAAAGCAACATCTGCTTCTTTGCTTAATTTTCTGTAGTTTTGATTCCAATTCCCTAGCGGTGAAAGAAAAAAACCACAGAAAAGCCGCAGCCTCTAAATAAGCCGCATGGCTCAAAACATCTGACAAAAGTAGCGGCTTATAGCCCGCAAAATACGGTAATATTTCCAAGTTTAGGCAGTGAAGTTTAGTGCTCTGAGATCATTTGTGCTGTTTTTAAGTCCATAAATCATCACCAAACTCGTCCTGAGCTTTTCTGCTGTCAAATCATGTACATTACAACTGCATGCCTGCATTAGCATGTCAGGGCGAAGTGGGGTTGTTCCCTCAAATGCCAGTAGATGGAGCTTTGCAGGGATATGCCCAACTATCAAAAGCCCACATGACTTCATATTAAACCCATTATTTTAAGTTGTAAAACATGAGATGCCAAAGGAAAGGTACTTAAAAGGACGACGACAATACAAATCATGTATAACATTTGTTCTTTAAACTGTAGTTGATCTTCCATTGATGTCTGGCGAATGATCTTGTGTCTTTCAGAGATGGTGGAGTCGATGAAGAATGTGGCGTTCAAGCAGGAGGAGCTGTCTGTGGAGGAGAGGAACCTGCTGTCTGTGGCCTACAAGAACGTGATCGGAGCGCGGAGAGCCTCGTGGAGGATACTCAGCAGCCTGGAGCAGAAGGAGCAGAGCAAGGGCGGCGAGGACAAGCTCAAGATGATCCGCGACTACAGGAAAACGGTACAAGTAGCAAAATGAAATCTAGATCAACATTAGTCTTGTACAGATGCTTTGAAATTCTGTCAGCAGAATGTAACGATTCAGGAATGTTAGGACACTTTGGACGATTATGATTTTAATTGATTTTAAACAATGTCGCCGGTGATTGCTGCTCTTTCAAATAACTCCCTGCCTTCAGGTATTGCCAGGTGTGCCTTAAGAAAGGTCCACTTTGAGTTCGGAAGATTTTGTAGCAGGGAAATTGCCAGATCATTCAGTTTTGGCCTCATCACACATGTTGCCTCTCTAGGTACGGCTGCATGTGTGAACAGGGCTTTAGAAATCGCATTAAATTCCTCTTCACTTTTGATCTGTTCTGGAATTTAGAATTACAACTTTAAAGTGTCTATATGTGGCATCATGTGTGTCTGCAGGTGGAGCAGGAGCTGAAGGACATCTGTGAGGACATTCTGAACGTTCTGGAGGAGCACCTCATTCCCATTTCACTCACTGGAGAGTCTAAAGTCTTCTACTACAAAATGTATGTATGGCCAGGCTCGGTGTGCGGCTCACAGTCCTGTCACTTCATTATGACCACCATTATGACACCACAAAGTCGGGGAATGGGGCTGCAACAACGAATCCTGTCTAGTCTGATTTGAACAAAAACAACATTATCTACTAAACCATTTCTGATTTCTCTCTTCTGTATCTAGAAGTCTGCGAGCATCACATTTCAACCTTTTTGTTTGGTCAAGTTTTAATGTACAGTTGAAATCCTTTGATTAATTGAAACAAATATATGGCTGAGCAGTCGACTACGAAAATCGTTTGTTGCAGCCCAATTGTGGAATTTGGTTCCTGTACAGTCTTTAACAATGGTAACCTTTTTGGTAGGGCACCAACATATTGGACCAGTATCGGTATTGGCCAAATACACAGATACCAGTCCATCGTCAACGTGGCACTCTGGGACTGAAAGGGCCTAGTCCCAGTTCCGTGGGTAAAGGCGCTAACAAAGCAGGAGTTTAACTTTTCAAGTCTTTAAGCTTAGGCTGGACGGACTTTTTAAGGTTACTCGAGCCACTCTCAGAAAGTCAGACAATCTTATCAGAATTCGTTTATAGTGTGAAAATAGCTGGGTTTTTATAATCATGATTATTATACCATATCAAGTCCAAAGTCAAGGTGCTGATGGTAGTACTTATAAGATGAATGAAGAAAAATCCCCCCCAATACTGAACAAATTACGCCACAAAAATAAGGGCAGGGGGGAAAAAAAAGACCTGACTTTCTAGAACATGATGATATGTTGGAGGACACACATTATGCTGACTTGATTTTGAGATTTTAACTATGTTCGACCAATGTTCTCTCATCAAAAACAAGTTGTATGTATTTGGGATACAAAAGCAATGGTACAAGAGCATGTTTAAAGGACAATAACGATACAAATAATGCAGAATGTGTGTCATTTAAACAAATGTGTGCGTCCTGCAGGAAGGGCGACTACCACCGGTACCTGGCAGAGTTCACTGTGGGCAACGACCGGAAGGCGGCGGCAGAGAACAGTCTGGTGGCATACAAAGCCGCCAGCGACATCGCCATGACAGAGCTGCCCTCCACGCACCCCATCCGCCTCGGCCTGGCACTCAACTTCTCAGTCTTCTACTACGAGATCCTCAACTCACCAGACCGCGCCTGTCGGTGAGAAACACTGCCATTGTCGGGGGCGGGGGATGTGGACGCATACAAACTTTATCTTTTTAGGTATGAAAGTAGTTTACTTCTGACTGAGCAGAGGTTAGCAGAATGAAGGAATTAAGATCTGTTAGGCCTATAAAGGAATCTCATAAATACAAACTCTTTTAACTGGATCAAAATACAAACAAATATTAAATTGAATAGATGATGAAGTTTAAAGTTTATTGCCTAATGAACCTACAATAAACTAAAAAAGACTAAGCCCATAGGAATACAGACTCTAAAACGACTCAGCCCAAAGCATTTGTATATGCCTAGCATTGGGCAAAGAGCTGTGCTCACCGGTGACTTCGATTTAAAATGGTAATTGTTCAAAGTGTTCAAAAAAATCTAAACTTTTTTTTTTGGGGGGCGATATTGCCCAGTCCTAATGCAAAGTGCTTTACATAACAGGAAAAGATGCAATAAAATCAAAAGATAAAAACAAATAATCGTCAATGTGTTCAGCAAGGAGGGACCTACAACTCGTCTTGATGCACTTTTAAGTTTTGCTTCACTGCTTCAGGCTAACGATTCTATTCACCATGTTTTTCCCTGGGCACAGTTTGGCAAAGCAGGCGTTTGATGATGCCATCGCAGAGCTGGACTCCCTGAACGAGGACAGCTACAAGGACTCCACACTCATCATGCAGCTGCTACGGGACAACCTGACACTATGGACCTCAGACATGCAGGGGGACGGTGAGCACCTTTTAAAAGGAACTTGTTAAGTTACCAAAAGTGGGAGTCACAAGGCACTGAGCTAAGGTTCTGCTGGGCCAGAAGAGAGAGCGTTAAGGTTCCACAGATTTATGGTTCAGTACCTGAAAGCTCTAAACTGGTGTCATGCAGGGCCTGCACACGGGCAATAATGCATTTTAACGCGGCATTAACACAGTAGCCTATGACATCATTTAAGATGTTTCATGACAATCCAACTCTTATTCACGGAGAGACAAGCCTAATGCGGAACTGAATTTATACACACTGAAATTCAAAGACGTTTAGTACTCCAACCCGACTCGCTTGTCAAAAGAACCGTCCCCCTGAACCCGCTCACTGTCTGAAGCTGCTCAGTTTGCACTCAGCACAGGCAGAAAAGTCAGGCTGGTGACCAGTGGAATGACCAGTCCATTTGCTGCAGTGGAGAAGCAGGAGCAAACTGGTTAAAACCGCACGGCAAATTTGTTTTTTGTTGGGCTGGGCCGGACACCACGGTGAGGAGGGGCACATTTATATCAGCCTCCGGTTCACGGAGAGCATTGTTCATCATAAACAGAGCTGCAACGCTCCTATAATCCAAAGGTCTGTAAGATGAAACCCAATCGGATCTTCTGCACAAACGCTCAGAACTCGATGTTTAAACTGTGAACCTTCTGAAAACAGAAGTTGCAGCTCTCATCACAATACTGTCTGAAATATGGCATTCAGGTGATTCCCAAATTCTGCTGTCCTTCTAATCAATTAATCGAGCACTAATTCTTTGGATTGATCGATTAGTTGTATGGACTCCAACAGGCCGGTCATGTGGTGACGTTGACCCAGATGAAGCTTAAGGACGTTGTGTATTTTTCCAGCCTAAACTGGTCTGAGTCAGAAAACATCCCTAAGCACATGTTTTGGAGTCGGTCCAGATAACGATTATTGGATTACCACCAGTACTATAAGTACTGGTACTATAATTTCAAGAATCTATTAGTTGTGATTAATTGAACTTGCTTCAGGCCTGATCAAATGCACCTATCACACTACAAATGTAAAGAACCCGGATGTCCTTGTAGCATAGTGTAGTCCAGTGGTACTAAAGTAAAAATACTGTACTTGAGTACCCTCTTTAGGTGTCTGTACTTTGTGGATACTTTTTTTTTCAATACATTTGAGAGTTATCTGTTCTTTTTACTGCACTGTATTTTTGAGCTGGACTGAGAAGGTAATTTTCGAGACGACAATGGGATGTAAATGAGCAGGGAACCAATCAGGACAGTTCTTCATCAAGACTAAGAGTTCTCCAGCTGTGTGAATTACTTTCTCTCTCTCCGTTCTCCCTCTCTCTCTCCGTTCTCCCTCTCTCTCGTTCTCGTTCTCTCTCTCTCTCTCTCTCGCTCTCGTTCGTTCTCTCGCTCTCGTTCGTTCTCTCGTTCCGTTCTCCCTCTCTCTCTCTCTTTCCGTTCTCCCTTTCTCACTCTCTCTCGTTCTCTCTCTTCGTTCTCCGTTCTCTCTCTCTCTCTCCGTTCTCCTTCTCTCTCTCTCTCTCTCTCTCCGTTCTCCCTCTCTCTCTCTCTCCGTTCTCCCTCTCTCTCTCTCTCCGTTCTCTTTTTTAACGCTAGCGTAAAACACATACTTTCAAGACGTACAACTCCAGTAGGTGCTGGTAAATGCACCTTTTCATTTGACTGTCAACCGCCATTAAAGCAAGGCAAGTTTATTTGTAGAGCACAATTCGTACACAAGGTAATTCAAAGTGCTTCACACAACAGGAAAAAAAATGCCGTAAAATCACAAAGACATGGCAGAAATCACAATATAATAGTTCAAGACATAAAAGAGAAGAGTGCAAAGAAAAGCATTTCAGTCATATGCACAGCCAAACAAAACAGTTTTTAGTTTAGATTTGACATTGCCAGTGTAGCAGCCTGTCCTAAAATACTTTTTCTGGTAGAAATTAAATTTTTAATTATGTACTCCTGTATTTGTACTTTTACTTGACGTAGAATCCCTCATTGTCCATGGAGTGTTCCATTGTAAGGAAAAGATTCAGTTGCTAGTTGTCTGGACTCAACTGGACGTTTCGACTCTCATCCAAGAGTCATTCTCAATCTGTGAATCAAGTCTGTTTAATCCTACTCTGTAAGTTTCTTGAGTAGAAAATTGAGTAGTTCATCCACTGTTGACCTCATGATTGTTTTTCAACCTCTCCCAGCAGATTGCGCCGAAACGATGGGATATGGACGAGTAACCTGGTGTGATTGTGCTTGTGTTGTTTTTCAGAGAACAGAGTAAGGAGCCCCTGCCGGACGCAGAGGAAGAGGCCCAGTGAAGACCCTGACCCTGACGCCTGTCTCTCTGTCTGTCTGTTCATCTCCCTGGGGACCCTCTGTGCCCACATGCACGTCCACTCGCCCTCATCAACGTTGAGCTTCGTTTTTTTTTGTTGTTTTTTTTGTTTTGGGATGAATCTTTTTTCTCTTTTTTTTTGCCAGAACTTGTACCTCTCGTATTTTGTTTTTTTTTAAGTATGTTCTTTACTTTGCGGTCCTCATCTTTTTGCCAAGCTTGCCTGCATTAAACCTCCGACCTTTATTTAAGGGACTTTGCGCCGACCCCCCCCATCTCCGCCTTCACAGAGCCGACACCACTACCCCCTCTGTTTTTGGAGATCGCAAAGACGTCTTTAGGAAGAACCAAGTGCCCTGTTTACTTTGGACCACCTGATGGTACAGATTCGTTTTCTTTTTTATATACAAGCGCCGATAACGTCGAAATGTCCCCTCCGATCGCGTCTGTCCACCGCGGACCAAGCGTCGAGGCTGTAGCGCTTTTTTGCTAATGGCGGGTAGTTAGCTTTTTTAGCAGACAAATCGTGTGTGTATGGGACGCTCAGTGATTGTAAAGAAATGCAGCGGTGGCAATTACAGTTGGGAGTAATGAATACTGCTCGTGTCACCTCGGATCCTGATTTGTACTACTGAAACTCAACAGAGCCACCGTCCACCTGTATTCCTTACTGAAACAGCATGGAATCACATAAAGTCAAATTCCGAAAACCACTGCTTCTTTGTCTTTATTTTACACTTCATGTTTTGGTTGATTTTTGAATAAATTATATGTACGATTTCTAACAATTGTATATGCAGTATTGTTAAAAGTGTTTCCCACGGTTCCGTTTGTTGTCAGGATTTAACATTGAAGGGTTCATTCTCTGAATAGTTTTGTAATTTTGTCCGTCTAGATGGCAACAATGCATCTTTAAAGATATCCATAGAGGGAAAGAAACTGGGAAAACACATTGAAAAGAAGTGGTGTTGGATATAGCTGGAAGACTCTTCATTCATCATCAATCATTTAAATCTGTAAAATAAATCTGGCTCTTTTTGACAGAACCACAGACATGACGTCATTTGGAATTGAGACTACAAGATAAATGCTGACATGTATTAAAATTGTGACATATAATGTGTAAAATGAATGCATTTATATATAATTTTTTTCTAACATTTATTCCACATTTGTTATTTAAAACACTGAAAATGATGTAGAAATCAATAAAACCAGTCTGACCAACATGTGTGTAATCCCTCATTCGTCCACAGGGTGTCCATTGTAAGAAAAAGATTCAGTTTTTTCTCTGGACTCTGTTTTAGAAAAACTAAAACGTTTCAACTCTCATCCAGAGTCATTTTCTCAATCAGAGAAAGCAAG
Source organism: Chaenogobius annularis (assembly GCA_015082035.1). Taxonomy (NCBI): domain Eukaryota; kingdom Metazoa; phylum Chordata; class Actinopteri; order Gobiiformes; family Gobiidae; genus Chaenogobius; species Chaenogobius annularis. The sequence goes on along the minus strand of BJKM01000090.1, from coordinate 722,110 downwards.
TCTGAGAACTCGTTGTTTATATCCTACTCTGTGAGGCCCTGCCCCAGGGCGGGACCTCCTGCTAATGGCCATTGAATAAGCTGGGATGGGCTCTATTGTTCTATTGTGTCCTGCTCACCTTGAGGCCGTATTTAGCATCCGAATGCCCAGGGCGTCTCCCAAGGTTTCAGCAAGACCATTATAAACAACGGGAAGGTGACCTCCTTTTCAGGCATGTGCTCCAAGTCTTTGGGTGACCGTTACGGTGATGACACTTTTGTGACAATTAAGAACAAGAAGCTGGAAGCCTTCTCAGAGCACATCAATGGCAGTGGTACTCCGCACTAGGTTTCACAAGAGAAGATGCAAAGGAGAACCGCTTGGTCCTTTCTTGATTGTTTCCACTATCAAGGAGAGACGGAAGCTCCAGATAGAAGTATATAGAAACCCACAACACACACACTGACCCAGTAGTTTTACCGCCCGCTGCTCTTTTTGGCTCTAACTCCAACACTAACAAGCATAAGCTGGGAGTGTGATCAGTAATCAGTCTGTACAACACAGAGCACAAAGCGGTGCCCACCAGCTCAGAGGGCAAGAGGAAAGAGGAACAACGTCCGGAATTGCTCTCTCAAGCCTTGATACGCCGACTTGGGCCGCGAACACAGTGAAGAGAACCAAAAAGCAGGAAAAAAGGGAAACGAACCCAAGAAGAAGGGGTGTCCTCTACCTTATGTCCTCAGGCTGTCAGCAAAACTGCACGCGAATTTTAAGACAACACGAAGTCCCGTTTATTTCAAACCAGGGCAAACACGTTAAGTAACAAAAACTGGTTCAACCAACCAACCCTAAGGACAAGATGCCGACCACAAAAACAAGAGCAATGTAGTGTATTCTGTCCAGATGCAGTGAAGAAAGTTGGTAAGATGCGTTAATCATAGGGAGAGACTAAACAGCCACTGCACAAGAGGCTTTATCAGCACAGAACGACGCGAGTTTCAAGGACAGGACCCAGAGCGCTGTGATCTTCGTCCAAACCACAACCACTCTATTGAAAGACAGTGAGGTGGAGATTCTGAGCAGGGGAAAAAAGATGGTTTTTGAAAGAGAAGTTCAGAGGCAATCTTTGTTAAAAAAGAGAATCCTTAACATTAATCGGAATGGAGGTTTAAGATCACCTACCCCCCCGTTGTTTATAATGGTCTGCTGCAAACCCTGGAGACGCCACTGAGAGGCATTCGGATCTAAATAGGCACTCAAGTGAGGCAGGGAACAATAGAACAATAGGCCCATCCCCAGTTTCACTGGGCCCATTAGGGAATTCAGGAAATCAGGAATCAGGATAGGATATATTATTGCCATTGTCAATGAAAACTAAAATTCACAACACATATGGAACGTGACTTGATGACAGATGCGACTGAGAGATATGCATAAGAGCACCGGCCAGCACACGGGCCCCGGGCGGCCCTCGGCTATTAAGCGTGGCGCCTTCTACCGGTACTTTGAACTCTTAGAAAATGAACAACGAAAACAGTTTCCACAGCGATAGGCATATACAATGATAAACAACACCATATTGAGTACATTACACGAGGTCCAACGTTGATGGATATTTTTCAGTGGATTATTGGGGGATGGGACACAAAACAAGATAAAACAAGATTAGATGTGGGATGTGCAGACCGGTGAGTGAAGGTCCAAATCTTGTTTTGTGTAAGTGTTTATGTGTGTCTTCAGTACGGCCCCTGTTGCTTTTCCAGCCCGGGGGCCAGATAAGAAAAGGGGGGAGATACAAAGGCGGCATACAGCCGGAAAAGAGAAATAAGGTTACTTTTTAACATTTTGTTGATTCAATGATTTACGATCATAATAATCCAAATCGTTTCTTCTGGGCCTCTGTGTGCGATCACCCCCAGCAGCTTTGATTCATTGAGTTAACTTGTAACTCCGTCCGACAGCGAAAAGTTCCCATTTTCCTTGATTGAATCGCCCCAAAGTCTTTTGGCAGATCTCCGTGGTCCGAAATAAGATGTTACGGTTCAGATCAGTGAGTTGCAAACCATGCCGTGCTCAAGTCCTCTGTTCGAGTCCTTTTCATCATATTTCACTCAACATCCAAAAAAAATACAACGCTTTTTCATGTTGATGTCAGAACAGTTGTTGGGGTGAATTTTCTGTCTCCCCACTTTTCCGATTAGACCAGGCGCGACTCCGAGCCCAATTAGGAGGAATCCTGCTATCATGAATCCAAATATAAATAGGTCCTCCACACCTTCTATGAGCAGGGGCTCGATGCATAGAACCTGCCAGTTCTTGTAATAGTCCCGAACGTACCCCGCTGGGGACGTCCCGTCAGGACAGGTTGCTTCTCCCGGAGAAGCTTTTCTCTGGGATAAAACTTTATCCAATGCACTCAGAGACCAATCAATTAGATTCATTATTCCGGAGAACAACAGGTGATCCAGCGCACTGTGATTTAGAGAGAAAAAGAGAAAAAACACGGCGAGAGGCAGAAGTAGCAGGCAGCAGCGGGAGCAGAGGAAAACACGTCCGCACAGGAGGGAGGAGTGGACAAGACTATTAGCAGGAGGTCCCGCCCTGTGGGCAGGGCTCTCACAGAGTAGGATATAAACAAGAGTTCTCAGACCTGTTTCTCTGATTGAGAATGACCCTTGGATGAGAGTTGAAACGTTTTGTTTTTTCTAAAACAGAGTCCAGATGACTACAACTGAATCTTTTTCTACATCTGACCAACATTTAAAAACTAGAATTGTCTTTTTTTGTTTTTAGCTTTTTATGACCAGAATGTATGCATTAAGAGGAAGGGGGGGAAAGCATTTGTTTACTTACTCAATTATACATTTAGTCCTGCATTTCTTTATGCCCAATCATGTCATTTCTGGTGGTGTGTGCGGAGAGACTGAACCAATCAAATCCAAGTAAGACAAACGAGCCAAACCAGTTTAAAATCCATCTTTACTTATAAAACCAAAATAAAGATGTACATTTGAAGTTACAGTGGATCTCCGAAGGTAAATGTCATGAACCTGAAGTTTTGGGCCGCTGGTTTGGTCCATCCCAACTCTTGTGGCCTTTTCTTTTTTCCTTTAGCGTTGTCGAGGGAGACTGGAGAGGACTTTGCTACAGTGTCCAGCTTTGGGTCAATCACACACAAACATGGGAGACTACATAAACATACAATGCTTTTTCAATGTCAAGATACACCCATTTAGTGGCATTCCCCAGTACAAAAAACATTATTTTCCAGGTATCTCCTGTTGGGGGTGCTGTGGTGTGAAGAATTGCATTTGGACATTCGTTATTATAGATTTGTAGACGGGTATCGTAGAATCAGGGCAGTTGATACCATTACATTTGAAATCAACAACAAAACACGACATTTCTGGCTTCTCATTTCTATTTCATCTTTCCATTATTGCGAAATCTTGAAATATGATTACAAAAGATCTGTCAGCTACTCTGCTATGTACATGTATTTAAAAAGCAAGCACAGTAGTCCCTATATACAGCTATAATCTTTTTATGGAATATACATATTTACGCGAGTTCACAGTTTGTCTATCTTTTCTCGTATAGATTATTTCTCTCAATAGCGCGAATACAAATTTCTTTGTATTATAATGGCACTGAGGCGACCCTGGCCCCATGTTGATATCCAGGAAGTCTCTCGAGTGCTCCGTCAATTCACAGTAAGAAAATAACGAACAAAAAAACACAGTTTCAAGTGGACAGTTTTCTGGTCGAAATCATACACTTTGATATTCTCTCCATCTGGCAAAAAAAGAAACAAAACTTGATCTGGAATCTCTTTGATCAGTAAAAAAGATTGTCCACCTCCTGTCCGCAGTGGTGACCCGCGCACCGGTCAGTCCTCGTGGTCCAAAGTGTAAGTACTTTTTATTACTATAGTTTATTAGGAGTCTGTTATTATTAAGAGTAAGGCACTTGTTGGCGTTTTGGTTTTCAGGGCAGCTCGGAGGAGACAAGGGCCAGGCCGGAACTCTGGCGCAGCGGCCCGGCGTGGACCGCTTTGGGGCAGTCGGGCGTCAGTACACGGCCGTTCTCGCCCACGCTGCCGGTGATGGACAGGCGCGCCTTGTTCCTCATGGCTTCTGTGAAGGTGAGCTGGAGGAGCGAGAAAGACACAGTAAGAACACGGAAATGTACAGTGAGTTGAGTGAGGTGGGTGAGTTGGGTGAGGTGGGTGAGTTGGGTGAGGTGGGTGAGTTGGGTGAGTTGTGGATCTGGATTGGGTGAGGTGGGTGAGTTTGGGTGAGTTGGTGTGAGGTGGGGTGAGGTGGGTGAGTTGGTTGAGTGGGTGTGGGTGAGTGGTGAGTTGTGTGAGTTGGGTGAGTTGGTGTGAGTTGGGTGAGGTGGTGAGGTGGGTGAGTTGGGTGAGTTGAGTGAGGGGGTGAGTTGAGTGAGGTGCGTGAGGTGGTGAGGTGGTGGTGGGTGGGGTGCGTGAGTGGGTGAGGTGGGTGAGTTGGGTGAGTTGAGTGAGGTGGTGAGGTGGTGAGTTGAGTGAGGTGGGTGAGTTGAGTGAGGATGCGTGAGGTGGGTGAGGTGCGTGAGGTGGGTGAGGTGGGTGAGTGGGTGAGGTGGTGAGGTGCGTGGAGGTGGGTGGAGTGCGTGAGGTGGAGGTGGGTGAGTTGGGTGAGTGGGGTGGGTGAGTGAGGTGAGGTGGGATGAGGTGGGTGAGTTGAGTGAGTGCGTGAGGTGGGTGAGTTGCGTGAGGTGGGTGAGTTGGGTGAAGTGGGTGAGGTGGTGAGTTGGAGTGAGTTGGGTGGGTGGGTGAGTTGGTGTGAGGTGGGTGAGTTGGTGAGTGTAGTGAGGTGGTGAGGGTGGGTGAGTTGGTTGAGGTGGGTGAGTTGGGTGAGTTTGAGTGTGAGGTGGTGATTGGGTGGTTGTAGGTGGGATTGAGTTGGGTGAGTGGGTGAGGGTGGTGAGTTGGGTGAGTTGGTAGGTGGGTTAGTTTGGGTGAGTGAGGTGAGTTGGTGAGGTGGGTTGAGGTGGGTGAGTTGGTTGAGGTGGGTGAGTTGGGTTGAGTTGAGTGAGGGTGGGTGAGTTGGTGAGGTCGTGAGGTGGTGAGGTGCGTGAGGTGGGTGTGGGGTGCGTGGAGTGGGTGAGTTGGGTGGAGTTGAGTGAGGTGTGGTGAGGTGGGTGAGTTGAGTGAGGTGTGGTGAGGTGGTGAGGTGGGTGAGGTGGTGTAGGTGGCGTGAGTGGGTGAGTTGGGTGAGTTGGGTGAGGTGGTTGAGGTGGTGAGGTGCGTGAGTGGGTGAGGTGGGTGAGGTGCGTGAGGTGGTGAGGGTGAGGGGTGGGATGCGTGAGGGTGGTTGAGGTGGGTGAGTGGTGGGAGGGTGGTGGTAGTTGGGTGAAGTGGTGAGTTGGGTGGGGTGGGTGAGTTGGGTGTGAGTTGGGTGGGGTGGGTGAGTTGGTGTGGGTGGGAGAGTTGGTTGAGGTGGGTGGTTGGTGAGTGGTGAGGTGCGTGAGTTGGGTGAGGTGAGGTGAGGTGAGGTGGGTGCGTGAGGTGGGTGAGGTGAGGTGGGTGAGGTGGGTGAGGTGGGTGAGTGGTGGTGGGTGGGTGAGGTGGGTGAGTTGGGTGGGGAGTGAGGTGGGTGAGTTGGGTGGGGTGGGTGAGGTGGGTGAGTGAGGTGGGTGAGTTGGGTGGGGTACGGTGAAACTGTCCACGTTTTGAAATCAATGAAGTGAGGAATGTTAGAATACACCCGGACGCACATTTGATGCTTGAATGCGTAACATTTCTGGTGGGGGGGGTTATAAGTTGCTGTAGCCAATCAGAGCGCTCCATACTTTGATTTACTGTTAGACAGGAGAACCAGGAGTGCCACGGAAACGCTATTTGGCATTTTGCCTGATAATTGATCATGTTTGCTGAACTGCATGAGATCTGAGGACATTCTGATTTTACAGTCACAGAGTCAGGAAAAAGGCCTTCTGCCACTGAAGCTCTGTCTGTGCAACAAAACAGAGACTATTTCAATGATTTAATGATTTTAAAGCAAAAAGTACCCACAGTGCTGGTGCTGTTGTTTCACAGGATTTTATCTCAGAGTGTGTGAGTGTGTTTGAATGTATCCGTTCATTTTATTTGGATATCTTGTGTTTAATCTGAATTTAGTTTTTAAAAACAAAAATGTGATTTCACTCATTGGATTTTCCTTTTTTAAATGAATAAATACATAAAAACGCTCATCAGAGAAGGTAATATAGTTCCTATTTTTTTAAAGGATTTGTAAATGCATTAAGTAAATATTTGACTCCACATGAAGTTGTCCAGTGAATGAGCATTTTGAAGCTGCTTTGAAGGGCAAAGTCCAGTTCCTCCACATACACTTAAAACACCTACTTATTCCACTCATCTTTTTTGAGTGATGAGGGGAGCCACAGCTCTTGCTCACCCTTTCTCTTTGTCCCCCTCGTTCTCTCTTTCTCCCTCTCTCTCTTTAGAGAGAGGTTTACCACTGTTTGTGGCATTGGTAAAAGATTAGGGATGTTTATGATTTCAGTCGGTTTGTCCTAAAGATAAATGGCCGATATAAACCTGGGTGGGCTTCACATGAAGACTGTTGGAGTCTCTCTGTCTCGACTGAGACTTGTTTCCCACTTCCCTCCCTCACAGGCCAAAACATATTATGCGCTTATTTTCCATGCGCCTTCGCTAAATACGCATGGCACGCTTGGTGTTTTTGGGGCTGTGGTGAAGCTGCGGTGAAGTTAGTGGCTGAACGAATGAAGTAATACAAAAATGCCTCCTCCCAGAGTAGCCTATCACACACAGAGCCAGGACACAGACTGACCCACGCTGTGGACGTGATGATGACCCGCACACTGCAGCAGAGGACTGGAAGTCAGAGCCAGTGAGACAGGCTCTTTTTCCTGCCCGTTCCTTGTTCTGTCACTCGTGTGTGTGACACTGCACAGACACAATAGAATAGTTGCCCCACCAAATACATTAACAGCATTACGGCTTAAATGTACAGATAAAAGGCCTATTTCTCAATATATTTGTATACAAGCCTACAAAACTATGTTACAAAAACGATCTAAAAAAGAGAGGTGACCAATAAGAACAAGTGCATTGCCAGAGAAAAAGTTTGAGAAGCACAGTATTAAATCACCTTTAATCATCTTTAATTATAGCTTTACTCCAGATAACGTGGCACTCAGGGTCCTCCATAAAGGACAGGGGGCGCTCTGGGACAGTTCTCCATTTGCTTATCTCCTGTGGATGTTGGTTAATCTGTTTGTCTTTATTCATTGTTTCATTGTTTGATCTTTTATCTTTCTGTTGGTTAAATCAACAGTTCAGAGACGCACTGTGAGGCGACAGCGGTTTGGAGTTTGGGCTCTACAAAAATGAATGGAGTTGAATTGAATGAAATAGAAGCACCCATATTGAAATATTTGCACGATAGACATGTTTAACGCTGTGGAACAATCCCGGCAAGGCAGTGACATGTCTGTGGAACACTGCCCCTTTCAACGCACCGAGGTTCCTGCTCTGGATGGGAACGTACAGCTGTGGCCGTGATCACACTGTTCATTTGAGTTAGTGTTACAGTAGACGTTAGACTATTCCTCCTGCTTGGATAGATCTGTCCACGGTCCTAGCACTAAGCTCTGGAGATTGGCTATTCGGGGACGACAAAATCTACAAATAAATACACTCCGCTTCAACAGTTGGTGAACATAAGAGAGCAGGTCAGAGAGGTGAAGGGGTGAAGGGGTGAAGGGGTGAAGGGGTGAAGGGTGAGGAGACAGAGTGCAGTCCCATCCACAGCAGCAGCAGCAGCAGCAGCACAGACAGCAGCAGGCCGATGGAGCACACAGCCATGCCACACACACAACAGTATTTACATCACGGAGGCATGTAAGTGTACAAGCTAGCACCCAGAGTCCTCAGGGAAGTGTCCCACCTCAGCTGCCGTAATCCTCCTCACACAGACTGCTCCTCATTTATCACAGCTCCTTCTGCTTCTACAGCTGTACACTGAGCTGTCTGACACCTCACGTACGTCCTGCATAAACCCACTGCACTTAAGTCTGTGACAGGAGCTATTAGTCTGTCTCCTGCAGCCACACGTGAGCATGTGACAGAGAGGTCCACTCAGCACTGTCCCCCAGCACTGTGATAACAGAGCAGAGGACCCACGGGCTTGTACGGAGCTACTGTAAAACCACTGGAGCTCAGGTAAGTGACTGTAACCGCGTTTCCATCATCTTATTCTGAATGCACATTTCGAGGTATTGCGGGAGCTGGAAATGTCAAATATTTAATTTAGTATCCTTAATTCACATAAAAGTGAATACGCTCGCTTCAGGTTGGCTTAGTTTTATGTGCATAACAGCGGAAACTAATTTTGAAATAGCCTTTAGTCGCATAAACTCATGAAGCAAATATTAAAACCCATGTGACCGTCAGACTGCACCAGGCGGGGCGGGGCCGACACAGATGAACAAAGCCAAAATGATCCAAATAATCCCATGAGGTTAACAAACATCCTCACTGAAGCTCAGGCAGCCTTTTGTGCGGTGGAAAGACGTATCTATAGTATTATTAAAGTCTTAACAACCTGATGACTTTGGACATGATGAACGCTTTGATGGAAACGGGGCTAAACTCGCATTTGTTACACGCTTTACTCATACGAATTTTGAAAATATACACCTTTTGTAAGGGTGTAAACGCAGTGTGTGTAATTGTATTCATCTGCTCATCTGCTCATTTTGTTACACGTCAAACCTAGAGCGCTAACGGTCTTTATTGACACGCAGCGTGTTCTGAATTGACATCATGATATGCAGGACAGAAGCCCGAATGGTGTGACAGTACAACCAAAAGCGGGACAGGTGGTCACCCTAATACAGAGCGCAGGACGTCACATGACCACAGTGAGCCAATCAGACACAGCATGGCCACCAGAGGGCAGTGCACTTACAGTCTGAACACACTACATGTTAAGGGCCTGGCTAATGTGGGCTAGCTGCTGCAGGCTGGGGCTGGGGCTAGGCCCGGGGCTGCTGCGGGGGCAGGGGTAGCACGGCTCAGGGGGATCCACCTTCATTCTCTTGGCCTCGTTTCTGGACTTGTAGCAGAACTCGATGAGAGCCACCAGCATGGCCAGGCCCAGGCCGCCCACCAGGATGTAGAAGACCCCCGCCACGTTGGATAGGCTCAGGGCCTGGGACGACTTGTCCTGCAGGGGACACAGGACAGTCAATCAGAGCAGGGTTACACCTAACACCAGACACACACTTGTGACATACTACCTGAGGGCTCTGAAGGCCGACCTGACACACTAAAGCTAAACTATAATCCCACCTGAGGGTCTGGGCCTGTCCCACCTGAGGGTCTGGGCCTGTACAGCATGAGCTGCTCACAGAGGACCACACAAACATGCGTTGAAAGACTTGCTCATATGTATGTAAATTAGATGATAAATATGATGCATATTTTTGTGCCATGACACAGCCTAACAGTGAGAGCAGGCATCAGAACGTCTCCACTGAGCCGTGAGCTTCCTGTGGATAACATCATGTGCAGTGTTGAGGTGCACTAGTGTGTTGAGTGTCTGAGGAGTGTCTGAGGAGTGGAACATGCAGAGGTGTCCAGTGAGGACACCTGTGTGGACCTCATTTAAGCTTCTTAATGCATTTTGAGGGGTTTGAACATCTTCTGTATTATTGGGGAATTGGGTTCAAAATGACACTGAATGGAAACGATGACAAAGCCCTTCCTGACTGTTCTTGTGTGTTCACCGCTCACACACATACCGACATGTCAGAGACGGACCAGGAGAAAGGAGCTATTGTCTGGGAGCCTCTCGCCTGATGCTGACTGAGGCCGAGCTAGTAGCAGGGGTCTTTGTCTCTCTTAGCTGGGGGCTCCTGCTGTAGTGTGCAGGCCCTGCATGCGCGTGCGTGTGCATACATGTGTGCGTATGTGTGTACATTTGTGTGTGCATATGTGTGCGTACGTATGTGTGTATACATTTGTGTGTACATGTGCGTGTATGTACGTGTGTGTATCCATTTGTGTGTACATGGGCTCCTGGTAAGTGCAGCCGTGTGCCCTGTTGTCTGTCAGCAGCACACAGGAGTGGATTTACGTCAGTGGCATCACAAACAAACTCAATCTAAGGTAATCTTTTATAGTCTCCCATAGGATAAAGCTGTCTTGGGGCAGGGGGCCACATGCTTTAGCAGAGGACCTCACCACCACTGTGTACACAATACATTCAACACCCACCATTAAACTAAAGTGAGAGACCAAAACAACACCATCAGCAGGCCTTTATGCCGACATGTATTTTATGTGCCGTTCCGATTGCACATGCACTATGTTCACTTTACTGTTTGCATGTGCATTCTGGAGCCATATAATCCTGTGTTTTCAAAGCCAAACCAGAACTATTCCTTCCATGTTGGCGCACCTTGCATAGAGAAGTATGAGTATCACATAAATCTGTCCTTCATGAATTACAAAAGTTAGAGAGTGCACTTTAATCGGAGTTAAGCAGCACTCGAATGCCACTGGTGAGTCCACCCCTGCGTGCGCTCCATGCTCCCTGTACACTCTTAACCGCACACTACACTTTCTGCTGTACGTGTGCCTGTATCAGCGTGCACAGTGAGGAGGGGTCCAATGCGGGGCTGGACACTAACCTTACTTCCCGAGTCCTTGGGTCCACACTCCCCTTTATCGTACCACCATTTGTTTTTCAGTTTGTCTAAGACTCCTGCTTCACTCAGTTTCAATACGGCAAGGTTTACGGGCGTTCTTCGCAGGGGGGATGGGAAGGGGAAATAACATAAATAACATCATAGCACATGTTATTTTATGTTATTCAGTCGTCATCATCATCAGAAGCCCAACAAGTGCACTATCTCGGGGTTTGTTTGACCAAGTGACCAAGCCCAGAGAGGCCCCACTGTTGCTACATGTCTCTTTGCTCCCTGGGGGTATTTCTGGGGTTAGTGCGCGGGGTACCCCTGGGGTACTCTGGAGTGGCGAGTGGGCGGAGCTAACAGACATATAAGTGGGGCCCTGGCTTCGTCACTGCTCTGCAACAGGGACATGTCGCCAGGACCTTTCTGTGCGTAAATGGAGCCACTACTGTTGAACCAATTATGAGGATCTGCTGTACTCTGCCACTGTTATATTTAATTGGGCAAGTATTATTGTAGAAATAAAACGTATTGTAATGTTAAACTCAAGGATTTATTATGTGCTAAGAGAAAAACAACAAATAATAATTAATGGGAAAAAACCCCAAATGTTTCCAGTTTCACATATGGTTCATTTTGTTTCAACAGTACTCGCTCTCCTCTCATACAGAGCACAAGATCCACACCAATCATTTACTTTATACGTATCATATCCTTTACTCATGTAAAAAGACTTACTTACTTACTTTAAAGTAAGTCTACAAGTAACAAAAGTTTAATGTTGTGCTTTTTGCTCTTTCAGATACGATTAATTAAGTACTTACTAAGCCTGAATCATTCAGAATATAAATAAAACTATTTGTTAATTACGATTGAAGTCTTTGTTCAGTGCTTTATTGTACTTTATTAAGGCTAATTAAGGGGTAGTAATAAGTGGTACATACAAATCTTGTCAATATTAACTGGGGAACTAACAATTATTCTCCTACAATTATACTTTGATACTCCTATTGTAGTATCAAATTAACATACAAAAAATAAAACTTTTGTCTAATCTGTCTCCTCCTTCAATCTAGAAGGTGTTTTAGGTGGCACGTTCAGCATCAAACAGCTACTGCCTAAAATGCTTGGTGTGGACCGAGCTCTGGTTGTGCCCGTGATGGCGCCCTCGGGTGGCGACCTGGCAGATGCCCCTGTCACCACACACACACACACACACACACACACACACACACACACACACACACACGCACGCACGCACACACACACACACACACACACACACAGCACGGTCACATGGGGCGTAGCGACATTAGGCTAACCTTCTCGCCACCGCCTCCGCTGCCACACTCTCCTTTGTCGTACCACCACTTGTTTTTCAATTTGTCCAACAGGCCCTGCTCATTGAGCTTTAACACGGCCAGGTTTACTGCGCTTCTTGAAAACGATAGAACAGATTTGGTGAGAGGGTGAGTATGCTGTCCAATTGTAAAAGATGGGAGGGGGGAGAAAAGGGGTAGAGGGAGGTGGAGGAGAGGGGAGTCGTGGTAAGAGAGAGGGACATAAGAGTTAAAAGTTCTTCAGATTGCCAGCACAAGACGGACGATGAACCAAATCTCGTCTCAAGAATCCAAAGAGCCCCAAATTAACGGATACATGTGGGTGACTTGGGTTCTGCATGGCGCCGCTACTTCCAGTTGACTTGAATGTCTGTCTTTAATTCTATCGTTATGGAATTTTCTGAGCCGCGCTGAAGTAATCGATATTTCAAGATCCACGCGGTGGACAACGATAATCACAGACAGCGCGTTAAAAGAGGCTGTACCTGATTTGATTTCCATTTAGTTCAGCAAAATGTTCTTAGCTCCAGTACAAATGTATTGTAAAAGCAGCTCTTTGGGTCAAAATTAGACCATTGTGTGCTGTCTGCATGCAATTATTTAATGTACAATATCTTTGAAAAACATGACATGCAACAAATTCAATTGCCGAATGAAACACTAGTCATTATAATCTTATTGCACTACATAAAAATAACAAATGAATTCCCGCTGTTGCAAAGAAAGAGTACACACAATAAATACTGAGCATCAAAAATGTTTTTCATTTGTATTGTCAATAAAGTCATTATTGTGACAGGTCTAGGTCTAACATACTGTACATTATAACTGCTTCACTGAACTATATGTCTCAATGCTAGCTCAATGCTAACCTTAATTCAAACCTAAATAGGAAATCCAATAATTGATAGAAATATTATTATTGTTTTTGTAATCTAAATAATTCAGACTTTTAATTTAATTTTAGTTTTATTTTAGTTTAGCATTAGCATTAAGACACAAATATCTTTTAGCGCAGCGCCGAAGAAAACTCCTCAAATTAAGGCAGAAGGTTATTTCTGGACATTTGTGTCAACCAAAAGTAACAGCGCCATGCTGTGCAAAGAGCCCATTGACAAACATTTTGATCTCGGGAATTAATTGCTGAAATGTGCTAAAACATGCCTGTAAATCTCTGCAAATGAAGGCCCAAATATGAACGACCTGCAAAAATAACCTACAAACCACAGATTGTACACGGCCAAAGGAAGCAGCAGGCCTGGCAACACAAATGTGGGCGTACGGGAGAAGAGGTCGCACGTGGGGTCACTTAACAAGTATGGAGTTTACTGAAGGATTTGTTGATACCTCAGTCTGAGCCTGATTTATGAAACTTTTTACTCCAAAAATGTTTACACCAATTTTCATTCAGATCTAGTTTACTCAAATTCTAAGTAAGATAACCAAAATCCCCGCCGTAATCTATTTTAAATGTAAAAAAAGAACAAAAAAAAACCCTTACATTATTCTATTAAACAACAGAAAAAATATTCAAATTGATAACTCTACATTTAAGGTTTCCTTCTATTCCCCCGCTTTGTCTTGCCTTAACAGAAAGAGGGTTAAGTTCTGAGCCCCTTAAACACTGGACCGGAACAAAAGACCCCTTTGTCCTCCCTTTCTACTCTCCTGGGAGGCAGTATTTTTTGCCCAATTTCCAAAAAGAGAAATTTCATATCATATTTCATCTTCCTGACTTATCTTAGGAAGACTATTAAAGGTATTACAACATTTGACCAAATATATATCGGGTCAGTATAGAACGCTGGCTCTGACGTTTCAGGGCAAATATCACCAAGAAAAATCTTCTGCTACCACTCAACCAGGTCTAGAACAGATTAGGGCCAAATCAAACTAAAATAGGTCTAAAATAAGACTATAACATGTTTGTCAGGAGCACTGACTAACTTTTCTGTTGGGGGGGTCGAGGGTCTTCTTTGTCTGGAATGTTCCATATGAAGATTATTTTGTGTTTTTATTACCAAAGCTTTTATTTTACACTAAGTATATGTAATTCTATGTTTGCATTTTAATTATGTGAACAGAAGGATTTCTAACATCCAATCAAGTCAAAATATCCCTTGAATATGAAAACGATGTCTAAAAAAATCAGTGTGGAAATAATACAACGCTTTAATATTCAGTTTGGACTGTGTTTCAGTGTCAGTTTTTCAAGACCATTTTCCCACAATCAAAACAATCATTGACTAAATGTAAGATAGATGTGGAACATTCCAGGCAAAGCAATAATTTCTCCATGGAGACAAGTTGGGGGCAAACCTCCAACAGAAAAGTTACACAGTGTATCTTTAAGCAAACATGACATCTGCAGAAAGTGTGAGCGTCGCTTCTACCATATTGTACCCGACACATTTTCACACGTCACTATAGCATTATCCCGTTTCAAATATTTACGCGTGTCCATTCTGTGAATATGCCTGCGTTTAGAGGATTCCAGCAGGTTAATCTATTGTGGAAAACTGTGATTGACTTTTGAAGACGGATGAGAGAGAGTTGGTTCAGCGTGCATTCAAAGTCCCGCTCGTTTATTTGCATAAAAATGAAGAAAACAAAGGCATTGGACAGAAAACAAGCGACATAGCGGCTGTGCGGGGAGCCATCTGACTGAGCAGCAGCTCTGGATCAGGAGAAGTCTGAGGCGGAGGGCATGGCTCCAGTTTCAGACTACTCGCCTCCTCAACGCCTCAGCTTTGGGATTCCTCGGCCACAGCCCCGCCCACGATAGGCCAATAGAGAAAAGACGTAAACTGCTTCCTGTTGGTCTATCTTCTGCAGGAAGGGTGTACGGCCAAGGAGTCGAGGAGTTGAGGCTTCGAGGAGTCTGGAGAACTCCTGTGGTTTTCTTAAGTGTGACTACAGACGAAAAACAAATTTCCCACTATCCATGTTAACTCTATAGACATTACCTCTATAGACATTAACTCTACAGACGTTAACTTTATAGATGTTAACTCTACTGACGTTAACTCTACAGACATTAACTTTATAGATGTTAACTCTACTGACGTTAACTCTACAGACGTTAACGCTATAGATGTTAACTCTACTAACGTTAACTCTACAGACGTTAACGCTATAGACGTTGACTTTAAAGATGTTGACTTTATAGCCATTAACGCTATAGACGTTAACTCTACAGATGTTTACTCTATAGTGGTTAACTTTATAGACATTCAATTGATAGATGTTAACTTTATAGACGTTAACTTTATAGCTAAAAAACTTTATAGATGTTAACTTCATAGACGTCTTCTCTATAGACACTAACTCTATAGATGCTAACTCTATAGACGTTAACTCTATAGTCATTAACTCTATAGACGTTAACTCTATAGTCATTAACTCTATAGACGTTAACTCTATAGTCATTAACTCTATAGACGTTAACTCTATAGACGTTAGCTTTACAGACATTAACTTTACAGCCACTAACTTTATAGATGATGAGCTAACATGAAGTCATACATTTTTGCTCATGGTTAATAAATGAGATTTGGACAGGAAGCTTCGGATGGGCACTTTAGAGGAGTAACCCTAAAAACTTTATGCAGGCAAATTATTTTAAATGAACAACTGTTTCCACTACTTTGGGTAGAGAGTGAAAGATAAAAAAACAAAGTGTCTGGTCAAGATTAAACATAACGCCCTGGCCAGTAGGGGGCAGGGCTGAGCTTTCAAATGGCTCCCACAACACCTCATTCCTGCAGATGCAATGAAAGAATCAAAGTTAGCTTTGTGCAGAACGCTGAAGTAGCATTAGCTGAACATGCTAGGCTCGTTAGCAGTGTACATTCAAATGCTAATGATTTTCAAAAGAGTGATTAAGTGTAGCAAGCACAAGCACAAAGGTTTACCTGGCCTCGAGAGCTGCAAAGGAAATATTAAATACATCTTTTCATTTCCATAACCCCACATGCAAACTTCAGACTGCACTCCCTCCTGGGAAACATGAGGCTGTTTTAACGTGCTCATATGATTATCAGAATATATGTTTTCATTTATCTAAATTGTACCAACTAAATTGGGTCGACAGCAGATCAGAAGTTGGAGATTGTATGTACTTGGGCAAGACACTCCACCCACACATTCATACACCTGTGTCTGTGTACAAAGATATATGAGTGTTTGGGTGAATGATTTTCATGTAAACCATTTTGTCCCCTCCCCGCAGACCTCCACCCAGAGTCCCCTCCCCGTAGACCTCCACCCAGAGTCCCCTCCTCATAGACCTTCACCCAGTCCCCTCCCCGCAGACCTCCACCCCAAGTCTATTCCCCGCAGACCTCCACCCAGAGTCCCCTCTTCATAGGCCTCCACCCAGAGTCCCCTCTTCATAGGCCACCACCCAGAGTCCCCTCCCCGCAGCCCTGTACCCAGAGTCCCCTCCCCGCAGACCTCCACCAGGAGGACCCTCATTTGATCTCCATCCACAGGTCCTTGACTATTTTTCATTAATATACTCTGTAAAAGAGATTTAGTGACACTTAGCATGTGTTTTTTCAAATACTGTATTGATATATTCTGCTGTTTATTAAAGGCAATTTAAGGTGATTAAAAATTAAAAGAATCATTTCCCAGTGTGGGAATCGTCTCATGACACTTCGGCTGTTTAAACATACGCACTAACCACTCGACCATCCAAAGAACAACAAGCAAGTTATTTTACTAGAGAAAAGCACTGCAAATACATAGTTCAAAACATTCACCAACACAAGACAGATAACACATGATATAATACGAACTGCTAAATTCGGTAGATGTAGTTTGTCCGTGTGTGTTGTGGTAAACGCTGGTTAAGATAAGGCAAAGGTTAAGAAGAGTTCGGTAATGTTTAATGTAAATAATTTAAGCTTTTATAACATTTCTTATAAAATATATAACTGTGCCTCCACCCACTAGACAACTGAATCTAAATCTATAATAGTTGTCAAATAAATAATGTAACAATATTAAAATGCTTTTTCATGATTGCAATGATGATAGGTCTCGATTAAACAGAAGAAGTGATTTTTATGATTTTGTTTACTCTGAGGGACCTGTGGATAGAGGTAAGTCACATGAGGGTCCTCCTGGTGGAGGTCTGCAGCCAGATGCCTCTCAAAATAAACCATTCCAGTAGTGACATGTTTAGAACAGCAGGACACACCCTGCTACTAATATAAACATTCTATCCCATTCATTTCAGGCAGAAAATATGTATTTTGTAGTTTGTATAGACAGCACAGACAAATGGTTGTTGTCAATAGGTTTGTTAAATTTGGAAATGGGTCAATATCTAACTGGGGACACAGTGGCAGAGTGGCTAGCACTCTAAGGATGCCTGGGCCCTTCTGTGTGGTGTTTACATGTCTGTTGGGTTTCCTCCTCCAAAACATAGACCATAGCTAAAATCTTCCAGTTACTGTTGTCCTGAAGGGGTCAAATGCAGACGCCAAATGGTCTCACAGGGACAAAAAAATTAACTTTAACCTTAACTTCCTGCTCTTTTTTCTAAAGTGGTGTTTGAAGGGATAAAACTAACAAGCTGTTTTGAAGCCGCACCATTTTTGCTGCATTATTGTCCAACATTACGTTAGATTTAAGAATTGTTATTATGTAGTGGTTAGCATGTACGCTAATGTTGGCGCTAACCAATAATGTTGATAATCTAAGTGAAAGAGAGAGAATACCGCCTCCCAAAGTCGTTCATGTTGCCCAGGCCGAGTGTGCAGCCTGAATGAGCGGCTGTACCCGCAGAGCCCCGACAGAGGGTTAAAGGCAGAGAAAGGCGGCACATCAGGGAGGGTGGAATACCATAACAACACGTGGCCCATATTGTTACACTATTCCACCCACCTTAACTGTGAACCCTTGGGAGTGGCCACGCCGTAGCCCTTGGAGTCCAGGTTGCCTCCCACTTTCATGGTGTCACAGGGCTTGCGTTGTTCCGTGTACTCGTTCATGGTGGACTCCAGCAGGAAAGCGTACTTCCCTTTGGACTTCCTCACACGGGCCACGCCCTCTGCCGTGGTCTTGGTGAAGACTGTGGGCTCGGCGGACTTCATGTAGCCCCACATCTTCTCGTACACCGCGATCTTGGAGCGCTGGGGTCAGGAGGAGATACAGAGGAACATATCCAAGCGCAAACATGGAGCGTCAGGTCATGTATGGATCACATAGACACTGTGTTGGGAAAAAACACTTTGAAAATGTATTTAGAATGTCAACCTGCATTAAAATGTATTCTATTACACGCTCCAATCAGAGTACAGTATTCTGTAGTCCACATTTGTGATCCTGACTTGAGCTTAACACGCAACCTTCTTCATCACTCACTACCTAGATTGCGTGAAACAAGTAACACAATGAATTCCTTTGGTTTTTGGAGTAAGTGTATCCAAATACAACTACTCTAAATGAATTTCTTCCCAACCCTGCAGATATACAGAACAGCATCATTGAACGTAATAGTCTTAAAAGCATAAAACTGGATAAAATAACGGATATTGATAAAAATAACATGTAAATAAAAATGTCCTCATTCCAGCTAACTCAAGGACACTTCTCTAATCAGCCCTGCAGTTCGTTATTTCTATTTCAGTATTGCCAAGGGAGCTGTGGAAGATTAAAAACATTTACATGTGAGAGGAATTTGTAAATTGTAACTACCGGTAACCTCATGTATGGATAGGTTCACCTAGTGTATGAAGAACATGGATCAGCAGACACTACTGGGCAACAATCATTGTCGATTGTAATTGGTCATTAAAAATCTATATATATTAAGTTCCACAGAGTTCAAATTCAGTCAAATTTGTACCAGTTTATAATAACTGCACCTTAATTAGCCTTAATAATGCATGAACAGAGACAACTGTATCTTTATACAATGAATTCATAATGAACAACTTGTTATTAAGAATGACTCAGTACCCTAACCCGGGGGTTTTGCATTTGATGTAGTTTTGATGAGCTTCCTCACCTTTAATGAGGCTCGGAACATCAATATTAGGTCTATAATCATAACAGTTGTTGTTTAGGTTATGACAGCAGAATTTCTCCAATTTTACATTAAAAAGTACTATTTTTGGTCATTTGGGCCAATTTCACTGGAAGCCTAAAAGCCAATGAAAATTGGTCTGAGGGTTGCATTTGGCCCCTGGGCCATAGTTTGGACACTCCTGCCCTAACCTCTTTCATAAAAGTGACCTGAATCATTCTTAATAAACTCTTTATTCATTCATTTATTCATTTTCATTATGAACTCAGTTATTTCAGTAAATGCATTAAGTCTAATTAAGGTGTCGTTATTATAAAGTGGTACCATAAAATTCCCTTTTTTGTGTTTATAGAAATACCAGAATGTTACTTCGGCCTTTTAGGCCCCGTTCACACATGCACCCTGACATGGGACTTTCCTTAGCATTTTACCAGAGCAGGAACATGCGTGAATAAAGCCAGGACTGATTTCCCTGCATTTTCGATCTGGCAATTTCCCCGCTAAATGGACTTGACATGACTAATGCAGGGAAAGACATGTGAATAAAGCCAGAAAATTGCCAGTACCACAGCTTGTTTCTTTGGTTTCCTAAATTACACTATACAGTTAATGCCACACATTTCTGTAGTGATAGAAGGTTATGGTTAAAGTGTGAACAGAACCGACCTGGCCATGTTCTGGGACTGGGAATGTGTGAACGGGGGCAGAGCTGAGTGTTCTGTCAATCTGCACATTTTAATGGGAAGTTTGTGTGAATGTGGCTTTAGAACCTTAGATACGCTCTTCTGCTCAGCGTATCTAGTAAGATGGCTCCCATTGACTGTCTAATGAAATGTTAGCACCCATTTCTTAGTAACTGCTGCTGTCAGGCTCAACATCATAGACTTAAAATTTTTGTTATAAAATTCTCAACATTGTCCTAGTGTTTTTATTTTGCAGTGGGATTATTAAGTGTGACATCACACAGAGTATTCCTCACTCACCACAGCCATTTCACACCTGATTTTGACAACTGACAACTGGCATGCTAACGGCGCACTTCCATTTTTTGTTAGAATAAAATGCTCTTTAATTAGATGCAGACAACACTCGGTGGTCTCAGAGCAGTCTGTGTATGACGTCATCACTTAACAATCCCATTGTTTTTGAAAATCAAGATATGAGCAATAATAACTGACCAATTAGACGCCTTCTTTCACTCAGGTTAGCAACAGGTTATGTTGATAAATAGCACAGCTTATTGCTAAGCACCTACTGTACCTATCCAGGCATACAGCCAAACTACGGCCCGGGGGCCAAATGCGGCCCTTAGACCAATTTTTGTTGGCCCTCCGGCTTCCTGCTAAGTTGGTCCAAACAACCAAAAGTAGTACTTTTTATTGTAAAATTGAAAAAATGCAAGCATTTTGATGTGGCCCATCATTTGACCAAATGTCAAATACAACATTTCTAATGATTCCCTTCATTGTCAGGTTGTCTGTGGCCCTCTGCTCCGTATAAATTTCAAAATGCGGCCTTCTTGAAAAAAGTTTGGACGCCCCTGGTGAAGTCTTTGCATGGTCTCTGAGGTCTCTTTACAGAATCTGTTACAAGACTGCTCACCCTGAAGAACTCCTTGGTAGACCCGGAGTCAAGCGTCCCGTAGGCGATGTCCGTCTGCTTGGCCAGGTCCTCGGCGCTCTCTATGGGTGACACCATCCTCTCCACCGTGAGAAAGGCCGCCAGGTTGGCCGTGTAAGAGGAGATGATGATAAGCGTAAAGAACCACCACACACCTCCCACGATGCGGCCAGAGAGTGACCTGAGGAGGGACAGACCGGTCAGATGTGGGTTTCAGAGGGGAAAGTTAGGGGCAGCAGACAACTGTATCTTTACTTTGCCATCTTGTGTTTAAGAAACTTAAAATGTGTATACAAAAAGCACACAGGAATTCATATCAGTGAGGCATTTCCCACATCAGTAATTGACTTTTGGCTCCATCTACTGGCAGCAGAGGGAATTACAAAGGGGAGCTAAACAAACCTAGCTTGCCCCTGACATACTAATGGAGGAATGCAGTTGTAATGAACGTGATTTGATGGCAGAAATGCTCAAAACGTGTCTACCGATGATTTATGGACTTAAAAGCAGCACAAGAGATCTCAGAGCTCTACTTTGATGTCACAAATCTTTTTTTAAGGCTCAGAGGGAGAGGACGTACTAAACAAGATTCAGAAAACAAGTGTGACTGAAGCTAAATACAACTCCAAGTATATTTTTGGGGGAACAATGTTCTAGCTCAAGAAAGTCAGTTTGCATACATATACATCCTTTAAAGGTGAACTGGGTAACTTTTCTTTTCTTCAGCCACCTGCTTGTCTCCATGGAGATGTTATTGTTTTGCCTGGAATGTTCCACAGTATCCAGGCCGCCGTTGTTGTCGACCTACATGGGTAAATAAAGGTTGAATAAATGAAGAAATATGGCATTAAACACATCTATTTCCATAGAAACAAGCCGGTGACGCCACCAAGCAAAGTTAGAGGTCAGATCTGTGGAAAGGCTCACTATGAAAATTCAAGGCATTTTTGAGCAATTAAAAACACTATGTATCTTGAAAATGCATTTGTTCCCCTGAAACATTTACACATTTTGCCACATCACCACGACAAACTTAAATAAATTGCTTTGGCATTTTTTGTGAAAAAGTAAAACAATTGTGACATGGAAGGAAAATTATGCAGGATTTCCAGATTAAAAAAATAAATAAAAACTGAAATGTGCACTGTGCAAAAGTATTCAGTTTCTTTTCCTTTTGCTGTCAGAAGTTGCTTGATGATTGCTGAAAGATTGAATGCTGACCTAAAGATTCAATAGAGTCCACCTGTGTGTAATCTAATCTCAGTATAAATGCAGCTGTTCTGTGAAGGCCACAGAAGTTTGATAAGAGAATGTTGGGGAGCAAACAGCATCATGAAGTCCAAGGAACATACCAGACAGGGCAGGGATAAAGTTGTGGAGACGTTTAAAGCAGGGTTTGGTTAGAGATTTCCCAAGCTTTGAAGATCTCATGGAGCACTGTTCAATCCATCATTCAGAAATGGAAAGAGTATGGCACAACTACAAACCTAGAGCCCCATGGGAACTCTGGAGGAGCTGCAGAGATCCACAGCGCAGGTGGACAGGAAATCTCCACAGGATAACTATTAGTCCTGCACGACACAAATCTGGCATTTATGGAAGAGCAGCAAGAAGAAACCATTTTGGAAAGACAGCCATAAGAAGTTCTATTTGCAGTTTGTCAGAAACCATGTGGGGGACACAGCAAACATGAAGGTGCTACTGTCTGATCAGACCAAAATGGAAATTTTTGACCTAAAAGTAAAACGCGTGTGGCGGAAAAGGACGACTCTGAACCCACCATCCCAACTGTCAAACATGGTGGTGGCAACATCATGCTGCAGGGTTGCTTTTCTTCGGCAGGGACAGGGAAGCTGCTCAGAGTTGATGGGAAGATGGATGGAGACAAATACATGGGAATCTTGGAAGAAAACCTGTTTTCAACAGAAGCAGAGGTTCTCCTTCAGCAGGACAACGACCCAAAACAGTCCAGACTTAAATCCAATTCGAGAATCTGTGGCAAGATATGCTCTCCATCAAATCTGACTGAGCTTGAGCTGGTTTTCCAAGAAGAATGGGCAAAAAATCCAATCCATGTGCAAAGCTGGTGGAGACAAACCTCAAAAGTCATGCAAGTGTAATTGCAACAAAAGGCAGTTCCACAAATGACTGACTCTCACTTTAATAAAAAAAATAAAAAAATCCGGACATTTATAATCATATACAATTTTCCTACCACAATAAATGCAACTACAAATGTCTTTAAGTTCATGGTCCTGACGTGACAAAATGTGGAAAAGGTCCAAAGGTACCAATACGTTTGCAAGGAACTCGATATTAAATGCCATACTGTGGAACATCTTATCACCATGGAGACAAGCAGGTGGCTCTTCCACCAGAAAAGTTACATGGTGCACCTTTAAGCTTCTTATTTCAAATGTATTCACAATTTCCCTTGGTATGGAAATCAAATAATGCCTTTTTATTCTAATTTCCATAAACACAAATATTCTCATACAAAATATAACTGCATCTGTCAAACACAAGAGAGTGGTGTCGTGTTCGAGCTGACGGCGCTGAATTTACAAAAAAGAATCAAAGAGCAGTGCATGGCTGTATGCATTCATGGAACTAGTACAGTCTATTATATATTTGCAATTTTAAGCTGTTTATCAAGGATTAGCACAGGTGAATACAGAAAAAAACAACAACACATAGTCGATTTTTGACATCTTATTTATTATAGCTATCGTAAACAAAACAAAAATAAAACATTGCAATATTTGTGCTCAAATCAAAATTCCCACATGTTGTTAGTCCTTTACTGTACAGCTGTGATTACCGTAACTATAACGCCATGGAGGGGCGGGGAATCATATCATTATAACAGTCATGTTTAAAGGACACATATTTGGCAAATGTAACTTTTTTGAGCCTTTAACGAACACTGTTTCCTCATCAAAAAAATACCTGGAGTTATAGTTTTCTTCATTCACACTGTTGAATCCTGTTTAGAAAGTACTCTCCCTCTGAGCTTCAAGAACACTCATGAGTAGAGCGCTAGGATCGTCAGCGCTTTTTGAAGTATAAATCATAACCCGACTCGTTTGGAGCATTTCTGACATCTAATCACTTTCATTACAACTGTGTGGTGCATTAGCATGTTGGGGGAACGCTGGCGTTTGTGTATCACTCCAATGTAATTCCCTCTGCAGCCAGTAGATGGAGCCAAAAGTCAATTCCTAGCATAATAAATGCCAGAGTGAGCTAAAGTAATTCTGTATTTTGGGCATTTTTTTTTAGTTCTATAAGAGATGCCAAAGTAAAAGGGACAAAAGTCTGTTTAATGGCCAGTAAGAATAGTGCAGATTATTTGCGCTTAAAATCGATTACCAACAATTATGTTAAACAATCAACAAATATTGTCTTAACTGCAAATTAATGAATCACATATCGGGCAGAATAACAATGGAATTTGCCATATCTCTCACAAATGCACTTTGTTTTGAGCAATCTCAACAAAAAACTCTCTTTACAAGCGACTCCTTTGAGCTACACTCCTCTACCACAGCAGCAGAACCCTCATCCTCCTCATCCTCCTCATCCTCTTCATCATCCTCCCCAGCCTCCTCAACCTCCCCAGCTTCCTCATCCATCTCATCCCACTCATCCTCCTGAGCTCCCTCATCCTCCTCATCCTCCTGAGGTCCCTCATCCTCATCATCCTCCTCATCCTCCCAGCCTCCTCAACCTCCCCAGCTTCCTCATCCCCCTCATCCTCCTGAGCTCCCTCATCTACCTCATCTTCCTCATACTCTCAGCCTCATCCTCCTGAGTGCTCTCATGCTCCTCATCCTCCGCTGCCTCCTCATCCTCCCCATCTCCCTCATTCTCGCCAACTTCCCCATCCTCTTCATCCTCCCTAGCCTCCTCATCCTCCCCAACTTCCTCATCCTCCTCAGCCTCCCCAGCCTCCCCAGCCTCCCCAGCCTCCTCATCCCCCTCAGCCTCCTCATCCTCATCATTCTCTCCATTTTCTCTTTACTTCAGGAGCTATTGTTAATGCAGATAATTGAGAAAAATAATTGAGAATGTTAATCATAACAGAACCTTGCAGAGCATTTTCTTGGGTAATAATAACTAGTAATAACGCCACTGGCGTTATTTTAGTTACTCATGGTTCAAAATCAGGTCCCAGCCCTGCTAAATAAACTCATAATAATAATAATAATGTGAAACTACGACGGAGTATAAGGACCAACCCCCCCCCTTATTCTCATTAATTTAAGAGTTTATTCTTGTTATTTTACCAGTTTATTCTCGTAGTGTTGTATGAAAACATTATTCCCAAGAAGAACTAAGTCACTTTAGCGATAGAGCTCCTAGTGAAAATATCCTCTCAGAACTGACCCAAAAGTGTATTTTTCTTTAAAACATTTTTGGAAATAAGACAGTATAATCACATACACATACTTCCTTGATGACGGCAAATGTTGCAAGGCTGGTTTTCGCCCAGAGACAGCAGGGGGCAAAGACAGACACTTCAAACGCCCCCCAACAATAAATATTTAACCATCACAGGGACATGAAGATGCGTAATAACGTAAACAAATTCACTTTGTTCTCCTTTAACACTTGAATAATGCACAATATAGAAACTTGAAGTACATTTAAGATATTATCTTCCACGTCAGAGCTGAAGAACCCTCAGCTGAACTCGATGGAGGAGGTATTGAAACCAGGACAAAGCAGCGTCTCTAGAGAGTCGATCTTCTCATCAGCCGCACAATGGAGTCATTAAACACAGAAAAGGTCTAGAAGCAAATGCACTTCCAAGGCCAGTCGCCGCTTCAGGCCTCGCAAGAACACAATCTGCCCCATGTTACTGTGAAATATCGGCTCAGGTAATTACAGCCATACAATAAATCTTAATGGAAAAAGGGAATTTGTTTAAGTTGTTAAATCTAGGGTTGTCAAAATAGCAATGCTAACCGATATTAAAATTGGTATTGAAACTAGTTACTCATTTGAACCAGTATTGATAATGAAAAATCGGCCTTTGTGTTGGAAATTACATTCTATTGTCAAAAAAGGGGCATTGTGATATTGAAAGCCGGCCGCAGTGTTGTGAGTACGAATTCTGACTCCGACAATGTGCTGGATGTCCTCCCTTCTCTCTCATCCCCCGTTTCACGCTTACCTTTCCTGTCTAATAAAGCCTTCAGCCCAAAAAAATATAAAAAATTCCACTCACTTTAAACATCCTTTGGCATCTGATATTTTAGAACTTCAAATAATGTAAGTATTAGTCCTGATCAGGATTTTTCTTAACAAGCCATCTAATGGCAGCAGAGGGAATTAGCAGGGGGAAATATACAAACTTGCCCTGACATGCTATTATAAGCATGCACTTGTAATGAATGCAATTTGAGGCAGAAATGCTCAGAATGGGTCTGGTGATGATTTATGGACTCTGAGTCTCTCTACCTTTGATGTCACATATGTGGAAAATTTGAAACCAAGTTTTTGTGAGGCTCAGAGATGGAGCAGCTTTTAAATGGGATTAATCAAATAACTCCAGCTATGCTCAGACAAGCCCACTGTTCTCTAAATGTGTTTTTCTTAACCAGTGATACCCATTTAGGATTATAAAATGTCTAAAATATCTGGGAAAGTGTTTTTGAATTACACCATGTCAAAGTGCTCATTATTCACTACTGCTAGAGAAACTGTGGCAGCCAGAAGGCAAACCATTACCATTGACTGAGATCAATAAAGTCCTGCAGACAAAATATGACATCACCATCCCACTGGATTCCAGATTCCACTATGTACTTGGGCCTCAGGACTCCTGCCATGGACACAATAAACAGTTACCTCTGGAACATACTCCTGGCAGTGCAGAAAAAGGCCCTCACAAAAAATGACATCGACAATCCGACACTGGGCCGACATTACATTGAACATTCGCAAAATGGAAAAAAAAACATTCAGACTTGATTTGAAAAGGGAAACATTTGAAAGAGTATGGACTAAATAGAATGTTTTGTTTTGTTTGTTTTCTTTTTCTTTGGATGTCAGCTGGTTTTGTTTTTTGTCTGCTGGTCTTGTTCTGTTTTCAATGTATATATTTTAAATGTGTGAAATTAAAACTAATTTTAAAATGTTTGTGTTATAAATATTATTATATAGCAGACAAAAGCATAATACGTGGTCTTTAAATCTTTAATATTAGCATTCTCACTACAAGCCATTTTCCACTAATCATTTGTGGCTCAGTTCAAATATGTAATGGCACTGTAGTGACTTCAGCGCACCACCAGGGGGAGCTAAGAGCACAGCCCTGTCACACTGTGTGCTTTCATGATCACAGATTTCCTCATATCACCACGTGTTGTAGAGCACATTGACAGTTTAAAGCCTGGTCCATCTGTCCTTCTGCTGTCCCTGTCTTTCTGTTCCTCCACAACAGCACAAGGGGGGGTGGGGGGGATGGGGGGGGACACAGGAGACAGACCCAAAATGCAGTGCTCTGGAGCACTGGAAGGAGGAAGGTCGTGAGGAGAATCTCAAAGCGTAAATGCTGCATTGAGGAGAACAAACAGCCCCCCCTCCTAACTGCAAATCACGTGGATATAAGACACCCCCCTTCCCCCCAGGCCCCTGTCAGAGCGGCGGCAGGAGGGGCAGGAGGGGAAGGGGGGGCTGGTGCTCCTACAGAAATATGAGCAGGCGTTTTCATAGACGCACGCCGCAGAAGACTCACAGATGTGCTGGGAAAGGAAGGGGATGTACACAGCCATACCAGCTAAAAGATTAGGATCAAACTATCAGATTGCACTATTCTGTATGGACAAGCGGTGGGCCATTTTAAATTAGCATCACAATTATTTTTATTCTCCTGATAACAACAAACAATTAACTCCCAATAACAATAATCAAATGATAATTGTCTTAACTATAATGTAAAAAAAAAAAATGAAGCTAGAAAACAGTATTTTACATTCTGGAATTTTGAACATTCTGATGACACAGTGTAACACAGGTTTCAAATGCACCTAATTGTCGTCGAACATTACAAAATAAATTCCTATTATTGTGTGAAAGTACTGCATGATCATGTTTCCTCAGCCTTAACCTATCGACCCATCATCGCTCCACATAAGGCCTGTTCGCTCCTCTCCGGTCAGAAGCTAGGAGAGAGGCCAAACAGGACGGCCGCACAGGTTTGTGTTACAAACAATTGCTATTTTAGCATTTGTTCGCCTTTTTTACGGAAGTTGCTCTGAGCGCCCTCATCTGACGTAATCCTTCCTTCCGGTTGTATTAGTTAACATAGGGCTGCCGAACTCCAAAGAAAATAAGTTCTACACTACAAAATCGTTTTCAGGTCGAGGGCATTGGTTCAGTGTTGACTTGTTGGTCACATGAACATTGGGCTGACTTTTCCCTCATTCTCCACTTAAGTAAACGGAGTTCACTCGACCAAAAGTGCCATTACAACGGAAGTGCTGATCCATGGCAAACAGAAAAGTGGGTGGGGAAAAAAAAGTGAATATCTTGTCATCCATGTGCTGAAACTTAGGAACTTGTAGGAACCCCTCTACAAACACTGCAGAGTATAGACAGCTGTGACTGATCAAAAATGGGGATGAGTGAGTCTGTGTTTTTGTTTGTTAGCTACCTAATATTAACATATCAATACGCTGTTTTGCACCTGTTTTCCTGTGTTTTAATCATGGTGCATTAACATGCTAATGGTACATATTTATATGCTCGTTGTAGGCCATTGTAGCCGATTGATTTGCTTGGCTAAAGCAATTATCAGTTATGTTGTGCAGTATGTCAACAAACTACATGCTGGAACTCTCTGTTTATGCACTTAAATGCAAGAGTATTGAGCCACATTAACTATAGGGAATATGTCGGTGTAATCCCTCATTCGCCCAGGAGTGTTCCATTTTAGAAAAAGATTCTGTTGTAGTCATCTGGAACTCTGTTTTAGAAAAATAAAACGTTTCGACTCCCATCCAAGAGTCATTCTCAATCTGTGAAACAAGTCTGAGAACCCAGGTTTATATCTTGTGAAAGCCCTGCCTACAGGGCGGGAACCCTAATAATGGGCCATCGAGACCAAATGGGATGGGCCTATTGTTCACTGACTTTGGCTCCCTATTTCCTGAGTACCTTAATTAGCATCAGAATGCCTCGGGGTTCTCCAGGGTTTCAGCAGACCATTATAAACAACTGGAAGGTTGAATCTTAAACCTCCATTACGATTTAAGGAAGGATTCTCTTTTTTAACAAAGATTGCCTCCTTAACTCCTCTTTCAAACCATCTTTTCTCCCTGCTCAGAATCTCCACCTCACTGTCTTCAATAGAGTGGTTTGTGGCTTTAAGATACGCTGTGCATCTGTGCAAAGCTGTTATCATTAGTTTGGACGCTGAGAAGGCTAGTATAATTATTCAAAGTGCTAAACAAATTTCAAATAGATGATTTATTATAAAAAATATTTGGGCTCTTTACGATGGTCCAACATTAAGAATTAAAATCAATGACTATCTGATGGATCTGCTGACTCTGGAGAGAGGGGTGAGATGGTGGTGTTTGCTTTGTATCTGAAACCATTGGCCCAATATATTAGAAAATCAAAAACATATTCATGGTGTTAAAATCAATGGGATGGAACATAAAGGGCCTGGGACAATGTTCTATTAGATTTAACCAAAAATGTCTATCCCAATAGAGGAAATTTAGTCAAAAAAATTGTCTGATATCTGGATACAAACTAAATATAAAAAATAAAAATAAATTGTATCTTTTTGTGCCAAACAGATTCACTGAGCTATTTGGGTGTGGTTCTACATGAAGATCTATCAACAACCTCGAAAAATGGACTCTGGTCCCATCCTTGAGTCTAAGTCAAAATACTGAAACCATAAAAATTTATGTTTTACCCAGATTTTTCCATCTGTTCCAGCCTCTTCCGATCCCATCCCCAACCGGCTGGTTGATGAGTGGAATAAAACAATCTCAAGATTTGTATGGCAAGGCAAGAAATCCTGTAGGCGATTCAAAATGTACAGTTATCAAAAGATAAAGGAGGCTGGGGTTTGCCTTGTCTGAAAAATTACTTTATTTCAGCTCAGATCAGAGTGTTGCTGTACTGGTGTGACCCAGAATATGAAGCTCAATGGAAGAATATTGAGATTAATGTGGTTCCAGTACAGGCATTATGGCAGATGAACAAACGATTGAGTCATTTGGGGGGAGGGGAGGGGGGGGGGGGGGTGGAGAACCCTTTGGTGAAGTCTGTGTTTACAACATGGAAAGAAATAATCAAAACATATAACCAAAACAAAGATGTTAAAATCTTAAACTCGATGGTTTATGACCAAGGTTTTGCACCTAACAGCCCAGATTTGAGGTTTAAAGTCTGGATAACAAAAAGTATAAATGTTTTTGATCAGATTATAAAAGATAATCACATGAAAAGTTTCGATGTGTTTAAAGAACACGTACAAATAAGAAGTTATTATAAGCAAGAAATTAAACAGAATAATGACCATCGTTGCCCTTTGACTGAAGTATTTATTAAAGCTTATAAATCAGAACTTTCAAGGGGAGTAATATCTAAATTATACAAATTGTATTAACAATTTGTGCAGCCAAAGATAGATGGGAAAGAGAGGGGTACCACAAAATCACAAGTTTGGAGAGAATTCTGTGGGAAAAATGTGTCACATTTCTTCATAACACCATGTCAAAGTGCCCATTACTCACAAGGAAATGGAGACTGTTGGAGAAACTGTGGCAGCCAGGAGGCAAACCATTATCATGTGTTTTGGGACTGTCCTGCTCCTCAGAAGTATTGACTGAGATCAACAAAGCCTTACACACAGTTTATGACATCACCAACCCAATGGATTGCAGAAGTATGTATTTTGGCCTCAGGACTCTTGCCATGGACACAACCAGCAGTTATCTCTGGAACATGTGGAAAAAGGCCCTATAAAAAAAAGAAGTCCATGACACAAAATGCACCAACAATCAAGGACTGGACTAACATTGTATTGGACATTCATAAAATGGAAAAAAATACATTCAAACTTAATTTGAAAATGGATACATTTGACAGACTTTGGACAAAATGTGACAATTTCTTTGGGTTTTGTGTGCCATGGTTTTCTCTTCTTTTTCTTTATTATTTGCTGGATGTCTACTGTTTCTGTTTTAAATAAATATAAAAAAGAAAGAAAATCTTTGGAGGGAGCTGAAAATCTGGTTTGCTCAGCGACAGCCCTGAAACCTGACAGAATTCCAAAGAAGATCTGTGTGGAGAAGTAGGCCAAAATCCTGCGGTAGTGTGTGCAAACCTGGGCTAGAACTACAGGAAACGTTTGACCTCTGTAGTTGTAAACAAAGGATTCTGTACTTAATATTAACATTGAGGTTCTCAGGTGTTCAAATACT
The DNA here is from genome assembly GCA_015082035.1 of Chaenogobius annularis. NCBI lineage: Eukaryota > Metazoa > Chordata > Actinopteri > Gobiiformes > Gobiidae > Chaenogobius > Chaenogobius annularis. The sequence goes on along the minus strand of BJKM01000090.1, from coordinate 690,965 downwards.
TATTTGTAGCAATAACGTAGAAATAAATGATTAAAAAATCATACCATTTGATATCCAGATTTCTTCTTTAGATTCTGTCTCTCACAGTGGAAATGCACCTGCGCCGAAAATTTCAGACCCCTCCAGAATTTCTAAGTGGGAGAACTTGCAAAACTGCAGGGTGTTCAAATACTTACTTTCCTCACTATATGTATTGTTGTATTTATGCACAGGGAATTTATACGGGCCATATTTTAATGTGTACACTGTCAAAACAGCGAACAAACAACAAGCTAGCTTGCTGTTAAATGTTAATAATTATGTGTTGCTGAAATTGGCCCTGTCTGTTTAACAGGCCAGGCGTGCCCGGTTGTGTTCCACTAACCCAAAGCTAAGAGCCCACAACAAACCTAAACAACATCAACTCTACTCAACTACCTTCTGTGGCCTGGGTGTGTTGTTTTAAATAATCAAAGAATATATACAAAATATCAGCCTAATATCGGATATCAGCCCAAGCCTTTGTCAGAACATCTATTTCCTCATTCTGCTCGTCACCACAGGAGCCTGGCCCCGGCACTGCAGGCTCCTCTACGCTCAGAAGCTCGGCCCATGAAATCCACTCAGCTGACGATGTATTAGCTGTGGATTTGAATGTGAATGACTCTCTGCTCCGAGAGAAAACCACACGATAAGACGCTCCATCCGTTTGTGTTGTCTCTATCTCCACTCCTCCGATGATGGCCTCCTCTATCGCTCCATCTAATCCGCTCCACTGCTCTTCGCTCGGCAGAGGTGGATTGTGGGTAGGGAGCACAAAAGACAGTGTTTGTGGGCTAATAGGGTTGACTTTAATCCACGATATTCTCATCTTCACCAAGCGCTGCACAGCTACGGCTCTGACAAGGGTTTGCTATCTACGTATTTGCACATTGCAGGGAGATAGCAGGGACAATAATGACGCAGTAGCAGTTTCAAGTGTAGCGCTGTAGTAATCAGACTTGTACTTTTCTGAGGGGGGTGACTCAACTTGATGTTCAGGAACAGATATTACTGCTTTGCCTAAAATGATGTCTGACACTACACTGATCCATGGTGGACGTGTGCATCCAAAAACGATCCAAGTTGCGCAGTGGTCACACACACGACATCACCCAATCCTCACATACTCATACAAACATAGTCTTCTAACCCGCGTGTGGCTACAGTCTGGTCAAAACTAAACACATCTTTGTAATGTCTTGGTCTTTGTCGGTCAAACCTGCTCATTATCAGCTCATGTTTAGGTAAATCGCATTCAGAGCTCACTTTGTATTGTCCTTTTATAGTGAAATGGAGGCATGGAGGGGACGTGACGTGAGGTGGTCTCATGTGCGCAGATTTCTGCTGCTTAAAGCAACTTTGAGGAGGAAAGTGTGTCAATGAGTGCGTACAGAGGGTTATATAAATGTGAATATTTTTTCACGTAGTTTGTGTTTTGTCTCAATGTACTCTTTCATAAATGACACAAATGTAAGGCAGTGCACCTTTAACCTAAGACACAGTGCACCAGCAACATTTGTATTGCTTTATTGCTTTATTTTTATTGCTTTATTGCCTTTATTGCCTTTATTGCCTTTATTGCCTTTATTGCCTTAATGCCTTTATTGCCTTTTCTAACCCTTAAACGGGCCGGTTCCTTTTAATCTAGATTACCACTACAACAATTGGTGGGTCATTCTGCGAAACCAGTGCCTTTTGAGTCCTCAGTTTGAGAGGCAGAACTGATAATACTTAGTCAAAATATATTTTTTTAAAGTTTGAATTTGTTATTTGTGGTGTTTTAAATCCAATTATATACATGCATGTAGAATTCTTAAATAATAAATCAAACTTCTGATTCATTTTTGTGTCAAAATATTATTTTTAGCAAACGTTTGTGTCAAAATGTTTTACCCATTTTGTACATTTATTGTTTTTTTAAAATCATGATTTGTGTGAGTGAATTTTGAAAATACTGTGATACTTTACGTTATAATGACTTCACATGAATATTTGTGGAACCTTAAAAAGTAAGCCCCCAATTTACCAGTAAATAACAATATTTAGTTTTAGTTTTTATTTCATTCTACATGGGGCTTGTAAAGTTTAACCTTCATACCCCTCTTTCACTTTCCTTCACTTCATTTTTATTCTACTTTAATAGCATGCATTATTGGGGCTGTTTTTGTAAAAAATATACCAACCTGTCATAAAAGGCTTCCCAGGTCCAATGGCAAAAAATAAGAAAAGTATTTTTTTATCTGAGGAGGCAAAATGTGTTTTTATTAAGTTAAAGGTACCATTTATACTGTGGATATGTTAAATCGAATAGTAAAATGACCCTGTTTGCATCTAGATTGCTATTCTTGCAGTTATATGAGTGCTACAGTCAGCATTTATGTCTCCAGACTAATCACACTCTCTAAACAAACAGAAAAGATAAACGTATATATGTGGTTACAGCCCAAAGTCATTGATGCATTGTTCTGGTATAATCAAAGCTAAGCTTCTGAAAAGAGCGCAGTGATGAATAGCATGTTAATAGCTTTAGCACGCGTGTCAAAACAAGGTTAAAGCAAACAGTGGCTTGACTTTGAGACTTGGGGGAGCAGCTGCCTCCGGTGGGGACACAAAATGGCAAGAAGAGTGTGACAAATCAGCTAAGTGTGCAGAGCGCTGACACAGGCAGGACTGAGTAATTGGCGTCAGATTAATAGAATAATGGGAATGTAACACGTCTACACTTGAAAGTCATTTCTGCTCACACAATGCCTCAAATCAGCACGGCGAATCAAAAGTTGGCCATCAAGAAGTGTGTCAGCATGCCAGGCTAATCAAGCGGGCCACAGAGCACGGAGGAGGCGGAGCTAATGTGAGTGATGAGAGGGAGCTGACAGAGACACCTGGAGCTGTTGTGGCCAATCACAGCAGTGCATGTGTGTACTAGGGATAGAACAGTAAAATACATATCGGAATACTGTATCGTCCAAAGTAGCAATATATATCAAATTCCCCGCCGTTCCACAATGTGCGGGTCAACTGCAAGAGCTCGTTCAGCAATTGATTGTTGCTGCTCCGCTGAGAGACACAATGTGTCATCATAGTGATGTTTCACCGTAACAAGCAGTGGATTGAAAAGTTGCTACCTGACATTTTAGAACTCGGCATGTGTCTTAACTTTTTAATATGTCCATGGTTAAGTCCAAAGTAAAAGTCATTTTGCAAATGTTTTATGTTCAGTCCGTCCAGTCCTTGACAGACAGGTTGTTTTTGCAATTTTTTTGCAGCAGCCAAAAGTATAGTCCACAGGTATCCATCAATCACTTGCATTGCTGGAGTTTTACATCCAAGCTACATTGGCTTAAAGTCCAATCGAATATTTGTGTCAAAGACTATCCGTAATGCCTCTTTAATCTCAGCCCAGTATTCATGAATCTGGCAGTCCCAAAGCATATGTATGTTGAGCCACTGGACATCCACAGCTTCTCAAAGATCTAACATATTTCCCGGTAAATAATGTGCACTTTGACAGGGTGCTATATAATATCTGGATACATTTTTCCAACAGAGTCCTTTCCAAACATGTGATTTTGTGATTCTCCTTTGAGACGTAAATATTTGTTCCCATTCTTCGTCAGTCAAAACGTTACTTCAGTGTCTTAGTTTTTCAAACAATCACAATTTAGTACAGTGATGTGGGCCGGGGATGTGGGCGTTGATAGGGGGTAGGTGAAAACAGGAATTTTCTGAGTACTCGAGCCTCAGTTGCAGTACAATACAGTATTACTCAAACATGCAGGAATTAATCAAAATTAAGACTAACCCTAACCCAGGCCTGGACTGACCATCAAGAGCATCGGTTTCCGGTGGGCCGGTGCACTTTTGCTCCGGTCACTGTCAGAGTTGCGTAACACAACACAGAGTTCTGATATCACACTTCAACGGCCCACTTTCAATCAGCTTTTCTCTTCCCATGCTCGGCTCTAGTTCATCGCAGGCCCACATTTGATTGCACTCCTGAGTCAGTACAGAATCAACTCCATTCTGTGTATTCCGTGTGACCAGTATCGAAGGAAATCCAGTCCACATTCCCAGCTCATCCTGTGTTTCTGATAGCACTCTCTGAATGCCTGAGTTTTCCAGATGTCTGAAGTGAAGATGGATCGCATGGGAGTTTTGAATGGAGTAAAAGTATGTCTCAGGGCAGAACAGCCTACCGTGGAGGATTACTTAAGAACTATGGATTTATATCACTGGCTCCAAGCAGCAAGTCCTGGCCTGAGCACAGTCAAGCCAAAATACCTCCAAATTGAAGTGGAGTAGCTGCGGTGATCACAGTCACAGTCACATAGGACCAGGTAAGAGGATTTGTGTCACAGAGCGCGGCCCACTGTCATTAGAGAGCTACTGGGTCAAACTTTGTACCGAGACTTTTGGGACAGGCTGCAGGACGGAGTGTGCAGCCTACAGCTGCTGCACTCATGGAGTTGTGCGCAGGTGAACCCATGGTTGAGGGCAGGGCTGTTAATCTTTAAAATGATGAGGGCGTTATTATACTGTGGCCCAAATTAATTGAGAAACGAGTCTAATTAGGAATTAGATGTGCCTAAATCAAAAGTGTACTGCCGCGGAGACACAATTGTAGGAAGAATGTCCCATAGACCATTTCCCAGAGACCAATCACCAACCCATTTCCTGCCTTAAATGTGACACCTGACGATCATGGGTCATTTTTATCAAACATTATCAAACATTTATCAAACATTTAGCAAACATGCTCCTTTCTTAAATGAAGCTCTGATGTGCTGTAATGTTGATTGAACTGAGGTTTCTAACTAAAGGGAACATTAAAACGTGACCAAACTGTCATCAGGGGAAGCAGTTCCTTATCAGGACCCCTGATCTGTTCTTTTCCCCTCTTATTCTTTTTTTGCCTTATTTCGGCTCGGACCCATGTGTTATACAAAGCCGTGGCCAGGCCTTGTTTAACTTGATTGTCACCAGTGCGGGCCATTTTAAGCATGACTAGAGCTTGATTTCGCTCGATAAGGATCCAACTTTTGTTAGCTATTCTTGCGTTTTTTATTTTTTAAATCGGCCTTCAACGTTTTGTTGATTTGTTAATAAGATTTTAGTTAAACTTATGATCCAGACGCTCTAGGACTACAAACAATCTGTTTAAGTTTAATGTGCTATAGCTTAGTATCTTGACTTGTTTGATATTTTAATGCTGTTTTGAACGCTGCTAATTTGATTACCTGATAAATAAACCACACAAAATAATTCTGATTCCCTAAACCGGTACTATCCCTTCAGACTTAACGAGTGGTGATTTACAAGTTAGCTATTGAGTACATTTTCTCGAGCCCCATTTTTACATTATTGTAGTTATAGTGCTAAATGATCTTCACAATCACTAAATTAGACATTACCCTTTTGAGACACTACACTAACCACGGTTACACTTACACACTGTAGGGGAGTTGGCAGCTCTAGAACTGTAGTGTGACATATTTTTGGCACATTTAAACTCACTCTAGGAGAAACAATCCAAGTGCTGCGGAACTACACTGCCCATTAAATCAATATAGTATCATAGTATGAAAATGACTAATAAAAATAGAAACAATACAAAAACTCTGCAGGCTTATTTAAGCATCAGTTGGGCCATTTAGAAAAAATATTGGATTAATATGACATTATCAAATAGCCAGAAAAAGAGATGAACGACACATGTTCATAGCAGTGCTCATTGTAGTGCAGAATCTGACAGCAGCAGAAGGAAAGACCAGCAAAACTAGCTAAAATTAACCAGAATGCAGAACATTTTATGTGTTTGGCTCAAATTTTCAAGGGGGAGGACCATCACACTCCCTGGTTTTTGTGTCACCCCTGTAATATCAGTTTTATTGCCATTGTCAGTGAACAATTCACCAACTAGGAACTTGCTTTGGCATCAAGGTGCAACATAAAACAGTGTTTTTAGTGGCCACTTTAGACCACCACTGTTCAGGGCTGTGCACCAACCAGGGGCGTTTCTGAAAAGTAGACTCTGGGGGTACGAACAGGGGGACCTGATGGATTTTATGTTGTAATTATTTTATTTGATGTAGTAATTTAAATAATTACATTTGGATTTGTATATCAATACAAAAAAATTACAGTAAAATAACTGGGACTAGATCCAAAAAAACTGAGACTAGCTCCCCGTCACCATCACTGTCAGAGTGGAGTTGAGAGATGCATGCTGGGATAGGCAATTGCAGGGTTCGGGGGCACACCTGAAAGAGCATGGGCAGTCCCAGCCCTTCTCCTTCACCATTCACCTGCAGCACAATGCCTCCTCCTCTTCATTCACGTGGGATTTGTATTCAAGGCGTACCGTCATGTCACTGTTTTAGCTAAGCCCCTCATTCTCGCTGGTTTCCACGGAGACACTGCCATCGGGGAGTGGGATATTAATCACTGAATTAATTATTACGGGCTGCCTCGAGGGTGGAGAATTAACCCAGTGTAAGCGGAACAATCGAGAAAGCGGCTGTCTTGTGTAGCCTTTCAACCTGGTTTCAACCGGCTGTGAGGAGGGCACAGGAGAAACACCAGTACTATGTCAGCGAAAGTAGATGCTCAAGTAAGTGTGATATACGGCCTTAGAAAAGGGCTGATGGAAAATGTGAAAGTGAGGTGTCAATCCTAGCTGTGGCATGAGGTCAGTTGTACATACAACAGATGGAAATAAGGACTGGGACAGGTTTAGTATATGCCAAGTCATCTAGACCAGGTGTATTCAATTTACAGCCCGTCAGAAAAGACATGACCCTCAAAAAGGTCTAAACCAACACAATTTTCCAATGTTTACTGGTGTAGTCCTGGTTTCGTTCAGTGTTAGTACTAGTCTAGACCTGTGCTGGTTTAATTCTGGTTTGGTGATGGTGATAGATGAATAGCGCTGATCTAGTATCCCAGGGAACAATAGTGCGTTCAGGTATTGCCAAATGTGAATTTACTGAATTCACACATGGATTTAATAAAATAATTTACAATAATGGAGTGTTCTGAGCAAACCTCGAACTCAAAAAAGAAAGCAAAACATTCTCAATGACCACATTAAAAAACCCAGACATTATTTGCAATGTGAAGTCAATGGGCGATGTACTTAAGAGCCAGTGGGTGATTACTCATTTAAATTGTAATGGAAATTATCTTAATTGCACAGCTCTAAAACCACTTGTGACTACACCAGCAGTCATCACCAGCCTTGCCCTTCCTAAAACCCACTCTGACAGTACAAAAGGGTCAAAAGTGTCCAAAAACAGCGCTATGTAAATGGTATGCATAATTCGTCTTCTTATTCAACCCTACAGCACACAGTTCCTACCGCAGAGCCACTGCTATAGACTGCTTACGTGCAGCAGGGCGATCCTCCATCTTGTGACTCTCCTCAGGCACAGCGAGGCAGAGCGAGAGAGGGCTGAAACACACAGGCCAGTTTGGTCTTTCATCTCACTATAACACAACTCCGTGGTCCTTACGGCGCACAGATAAGAGAGCTGTTATAGAAGGCCCTTATACAGCGCTATAGGAGGCATTAGCCGCAGCTTAAAATAACCAGTCAATCTTCTGGGAGCGAGAAAAGCCATCCAGACACAGCAGGCAGGACGTAGCGGATCTGAGCTGGAGCCATGAAGGACACGGCACAGAGGGGACACTTCTCTGACCCGTGGACAAAAGACCCAAAACCAGGCGACCTTCAGAGGAGACATGGGACATGAAGATAATAGAAACTTTAAAAGTTTGTAAAACAAAAATATTCTTAACTCCGGAATGGAGACAACTGGAGGCAAAAGTGAAGATAATGGATCATTTGGGATTAACCACAGAATATCCCAAACTATGAAAAATCGAGATGGTTTTGTCAAGGGAACATGTGAATATCAGAATGATCAGAACCTGGTTTAAACACATTTACGACTGAATTTTACATGCTTTGTTTATGTAATAAGAAATCAGGATAGATTTAGCATTTTTGATGAAGGCAAAAGATAGATTTTTAGGTTTTACTGGACACATACTTATCTACAGATATAATACATACTTATCCACAAATGTGAGTCCAAAAATAGTATCCTTCATAAAAGAGAAGCAAACTAACAGACATGGACGTTTGCCTCCACTCATCTCCATTCTAGTATTTTGAACATTCTGATGACATAGGATTTTATGGGGTTTATGTGACGATGATAATCAGGAGAGGATAAGGATATATATAAAGGGTCTCGCTATCATCTATCGTCTAGCGTAACCATTTCGGTCGGTTCTATAGAATCCAATGTATTCATAATTGAAATACTTTTGCATGCTAGTTTGTGGTTGCTGGTCAATAAAAGTTAATTCTACAGAAATTGGGACAAATCTCGTTTGTTGCAGAGACAGAACCCTCACCAATACTTTACCAATGGTATTGATGAGCTGAGCTTTGGCTAATGTGCTCTAAAATGTTGATATTTTATTCATGCTTATTTTTAAATATTCTTAAATAGAAATTATGTGTAAGAGCTGCTTTTTCATCTTCTGTTCAACAACTACAAGCACAAATGCAGCCTTAGAATTTGGATTGTGCCAAATACAAATATACAGAGAAGAAAAAAGTTATCCAACAGCCCAAATTTGTGTTAGTTATCCAAAAATGCTAACGGTAGGTGTGCACTACATGCTTCAGCGATGCTAGCGCCGCCTGCTGTATTTTTACATAGACAGAACAATGTGTTTACTTTTCTAAGGTAACGCCATGTCAACAACCTGCAAGTCTTAATTGAGACTCGACTTGAATCAGTTTGGGTTCAAATTAGGGATGGGCTGTTATGAATCTTTTTGAGCCAATACTAATATCCGACATTTGGCTTGCTGCTGTTGCCGATACCGAGCAAGGCCCAAAAATCTATTCCAAACTGAAGTAAAGTATGATGCTTTGCTGACTATATCTATTGAAATAACTGTATAAATGTATGTGAAGTCTCTATCTTAAACATGTTGCTAGGTGTCACTAGTGGCCAGTCTGTGGTACTACAGCGAAAAATCCACCACAGCCCTGAATGCATTTTTCCCATTGGGCGCAATGTCAAAACAAACCTGCAGCTTTCACAAAGGTCAGATTCCTGAACCCCAGGATTTGGTTGTTGACTGTTTCTTGTTACGTATTGTGATCAAAAGTGTCTTTTATTGCATTCTCCTTAAAAGTGAAAACCCCAATGATCCTGAAGACATGAATATATAGCTTCTTCCTGTATAATCTGGTGCTCTCATAGCAAATATCTTCGAGAGCCGTGATCCCGATTATTAACGCAACCAATGCTGCTGTCAATGATTTGTTTCTGTCTTCATTGTGATTATTTGACCCCATCTGTACTTCAACGCGCCTATGGTTTTGTCCCAAGGAAAGAGAAGGCCCACCTCTACGCAGAGCCAAGTTGACACACAGACACACAACACACACTTGTATACAGTATACCTAAAACAGGTTCTACCACTGAGCCACAAAGAAAGCACACAACTATTCCTATCCACGGTCAGCATGCAAGTCCTTCATAACAACACTGAAGCTGCTCAAGAGACATCTTTACAAGTCTTATAAGATGATAATTCGACATGACAGTGAAGACAATTCTTAGCTTTACCATATGTATGAATACTAAAGTGTACAAGCAACAACAAGACGTATGGATCACTTCAGAGACGTTTATAACTTACAGCATTAGCATGTGTCCCTCTAGTCTGGCTGGCCATACAAATTCTTCTTATATTCTATACAGAGAACCTCAGTTTGGCATTTCACTATTCATGTGTGATTTCCTACAAAGTGGTCTAGCTGATCATTATTGTCTCAGATTTTGTTCTGATGCAAGACACAGACAGTAGCTATGTTTTGACTGGTCCACTTTGGAGTGGAGCGGTATAGTTTGCAAGTGTCTCCACTGTCCACTGATCCAAAGCGAGTGGTACAAGCTGGTTTGGTTTCTCTTCGGGTTCCAGAACGCTTTAGCTAAGGTGAGGCTAAAGCTGCAAAAGAACCACAGCCAGATGATTGAACTACAGAGAACCCAGACTCTCATCAAATGCGTGATAAACCATTGCATTTCTACTGATGCCAATTTATACGCTTAGCCCACATGCTTAGAGAGTTAAATTAACGCATGTTAGCATAATCTTTTTATCGACGCACAGTCCATCAAGATTGAAAATAATATATTTCCACTGCATAATGCATAAAACGCTATACGATTTCAATGCATTACATAAAGAGAGGTTAAAACGCGGTGCAGATGCACAGAGAAGTGAATTAAATGCAGAAAAACCCGAGGACAAACCGGAAGTAGTTTCTTGTTAGTTCTATCTCAAGCCACGTTTCACAGCGCAATTTAAGATTTTTTAAATTAGAAAAACATTAGTTACGTTTAGGTGATGTAAGCTGCTCATACATCCAAATTGCTCCTAAGAGACCAGTCTGGGGATCAGGGCCAGTCGAAACATAGCAATTGTATCTTTGCTTGGTTACTTCATCTAACAATCTGCTCCAAGCAATTCATTTCCAGTGGAGGGATACCAAACTAACTTTGTATAGAATAGGAAAAGAGTTAGTCCGGCAAGCCAGGCTATATCCTTCAGCGTCCACTCCAAAGCCACATTCACGATGCAACTACACACACTTTACTGCAGTTTTATTTCATGATTGGTCACTGAGAGGACACATGTTAGTGCCAGGTTTGAATTGATAGCGACAAACTGCCCCTCTTCAGTACACCTTAAACACACTCTAAACGTGGAACATACAGCTTATCTATAGCATAACTATAGCATAATACTTCTACATAATACTACTTAATACTTCCTTTACGAACTACAAATGCGTTGTCTACTCTGCATGCAATAGAACCCACTACTCCGGTCCTCACAAAGTTAGGGGAAAGTGCTGACTCCAGGTGACAAAAACATAAGGGGGATAAAAAAGACAAAAGTCACTTTTAATCAGATTATTGACATAGTAGATGAAATCAAAGGCAGGGTATGTATGATTTTTAAAATAAATGTATGTCCCCAGATATGAAGTCAATATTTATTCATTTTAATGAACCCATTTGTACATTGATTTAATCACAACTCCCAACACATTTGATAAAATCATAATACGTGTATGGTTCGTTCTTTAGTTTATAGCCCATAATGAATGAATGAATGAATGAATAAATGAATGTATGTATGCATGCATGTATGTATGTATGTATGTATGTATGTTTGTTTTAGAAAAAAGAAATAAATACTAATAAAATAAATATTAAAATAAAAATTTACATTTAAAAAAATATGTTTTTGGGGAAAAACAGATTTTCGTGTTTAAACAAATTAAACAGAAAATCTGTTTTTCACTTTTTTGGTTTTTGTTTCAAAACAAAATAAACTGAGAACGGACCATACATGGATTAATCAAAAAGCAGTTTATGTTTTCATCCAAATGAGTTGCTGGGTCCTATGACTATAACCAGTGTGTTTGAATCTCGCTGATCAGAATGGTCACTACATAAAGCCTCCAGTAGATCACGTGGACTTCCAGAACATTTTTTCAGCAGTAGGAGCCCAGGTTACATACCCTTCCTTTAAGAGCATGTGTGTCAGACTGAGAAGGTCTAGTGCATTGAAGCGTGGGCTGTACCTGGGGGAGATGTCACAGCCCTGCTGCATGAAGGCGCCCAGGGAGAACCAGAGGGAGTTGAAGATGCCAAACTCATTGGGGGGCTGGTCGCTGGGCGGACCGTCGGTGCCCTCCTCGGGCTCCTCGGTGTGCCACTCGTACGGGCTGAAGCGACTGACCAGGAAGAGCACCACGCTAACGCCGATGTAGGCGAACACGATGCACATCCAGATCTCGTAGGCCAGCGGGTCCAGGAAGGAGAAGACGCCCGGTTTGGACTTCTGGGGCTTTTTAATCATGATGGAGATGCCCAGAGACATAAAGGGCTTTGAGAAGTCTATCACCTCCTCCCGGACCAGCGTGATGGTTAAAGGGGCCACAGCGATTTCCGCTTTCTGCAAACACACACAAGCTTCATCAAGATCAAGTCTGAACAGCATGAAGCAGTACATCCAACACTAGACTTTATTCCTTCTGCACACTCATACAGACATCTGCTCTTACATGCTGACTGGTGAAGAATTTGCATCTTTGGCTTATTATTTTGTGTTTATTTGGCTACTCCCTCGTCATCAGAGGTCACTACAGTAAAGGACATCCTTGATTATGCTGCACATATGAGCCTGCAGAAGTGCGAGCTCATCATTCCCTGACTGGCCTGTTCCCACGGCGACAGAAGCTCGGTGCCTGTGAGGAGAAAGGGCGTGCAGCTGCAGCTAAGGCTGAGAGGCTTACAGAACACACAGGGAAAATGCTTAGTCCACAGCCCCTCTGCAGCTGAGAACCTGGCCTGCATGAGTGACGCCAACACGCTCACATACACTTCCATTTAGGGCGCTTAAAGAGGCTGGAACAGCACAGCGAAGAACCTCAGGCCAGGCACAGTGTGACGAGTCAGAGGAGGCTGGTCTGTAACTTCATGTGTTGGCTTTTCCTTGAATAGGTATGCTTTATTAATCCCTTGTGAGGGAAATTAATTCTTTGCATTTAACCCATCCTTCAGTGTCGCTGTGGCAACCTATCATGAGCAGCAGAATGCTCCACACCATGGCATTAAATGTTTGTATAGTATCTTGCATTTAGTCTATTACAGCGGTTTTTTTTTACTTAAAATCCCTTGAAAAATCTGCATTTGTACAGTGAGCAGAGTCACCTCTCCTTCAGAGAAAGATACGTTTAACGTCGTACTGCGGAACATTTGAAGTGAGGAAATAAGATCTCAATAGAGACAAGCAGGTGATGGGCCCTCCACCAGAAAAAGTTACATTAGCCATGTTTCCACTGGTTCACTTTGGAGTGAATTGGCACGACCCTGTCTTAAGTGAGCAATTTAAGTGATTCAAAGCAGACCCTGAGAGGTTTTGCTTCCAAAGCTTTTGGCTCCTGGAACACTTTAGCTCGAGATGATTGGACAAGAGAAAACACGGACTCAAAACGACAAAAAGTAGATATAAAGGGAAGATAATGATAATTTCCCACCAAAAGTTGACTTGATCTTGTGACAAAAAAGATTGTATTTCAAGTGTTAACTTATATGTTGAGTCCACATGCTTCGTAAAGCGAAGTCAGCACATGATAGCATCAGCCGTTTTTTTCTTTTTTTGACGCACGGCACTCGCATCAAGACCAAAATATTATATTTCCAGTGAATAAGGCATCCAACATTTTCTATGAGTTGTTAGCATGCTAATGTTTGTTAGCTTTACTGTGACATTTGGGCAGTGAAAAGTGATTATAAACTCATCGCAGTGAATAATTAGGATGCTAGCCAGCAGCTTTAACTGGAAATGTTAAAGCTGTTGTACCTAATTTTTCCGGTAAAAAAATTTCATTTTCAATGTCTGCAGTCCAAAAGTATTGCTCACTTAGGATGCTTGAAATGTATTAGCTAATTATTCACCTAAGGCCCAAAGTGACTGGAATAGGCTCCAGTCACCCTAACGGGAACAAGCTGTCGAAAATGAATGAACAAACTAACTGACATTTCTACACAGGACATTTTTTATTCTTAAAACCAGGAGCATTTACATTGGATGTCATTTCGTCTTTGAACATGTTTTATGTTCCACTTCACTTCACCGTCTCTAGTCACCTCCACTTCTGGAATCTTGAACATTCTGATGACAGAGCATTTTAAAGGCTATAGAGTCCCTTTGGAATCTTCAAACTGATCCCGGGTCAGTAAAAGCCGCCTCCTTAAGCTCTTTTTCTGCATGTAGTGCTTAATGCAGCGCTACAGTGTACAGTATGTGACCTATTTAAGATGCATTGTACAAGGAAACAGCAGCAGAACCCATGTACCTGCAGATTCTTCTACTCTAATGCTGAACTTGTACTGCATTCGTGATGATAATGCAAATTCAACTTAGCCTCTGATTTTCCTTATTAGAAAATAAATATACATGGCAGTTCTTCCCTGTTGTTCCAGTGCTTAAGGGAACTGCACGAGTGAGGTTGTTCATCCACTCCCAGATTTATACGGGATATTGTAACTACTAAGACTGCTTTTCCCATAAGCATTTTCCTAAACTTAAATATCAGGACGTACACACACCAAACTTGACAATCTTGGACTTAACAAGATTTTGACAGATTGTACTGAAGGATTAGATGATATCTTATTCCAAGCCTGAAAAAACCCCCAAAATATTTGAGTTGATACACCAATTTTCAGTATGGAAGAATGTTTTTTCCACTTCACATCTATATAAGAAAATCACAGAAGAAGAGTGTCCGTATTCTGCAGTTGCTCAGATTTTTTTAAATGTAATAAAGTAAAATCGTTTTGCCCCAGTACAGATTCTATTGTTAAAGATGCTCTCAGGGACCACTGTGTGCAGTCTGCATCTAATTATAGAGCCTTTGATACTCCACGATGCAGGAAGTTAGCATGCTAGTTCCTTATTTTATTTTTTATTTTTTTATTTATACAGGGGAAAAAACTCAACGAGAGAAACTCTTTTTCATGAGTACCCAGTTGAATACAAAATGCATAAAAACAAATAAAACAAACAGAACAGAATATCTAGATAAAATTGCAATAAAACAATCAATACAAACACACAATGTGGAATAAAATCATTAAACATTAAACAAGAGCACTGGCACTTTGGATAGTGCTTTGAATTCATTAAAAGGTATAAAATCATTTCATGTAAAATGTCTTTGAAAATTGTTCTATAGGCCGGGAGAAAATAGGGAAAGCCTATTTCCCAATCAGTCACAACCCATTTTAAACACTGAAATTTATTGTAAATACATATATTGATACCTGTTCAAATGAGTTCTAATGTAATTTTTGGAATCAATTAGTATCTGAGTATAGATTTGTGAAAATCAAACCCCACAACATCACAGGTCAACCATTTAAGGGTTGATGCTCATGTGCACAGCATTACTCCTGTCCCGGTGTGAGAGAGCAGGAGACATTTGTAAACACAGCGGGGCGCATTCATCGACAGCCACTGCACACTAATGTGCACTTGTCAATGCAATAAAGTATCTTGAATGTCAGCTTTAACATCAACATGCAGCTCCCTCCTTTTAACAATCTGGCCCCTGCTTCTTATCTGAGCAGGGAAAACATGCTGCATGACTAGCAGTCTATTAGTGAAATTACAGCACCATTAAATGTATTCTAATCAACTTCAATAGAAAAAAAAAAACATGCTTGCTGGAGATCTGTACCTAAGACCTGTGGGAGAAACATACTTTACACCTATTACCAGCAATGTTTGTGCAAATACTCTACCAGGGGCCAACAGACAAAATATTTACTTATTTTAGACCAGCAAAGGTTCTTCTGATGCTGACCTAGTTTATGCTTTTTTGTTAGTTAGAATCTAGACTCAATTAAAATATATTACTTTCAGTTGGTCCAAGTCATTGTAATGCAAGTCTCAATTCTTTTGCCAAGTCTGTGTCAAAGACAGAAAAATCCAAGTCAATGGCCCACAAATCCAAGTCAAGTTCAATTCAATTCAATTCAATGTATTTTTGTAACGCCTGAAATCAAAACAGCGGACGCCTCAAAGTGTGACAGTGAAGAACAGATTAAATAATGTTCATAGAGACTTGGCAATGTCCCAGCATCCCGTTTCCTTAGACAAATGTCCCATGCTCCCCTGTACTTAAACCTTCCTTCTTGGCAAGGAAAAACTACCAAACATCTAAACGAATCATTCAAATGCACTCCACGTACAATCCTCTGTCATTCATTTGTCAGCTGTTTCCTGTTTACTGTGTGCATCAAACATCATGAGATTGATTTCTGGCTGGGACAATTTCTCTCCCCCATTTCACCCTAAAGATCTTTTTAAAAATGTGTAAACAAATACATTCTAAATTCTGGAATGAATGCAACTGGAGGTGAACTTGAAGTGGATCATAATGTGATTTCAATGGGGAATTTGGGATGTGCCACAGAATACTGTGAGAAGTTAAGACGTTTTTTCTCAAATGATAACTACTCATCTATATGTGAGTAATATATAAGATCATACATATAAAACAATAACTAATGAATTATACTTTGTTTATTTAAGAGGAGATTATTATTCACACTAAGCATTTTTGATGAAAGCAAAATCGTGTTATTTACAGAATAACATATTATTATATTAATATTATTCTATTTACAGAATTATTATCCCTGGAGTCGTTTTTTTATTATGTATACGTTAAGTTTTATAACATTCTTCACCACAAAATACACTTTCCGTGACACAAATACAATGTTGAGGCTAGAAAACAGTATTTTTCTGCCCCTTCTAATAGACAAGCAAACAAACTAACATTTTCACTGGAAATTCTAAATAGTTTTTGTTATAAATACTTAAAGGGCCAATACTTGATTTTTTTGAATGCAATATAGTAAAACCTGTTTCTTGCAAAAGCCTCTTTTCAGGTGAAAATGAGACCACAGCATTTTCTCTGCACCTAATTATAGAGCTTTTTATTCTCCACGAAGCGGGAAGTACGCCGTTAGCATGCTAATTTTGTTAGCTTTACCATGACGGCTACACTGGCTCAGGGCTTGTTGTGAAAAGTGCTTTTAAACTCATTGCGGTGAATATTTAGGATGCTGGGAATGCTTAAGGTAAGTAAGTGATACATGTGGACTGCTACTAAGAGTATACATTGAAAACATTCTGGTTTTCACATTTTAAGACAATCAGGAGTCAGCACCTTTAAAGTACATTTAGAATCAGAATCAGAAACAGAAAGGGTTTATTGCCATTGTCAATGGACAATGGGAGGTGTAAAACCCTAATTTAGTCAGCTAATCCTTGAAAATGTCCCAAATGGATGCATGACTTTTGCCTCCAGTTGCGTCAAAACTGTAAATCTAACTGTAACTCTTGTGTACATAGAAATGCTTATTTTTATTTTTATTTGATAGTAAGTTTTAATTTTTCTTAATGCATGCCCTTTTTGATTGAATAATGTTATTTATTATTGCTCAGTGTTCTATGTTGCACCTTAAGGCCGAGACAAGTTCCTATGTTTGTGAATTTTGTTCAGTGACAATGGCCAATAAACTCTTTCTGATTCGATTCTGATTCCATTATGGAATGTTGAATTACTGATGGCATTTTAAGGGTCTATAATGTGTTGTAATAAATAATCCAAACACGCCAAAAATGTGCAAGGCATATTTTAGATTATTGTTGAAATGTATGTTGCGCAAGGTACACTTACAAAACAGTCCCAATTTTCATTCACACAACACAAACATTCATCATTCACTCTGTCAAATCAACAAAAATGTAAGGTGAAAAGACTGAATGTCTGACTGACCCCGTACACCAGCTCCCGACCATCCCGTTCCAGATCTTGGTCTCCGGGTCCCTGGCGCCGTACTTTCCATCCGGTACGATGGAGATCTTATACTTGATACCAATGTGCTTGGCGATCTCCGAGGCCAGGTCCACGCAGTAACCCTCGTACTGGTCGTTGCCCTCGTACATCTCCCAGTTCTTCTTCAGCATGACGTACGGCCCCTCCTAACACAGAGCACAGCAGTGAAACGGAGCACACACACAACGCACGCACACACAAGAACACGGGACAGGGGACAGCAGGCGCACAGCGTATGGAGAGGTCAAGTGCACAAGACAGGTTAGAATACACATTTCACGCAAACATAGTTACATCAGAATATTAAAGAACACAAATATGTTATTATGTATCATCTTCTTTAAACATCTCATGTTTTATAACTAAAAATAACGTATTTACTGAAAGCATACATTACTTTATATCTGTGAGGCGTTTTCTTATAAGGATTGGTTGAGCACGCCATCTACTGGCAGCAGAAGGGAATTACAAAGGGAAATAAATAAAAGCTAGCTGACATACTAAATTTGTGATAACCAATTACATCGGTTGTCAGAGACATCAGGCTGATATTTACACCTATTGCCAAATTGACAGCATAGGTCCATTTGGGTCAAATTGTAGTGCGAAGGCGGCACTGCACAAACACTGAACTTACCACGCTCGTATATAAGAAAAACAGGGTTGTTGATGTCTAAAAAAAAAGTATTTATATATATTTTTCTCCTTGTAATACTTTTATTATGCAGCACAGTATACAGTATAGATCACAATCGTGTTTGCAATCAATTCAAATCATATATCTGTTTTTGATGAGAGAACAATGTTTGACAAGGCTAAAATCTCAAAAAAGTAAAATTTGCTCGTGTCCTCTGTCCTTTAATAAAGATGTATGATGTAACTTCTCTGGTTCTCTGCTTGCCTCCATGGAGATGTCAATTTCTTTGCCTGGAGGCAAGCTAGTTACAGGTCAGATCCATGGAGAGGAGGGCCAACTCACAGTAACAAGGCATGTTTTCAAAAGTATTTTTGAGCAATAAAAACACATTAAATAAAAAATACATACACTCACAACGAGAATCATCTCACCAAAATAAATATTAATTTGAAAAAACAAAAACAAAAAAACAAACAAAACTGAGTTCTTCAAGAAAAAAACAAAATCTGAGAGAGAGAAAATGGTACGAATGATTGTTGTGCTTTTTGTTTGCCACAACAAGCCTTTTATGCAGTTAATTTGTCGCATTTTGAAAAGATAAACACTTTGTCCTTTATATTGACTGCTCTAGCACAGCAAATAATCCTGGTCTAATGATGTACTTCACTTTTCACAATGTCTGTAACAAACAAACTTTTACATGGTACAAATATAACAAAAGCACAGCAGTAACAATTTATTATCACAACCTTTATGAAGTATGTGCAATATCAATGAATTGCATGAAGCAAGGAATCATGTCCAAAAAGTCACCTTAAGATATAATATTTAACAAAGCAAATGTGATGGTTTGCAGTGGCGTCAATGCTGCAGTTGTGACTAGAGTTGCTCCGATCAGGACACTTGAGACCGATCACCGATACCGATCATCTGCAATTTTCATCTGCCGATCATGGTATGATGTGAGTCGACTTTGTGTCAAAAAAAATATTTTTTTCTAACAATAATTAATATAAGCTTGTACATATATGTATATATTATGTATATACATAATGTATTATTAAAAAGGGCTTTTGATAAATAAAGTTTGACCAAATCTATCTAGTTTATAGGATCAATGGAGTTTCCTTGGAATTTAAGAAACTAATGTGCTTCTGCTCGTCAATTAACCGCGTGGGTGTATGAATACTTGTGCCGTTCATGTCCGCGTCATGCAGCGGTGCATCTGGTGCAGTGCGCAGCCAAACAGACTGGATATAGGAGGAGGCGTTCATCCTCTGAGCAGTTTGGACAGTTTGAGGAAGGAAAGCGTGCAGAAGAGACGACTTATGTGTTGTGCAACTTTCAAATGCGACTTTGACAAAACCATGAAGTGATTTGCATTTTCACTTTCCATATGCATTCATTTAACTGTAACTGTACAGCTTCAAAAAGCACATTTTCTCAGTAAAATAAGACACAACAGCTTTCACAGGCCCATGGCTCTTTTTATATTTAAGGCACGCATGAAATTATTTTTGTTGAGTAAATCACCAGCGTGTGTGCACCTGTAAACGAGCGCATCTGAGCGCTCACTTACATACGGCTGATTGACGACACATTTGGCTCTGAACCTCTGTTATTCTTTTAACTAAAAGACCAGCGAGAGAGCTCATAGTTTGTATTTACAGAAACATGCTCCTTGTTGTTGTCCGCTCCGGGACCAGGCGAGGTGTAAGCGGGAACAGGCGGTGTGTACATCGGGATTTAAAGGACCACATCAGCTTAAACGGCACTACTGCTATAATGTTCAGATCATCTACCTCAATGCAGATGTGATGACGATGTGAAGTGTGATCGGTGCGTCGGATTGGCCCATTTTTGCAAATCACCGATCATGGGGTTTTTGCAGTGATCATGCACATGATCGGTCATCATCGATTGGAGCACCTCTAGTTGTGACTGATGATAGTGCAAGCTCAGCACACAGGTAATGGTACAGAGTAAATATGGAGGTCACAAGATTAAACTTTAGTGTTATTATTATTTTGAGAAGAAACATCCCAATTTTAGGTTCTCAACCCTTTTTGGTTGCAACCCCCATCATAACAACCTTTGGCATTCGCGACCCCAGAGCACAAAAAAGGCTACTTGCAAAGAGATAAAGTAGCCTTAGGTCTTGTGCTTGATTTTATTTTCAGGAAATAGACCTAGTATTTAATTTGGTAGGTCAGCAAACAGGGATCTACATTCACCACTGCATTTGAAGGGTATCAAGCCTTGTTTAAGACAATAGCCATATTTGGACACACTCCAGCCTCCCAGACTAGTTTGCTTTAGGTGGTGTGTCCTGGTGGTGTTCCAGGATTGCTGCCTGATAAAGCCAGAGTAACCACTTTAGTTTAGTTTAGTTTAGTTTAGTGTATTCGTTTATTTATCAGGGACAGCGCACATAAAGCATTGATCAACATTGATTTTTTTTTCTGCATTTATGTTACTTCCCTGCAAAGCCTCTTTACCACCTTTTAACATAATACGCACCGGAAATATAATATTTTGGGTGTTGATGCGAGTCCTGTGCATTCATAAACAGGAAATATCTGATGCTAACGTGTGCTGGCTTGGATTGGCTAAGTATCTTGGCTTAACATATCATCAAGTTGTCATCACTGGAAATATGGCGATATATCTCGAGATTAAATCAGCTTTCGGTGAGAAATGATTATTTTCTGTTTATATCTGCTCTTAATATGGTGGAGAGACTTTCAGGACGGTACGCTCCAAATGAACCAGTCAAACGGGGCTTACTCAATACATTTTCAATATTTCCCCAGCTATAGCTATATTATATATAGATCTTACATTTGTGGCCAGCAAGGCCTGACAAGTGTACACTCACAGAGCACTGGTTGGACACAGTCTCTTGGTACCAGTTCTGTGAAGGATGAGTTTGCTGTTGATGTGTGCACAACACTGGTCTTCTCAGCTTTGCATCTCTAAACGAATGACTTTTGTCATACACAGGCAGTGCATGTGTGAGAAGAAGGAGCCTCAATCCGAATGCTGTTTGCTTGACTTTGCCCTGGGCCAGGACAAGGTAAACCACGTCGAACAGCCCAGTGCAGGGGAATGCAAATATGAGCCTGAGGCAGGACGAAATCTTATGTACCACTTAATAACTGCACGTTTGAGCGCTGTGAAACCCAAACACCAGAGAAAATTTACTGGGAGCTTACACACAAGTCAGACTCTAAAGTAGAATAACGTTATAACAGGATAAACACATACACAAGCCTGTGATGGGGAGCGAGGAGCAGCTGGAGCAGCACGAGGCTTCACTCACATTGACTACATTTACATGCACAACAGGAAAACTGGATAACTGGCCTCGTCCAATTTAAACGGATTTTTCAAAATGTATGTAAACCCAGAAACTAATATTGAGGCGTCTTGATTGGAATCTTAAAGATCCAAACACACACATGGGCAAGTGTGTGTCGTAGTATTCCTGCTGCATGTAACAGTGCAGTACAATCACACTAGGAAGCAGACTAGGAGAGGCATTCAACTGCACCAGGTACGAGACAGACAGGGAAATGTTAGACATGTCTTTGGACGTGGACTCACTCGTTTTAGATCAGCTGAGATGACAAACTACGTCCCTCCTCCGCGGGACTAGCACGTGGGTTTTGATTTGATCCGTTTATGTTGAAGTGAAAGTAAAAAACTACCAGAGCTTCAATGTGTTTATTTGCACTGAATAGAGCAAGTAACTTGTAATACAGTTCTTAGTTAACCTGACTCACACCAGATGAATTTTTGCGATGTTTGTTTCACAAACCCACAAACATCCATCTGGTCAGGCTCGCACTGTTCGGTTTGAGCCCGGCCGCTGGTGTCGGACCAATCACAGCGCAGCATTGTAGTTTGGGCAAAAGTCAAAAGGATGGACCCAAACAAACATGGCGACGCTGACGTACTATGTTTTTCTCTGAATGGATTTAACAACAATTCGATTTTTCGGCTTGTTGCTGTTGTGACGCTCTGATCAATCAGATTCAAATATCCGCCATGACGTTATGCTATTTCCCAACTTTTTGTCCAGATTGATATTGTGTAGAACTCAAATCACAATACACATATCAATATGGCAGAGCCAGGTTAGTCTTAGAAGTGATGGGCGATACCACTGATTTTTGATTCAATATGATACCAAGTAATACTATCAGAATCAGAATGAGAATCAGAAATCAGAAAGGGTTTATTGGCCATTGTCAATCAACAAAATTCACAAACATAGGAACTTGTCTCGGCATGAAGGTGCAACATAAACACTGAGCAATAATAAAACAACATATATTCAATCAAAAAGGGCATGCATTAAGAAACAATTTAAAATTACTATAGTATAAAATAAAAATAGGCATTACTATGTACACAAGAGTTACAGTTAAATTTACAAGTTTTGAGTGCAGAAAGTGAGTGGGTTTGAATAGCAGTGGTTGAATGCAGTAAAGTGGCAGGTGTTTAAGAAGTGTTCATGAGTCCAACGGCAGAGGGAAAGAAACTATTCTTGTGGCGGGGGGTTCTGGTCCGGATGGACTGCACCATCATCTGCGCTGGCAGCTTGGCTTTCTTCAGCTGCCGCAGGAAGTACATTCCTCTGCTGGGCCTTCTTGATGAGGAGCTGATGGAGGCTCCACTTGAGGTCCTGGGTGATGGTGACACCAAAGGAAGCGGAAGGAGTCCACGGTGGTGATGGGGGAGTCTGTCATGACGAGGGAGGGCTGGGGGGTTGTGACTTTCCTGAAGTCCAAGATCATCTCACTGTCTTCTGGGCGTTGAACTCCAGGTTGTTACCGCTGCACCAGGACACCAGCCGGTCACCTCCCTCCTGTAGACAGACTCTCCCCGTCCGAGATGAGCCCAATGAGGGTGGTGTCGTCCGCAAACTTGATCAGTTTTACGGAGTCGTGGCTGGAGGTGCAGCAGTTTGTGTACAGGGAGAAGAGCAGAGAGAAAGTACACAGCCCTGTGGAGCTCCTGTGCTGATAGTCCGAGTGGTCTGAGACATTCTTCCCCAGCCACACACACTGCCTCCGATTCGTCAGGAAGTCAGTGATCCACCTGCAGGTGGAGTCGGGCATGTTGAGCTGGGAGAGCTTGTCCTGGAGCAGAGCAGGGAGGATGGTGTTGAATGCAGAGCTGAAGTCCACAAGCAGGATCCTCGCGTAGGTCCTGAGGAGTCCAGATGCTGCAGGATGAAGTGGAGGCCAGGTTGATTTGTGTCGTCTACAGACCTGTTGGCTCTGTTAGGCGACTTGCAGGGGGTCCAGCAGGGAGGAGGTGAAGGACTTGTGGTGGAGCAAGACCAGGCGTTCAAATGACTTCATGACTACAGACATCAGTCCACTGGCCTGTAGTCATTAAGTCCAGTGATCCGGGGCTTCTTGGGGACAGGGAAATGATGGCAGACTTGAAGCAGGCTGGGACATGGCATGACCCCAGGGATGGTGTTAAAGATGTCTGTGAAGACGCAGGTTAACTCTCCTGCGCAGTTTCTTAATGTGGCGGGAGAGACGCCAAGTTTTCGATTGTCTGCAGCAGGGGGGGCTCGGGGCTTATGGTTGGTGAGAACCGGAGCCCCCCACAGGCGGGGGTTTGTCAGAGAACTGCTGCTTCAGACGCGTATTGTACTGTGATCCCACTCGAGAAACCTCTTTGCTAAATCCATACTTCGCATCTTCGTAGCGCTCTTGTGCACTGCCTCCTTCTGCTGCCTTAACTGCCTCAGTTTTGGAGTGAACCAGGGTTTGTCATTGGCAAACCTATGGCAAAATGTGGCAATATAGATCCAAAACATTACCAAGTTTTGTACTAAAAATGCATTGAAACTCTCTCTCCTTTGAACGAATATGAATAGTGAATAAAAACCTAAAATATGAACAATGTATTACAAAAATATAAACAAAAATGTATTTAAAAAGTGATTTTTTTATTTGTATCTTTACTTTTTGATACCTTTGTCAGTATCAATATATCAATATTGGCTATCAATCACTATTACTTAGCATGAAATGCTAAGTAATAGTGATTGATCAAATCAAATGCTCTATCTAAACCAGATGTTGCTAATCTATGTTTGACCTAAGGCAAGGCAAGGCAAGTTTATTTGTCGAGCACAATTTGTACACAAAGGCAATTCAAAGTGCTTCACACAACAGGAAAAAAATGCATTAACAACGACATGACAGAAATCACAAAACCTTAATTTAAAGAAATGTATAGGTGCCATTTTCAGGCTATCCGTCAAATAGCCTGACATAAAAGAGAAGAGCGCAAAGAAAATCATTTCAGTCATATGCACAGCCAGTGCATATAACAGTTTTTAGCTTAGAGTTGAACAGTGCAGAAGTAGCGGCCTGTTTCACATCCTCAGGAAAACTGTTCCAGATTTTAGCTGCATAAAACTGAACGCAGATTCCCATGTTTGGTCCTGACTCTGAGGCACCAGCAGAAGGCCGGCCCCTTGAGGTCCTCAGATTGCGATGGTTCATAATGGCACTAACATGTTGCGAGATGTACTTTGGTGCTAGGCCATGGAGAGACTTGTAAACAAGCAGAGCTGCTTTGAAGTATATTCTCTGAGTCACATGGAGCCAGTGCAGAGACCTGAGCACAGGACTAATGTGATTGTACTTTCTGGTTTCTAGTCAGGACCCGAGCAGCAGCGTTCTGGATGTACTGCAGCTGTTTTACAGCTCGTTTGGAGAGGCCAGTGAGCAGGCCGTTACAGTAGTGTAATCTACTAGAGACAAACGCATGGATAAAGTCTCTCCATGTCTGGTTTAGACACTATACTTTTGATTTTGGCAATGTTTTTTAGATAGAAAAGCTGCTGATGTTATTGATTTGACGTGGCTGTTAAAATTCAAGTCTGAGTCCATTATTACCCCCTCTCTATAGCAACATGCCTTGAACTTGCTCCGGACAAGGTTAAGTTGCAGAATAAGATAAGAAGACAATCCTTTGACCAATCATATTCAAGAATCCAATAGAGCAAACGAGCGGACGTTGTGAAAAAGAAGTGAGAAAATACATAAGTGCCGGCGCTTATTCTTTTAGTATATCCATGTGCACAGATTAATAATGAGGAATCATGGGCATGGGACCCATTCAATAAGGCAGTGCTTCTCAATTATTTTATACCACTGCTGCAATATTAATTTGAGAGTCACGGTTATCATGAGGAAAAAGAAATACATTATATTGTATTTTTTCTATGTTTATACTGGCAAATATTCCTGTGAGAGGAAAATTTGGTATTATAACAATGAACTTCCCAACCCTTTAATACAGCATGTTCCTTTAAAAATAAAATATAATGGCCACAAATGGATTACATAATATAAATGTAAGCTTATTGGCCCCTCATTGTAGCTCTTTTAAGCATTAAATAATTTACTAATGAGATGAGCTCCATGGTAACGCTCGAGGGAGGGGCTTGAGACTTTGAGAAAGTCCTTTGGCTCTCCTCCTCCCTCTCTCTCTCGTGCGTTCTGTGGCTTCACTTTTGGCTTGCACTGAGCGGCCGCTTTGCGCATCAGCGCCGTCAGCGGTGTGGTGCCGCGCTCTGGCCCCATGTAAACTCAAGAAGCAGCGGCATTTAAAAAAAACGTGACTCGCGTTGCACTTGGAGACATTTCTGCAGTTAACTGCAGATTCCAAAAACTCCACGAATAATCTATTGTGGCCATAAATAATAGCGATTATTGAAAAACCGATTAATCGTGACATCCCTGCAATTACACTTTGTACAATAAAATTTTACTATGAATTCTGACAGTCACTATGCTGCTGTTTCCCTGTCTCTCTGATGTCTATTTGCTGTTAGTGCAAACTGCCATGAAACTCCCTCTTTTAAGTGAACTCTCTGAGCTCGTGCTTTATGTCAGTGCGCAGGGCAGAGGAGATACACAGCCTGACCGCCTCCAAACAGAGGTGTTCTGTTTTCTTTTTATTTTGTCTCAATCCATTCAGGGGTCTTTTAAATACAAAGCGGTAGCGATTCAACTTGTTAATGATGTTAAATAAAGCAGATTAATTCACAGCGAGTCTAATTAGCAATAACAGAGGCACGTAGACTTTTCAGATTGTTTACCGTCTGTAATATGATTAAATCAGAGCTATATTCACAATAGTTTGAACTTTTGTATTGCTTTACTTGGTTATTGGAATGAGAAGGGAAAAGAGGACAGAACAGCAGCAGACAAGCAGGAGGAGATCAATGAAATTCATTTATATTGTTCACCAAAGACATGAAAAAAATGACATTTAACATTCAGCTGTAAGTGGCTGGAGCATCAGCCGTATTATGTTTTATCATGGAAGGTTCTGATTTTAAAGGTGCACAGTGTAACTTTTCTGATGGAGGTGAACTGACCTCTTGCAGAATGTTCTGTATGGCATCTGATATCTTCATGGAAACAAGAAGGGGCCAGTTACAGGCCAGACCCGTGGAGGGGTAACCCTATTCACAGTAAAAATTAAGATTTTTCAGGTTATTTTCCTAACCCTGTAATTGAATAAATGCAAGATGATAGCTTTAATGCCATAGTGGAGCATTCCAGGCAAGCAATAACAGAGACCAGCAGGTGGCGGACCCCCACCAGAAAAAATGCATAGTGCATCTTGAAAAGGATTTGTCCTTTCCTAATCTCTTCAAAAGGTTCCATATAGCCTTGACATTAGGGGCATTCAGTAGGTTAAATACTGAAATAAATAAATAAATACGATTATCATTGACAGTTTCTCATGTTACGTGAAATATGCAACTCTTTCCTTCAGACAGAGCGAGTTGTGAACCGGTTTCGAAACCCTCATGTCTGGGTTTGTTTTTCCGGGTAATAAAACCTTAGACCAGGATAAGTACAGCCAGCTTCAAAGTACAAGCTGCTGTACATGTAAATGTAGTAAGCAACACATGATCAACAAATGTTTGCATGAATCAGCTACGACACAACCAGAGCAATCAGTGTGACACATAATGTGTCTTGTCTACTGCCTGTCATGGCCTAAACAGAACCCTTTACCGGCTGGAGACAGGGCGGAGCATGTGTTTAGAAAAGGAGCTTGTACACAAATCAGCATCCAGTCCTAACCATGGATACAGAAGCTTAACAATGAACGCGCGGTGCATGTAAACATCAGACTGGTAATAGGACAGAGATTTGTAATGGAGGACCATGAATGCTACATTAAATAAATTGTTTTCATAAGACTATGTAATAAATAGATAAAGAGAAAAGCTTTTATCAAAATCACCAATCATCATTACAATCATGTAAAACAGTTTTTATTAACAACTATTGTGGATTTAGATATAGTACTGCGCATGTACAGTTGTTTCCCCCGCCGATTGTGCAGCCACACAGAGAAGCTAATCAAAGAAGTTTATCAGAGAAGCTAATTTATTAAGAATAAATCAGTATAAAAAAATTTGAGGATAGAGATTATTTACGTTGAATTTTATTTAAAGAACAACAATTATGCATTATTTTTTGTATTGTTATTGGCATTTATGCTCTTGAGTACCTTTACTTTGGTATTTCATGTCTTAGAACTAAACTTTTTTTTTATTTTTTACAAAAAAAGAGTATAATGTTACACAACATTGGGAGATGCCAGAGTAACTGAGCTTTGGCTCCACCTACAGACTGCAGAGGGAATTGCACAATACAAAATCAACACTGTTAATGCAGCCTCTTGCCGACTTCCTGGTTTAAGCACGCAGTTGCAATGATCATGATTTGATGCAGAAATTCACAGAATCAGCAATGATTTATGGACTTAAAAACAGCAAAGATGATTCTCTGTGCCACATCACAGATCGAGAAAACTTCAGTTATCGAGGTGTGTGTCGGTCGGGAGGGGAGAGGACTTTCTAACCAGGATTCATCAAACTAGTGTGAATGAAGCTAAATGCAACTCCACCCTAATCATATGTTTTTGATGAGGGAACAATGTAAGAACAAGGTTAAAACCTCAGAAAACTCAATTTTGCAGCATAATGCGTCCTTTAAATATTATTATTTAACGTGGCACTCAGGGTCCTCCATGATCAACTGGTACACGTCATTATTCTTATCACTAAACAAGAAATTTACAAGAACACACACACAAAGTTCCATTGTAGAAGTGTGTGTGCGTGTGTGTGTGTAGAAGCGTGGTCTATGCCACAGATCAGGCAGGTAGTCAAACACCACACTGTAGTACGTATGTGGTGGGCTCAGGCTAGTGCAGTACACAGTGGGAAGAAGGATGTTGTCCTCATGTCCTCCTATGTCCTCCTGCAGTGTCCTGAGCTCCGGCGCTGTCCCTCCTCTGGACCTTTGTGTGTCCAGTGTCCACCGCGACTCAGTTTCTTAAAAGGGGGTGGGTCGTCAGGGGCTGTAAAGAGGAGGAGTGTGCTGAGCCTCCTGCAGACACACGAGCTAGCCAGCGAGCGCACACTGAAGCATTAGAGAGTGTGTGGACATGTTTATTAGACCAATGAAAGCACGGTGAGTGAGGGGCTTAGGCACGGACCGGCTGCAGCTTTAGCAATTAACACTTACAGTAAAGAAGTCTCTCCCGTTACAGCATTTAGACTTGGTTTTCTGTAATGCCTGACGCGTCTACAGCACTAACAGACGCCTTACTGTATTGCAACAATCCACAGATCTCATCTAGTTTAGTATTTGCTGTGACTTTAGCCTAACAAGCCTTCAGTGTTATCATTACTGTTATTCTCTCCGAGACAAAGCAGTAAAATGTGCTACAGAACAGTACTTTGGTTTCGTTGGATACTCTGAAATGGAGCAAAGGATCATGGTCTATGTGTAGGAACACATGGAAGACATTGAGAGAAGTTTAATAGCTGTATATTACGTAGTCTTCATATTTTGAGAATTAAGGCAAACACACACCGAGATGCCTTGATGTACAGCAAAAAACTCTATTTTCTATGACACACACTGGGCGCCTCAATTAGAACTTGTTGAAAATGTCACTTTAGGATATGAGAGCCTTTCTTCCAAACCTGATGAATTTGGACGCAGTGGCTTCTCTGCTTTGTGACTGACGCGCTGTAAAGTTGGAGAAGAGGGGCGTGAGCCGCAAGAGAGGCAAAGAAAGCATTGCCTTTTCTGCTGCTCTCTGTGCAGGGACCACTCTGCTCAGACCACCACCTTTCCTCTCCTTACACAGCCTCATCCTATGTCTCTAATTTTGCCAGTACTTTGTAGATAAACTCTGGTGTGAAATGTTTAAAAAGTTAAGAGGCACGGGTCAGTGTGAGTTGATTATTACACTCTGCGGTCTGCGTTGGCCTTTTTTGTTACATCCTTAATAAATACAAGATACAAAAATAAGACAAGTGATACAAAGTGCAAGTATAAAGTCAGCAATCTGTCCATGGGTTTCAGAATGATGAAAATATAGGTTTGTTAATAGTTTCCAATTTTAAAACAACATTTTGTATGTTCAAAAGTCTTCAAAATGTTGCCTATAACAGGAAGCTGAAACCCATAAATAATATAAATTGTTCATGTTATGACAAACGCGACTTATTTATTCACATGACTTCAACATAGGTTAACATCTCTAAAAAACATGTCATCTAGTGAAGAACATACCCACCCACACATTGCCCCCAGGCGTGTGTGCGCATATGTGTGTGTGTGTGTATGTGCATGTGTGTATGCGTGTGTGTGCATGTGGGTGTGCGTGTGTGTGCGTGTGTGGGGGGGGCTCCCCGTGTGGCTCTTACCATGATGGTGGTGACCACCACAGTGCGGTTCTCCATGCCTGACGTGTCGTTGGGCAGCAGAGGCGAGTCCTGGATCAGCACCAGTTTGTCCGAGTCGCTCCAGTAGCCAATCTGCAGCACATGGTCCCACTTTACTGTTCTGTACAAAGCATTTACACCTGCAGCCGCTCACGTCACGTGTCAATGCTACTCTTTTCACTCAATAGAGTTCACATTCAGAGTTTGATGATTATAATTCTGTGGGAGATTGTCTGTTTTTGAAAGAGTTGTTCAAATTTAGGATCCACAAATGTTGAAACTTATCATTATTTGTTTGGGATTGTAATATTAATAATATTTTCTACTAACTTTCATTGACAGAGATATGAACCATGAATCAGGCCAGCAAATCTGGAAACTGAAAGTTAACCTGCAAATTCTACCGGAAAGTTCTGACCCCGTCTGTCATGTGAACACAAACTATCCATCCATCCATTTTCTACCGCTTGTTCCCGTTAGGGGTCGCGGGTGACTGGAGCCTATCCCAGTGCCTTTGGGCCTTAGGCGGGCCAACTCGTCGCAGGGTTAACACAGAGCTAAACTGTGTGTAACAGTTAAAGTTTTATGTCAGATTATAGACAGAAACAAGTTGATTCCTCTAGACTTTGACGACTGGAATTATGCACACTTACTTCTCTACACACGAGCGAATCAAGTAAAAATGCTACAACATAGACATAGTTTTCAAATGCCAAGCTTGTGTAAAGATGTTTACCTTATGTCACCTTTTTCAATCCAAAGAGTTTGTTAAATGATTTAATTTATTTACATTTATTTATTTAACCTCTAAAAACATGTATGAAAAGCTCCTCCTCTTTGCAAAAGAGATACTTAAACTCAGTGGGACTTTCCTGGTTAAATAAAATGAATATATGTATTTAAAAAAACATAAAAATAAACTATAATAATAAAATATATGTACAAATCACACATCAGTATTAGTATCAATAATAATGAAAAAGGTAATGTTTATTTTTTTCTTCTTCTTTTTTTATATTTGGTTTTATTAGTGCACAAAAATGATCCATTTCTCTGGACAACTTGACACTTAATTTTTTTTTTTTAATGTATATTCCCTTTCACCTGCATCGTCTCACCTTAAATCCACACGTTTTTTACACTCCAAGGTCAAATGCCTGAAAGAACACCAGGTAATTCCAGGTATATCACGGTATGGACACTTTAAGGACGATATTATTGCAATATTCACTCACATTATTTAATAGTTATTGCAAAATTGTGGAGAGTCAAACAGAAGTGTAGAAATGATGTCCATTTTTTAAAATGTCTTGACAAGCCTTTGTTGTGAATCATTACTGTCATAATAACAGTAATAGTATTATTTTTTCGTGTTTTGTGCAGCGAAATGTAACAAAGAATTGGTCTATGACATAGACCTAAAGACCTAAAGAAACAGTGGAACTACATGTTCTGTTTCTTTAGCTTCTGCTGCTGCGACTAAACAGAGCATTAAGCAAAGAAGCCAATGATTGCATACAGGCCACGATGTTATTGTGAGACGACAAGATACATCACAATATTTCGGTTACTGTTACAACCCTAAATCTAAAATAATACAGATAACCATCTCTGTTACCTAACCCTATCAGAAATGAAATGACAAAACCCTCCGACACGGGAGCTCTGGCCTCTGCGAACTGTCCACTGTCCAGGAGCCTTGAGAGAGAGGGACCGCGTGGCATTGGAGGGGGGCCCCTGCTGCACTGTTAATAAAGCTCCATACCTGCGAAGCCAATGCTGTGTCAGAGTGATGTATGAGCGGAGGAGCGAGCCAGGGCCCCGACAGCCACCAGAAGAGGGTGTAAGTCAGACAGAGAGGACAAGCGCAGAGGGCCAAGCGGGCTCCAAGCACGGGGCCAGGGCCAGGGAGGGGCTGAAGGAGGGCCGGCTGCAGCAGGGAGCGGTTTGCAGTGACTGGCAGTGGTGGAAAGTAATCTGTAAGTATCTGTACTGTACTTTAGTTAGACTTTTTAGTAGTAGATTGTATCATGAGCTAAGTACATTTGCTTAGATTTATTTATTTCCTTTTTCTACTTTTACTTTGCTCCTGTATCTGTACTTACTTACTTTTTAAAAGCATGTACCTTTTTGGATTTTGTAGTTGAGCACAATTTGTTTCGCTGTGTTCGTGTCAGAACTTTTTATTCTTCGAAAGCCAGGAAGTACATTTTTGAGCATGTATTTCAAAACTTTGTTAAGTATCGGTAACATAACTGAAAAGTACTGTACTTTTTAGGTGTCTGTTATGTATTTAAGTCACGTTTCATATGGTTTTGAGCAAACGAAAATATACATATAAAATTCACTAGAAATTTTTCTTTTTTTCTACTTATTAATCTTATATACATTTTTAAACATGTACTTTAAAACCTTTTAAAGTAGATTATTTTATGTGCTGCTTTTACTTTTTTTGGGGGCAATTTCTTTTTATTCCTGTTTCTGCACTTTTACTTAAGTAACAAAACTCAAAAGTACTGTTCTTACTGTATTCTTCACTTAAATTTTTTTTAACTGGACTGAAAAGAAGTAAATTGTTTTCATATGGTTTGAGGTGTTATTTTCACATTTTCATAATGACTACCTGCTAAAAAGGTTTTGAGTTCAAGACCCCAAATTATATACAAAAAAATCATAGACACATTAAAAAAACAATCACGTTTCACTCTCTCTTTTTTTAGTAGATGTTTTATATGCTACTTATACTTTTGT
The DNA here is from genome assembly GCA_015082035.1 of Chaenogobius annularis. Classification (NCBI taxonomy): domain Eukaryota; kingdom Metazoa; phylum Chordata; class Actinopteri; order Gobiiformes; family Gobiidae; genus Chaenogobius; species Chaenogobius annularis. The sequence continues at coordinate 658,229 of BJKM01000090.1, read as the reverse complement.
TGTTGTTGTGGTTGTTGTGTTACTTTTAATGGCAGTTGGCAGCTAACTGAAAAGGTGCATTTACCGCCACCAACTGTAGTTGTACATCTTCAAAGCATGTGTTTTACGCTGTATCATAAAAAGAAAAAAAAGAAAGAAAAAAAAAGGAAAGAGAAAGAATATTCGTAGTAACAAAATGGAGTACTTCTTCCACCATTGATGAAGGGTGACAAGGATGCTTCAGTCTGGCGAGTATGGTTGTCCAGGAGAAGGGGCACAAGAGCTTTGATTGGTTTCTACTTCCTGTGTTGACCATGAGGAACTGAAGCGTAAAAAACAGGTGACGGGTCAGGTGACGGGTCAAGTGACGGGTCAGGTGATGGGTCAGGTGACGGGTCAGGTGACGGGTCAGGTGACGGGTCAGGTGACGGGTCAGGTGACGGGTCAGGTGACCCTCTGAACCTGGAGTGTTATGATTGGTTGATTCCTTTTATGTTTCAATGACAAACCAGGAGTTTCAGTATGGAATTTAATTTGTTTCATCAGATTTTGAATTGTAAATGTAGGTGAATTGGATTTTTTTTTTAACCCAGAAATGTATTTATTTGGAATTTTAATAGCAGAATTTTTGACATCACAACATTCTTAATTTCAGCTGTGTATGGAAATATTCTCCTGAAAGAGCTCAAAACAAAGCTAAAATGTGAAAGAGCTGCTACAGTCTAGCAACAAATATAAAAGTCAACAACTCTGCTAAATATTTTGTTTAGCGAACATGGAAAAAATTAATCAAAAAAGTAAAGAAACACATTTTATCAGTTGTGCTGCCCATAGTTCAGCCACTCCATTCCAAAACAGTGGGTTAGTGAGTAAATCTAACCTCCAACAACCAAGAAATGTTGAAGGGAACCAATCTAATCAGAATTCGCCTCAATAAAACAACATCTACTTGATTCCACAGAAGAGAAAGGTCAATAGTAAACAGGCCCTTTCCTCTTCAGTCACACAGTCGATTACAAATGCCCAGGCAGCTTGGATCGTTGCCACGAAACCTTTTCACTGCATATTTTTACACTCGTTTCCATTTTGAATAAACAAAAACAATTCAATCATGTTTTTGAGGGTTTAAAGGTTTCAGAGTTCAGAATTCCCCAGCATTTAAAATTGAACATCTGATGAAAGAAATGATCTTCCATATTTGTGCTGTGACTGGTGGATACATCCTGAGGGCGGGGTCAGTGGTGATGGAGGAGGGCGCTATGTCCCTGAAAGACTCCAGTGTTTGGAGGGAGACGGACCGAAGCAGGCTGATGGAGGGGCTTTCATCTCCCCCTCTCCTGCACTTTTATCATTCATAAAAAAATAAAAAAGGATCCAACTGAACAAACTGGAAAGACACTCGGAAAAAACACTGCGAATAAACACAGAGTGATTTTAAAAATAACTGACACAGCCTTTTCGATACAGAAGGGTCCTGATTAATACTTTAATGTAATACTTTGCTAAATACTTTGAAGAGGGATGCACCGATAAAACAGAGACCAAGGTATTATTTTGTTTCACAGGGTTCTAATAGAGTAATAAATATCATTCAATTCATCCATTGGCTTTAAAATGATAAAAAATATATATATTAGGACCGTTGCCATAGCAATTTAAAACTAAATTTATAACAGGAAGCTGGCACCCATGGGATTTTTATATTCTAGCTTACTTTGTCAAATAAAATAATGATTTGAGGAGCTGTTTCAAACGTCTACTACAATCACTAGAGTTAGGTTGGCCTATTCTTCGAATATTATCTAGAAATACCTTTATTATTAAGATTATATGCATCAGCTCTGACACTAGGTAGCAAAATTGTCATTGACGTTATGTTTACCACGCACTTTGACCAATATGGACATGCAATAACCCTTTTAAAAGCTTAGATCAAGCTCTGTTTTTCAATTGCAGTAAGTCACAATGCAGGCAGAAGGAGAGAATCGCCAGCACCACTTAGTAACTTTAGCTACTATCTCAAACACAAGCACTGCACTCATTTCATTTGTGAATGATTATACATCATTTAGTCAGTCAGTAGGCTGAACAGATAATATGCCTCTTTATAGTAAACTCCTCACTGCTCAGAGCTCAGCTGAGAGGCGCTGTGGGTGTCAAATGAGAATTGATTGTGCAGATTCTGATTTATTGATGTCATGAGCACAGTACAAGGACTAAGTATCCAGCCAGGTGCTCGCCAGGTGCATCCCTAAATTAAATGTCCCTGTGCCTCTTATTCCTGTGGTCTTATTCCGTGTAAAAGCTGCTAACCCTGTACTTTGGACCGCAAAAACATGTTCTGAAATGTATGAGATTCTTAGATTTGGTTTAGCAGTTAATATTGAAATCTTCTCTAAAATGTTAATACTCCCGGATGTGTTTAAAACGTGCCTACACGCTCACGTGGATGGAGCGTGCAGCGTGCGTGTGGGGGGCCTTACCCGTCGGGGGCCATTGCTCTTGAGCTCAAACACGTCCATGGTGTAGTTGACTCGCCGTCCGTAGTGGTCAAACTGGACATTACCTGTGAGTCCCTGCAGCCGCACCTGTATACACACACACGTATGGAAGAGCAGAGGATTCAGACTGCTACGTTACATTAGCTGTTTAACACACATTATGAGATTACAAGATGCACATTTTACTTTGTTAATCCTCATGTTGTACTTCTTTTGTGTTTTCCTGTTTTACAGTTAAAGCTGTATCTACAAACTGGTTATCAAATGTCATTGCGTTGTATGCATGCCCACAATTTTTGACCACTAGCATAATTTTAGAACTATTTAGCTTGTTCAGAGGGAAAGATGAAGCGGGGTGCACCACCACTACACAGCTGATCAGCTCCCATCCCAACGCGTCATGCAGTGATGCACACAACCCAAGAGTCCAAGAGATGACCTAATTCAATGAAGACAGCGTATAATATGGATGTAACAAGAATTGAAATATCTTGATAGCGTCAACAGTCTCACAATATATTGAATTGCAAGCTTCTTTGCTTAAATGCATTGTGTTACTCCCTCCCACAATCTGCAGACTAAATGCCAATTCATACCTTGGGCTGCAGCTTGTTTTTAACACATTGGCTGATGTCAACCGTGTTGTGATTCGCTAGATTTATAAGCGGGTATGGCTAAAGGTGCTGTACTTGATTTTTTTTTCTGTTGTAAAAATGGGAAAAACAGAACTAGTTTATTTTAAACCCTTTTACTCACTTATCTAATGCATTCTGAGAATGCTAACAGCGCTCTTCCTGCCTCTCAAAGAAGGAAACGCTCTACAATTAGATGCAGACAGAACACAGCTGTCTTATTTTGACCCTTTACAATATATATAATATACAATATATATCTGTGCTATGGAAAGATGGGCTTTATAACATGAAAAAAAATCACCTAAAGACCTGCTGCCACTGGACTGTTTACCTCTAATCTAATTAGCAGCTAGAACAAGATTAATTGGTACTGAGCTGTAAAACTCCCTTTAGTGATACTAGACAGGTTCACTGCTGTTGATCATGCAGAGATAACTTCAGCCTTTATGTCCTAAACATCAACCTGTATCTTAGACCAGATCCTCAAAGAAATCCACTCCTAAAATATATATTCTATTCTTTGGTTTGACACCATCGACCACAACATCCTACTGCAGAGTTTAGAATGTGACGCAAGTGTCAGAGGGACAGCCCTCAGCTGGTTTAAATCCTATTTATCAGATAGGTACCAGTTGGTTAATGTAAACCAGAGCTCCTCACCTAAAGTAACCTACGGTGCCACAGGGTTCAGTACTCAGTCCAATAACCCACAGTTGTATTTATCAAAGACACCCGATCAGACTGATCAAGTAGACAGACTTAGTGCTTGTGTGAAGGACATCAAAATCTGGATGACACTTAATTATCTGCTTCTTAACCCTGAAAACAGCAAGGTCGTTGTACTAGGCCCTAAACATCTGCGAGACGCTTTATCTGAGCAGATAGTCACACTGGACAATGCCAGTGTAGCCTCCAGAAACCTCTCTCATTCTCTCATTCAAAGCGCATATAAATCAAGCCTGTAAAACAGCCTACTTTCAAAATGTTGCTTAAAAGCGAAGCTGAACTGATTCAAAACACAGCAGCAAGATTACTAACAGGAACTAAAAGACCTCCTCCTGATTTACAAAGCCATAAATGACCTGGCCCCATCCTACCTCAAAGATGCTATAGTGCCTGTGCTAGACTTTTGGTGGTCCCAAGAGTCTCTAAAAGCACAGTAGGAGGTAAAGTGTTAAAGAGACCGACAGAGATTCTACATTTATGACCAGGCTTAAAATGTTCCTCTTTGAAATAGTTTATGGCCAGGCCAGTTAGGAACAGAAATAAAATCCACTATTTTAGCTACGATGCCCGAGGAGCGACTATGCTGGAAAATTGAGCACTATCCTCTGGTTCTTCCGACTTTCCCTCAACAATATCCAATATATTAATTCACCTGCTGTGCCTTCTACCACACCTCTGGGGAGTGTTACTGTTTCAGATGACTGGCTCCTACTACTGCAGCTGCTCCAGTGATGACTAAACCTTATCCCACAAACCTGATCTGTGGACCCGATTACTCCCTGTCCCCCTTCTTCTACTGTTTAGTGTTGATTTTCTAACCTTCTGTTAATAAAATCATTAATATTATAATTTTTGTTAATGCTGTTGTGGTTTTGGGTTTTGCTAAATTATTTGTTTTGATTAAGCTACATACTGTACATATATAGACTTACATAGTTACCAGACGGTTTCCTGCTTGAGTGTTTGCAGCATATGAGGCATCAAGTTTGTTATGAAATACAAGGAGCCCTGCAGCTGCCAACACAATCTGTCATCTGCAAAACACATCTTTACTACCCACATTTAATCTCACATTAATTCCATATGAATCTGGTGTGGATCATTTGCCGGCTCTGGCTCTGTTCATTTACGAAAATATATAGACCCTTTAAAAGGTTCATAAACATAAACATTCTAAATTCCAGAATGTAGGCAAAAGTGAAGTGTAGCGTAGTGTGATTTCATTGAAGAAACTGGGATTAACCTCAGAATGTTACAAAACGTGTGAAAGTAAAACCACTCAGATGTGAACGATATCAGAACCTGATATTTACTATTTTATTTCACTGCACTTGTTTATGTAACAGCAGATTATGACTGCTATGACAGATTATGATTATGAGCATTTTCGATCAAGGCAACATCCAGATCCTTAGGTTTTACTGGACTAATACCAAATGGAAATGTTGAACTCTTTTCAATGAAGTTTTTCATTTTATCTATATGTTGATTGATTACATACTTTTACCACAAACTGTAAATTCAAAGTTCATTTTGAGGCAAATTTAAAATACCCCAGAATGTTCTCTTTTTTTTCTTATAATTTTATTGCAAAAAAAAGAAAAAGGCTTGGGTTGTTAGTTAGTGCAGAATGTCCAGCGTAGATTAGAGTAGAAATTGTGTGTAATTTGATGAAAAACATACATAATACATCTTAAATCTCTTAACATTTGTTTTACCGCCTGTCCTATTTATGTAAGGTATTTTAGCACTAGAATAAAAGAACAAAAATGAGTGTCCAGAGTATGTCCAGAGTATGTGACCTGCTTGAGTGTCCGCTCCATGTCAATGCCTTGGTTCCAGGGGGCGGCGGGGTTGGCCAGGCAGTCCCCGGCGTTACCTCGTCTGGAGATGTCCACCTTCTGTCTGCGCAGTGCTCGGAAGGCTTCGGCCATCACCATGACGCCGTCGTAGGTCAAGGCGGAGGTGTACTGTGAGCAAGGACAAACGCAGTGCTTCAAACCGATGAGCAAGCACAACAAGGCAGTACCACGTGTTTGTTTGTTAAAGGTGACATTCATACAAAATAATGTACATAATGCGGTTTTGTCTCCTTCTGAAGCTTCTAAAATTTCTATAGATACAACTGAAACCAGGACGTCCTCTTTTGGTTGTTTTGTCCTTGAACAAGACTTCCATATTGCCTTTATGTAAAGCTTTTCATTTCAATAGTGCTTGTAAATGGGACACCTGCATTCTAAAGGCTGATACTGTCCCATACATCAGCTCTAATGCATTTACAATAGGAGCATTAGCGTAACATTTTTGCTGACTGACACCAGAGTCTTGATACAAAACAATGCTATGTGTAGTAGTGTTTTGATTATTAATGTTAGAGATTCAACTCTTAACTTCTTAAACGTTATGCTGGACCATACTACACATAGCGGGCCATGATTGGTCTGAGTTCTGTTGTGATCAGAGACGAACTCGGTGCTTTAGACCTGGACAAATGCAGGTCCAGTATAGTTGCTGATTATAGCGAATACAGAAGACCTCTGTATCGTTTTGTGCATAGCTCATGATCAAGATCAGTAGTCTAAGACTACGTGCAACAATCGAGCAGTATAATCGCAGCTCTGATGATAAGTGTTTAGTTGGTGCTGTGTGGAGGACACAGTGCGCCATCTTGTACGTTAGCTTTACTCAGCAAATGTTTAAAATGAATGCAAGACATGAACTTCCACTGAGATGCGGCGAGTTTTGAGGCGGTGTCCAACCTAAATGCAGCCGTTTTTTCGATGGGCTCTGTTGACACTTGATCATCCAGACGAGGCACAGTTTAACTCGAACAAGCCTTTTGTTTCAACAACCTCCACCCACTGTTCTTTCCCTCCTACTTCAGGAAGCTGCTCTTTTTCATTGATCTCAAACTTTGCTAATTATGGGGCGTTCCCACTTGCACATTAAAATTGGCCAAAAACTGGGACTCAAAACTACACATGAACTAGATCAGGACTAAACAGGGAGTAGAACAGGACCAAACCCAGTCCACATCAGGACTAAACGGGAAATTTACGGCCAAACCCACCGCTCCAAACAATCTGATTTTTCTATATTTTCCAAATATTAGAAAACCATATTTTCCCTTGTTTACTGGTTTAGTCCTGTTTTGATTCAGGGTTAGTTTGTTCCTGGCTCAGCCCTTCAGGCTTTAGACCTGAAGGGTCTTTAGGTTGGTAGTCCTGGTTGATAGTCTGGTCCTAGTTCACCCCTGGTTCCGATCTTGTTTGGCAATTTTGCAGCACAATGTTGATAAAAAATTCTGTATTTAATACTTCATGAAAATGTAAAATAGCAGTAGTTGTTATATTCTCAGTGAAACAGACCTAGTTTTGAGGAGATTTTCTGCAACACCAAACTGTGTCAAAAGTAACCGTCCGTAAAATCAGGCCCTCGTGAAAATGTTGTTGAAGCATAAAATACCTAATCAAATAACTCATTTCAACGTAGTCCACAGAAAACTGAATATGTCCCCTTTAAACGCATACAAAGGTGCATCAGAGTCAGCCCTGTGTTACCTGGGGCCCCTCTGCTGTGTGTGTCCAGCTCTGGGGGCCACACTACACAAAGCTACAGGGCCAATTACAGGAAGTTATAGCTGGACATGCCTGGTGCTCCGGTCCTGCCGCGTGCTGCGTGTGCACTTGCTTCTCTCCTGAACTTTCCTGTACTTGTTATATTGACAGCGCACAGGGAGGAGCATCATTCCCTTTAAACTCATCTCATCACTCTTTGACCTGATATTTCTCCTTTGGGCCCCACATGTAACCTCACGAGCGGCAGAGAGTTAAATGTGTGACTAAGGCTGAGTGTTAAATTAAATCAGAAATGCAATTAGCACCTCGCAAAGGTAGTAATTATTTAGGTAAATGAATGTCCTCTGCAGAGAACAGAACAGTGTGTCTCCATGGAGTGTTATTATGAAGCCTGCGGAACCTGTAGTTTTATACACTGATTCTGCAAACTGTCATGCCAAGTACTACCTCAGAAAATAGCTTAACTCACAAGCAATAGAGGAATCAGAACCAAAGCAGAACCATCTCTCCTGCATCAGGGCTGGACCAGGTCTAAAACATTACTAAACAAGGATTAACACTTTATAATAACACACCTTAAATGGCCTCAATGAACAAATACTAAAAACTGTTGAAAAATGTAAGAATTAATCAGGCTCAGAAACTACTTATTTAATATAAGAGGCATGTTATACCCCATTTAAAGGTTAAACTGTCTAGATTACAACAGGTTTATGCCATTCGACTAGTTTGTCACTGTAATGCGCCTGAATGCAGCTCCAGAGTGACACTGGATTTTATTCACTACGGACAATTGTTTGGAGTTAGGATTAAAATAAATCTTAGTGAAAAACCCACTTGTCAGAGCCTAGTTAGGAATTAGATATTACGTACTAAGCCTGAATCATTCTGCATAAACTATTTGGTGCTTATGAATTAAGTCTTTGCTCATGCTTTATTAAGGCTAAGTCTGATACACTGTTATTTATTTTGGCTTGGGTACAACTTTAAAATAACTACAACTTAAATAGCCTTAATAAAGCATGAATAAAGACCTAATTACAGGGTTAGGAACTATGGTCTTTTCAACCTTTATTAAGGTTCCAGCTGTAACACTATAAAAAGATGCTCTTTTAATTAAAAAAATATATTTTGCAGGAATTTTTGTTACGTTTAATTTACATAAATATTTCTGTTCAAATAAGTGGCCCCCAAACAGTGGCTATAGGGCCACCAAGAGAAACCTTTGTAAACATGAAATACTGAAATGCATTTACTCGACATTCCATTGATCGTTGGAATATTAATCATTGTGAGTTCAAATCAGGCTCTCGACAATTTACTGCATGTTTCCCCAGTCTTATCCCCATTCCACTTGAACTGCCCTGTCTTATACAGCCGGTCCAAAAAATCCTTAAAAATAAATCAATATAAATATGGAGGCCAATCAGCAGAAATATAAAGAGTCTAATTATCTCCACTCAGAGGAGCGGCTGAGCTTGTCTGCAGCCGAGGTGAGTCCAATTCATTAGCCTGCAGCTTAGCGTGGCATTAACAGCTCTGTACAGGCCACTACACTCACGCTCCCTGTGTTACTCTGCCACAACAGAGTAACAGACAGCAAACAGCCCATGTGTGGGCAGGTGAGAGGGGCCACTGCAGCAGGGGCCGGAATGTAACTGAAAAGTGATGAAAATAATGGCCAAATCTGGTGTTTTTAAATGGATATAAATGAGACAAACTTAATCATACTGGTGTAAGGAACACAAATGTCCAAATCCTTTCACATTGTCATTTGTAGGCTTACACATAGAGGAGGATTTTAACTTTTTATTAAAGTAAGAGTACTTAGGAGTATTGTTAAAAATGTACTCCCATAAATTAACCTGTGTAAATGTAACTGTGTAGTGCCCACCTCTGCTAAGGCCTAGGTCGACAAAAACATCTTTTGGAGTGAGCTACTGTATATTGCTAATGTAAATGTGACAAGTTGCAAGAGTATTGAAAACCCTTTCAAACTATTGACATAAATAACCTAAAAGCATGATAAGGTCTGAAATTAAACGATTAATCTAGCGATTATTCTAGTGATTAATATATTAATTGTTTAGAAAGAAAAATAAATAAATGAATTAGAGCAGAGGACTGTACTGCACTTAGACTCTCTGTGACCCTTTTTTAGCACATAGACTGCTGGCACCGCCATTTTTTTCAATATGGAAGAAAGTGTTGGACTTCTATGGGTTGGTTACCATGTAACCAGCCCAAGTCACCAGGCTGTGTCTGAGGGTGCCTTATCGGAGAAAACCTATGTTCAGAATGATAAAAAGTGACTGGTGGTGGAAAGTAAGTCGTAAGTCGATTTTTTGAGAAGTTGTACTTTATTGAGAAGATTTTTAAGTGTGTATTCGATGGCCCATTATCAGGGTTCCCGCCCTGTGGGCAGGGCTTTCACAGATATAAACCTGAGTTCTCAGACTTGTTTCACAGATTGAGAATGACTCTTGGATGAGAGTCGATTTTTCTACAATTTTAAGTGTGTACTTGTACTCGTAATTGAGCACAATTTTAGTACATCCCTGAGTAGTGAGAAGTCCCAATGGTCCCAAAGTACAGCTGTCTCACCTCTGTCCCCACTCCTCTCTAAATCTGCAAACACACTAAACATCTGCATCACCTGATCTGATTGGCCAAAGCATAAAGAATATGCAAATTAGTATTCAAAGCACCTTACTTTGGCTTTGAACTGTTTATTTCATCAAGTTTTGTATAAAAGACTGATCTAAAATTATACTGCAACCATGTAGATTTTGTAGTATTTGTATTTTTCTTGCATACTTTTGACTTTTACTTAAGTACAGAACTAAGTTGTAATTGAGTACATTTTTAGTCACTGAGTACAAATACCACAGTAAAAAAAGAAGGACTTCACTCTTCATTCTACTCCTTCTCAAACATATTTTGATTTGTTGAAATAGCCTATACATGATTGTATTTTCCCTGCCTATTTCTGCAGTCTATAAGTGTTTTATGTTAATTCTGTTAATGTTATGCCTCACTGGTTTCGTTTTTGTAGAGCTTCAACAACAATTGGTCAGGAGGAGCTATAAAAACCTATCGCAGCTGCTTGCAACACTGTTGAGATTTAGCTCCGTTTATTTTGGCGTTTAAGCTAAGGTGCGGCCGTGATTCGCTGAGAAATGCTGTAAAGAGGCAACTTGACATGATATTTGGGCTAAAAACCAAAGTGTGACCGCGCTGTGGGAGATCTGAGAGCGTTTGTGTGCATGGGGAAAGGAGCTGCACCGCTGGCATAAAGATGTGCATCGTTTTCTTGAGGATTCCAGCTGTATTTTTCGAGTCCAGCTGCAGTTGACTACGAGATGAAAAAATCATCTTATGCACTCTCAGAAGTGTGTCATCAGCCGTAATAAGCGACAAAGAGAAAAGCACCAGGGTGACTATATCTGCTATAACTGATAGGACCTTTACAGAAGCAAACAAATGAATGGATGGATTAAACATGAACATGTTACAGCTAGTAAACTGTCGTCTGATGAAGACAGCTGGTGAATGCCACTATAACGTGTTAGGTTTAACACTAGAACTCCCAAGGCTGTCAATTTGACAGAATTGTATGTCTAATTACTCTGGTTACTCTTTCAGATTCATGGGCTCTTGACTTTTTCTTTACATTTGTCAATATCATCCCCATATTGCAATTCAACTGAAATAAAAACATTAAAACGAGTTCTGAGTAATTCTGCCTCTAACTCCCACGCCCCTCAATTTGACGGCTCTATTAATTACATTGTAATTTTTTGCCGCGTATGACAGTGCCGCACGAGGGTTGCCTCACAGCAAAGCTGAAGGTAAAATGGATTTGAAGCAATTATCGGTACAAGAGGCCCTGGAAATGCTTCAAACATTTATGAGGTTTCATTCGGGAGGTGAAGGCAAGTCAGACTCGAGGACTCGTGGGATCTGGGCAACTCAGCCGAACTAGGAAGCGAGTCGGAGGACGAAGAACAAGCCCCCGCAAAAAGAAGCTCACTGGCAGTAGATCTATTGTAAATGTTCAAGGTATTTATGCCAAACTTTATTATATAGTTATGGCATTTTAGAATGTCGAGATCAATAAACTAAGCACCTGTTGCTTCAGCTGCCCCGGTAACATCGCCGCACTTGAGCGGCATATTCTTGGCAACAGCGACAATATTTAAGGTATTTACATGTTATACTAGTATTTGGCTGGCTTTTTTTAAGAAGGTGGGTCCAGATCAATGATGTTATACATATATTCTCTGTAGCAGCGGCTTCGCTAATGCAAACAACCCTCCTCCTCTTCATCCTTCCTCTGCTGAGGCTGGTCAACTTCAGAGGACCCTGTGCCCGGTAGGCTCTTTGGATAATCCAGGTATGGACCGTGCAGACTTGCATGTGCTCATTGGGAAACTGGATAAATTCCCATCGTCACCATCAAATTCACACAGAAGCACTCAGGTGTCCAGCTATGCGTAACGGTACTGCGCTGAGTTGCGTGTGACTCATGCAGTCCTTGTCCTGGACCTAGTCTTAGTTTAGTCCGGTTAAATTGGCACAAGCCCATCTCGGGGACATACTCCAATCACCGGGGGAAACTGGGACTGCGCTTGCGGCAGGGCACGTGCTACACGGTTACGCGCAAGGTGTCCGTGCAGACATCTGTGCCTGTAAATTCTCCGTGCTGGGTGACAACCATCACCGGGGGCTCAGAGGCCTGTCACTGGGACTAATGCGGGTCATTGCTGCAGTCTGGGGGTGTGCACTTAGGGATCATCCGCTCACGTGGCTCTGCTGCTGCCTGCCCTGGTTTACTATGGATCACCAGTCCAGTTTATAAGCAGAGATGTGTGTGTGGACTGTGGCGCATTCTGTGCTGAGCACCTCCACGTTCTGGACCTAGTTTATTCTTGGTTTAGTCTGGGCAGACCGAGAAAAAGCCTGCAGACATAGTGAACGTGAGCTGAATTAAATAAACAATATATAGAAGAGAGAGAGAGAGAGGAGAGAGAGAGAGAAGAGATCGAGAGAGAGAGAGAGAGAGAATAGATAGATAAGTCTGTATGTGTGTATATATATATATATATATATATATATATATATATATATATATATATATATATATATATATATAAAAATTGGGAACAAATTGAAAAATGGAAAATCAAACAATTTTATTGCTCGCTTTCTTTGCCTGGATATGAGTCCAGGACTGTAAATGTCACACACAGGTGGTGTCGCAGTTAACAGTCATTGGATCAAACACTATCCCCATATATGGACTTGCACCATGATCCTTCCCACTCCAGCCTCTTTACGCCAGCGTTCTGTCATGAATGTCATGAAGGTAGCAAAGTCCTGACCTGGAACCGTCGCCTGGAAAAGGCTCCCATTAAGTCCGGTGGTAAAATACAGTCCTATGTGTTGATCCATGTGTTTTCAGTCATGACTTTTTTGTTGTTACTGCCAAGACGTCACACATGCTGTTTCCTCTTCCCTGTTAGATAATCATGAAAAACAGCACATGCAATTTTAAATGAAAAGGTCTGAAACTTCAAGAAGCCAGAAGTTATGAGTTTTGATCCTTATCTACAGTGGCAAGTCCCTGAAAAGCAGCGACAACTTGCCACAACAAACTTTTGCGGACATTTACATCTGCTCTTCCTCGTCCATGAGCCCTCTGCACCGGACAAGCCCTCAAAGCATTCAAGAGCATTGACATTGTGTCTGATCCTAAAATATAACACCTGGACATTTGGAAATTTGGCTTGGAAGTAGGCTATCGTTTATTAGCATAGCCATCAAAAAATTTGCAAAACATGGATTATAAACAGCGAATAAATCCTCTGCTGCCCAGAAAGCATTTTCCCCATAGACCGCGATGTAAAAACAAACTTCTCGTGTGTGGCATTAGCATTTTTCCAGTTCAAAATCTTTCAGTTTAAAAAAAAAAATGATTTTCAATCTTTAGCTTTGGCGCAGTCGCGTGCTCCGCTCTTGCAGTTCTTGTGTTAAGCGAGCAGCGTCATTTGAAGCTACTTCCGTGGTTGCATAGCTACCGGATGTAGCTAGCTGCTAAAGGCTAAAGTGGAAACATGCGCTAGTGAGCACGGCCCATTGACTTGAATGGACCGCCATTTCTGGACAAACTGGGGCTTTGGGGAATTACAAAGAGGAATCTTTGTTTTGAAACTTTTTGTTGGCCCAGTCCACAGTAAGTATAAACCTTTCGTCCTCAAGACAAGATGGAAGGAACGAGTGTGTCACGTCACTTTGGACCCATAAATATCGAGATCACTGAAATATCCAATAATCCAGTGCCTCCCTGCATACTGAAATATTTTAACTGCTTTGACTTCAGAGCAGAAAATATTACACTTTTACAGTAGTTTAATTTATAATTTACACAAAGCCCTTCCTTTCCCCATGCAGCCCTCGTGTGAGCCTCCAGTGCCTCCTCATCCCCCTGCCCACTCTTGTCATTAGGCCTGTGATTCAAGGGCCCCAGAACCCCATTCACTGGTGGAAACAACCCAAGAAAGAGATTGGACATGACTAAATGTGGACAAATAGAGCATACCGTCATCTATGAGCACGGTTAGGGAATAGAGCCAATTACAAAGCAGAGGAATAGGATTATGGGTTACCAAAACTAACTGTAATCTTACCACCACCACATCTGGTGCTGGTACATGGGCTTCTTCTCATGGTACTTTAGTGTTTTGGCAGTTTTAGACTTGGAAAAGTACAAGGTTAGACCTCAATCAACCCTGTCGCTGTCAAAGTCGGCTACCTTTGCCTCTCAACCAATCAATCTGTTATTTTAAATAATCTTCAATCCATCTTCCTGTCATTTAAGCCACAGATATTCTTTTTTTTTTCTTTAAAGATTTTGTTGCCCGTTGGCTCTATCGACACGAAAGTACATAGTGAAATGGGGGATGAGAGAGAAGGACATGCAGTAAATTGTCAGAAACAGGAATGGAACTCATGACACTGCAGCTGGCTGCACTTGGAGCCTGGCATATGGGTGCTGTGCCTTAACCACTCGACCACCGGGCAGCACAAGCCATAGATATTCATAGACACAAAATTCTCCATCTCTGCATTGCTACAACTTACTTGGATAGCCTATGCTAGACAGATGTATGTCAAATAGAACGTTCTTTTATATATCTTTGCACATATAGACAAATAAAATTATATAGAACACAAACTATATTTTTAAGAAATTCTCACTTGTTAGGTAAGTTTAATCATTTTGGAATCAGGGAAATTATCCTTAAAACTGTATATAAAAGCCTTGTGGAGAGTATCTTAACTTTTAACATGCTGAGGGATAACAAACTGCACTGCATTGTGACCCTGAGCGCAAAGATCAAGGGCGGCCCCAAAGGCCTTTAAGTAGCATCTACGAAGAGCTCCTAAGGAAAAAGGCTGTGCACATCATTCAGGACTCTTCCCATTCAGGACTCTTCCCATCCTTGAACAGTCACTTTGAATTATTACCTTCTGGAAGGAGGTATAGAGTCATATCATATAGATGAAGACATAAGGCGGTTGGTACTAGCCCAAAATCCTCTGGATTACTCATAACCTGCCTTTTTTGGGGGGGCTGGCCTCAGACTTCAAACCTTCCAGGACTAGCCAAGTGATCAATAGATTTAGGGATCATAAGTTTGGATATTTATATAAAAAAAAAAAACATGAATCTCCAATAGACTTTCACTCCATCTGAAATTACGACATCATCAAATTCTCAAACGTGAATGCAGCCTATTTAATTCTTCTCTCACTCCAGTGAAACAGAAGATTTGGCCGCAGGGGAGGGGGGCAGGAGATGACCACAGCGGAGCCTTCTCAAGTAGGTCATCCTGTCACATGGGCATGGCGGCGTGGATCTGCTCTCATTATGTGTGAGTGTGAGCGCATATGATGGACATGTCAGCCTGATTCTCTCTGCTCACAGTACAGCCACGACACTTCACTGACTGCATGCCACATTATGTACTGAGCATCTTCCACTGCACATAAGACTCTAAATTCTCCAGATTTAAACGTCAAGTTACGCAGCACGGTGAGGTATTTTCCCTCAAAGTGGACATTCTGCATTCTTGTGGCTTTAATTGACTTTTAAAATGCTTTTGGTCACAATGAGTACTTAGAAATAAGTTTTAAATTTGGAAAATACTCTTTACAAATTACACATCAATTTCCAAGTGGGAATGAACAATGAAAAAATAAATAAACTAACGAATTGTGAACACAATTTGAGGGCAGAACGAGTTTGGTGATAGTTTATGGACATAAAAACTATGCAGGAGAAGTATTAGGAGTGAGCTAAAATATAGATTTTAGATATTGATATTAAATAAATATTGATGTCAGGGGGTTTTAGAAACTCGCCATTCGTTAAAAGCAAATGTGCGGACACATTCTGGCTTTGAAACAAAGGCATGTACAAAAGCAGAGAAAGCATTCAAGGACAAATATTAGGCTTTTTTTTGTTGTTGTAATGTATGTACACCCATGACTTTATATTAATCAGGCGGTTCCCTTGTCAAGAATTGGGTTAGAGCTCCATCTACTGGGCTACTTGGTATTGCTGCTTCTTAACCATGTCTTTGTTGTAAAGGAGAATTACCTCTCAATCGACCCACCTGGATACTATACTAGTGACATAAATAAACAAAAATATGACAGCAGAGGGAATTACATAGGGGAGATAAACAAACCTAGTTTAGCTTATACATACTGATGTAAGCACGCAGTTGTAACAGAACAAAATTCATAAACCTAGCATGAATGAAGCTAAATACAACTCCAGGTATGTTTTTGATGAGGGAAATATGTTAGAACATGAATAAGATATCAAGAAGATCCTGTCCTTTAAAATGAGCAGTGACAGCCATGCACCCCTTATATATAAAAGCGCTAGCAGTGGAGCTAACATTAGCATTTGTTGCGCTGCGCGCAAACGGAAGCCCATGTGAAAGATTTCTACTGTCATTACTCCATTGAACACACTGACAAGAGTGTCTACAAATTTTAAAGTGTACAAATCTTACAATCAGGTGCGTGTTGGGGTGCGGAAAAGGAGCTGTGCATAGGGTCAGCCCTATGTTCCCCGGTGCCTATGTTCCCTGAGATCGGGGTTTGGGTTAGGGTTAAATGCTGCTATATTTTATACTGTAAAACTATACATACACAACTATTGGGGATGTTGAACCTGAACCAGTAGCCTATGCTAGTATATGCGTAGTTCCCCGTTCATAGAAAAGGGGGACATATGTACCGGGGAACATAGGTAACAGGGAATATAGGTACGCACCTGCGCTAAACTAACACTAACCCCAAAAGTAAGTGCACATTTGAAGCATTTTCATCCGAAAACTTTATACACAAACTGTGAGATTAGGTATTTTAGCTAAATGTTTGAAGACTAGTTTTGGTCCATGTTCACAGTATGGCTGCTAGTTAACCAGGAAGTGAAATTATAAACTTCACCAACATTGTCATACTATAGAAACTAGGAAAACTACTTTAAGAGTTGTCTAACCTGTCATATGCATATGGTAGCATGTTAAATGTGAAAGAACATCATCATTTAACAACTTAGTCTCCTGGCATAATTTTAACTGTGAACCCACCCTTAGCTAACTCCTTCTCCTTATTGACACTTGTTCTTGCTCTGAGAGAGTACCTTGGGCGGGGTGTCAGAGCCGGGGTACTCCCTCTGGTCCAACTTATTCCAGCGCTGCATGAGCTTGATGACCATGGGGTTGCTGAAGTCCACCAGCTGGAAGCCCGTCACGTTAGCGCCACCGTGCATGAAGCGCTCAAGGTTTATGTCCTTAAAACCCTGGAGACATATTCAAATAACAATGTCTTATTATTTTTATTAGTTATGCATGTATGATATTAATTCTAGCAGAGCAGTTTGAGCAATTTTCAGAGAAAGTGAGGAATAGAAGTTATGCAGATGACATCTCAACATTTGGAATTTTAGCATTGATTTGCAAAATTGTGTTTTTAAGTGATGGTGATGATGGTGAGTAAAGACGTTTCCCACTGTAACAGCTTAAAACACAATTAAATATGAAAAATCTGCTAAAGTCTGACAACAAATATAAGAGTCAACAACTCTAACTTTAGCTAAATATAGATTCTGTACCTGACACCTAAAAAAAAGAAAGAAAATCAAATAAACAGTAGTAGAAAACCAGATAAACAACAGGAATACTGCAGCTGTGCTCACATTTATCACTGATGCCGACTTTCGGATCACACATGGAATACCATTCTCTCCTTTAATAATATGTTTCTGGGTCGGTGTGTTGAGGAAAGTGTTGTGGAGTGAGTTCAAGTTTCCTGTATCACGCCCTAACAAGCTAGCTATGCCCTGCACAGTCAGAGATACCACTTTTCTTTTTATTTTCGCCATGTTAAGTTAATTTGAGTGAAAAAAACACACACTTTATTTATTTTATAGTTGTTTTGAAAATAAAATAATTTCAGTGCATTTTAATGTTATTATCAAAATCTATATCAAGTATTTAGTATCCAAATGGAAATGCTTATCACAAACTTTTTTCTGATATTTACCACTTAAAATACCAATAAGTAATAGTAGATACTGTATTCATTTCTACTCCCATTCACAAATCCAGCAAACCCTACTCACTGCTGTTGGTTCCTACTCACCAGATTGGCCATGATGTAGTGGTATCCTTTGACATGTTTACCCACGCTGACGATCTGTGGAACCAGACAGAGAGAGGGGCACAGGTTAACCACGTGAAGCCAGCCGTGTGACGCACCGAGCAGCTGCGGAGGACCGTGCAACATTGGCCGTCCAAAGACATGAGCGCCCGGCCTCGTCACGACCACGCAGCGGAATGAAAAGTCAACACTTCACGCGCGCAGACGGTGGGCGGCGCGGGGCTGACGCAGAGCATAAGTGAAGGCTGACATCTGCGGAGAAATCCCAGCGGACAGGAGCTAATAAGTGTAGAGATGGAGCTGATTCATATTAAGATGAACAGAAAAGAGAACATAATAAATAACATAAATCCCTTTTCATTAGCGTACTTAAAGCGTTGCTTTTTTAGTGATTCACGCATGTTTGAGTAATCCTCTATCATTCTGCATTTGAGGTTCTAAAATGTCAGTTTTCACCGTAACCTTTACCAAACCAGCGGCCATATTAGATCTAGTCGCTAATATGTAAAGTGTAAACTCCATAAATAAATCTACAAAACCTGCTCAAATATCAGTGAAGTCCTAATCTTTACTGTACCCTGTAATACTGTACCCTCCCTCCCGGACAGTGTGGAAAGCTCTGCTGAGGGAGAAGAAGAGCGCTGAGGACTGTGCACAAGAAGCTGAGGCGGAACATGGAGGAGCAATTACAGCAGCAGAACATTCAGGGAGTGTGGAGGAGCCTGAAAACCATCTCAGGCTTCAAAGTCCCCCCTGTCCAGACGGAGGGGGATCTACAGTGGGTAAACGATTTAAACGTTCACTTCCTGAGATTTGATCAATCACCCACCCCTTAGCCTGCACAGCTGCATGCTCTCACCTCCACAGCTGGACAATGGCCCACACCCGTTCCTCTTCACACCTCTGCTTCGGCCTTTCAGCTCACCACTCCACCAGGACTGACCCATCCCCCCAGCACACAGTCCCCCAGCCAACCACTTGCTGTCACAGCAGCACAGGTGAAGAGAGAGCTGAAGACGATTAACAAGGAAGGCAGCAGGACCAGACGGCATTATCTCCAGGCCTCCTTGATGAGCTGTGTGGAGTTATGGAGCATGTCTTCAACATGAGCCTGAAGCTGAGGGTGGTACCACAGGTCTGGAAGACCTCCTGTGTGGTACCAGTGCCCAATACACCGCGGCCAGAAAGACCTCAACAGCTTCAGCAGCTGGTCCTGGACCACCTCCGCTCCACCGTGAGCTCAGCCATGGACCCGTTGCAGTTTGCATACCGGCCTAGCATCGGAGCGGAGGACGCCGTCATCTCCCTGCTGCACTGCTCTCTCTCGCACCTGGAGAAGCCTGGCAGCGCTGTGAGGATTCTATTTTTTTGATCTCTCCAGCGCCTTCAAATCCATCCAGCCACTGCTCCTGAGGGACAAGCTGGAGACGGCTGGTGTGGACTACGACCTGGCGGAGTGGATCCTGGACTACCTCACAAACCAACCCCAGTTTGTGGGACTGTGTGTCTGACACTCGGACCTGCATTGTGGGGCGCCCCATGGCACCGTCCTCGCTGCCTTTCTTTTCACCCTCTACACTGCAGACCTCAGACACGACACGGACAGCTGTGTCCTGCAGAAGTTCTCTAATGACTCTGCCATCATTGGACTCATCACGGACGACGACGATGCAGAGAACAGAGGACTCGCGCAGGACTTTGTGGACTGATGTCAGCAGAACTCATCATCCTCATCAACGCGGGGAAGACCAAGGAGATGGTGGTGGACTTCCGCAGACGCCACACTGCTGCCCCCTCACCAGTGAACATCCAGGGAAGGGACAGGGGCATTGAGAGAGTGGACTCCTACAAGTACCTGGGTGTTTATCTGAACTACAAACTGGACTGGACTCATCACACAGATGCACTGCACAGGAAGAGCCAGAGTCAACTCTACATCCTGAGGAGACTCCGGTCCTTTGGAGTGACAGGGCCACTCCTGAGGACCTTCTACGACTCGGTGGGGCATCAGCCCTCCTGTACGGTGTGGTCTGCTGGAGCAGCAGTATCGCAGAGAGGGAGAGGAAGAAGCTGGACAAAGTCATCAAGAGGCTCAGCTCCCTCCTGGGCTGTGCTCTGGACTTGGCGCAGGAGGTGGGGGACAGAAGGGTCCTGGCTAAACTCACATCTATGCTGGACCATGAGTCTCACCCCCTGCAGGACACTCTGTCCGCGCTGGAGAGCAGCTTCAGTGACAGACTGATCCACCCTGGCTGTGTCAAGGAGAGGTATTATTAAGATTATAAGAGTTTTCTTTTTTTCTAAGTAATCTGTTTTTAACATTATACTGTGCCTAATCTGTTTTCTGTACCCTTTGTTGCAACAATGGAATTTCCCCATTGTGGGACAAATAAAGGTGCTCTTATCTTATCTTTACAGTTAGCTGTGGGGCTACAACAACAAATTACATTGTACTAAAGAACAGCAGCATTTTAGAACATAAATTTGTCTTTGTTGCAGTGAGTTATGTAAGGATTAAAAAACAAGGAGCTGAGTAACTGAAAACATGTCCTGAAAATACGAGTGCAGAACTGTATTCCAGTGCAGTTCCTCTTTCATTTGGTGTTATTCAGAATACATTTACTTTTCTTACATCAGAGGAAAACTTAGTGGTATTTGATCATGAAATTTCTGCTTTAAACTGCAGTAGTGAGAAAAAAATAAAACAACCATCTTATAGTGAGAGAATGTGTGATTTTCCTTCACTAATTTATGGTAAAAGTTTTCTTATCTTATAAATAAACAAACGGTGAAACAATTATAGTTCACACTATATTATAATACAGATCAATGTGAAAGTATTGTTTGTATACAGTATACCAGAATACAGTGATTAGAACATTTTAATACAGATATTCAGTATTCTGTAACTAAACACATTTCCAAAGTGTCCTTCCCAACACTGGCCGTGCATTACTCTGTTTCAACACTGTCGTGGTGTTCTCTCCGCGGAGTGCGTTAAATGATGATGACATGGACCTAGGGCTTGTCCCAGGGGATGTGCACCTTTGCTTTAGACACATCTAAATTCATGCCCTCATAATATAATTTCTCTGTGAATATGCGTCGGATTGTAATAAAATACACATTATTTTACAGCTTAACAACCAGAGAATGTGACTCTTGCGAAGGAGCATTATTTCTCAGGTGCAGATCCATTGTCACCAGTTTAGTGCTTTCAGGAAATTTTTCCCGTTGTCAATTTCATTACCTTGCATTGAATGCAACGTATTTCAATGCTCACTGTGGGCTATTTTTAATAGATGTGAAGCGGGTTGAGAAAATAGCCGTGGTGCAAGGCGGCTGCTGCAGGTCAGAGAACTGCAAAAACATGCATTATACTGTGCATGTGGCCTAGTGACAGCTGCGTTTGTTCTTATACACTAAATTGCAAAGTGAGTTTTTTTTGGCAGCTACAGTAAGCTATTATGTTTTTAATATCGTTTGAAACAAATGTTCCAATGACATTTATTTTAAAGATAGTCCTGGTTTAGTCCTTCTTTAAAGCTTTTTAAGACCTGGTTTAGACTAGTTCTGTGTAGTTCTAAGACAGACCTGCTTTAGTCCTACTTTTGTACAGGTCTAGTCCTGTTTTAGTCCTGGTTTAGTCCTCCTTTAGTCCTGTTTTAGTCCTGCTTTAGTCCTGTTTTAGACCTACTTTAGTCCTGCATTAGTCCTCCTTTAGTCCTGGTTTAGTCCTCCTTTAGCCCTGCATTAGTCCTGTTTTAGACCTGTTTTAGACCTGCTTTAGTCCTGCATTAGTCTTGCTTTAGTCCTTTTTTAGTCCTGCATTAGTCCTGTTTTAGACCTGCTTTAGTTCTGCATTGGTCTTGCTTTAGTCCTTTTTTTAGACCTGCCCTAGTCCTGCTTTAGTCCTGCTTTAGTCCTGCTTTAGACCTGCTTTAGTCCTGCTTTAGTTCCTGCTTTAGTCCTGCTTTCAGTTCTGCTTAAGTCCTGCTTTAGTCCTGCTTTAGTCCTGCTTTATAGTTTATCCATATATTTATTTGTCTTGTCCTAGGTCTACTTTGCACTAGTCAAGTCAGGTTTCTGGTAAACACTGGGTAAACGTGCACACAATGACACTTTGTACATTTTGGATAAGAAAGAGGACTGTGCTTTTCTGAACACTGGATGTAACACAATTCCGATTTTTCTGCTTCTTCCGCTGTTGTGACGCTTCGACCAATCAGCATGAATTATGTTTTTAACATCCCAACAGCTTATGCTCGAGAGCCTTCCCAGATTGATTCATGTGAAGAACTCAATTCAGAGTGTCTCATAAATCTCTTCTACTCACACACAACTCTGGTTTCACACTTACAGATCTGTAGTTAGGCTTGCACAAACCTCCAGCTACGCACAAAAACATTTGACACAACAGGTCTGATCCATGCGTGGATTTAGGGTCCACCTAAATTGTTAACTTTCTTGCAAACGGCCATTGCAAGGAGCCGATCTGTTCCCAACTTATATCAAATATAAATCAGATATAAATCATGAGGTAGCATAAATAACATTAGAGAAAAAACAAAGACAAACAAAAGGCTGGTTATTTTCAGTATAACAAAACATTTCTGTGTTTTCTGTTGAAGCTTTGCCTCCTGGATGTAGACGAGCTCTTTAAAAATGTCTACTCTACCCATCTCTGGCTATGCTGTTAATTTTCCATTTCAAAATTCAATTTCCATGGTGCCCAGAAGAAGGCATAAAACACTGAATTTAAGCATTGTCACTGAGAATGAACGCGCAAAGACCTGTAAAACATGAAATATCTAAGTCTGAAGCATTTAAAAAGCCAGTAGATATCTCTTTTAAATAGGCCATCTGTCACCAGCACAGCTGAGTGCAGTTTCCAGCCTGATTTGGCTCCTCAGACCTCCTCACATTCACAAACATCTGCCTGTGTGCTCACATACTTTGAACTTCTGCTGTGAACAGGAGCTAATAAGCTCTGCGTCCCTTTGGATTGTCTACATAAACAGGTTGGCTGCAAAGGACGGAGGTGTTTCTTCTTGAAGCCTGAAAGAAATGGGAATTGAAATATGTAAGGTTTCATGAGCCACATATTTTTTATGAGCTAAACCCAAAGATATATTGTCTGTTTTCGCAGAAAATATCATATTGTTCAAAAATCTGTATAAATCTGTGTTAGTGATTACTTCTCCGTTGCTGAGATAATCCTTCTCACCTCACAGTTGTGGCAAATCAAGATGCTGGTCAGACAGAATGAATATTGTGCCTTAGGCTGACCACAATAAAAGGACACTCTGAACGGTTTGGCGGGGTCTGGAGGGAGTCAGTATCTGGTGTGATGTCTTATTGCCTTACGGAGTGCAACACATCTCTTTCATATTCTCCATTCTCTTTCTGGCCATAATGTAGGACAACCTGAAATGCTCAGAAATCTCAGAAGCTCTGAAATTATCACACGGGACAATTCCACAAATGTCGCAAGTTTTGAGGGAGTGTTCAATTGGCATGCTGACTGCAAGAATGCTAGATGCTCAGCTTCAACGTGCCGACTCACACTCATGATCAAACTGACCTCCTGACGGATTTCGGAGGCGGCAGCTGCCAGGGCTTGGGGAAAGATTCTTCAGACACGGACTAAACAGGGAGTGTGTACTTTTCTCCTCTGAATTTTCATTTACACAATTCATTTTTCATAAGCCGTCTCTGTAAAAGGCATTTTAGAGTACTTGGCAGTACATCCAACAGACCTCACAACCGGGGCAGCTGTCTAACCACATGTAAAGGTGCGGTGTTCTGTGCTGCTTAAAACAAATCGAAGAGTCAAAAACGCAGATGCAGTGGAGATGATCGTGGACTTCAGGAAAGCCACAGCCCCCCAGCCCCCCCTCGTCATGACAGACTCCCCCATCACCACCGTGGACGGACTCTTTCCACTTCCTCGGCACCACCATCACCCAGGACCTCAAGTGGGAGCCCTCCATCAGCTCCCTCATCAAGAAGGCCCAGCAGACTTCAGGATGTACTTCCTCTGCAGCCAAGCTGCCAGTGCAGATGATGAAGGTGCGGTTTTACACGGCCATCATTGAGTCCATCCTCACCTCCTCCATCACCGTGTGGTACGCTGGAGCAACAGCCAGGGACAAACAGAGGACTACAGCGCATTGTGCGCCCTGCTGAGAAGGTGATCGGCTGCAGACTTCCATCTCTGCAGGACCTGTACGTCTCCAGGGCTCTGGACGAGCAGGTCGGATCACAGCTGACCCTTCTCACCCTGGACATGGTCGACTATTTGAACCACGCCCCTCAGGCAGGAGGCTACGGTCCATCCGGACCAGAACCTCCCGCCACAAGAATAGTTTCTTTCCCTCTGCCGCTGGGACACTCTATGAACACTTTCTAAAACACTGTCACTTAACTGCAACTATTCATCACCACTCACTGCACTGTCACTTTCTGCACTCAAAACTGTAAATCTATCTGTAACTCTTGTGTACATAGTAATGCCTATTTTTTAATTTTATAGTAATTTTTAAATTGTTTTCTTAATGCATGCCCTTTTCTGATTGAATATATGTTATTTATTTTTATTATTGCTCAGTGTTTTATGTTGCACCTTAAGGCCGAGACAAGTTCCTATGTTTGTGAATTTTGTTCATTGACAATGGCAATAAACCCTTTCTGATTCTGATTCTGATTAAGAATGATATAACTTCCACAAGGCAAATAATAACCCTAAAACATCACTTTGCACCTTCAACTGACAAAACTGTCCAGGAGATTATCACCAGTCTGAGTTCATCTACATACTGCCTCGCTACCCACCAGTTTTCTGAAATCTGTGCTGAACATTTTGTTAGCACCAGTCACTCACATAGTTAACATGTCGCTTCAATCTGGAAGATTCCCAAGGGCTATGAGAACTGCGGTCAAAAAGCTTCTCCTATAGAAGAGGAGAATAAACAACTCATTTGATGTTTTCCAGTCAGGTTTTAGACCTCATCACATTACTGAGACTGCTCTTGTCAATGTGACAAATTACAAGGTTAGGGTTAGGGTTAACAGGGTTAACTGAACACTGACGCAAGCAAAGTCTCAGTCTTAATTCAGAGTGCTGCTTTTGACAGAGACTAGAGGACTGGGTGGGAATCACTGGCACTGCCCTGAATTGGTCAAAATCCTATCTGGAAGAGAGGAAGTACTTTGTTGAAATTGGTAACTATGTCTCAGACCACATGCCCCTGACCTGTGGGGTGCCCCAAGGGTCAATCCTGGGACCCCTTCTGTTCAACTTCTACAGGGTGCCATTAGGAGACCTTTTCGCTGAACTCAGATAAGACTGTAATCATTGTCATATGAGATTGGACAACATTTTGGCAATGCTCTTCCATAAAACCATGTCTTTACGTTACAATATCTGCAAATCTGCTGCGTTCAGCCTTTTAGAACATGATGTTATATGGCAATTATCTACAGGCGTTAAGGGGCACTTAAACTATCGCCCATATCATACACTGTCCATTCTAAAGTCATTGACACAGACACATTACATGGGTCACATGAGGAGACCAAAGGGGCATGCCGTGGAGGCTGTGGTCAAGGTCTTTAAAAGTTTACAAGGCCTCGGGAAGCGTTTAGCTGTTTGTCAGGGAAGCCTGATTTGCAGATACATTAAAACTTTTGCGATACAGGACTTTGTATACCTACACAGACCTCGATTAAACAAAGCAGAAAGATACAGGAGGGATAATAGTGAGAACCAGGACAAATCGCTCCTGCACCCACAGCAGAGGTGAGTTTGTGCAGTAGTCTTCACCTCCGGGGCCGTACTCTATCTCTTTTGTGCACTCAGCACTGGCACACCGGGTCCCATTTGTCCCGATGGCCCCTTTGCCCCAGCTGAACGGTGTGTGTTGTGGGACAGGCAGAGAGTGCATGGCCAGACTCTTTAACGACTTTAACGTTTGTTTGCTGAATCCTATTTAATAAGACCTGTCCCCCATGAGCCTCACAAAGACATTCAGCTCAAAATGTCCCCAATTTTGTGACGTCATAGCGATCTGGAGGTCTCTTGCACTATTTCAAAGACCATCAATGATGACCACACTTTTTACCTCAAATCACGTTCATTACAACTGCTAAATAATAACAAAAGATTCTAGCTATAAGCAAAAACTTTATAGTGGAGACAAACTGAGCACCAAAATGTTCATCTTGTCTGCTCGCTATGAGCGTTTAATAGACCTCAAAGACTGGTTCAGCCTCCTCAAAAGTTAAATGTTATTTGTTCTGGAAAACATCCCATTATATATACTTCAGCTAGCTCACTATGCACAGGTAATTAATTAAACATTGCTGTCAGGTCTTTCTTGTGCAAAATCTTTTGCTTTTATAATATAGAAAACTGACAGTAAACCCCTAAACGTAGTAACATTTAGTCAAAGAGCTCAAATGTTTAAGAGAAATTGACAAATCATTTTGGTTAGTCTCCACACAGCAGTGACTTCAGGTGTGGAAGTTCCCGATTTCTTTTCCCAACTCGAGTGAGTATTGGCGTGTATTTTTCCACTCAGAAAAAACATTTTCTTGTGCGCCATGAATGCAACATTAGTACAGGAATGTGGACGGGGATAGGGGGTTGGTGAAAAAAGGAATTTTTCAGCTCTCAAGCCTCAGTTGTAGAACAATCCAAATACAACTTTGAGTTTATGAGGAAACACTGTTGTAACAAGGTTAAAAGCTCATTAAAGTCCATATTGCATACACTTTCCCATTTAACGAAGACATATTATGGTTTTTATTTTACATTTTGTAATTTGTAAACTACAATACTGATCTAAAATGACAAGATCAAGAGTCCATGGACTTGCAATTCAAAACTACTGGACTGATCCTCAAACTCTGCCTTTTCATAATGGCATTTCCCTGTAGCAGCAGATTGATATTAACAGTATTTTTTGTGTCAAATTGACATTTTTTAACCCTTCCTATATGAGCCAAGATCTATAGCTTTTCAAAGAATTGCAGTAAGAGCAGAGCAGAGCAAAAACACATTTTCTGCACACTCCAGTCGAAAATGCAGGACCCTACATGATGAAGGCCAATTCATACTTCACAGGACACAAGAAGTTTGTTATTACATCAAGAGCAGCAACAACAAACTTCTTTTGGGCTCAGACATTGTAAACTAAAAATCAGAAGTTCTGCCGCCCTCTTTGAACCTTCCCCCATAAACTCGAACAGCTGTTGCTATAGTGTTGCTATGGACATTGTCAACAGTACAGTGGCAGCAGTGCAGTAACTATATGTTAATCAAAATGGCTGAAATGTAAGGAAGTTGACACAGGAAGTCAGCCATATTTCTTTTGCTCATAATAAGCACATGAAACACATGGCTGCCATCTGTACTTTTGTTCATACCTTTGAACAAATTGTCTTTTTACTCTGTTTTGGAAACAGCAATAAATTGGAGCTATGGACGCTACATCCTGACTCTGCGCGTGTTTTCAAAAGGAGTTAGACTTACTGCCAAATTGTGTTAGATACGCACAAGGAGAGCAGGATAGTATAAAGGCATTCATAAAGGTAAATTTAACTGTAATTCTCGTGTACATAGTAATGAATATTTTATTTTTATTTTATATTAAAGTAATTTTAAATTGTCTCTTAATGCATTCCCTTTTTGATTTCATAGATGTTGTTTTTATTATTGATTAGTGTTTTATGTTGCACCTTAATGCCATGACATGTTCCTATTTTTGTGGATTTTGTTCATTGACAATGGCAATAAACCCCCCTTTCTGACCTTCTGATCTTCTGATCTTCTGATTACACTGGTTAACAAAGATACAGTAGCAAGGTACCTAATCCAACATGGATGAAGCACATCAAGAGGGCACCAGAGAGCCTACCCAAGATACTAGGCCCAAAGACACTAACACAAAGTCTTTCCAAGATGGAGCCTCAATTAAAAGCCACAAAAAGCTCCAGCTCTGGTAGATCATCCGTAAGCGCGCTGCAGCAGCAAAATGCAAGAGCCATAGCATAAGCAGCCCTTGCACGTGTAGCATTCGCAGTGAGAGAGAAAAGAACAAAAGTTGAAAAGGCTCAACTCGAAGCCAACCTTGAAGCTCTAAAGTATGAAAGAGAGGATGCAGCTGCTAACGCCCTGGCACAAGTATTGGAAGCAGCAGCGGGCGAGGAAGCCCACAGCTTCAGTAACTGTTTTTCTGTTACAGTCCAAAACAAACCAGAATGTGTCAGCTACCACATAAACAATCAAAATGCTAGTCTTGACAAGCGCACTGATTTTGTCTACTTCTCAGACCCGTCAGAGCAGTCCATTGAGCCTCACCGCGATCCTCCAACACCTCACCGCATCCTGAAAGACTGGCCTGTTCCACCACAAACTCAACAGAGGCTAGTGTCCCCTCATGCTCACCAGACGCCACACACCTCTTGCCCTAATTAAACTTCCCAAAGTATGCTGACACAAAAGTCTTCCAGAGTCTTCAGTAATGATGGACATGGCGAAGTTGAAAACAGCATGGGAGAGACTTGATGATTGTTATGGCGCGCCAAAGGTCATAGAGTATGCGCATTTCACAAACCTTGACAACTTTCCAAAGATCTCAAATAAGGACAACCACAAGTTGAGAGAACTGGGGGATCTTTTAAATGAGTTACTCTCTGCGAAAGAAGATGGCTACTTGTCAGGATTGGCATACTTGGACACTGCCCGTGGCATAAAACCAATTGTGGCGAAATTGCCATACAACCTGCAAGAAACGTGGCTCGCTCAGTGATCAAGGTACAAAGAGGCTTATCAGGTCAGTTATCCCCATTCTCCTATTTCACCTCTTTAATCTGCTACCAAGCTAAAACAAGAAACAATCCCAGCTTTTCACATTCAGGAAACAACTTTCAGACAGAACGGACTATTTCAAAGCGTACAAATCACAGAACTACAATCTCAGTCTCAGTACACAAGACCAAGGTCACTACAGCATCAAAAGTTGATTTAACCAAGCAGTGCCCTATCCGTAATAAACTCCACCCCTTAAAAAAGTGCTGTGGATTCAGATTAAAGACTCTTGAAGAAAGAAAAGCTTACGTAAAAGAACAAGGCATCTGTTTCAAATGTTGTTCATCCTCTTCTCACCTTGCCCGTGACTGCAAAGTTACAGTGAAATGTGTTGAGTGCGACAGTGAAAGTCATGCAACAGCTCTTCATCCCGATCCAACTAAAGACTCAAATCCCTCACAAGGTGACGGCGGGGAGCAAGACAAGGAGGATACTGCAGCAACTCCAGATGACAGCCCTTTGTGCGCGAAGGTTTGTGGTGACCATCACAAGTCAAAATCCTGCTCAAAGATCTGTCTAGTCAAAGTCTACCCAAAAGAGCCCCCACAAGAAGCTGTGAAAATGTATGCAATGCTCGTTGATCAGAGCAACAAATCTCTAGCCAGGTCACAGTTTTTTTATGTGTTCAAGATCGAGCTGACATGTACCCTTACACCCTGAAAACCTGTGCTGGTCTCACTACGACCTCTGGCAGAAGAGCTACTGGGTTCCAGATTAAAGCAGTTAAAGTTGGCATTAGTCTTTCACTCCCAGAGCTAATCGAATGTGATGATTTACCGGACAATCGTGAGGCTGCTCTCCACCACCCTCATGTCAAGGATCTTGCCAAATAAATACCAGGCATAGACATTGACTCCCAGATCCTTCTTCTCCTTGGCCGCGACATTCTCCTTGCCCACAAGGTGAGACTTGATCTTGGATGGGTGTTAGTTGGTGACATGTGTTTGGGAAAGGTCCATAAACCCACAGTCCACAACTACAAAACAAACATACTGGAAGATGGTAGACTCACTCATGCATGAGCCATGTCCATCTCAAACAAGCAATCAGCCCCAGTCTAGCCAATGGACTCACACACGGTTATTATTGTAGCACTACAATGGACACTGACACTCTCTCGGCCTCACCGTCTTTGCAAGAACTGTCAATGATTACAAGCATACCTTCTCCATAGAAGAGGAACAGTTTTTAATTTAAGTAATAGATGAACAAGTTTTTCAGGACGAATCCAAAAGTTGGGTCGCTCCTCTCCTTTTCATTTCTCCCAGACCTCCATTGCCTAACAACCGAGAACAAGCCATGACACGTCTTTCTTCGTTAAAACACATGCTAGAGCGCAAGTCAAAGATGAAAGAACAGTTTGTTTCCTTCATGCAAAAGGTATTCGACAACAACCACGCAGAGCCAGCACCTCCACTGCCAGAAGGAAGCGAGTGCTTGTACTGTCTTCTAAGTACCAAATCTTCTTAGACTAGCCACGTTGCTAAGTGATTGACAGCATCAGCATCAGCACCAAAAAGTGATTAAACACATTGTTTACACATGTGTGTGTATATATATATATATATATATATATATATATATATATATATATATATATATATATATTATATATATCTTTATGCATTTGAGTGGAATTAGTGACGCTAAGTGAACTAGCCGAGCGCTGTTGTGCACACAGTCAACAGTCATTTCCTGAAGTCTGATTTGGCACAGCCTTTATTAAACTTGTTTAACTCTTTAAATGTTTATTTGGTTTTCTATTACCTCAAGTAGGGCTCCGTTTAAATATAGTTACATGAAAATTTTACTATCTCATGTGTCATGTGTTTTATTTTAGAGAAGATAAACTCAAGTCATCGTTTAGCTCATTATCATCAAAGTTACAGTAGCTGTTTTACATCTTAAGTCAGACCTTGCTCCTCTCTGATATCAACAGTTCACAATGTATAGTTATATAAGTTTGATTTTGATGTAAATGATATATAACTAATGAGCTCCTCTGTTTCACATGCGTTCACGTAAATGGACAAATCTGATTGCACGATTCTGTTTGAGCATTACTCGAGGCGACACGATGAGGAGCGGGTGACCAGACTCTTTATAAAGAATTCGAGAAGTGTGTATTCTTGATCGCAGACAAACTGTAGACTGGGATAGGAGCGGTCAAACCAGTTCACACAGAGTTACCTGTGCCTGTAAATGTAGTAAGTGTGTCAGTGACGTGCAGTGAGGTTCATGGCTAGTTTCAGAGTCAGATTTACCAATGCGAATGAACCCAAAAGAGCAACTTTGAACATAATTGATTGACAACCGACAATCAGTTGTGCTATATATCTTATATCAGCATTCTTTACACAAACATGTGAAGTATTTTATTTAAGGGTCAAAATTAATTCCAATTGAGCCGAATTGCAGTCTATCCATCCATCTTCTTCCGCTTTATCCGGGGCCGGGTCGCGGGGGCAGCAGTCTAAGCAGGGACTCCCAGACTTCCTTTTCCCCAGACACTTCCTCCAACTCCTCCGGGGGATCCCGAGGCGTTCCCAGGCCAGCCGAGAGACATAGTCCCTCCAGCGTGTCCTGGGTCTTCCCCGGGGCCTCCTCCCGGTGGGACATGCCCGAAAAACCTCCCTAGGGAGGCGTCCAGGAGGCATCCGGAACAGATGCCCGAGCCACCTCAGCTGGCTCCTCTCAACGTGGAGGAGCAGCGGCTCTACTCCGAGCTCCTCCCGTGTGACTGAGCTCCTCACCCTATCTCTAAGGGAGCGCCCAGCCACCCTGCGGAGGAAACTCATTTCGACCGCTTGTATCCGCGATCTTGTCCTTTCGGTCACTACCCAAAGCTCATGACCATAGGTGAGGGTAGGAACGTAGATTGACCGGTAAATCGAGAGCTTTGTCTTTCGACCCAGCTCCTTCTTCACCACAACGGTCCGATGCAGCGACCGCATCACTGCAGACGCTGCACCGATCCGCCTGTCAATCTCACGCTCCATCCTTCCCTCACTCGTGAACAAGATCCCGAGATACTTAAACTCCTCCACTTGGGCAAGGACTCCCCACCCACCTGGAGAGGGCAAGCCACCTTTTTCCGGTCGAGAACCATGGCCTCAGATTTGGAGGTGCTGATTCTCATCCCAGCTGCTTCAAACTCGGCTGCAAACCGTCCCAGTGCATGTTGCAGGTCCAGGTTTGATGGAGCCATCAGGACAACATCATCTGCAAACAGCAGAGATGAGATCCTGTGCTCTCCAAACCGGACCCCCTCCGCCCCCTGACTGCGCCTAGAAATTCTGTCCATAAAAACAATGAACAGAACCGGTGACAAAGGGCAGCCCTGGCGGAGTCCAACACGCACTGGGAACAGATCTGACTTACTGCCGGCAATGCGAACACAGCTCCTGCTCCTTAACGTGGTGGAGGGGTTTGAGCGCCGAATGATCTCAGGAGCTTGTTGTCCGGGGCTTCAAGCCCCTGGTAGGGTCTCCCAAGGCAAACAGGTCCTGGGTGACGGGTCAGACAAAGATCGGTTCACAATCCCCCTATGATCAAAAAAAAAACAAGGCCTGTTACGTCGCCCCGGATTGGCGTTACCGGGGCCCCACCCTGGAGCCAGGCCTGGCGTGGGTGCTCGACGGCGAGCGCCTGGTGGCCGGGTCTTTCCCCACGGGCCCGGCCGGGTGCAACCCAAACGAGTGACGTGGGGCCGTCCTCCCGTGGACCCACCACCTGCAGGAGGATCCGTAAGGGGCTGGTGCGCGGAGGGATCTGGGCGGCAGTCGACGGCAGGGGCCTCGACGACCGGATCCCCGGACGCAGAGACTAACTCTGGGACATGGAAACGTCACCTCGCTGGGGGGGGAAAGAGCCTGAGCTTGTGTGGTAGGTTGAACGGTTCCGACTAGATATAGTCGGCCTCACCTCCACGCACAGTTTGGGCACTGGAACCCATCCTCTTGAGAGGGGCTGGACGCTCCACTTCTCTGGTGTGTGCCTGCGGGGAGAGGCGGCGGGCTGGACGTGGGCTTGCTTATTGCCCCACAGCTCAGCCGCCATGTGTTGGAGTTTACCCCAGTGAACGAGAGGGTCGCGTCCCTACGCCTTCGGGTTGGGGACAGGTCTCTCACTGTGGTGTCGCCTACGGGCCGAACAACGGTGCTGAGTACCCGGCCTTCTTGGAGTCCCTGGGAGGGGTACTGGACAGTGCACCGACCGGGGACTCCGTTGTTCTACTGGGGGACTTCAACGCCCACGTGGGCAACGACAGTGACACCTGGAGAGGGGTGATTGGGAAGAACGGCCCCCCCAATCTGAAACCCGAGCGGTGTTCAGTTATCGGACTTCTGTGCTAGTCACGGACTGTCCATAACGAACACCATGTTCAAGCACAAGGGTGTCCACCAGTGCACGTGGCACCAGGACACCCTAGGCCGGAGGTCAATGATCGACTTTGTTGTCGTGTCATCTGACCTCCCCGGCCGCGTGTCTTGGACACTCGGGTAAAGAGAGGGGCGGAGCTGTCTCAACCGATCACCACCTGGTGGTGTGAGTTGGATCCGCTGCGGGGGAGGAAGCCGACAGACTTGGCAGGCCCGAAGCGTATAGTGAGGCGTCTGTTGGGAACGTCTTGTGGGCCCGCTGTCAGCAGGGTCTTCAATTCACACCTTTGGGAGGAGGCTTCTCCCAAAATCCCGGGGAGGCTGGGGGGACATTGAGTCCGAGTGGACCATTGTTCTCGACCCTCCATTGTCAATGCGGCTGCTCGGAGCTGTGGTCGCAAGGTCTCAGGTGCCTGTCGCCGGCGGCAACCCCCAAACCGGTGTTGGACACCGAAGTAAGGGATGCCGCTCAGGCGGGGAAGAAAGAGCCTATCAGGCCTCTCTTGGCTTGTGGGACTCCTGAGGCCGTTGAGGGGTATCGGCGGGCCAGGCGACCGCAGCTCGTGCTGTCGCAGAGGCAAAAAAAACCTGGGTCTGGAGGGAGTTCGGGGAGGCCCTGGAGGAGGAACTATCGGTCCTGCCGCAAAGAAATTCTGGCAAACCGCTCCGGCGCCTCAGGAGGGGGAAGCAGTGTTCCACCAACACCGTTTATGGTGCGAGCAGTGGGGACCTGCTGACCTCGACTGTGGGATGTCTGTCGGGGCGTGAGTGGAAGGAGTACTTTGAGGACCTCCTAAATCCCACTGTCACGTCTTCCGAAGAGGAAGTAGAGACGAAGGACTCGGAGGCTGACTCATCTATCACCCAAGCCGAAGTCACTGAGTTGTTGGCAAACTCCTCGGTGAGCAGAGCTCTGGGGTAGGATGAGATACGCCCCGAGTACCTAAAAGTCTCTGGATGTTGCAGGACTGTCTTGGTTAGACACGACTGTCTTGCGTGACACGCTCTTGCAACATCGCGTGGCGGTCGGGTGCTCGGTCCTCTGGGGCAGACCGGCGATGCAGGGGTGTCTGGTCCCTCTGTTTCAGAAAGGGGACCGGAGGGTGTGCTCGACCATATAGAGGATCACCCTCCTCAGCCTCCTGTAAGTCTATTCCAGGGTACTGGGAGCGAGAACCGACCGATAGTCAAGCTCAGATTCAGGAGGAGCAGAGTGGGTTTTCGTCCTGGTCGTGGAACACGACCAGCTCTTACTCTCCATCGGGTGTCTCAGAGGTATCGTGGAGGGTTGCCCGCAACCAGTCCATCATGCTGTTTGTGGATCGGAGAAGGCTTTTCGACCTGTGTCCCACGGGTCCCTTTGGTGGGTGCTGCGGGAGTACGAGGAGTACGGGCCGGGCCTTTGCTCAGGGCTTGGTCCCCTGCACCATGCAGGAGCTGTGTTCGCATTGCCGCAGTCTATTTCAAGCCAAAATAAATACAAAGTATTATTATTAGCTTACTCTTTACATTTTGAATAAGCCGGATTGTAAAGAGAGAAATAAACGACGATTCAAGAACAAAAGTGTCGTCAGAACGCACAACAGTCCAGGGCTCCAGGAGCACCCTCTCACATGAGTCACGGCGTAAATTGTGTTGGCCTCACGAGTTTAACTTTTACTGCTGTTTTTATAATCGAATCTGCAAAGCCAAAATCACGTTTCAGAAATACATGTTCAATACATTATCCAGAATATTGAAGTACAGAGCACATCCGTCAGGGTGTTTTATATTGTTATATATAGAGGGACAGCGACACGTTATCTGCATCGCATGCAGCACAGTTTTTGTGAGGCATTATTACTGTGCACCGAGAGGCAGAGCGTGGTGCTGCCTCTACAGCTCTTCCCCTCCTCCCCTTTATTGTTTGTACACGGGAGTTACGGGACATGTGGACATTCTGATATTCTTAATTGAAAAAAAATATTGTTCTCATATTGCGATTAAAAGGGAAAGGCGGTTTATAATACATAACAGCGGATGACAAATATGAACTTTTATTATATTTTATAATTCAGATTCTTTTTCTCCCAAGATTTGACTACGTGAGCTCTGCCTCCCTGCCTCCCCTGCCTCCGCCTGCCTCCCCTTTTCCCTCTGCCTCACCCACTAACCTCCCCTGACCCTCCCCTGAAGTACCTTCCCGGTGAGGCCTCCCTGCCTCCCCTGCCTCCCCTGAATGCACGTCACTGTTGTGTGTGGTTCTGACCTGCATCACAGCATGTTCTGCAGCCTTTCGGCCTCCAGGTCCATGACAAACTGTCTTCTCTTGCTCTCGTGCGGTCCAGGTCTGAATCCAGGAGCACCAAGGGCTAGGATAGTTGGCGTCATTGAAGTTCTCCACACAAATGGCATTACTGATCTGCCAGTTGCTTCTTGAGCAACCAGCCTTCTCCATGATGGCGCTGCAGGATGGCGTACCCTGGCAAAACGCACACAACACACATGTTACTCACTTTAAGCGGACAGTTAGCTTCAGTCTGTCTTAACACGCTCAAATATAAAATGTAATATTGAGAACATGCTAACTGCGGAAGCCAAACCCATGTGGATCTATAATATACCCCTGGAAAGACACTCAATCAGTGGCCACTCCATTGTACTGCAGCTGCTGGCTGTTCCTGAAATAATCTCCCATACGGCGCTCCTGTATGCTTTTTTGATTCTTGAAATCAAACTGCAAAAAGCATGTTCACTGCTGACAGGGATCTAAACACAGCTTTGACAAGCTAGGTCGGATTCTTATCAATATACGACTAACGAACAAGTTAACATTTAATGTTTTTAATTGCTCAAAGATTAGATTTAGCCTTGCTTAGCTTTTCAGCGCCCTCGCTAGTTCCCTCGCTAGCTCCCTCATTAGTTCCCTCATTAGTTCCGTCTCGACCTAGTCATCCCTCATTAGTTCTTCCTCGCTAGTTCCTTCGCTAGTTCCCTCGCTAGTTCCTAGTTGAACTCCAACGCTAGTTTCCACTCGAATAGTCCGCTCGCAGTTCTCTCGCTAGTTAAGCTAGTTTCTCTCGCTAGCTCTTCTAAATCCAAACCCACTTTATTTATATAGCCCAGTTTTCAAAGTGCTGCACAAACACAAATAAAAAACCAGAAACAGCAGGTATAAGAAAGTCGGCTCAATTTGACCTTATTAGTCCCAAAACACTAAAACGGGTCATGAAAATCAAAGCCCGTACACCATAAAAAACATGAAATAGAGAAAAACAGAGTTGGAGGTATGCCTAACAGAGATGGGTTGAATATTTCAGTTACTTTTTTATGGCTTTATATGTTGATAGACACTGGAAAAAATATGACAACTTTTAAATGTTTCTAAAACAACTTTAGAGGCTTTACATTACGTTAAATAAAAGCGCTTGTAATTTGCACGTGACTTATAGTTAACGCAGTGATTTTCTTTCAGACATAATATCTCATAAGCTTTACTCAGAATTCCCACACACTTCCCCTTAACACACATCCACACTATTTCTCTGCGACATATCACTGTGTTTTAAAAGGACACATACATTTTATAGCAACATTTGCTTTTCAGCTTATCCTCTGTCAATCACTAAATGCACATCCCATGCATTCATTGTTGACTTTGTAAAATGTACCAAAAAATAGAGAGCTCATGGCGAAAGCGATATATTGAATACAGCATCCAGCAAGGTATTGATCATCTGTGTAACACCAAACAAATGAACCCGAAGTATGCTTAATACAATATTTCAAAAGGTATTGTTGATTTACTTGCTTTGACAACGACAACGCAGCCGCAGTTATGTCTCAAATTAGAAACCCACCCACAAATGTTCCTCGGCTCGAAACTAAGTCATCTGTCAGTCAGTGTGGGCCAATCACAACCTTTTCATTTAATTATTTATTTATTCCAGGGAGTCAGGGACAGTGCATACTGATAAAATGTTCTGTAATAAGCCAGAATAAAAAATAAAAAAAAGCAGTTTCATCTGTAGTCTCATGACAGATATTTTACTGCGCGTCTAAAAAAACAAATGGATAATGAAAGTAATATACGCAATTGTCCGACCACAGTATACGTATACAAGTGTGAAATAGTTAGAACAGCATATTTACACTAGTTACATCACACATCAATCATCCAAATAGTGTTCAACAGAGACAAATCAGAACAAATAAAACACACATCTAGGGAAACAATCACAACCAACAAGCACACACCTACTCCTGCACGGTCTATGAGACCAGCAGGGCCCGATGACAGCGCCGAGAGCAGCGGCTCGCCACCCTGTAATTAGTGTTCACAGATCTGGTTCGTACCAATGAGCCATTGCTCGTGGTTCCAACGCCATTATTTTAACGTTACATTTATATACATTTAATTTAACAGCATGTATATTTGCGTTTGCGCGTTACTTGATCAAAAGTAGCAAAGGTACTTTTTTCTGAAGGTACTACTAACCAGTCCACCTCACCAGAAACTCTACCCCAATGCTAAGCAGCAGCAGCAGAACCATAACCATAAGTTAGTCAAATTGTCTTTTTAGCTGCTGATAAATCGTTCCTCCCCAAAATGCGCGTTTAAGTCAGCTAAAATTGCTTTATTTTTATATACTGCCCTGTTTTACTGCTTTAAAAATGCCCTGCCAAAGCCTAAAAGTGCCGCAGTGATTTGTAGGGGCCCAGTATGGAGCCGAATAAATGGTTCTTAGTGGAGTCTGGCGTGACTAAACAGTGCAGCTTGGCAGAAACGAGTGCTTTGTGAATGTGACAGAAGACTGAAGCGCCGCACTTAGGGGGAGCTGTGTGATGGCGGCGTCCCAATCACAGAGAGCTTTGTGGGGCAGCCAGAGCAGAGGCTGGTGTGGGACCCAGAGGGAGGCAAGGCATAGGGATGGACAGGTTCAAGTGAATATGACAGGGTTTTTCTCTTCAATAGTTTTCATCAGTCAAGTGGCAGTGTGTGAAGAAATGGAAAGGAAAACAGGAAGAGGAAGTAGAGCTGAGTTCCAAAAACTCATCAATAAAGCTCAATGTTAAAAAACAAATGTGCCCGGTGTGTGCATGCTCATAAATAATAATGGAGGCACATATTTTGCTGATGTGTGTTGGCCTTAAGACTAATCATAATTTTAAATGAACTGGGAGTTTCTGTCTTTCCTTCACACCCCCCTCTCTCCCTCTCTCCCTCGGTCTCTCGCTCTCTTGCTTGGTCGCTCCTGTCTAAATCAGCTCACACAGAGAGATTGTGATAAGAGGGTCAAATTCAAAGACATGTTTAGGGCGGAGATGCGAGAAAGCGGTCAGCATTTTATACCCCCACCCCAACCTGCCCCGCCATGAAATGTTAATTCACGCATCACTTTTCCAAAGGGTTTGGAATCCTGTAAAAGAGACAATAATAACATTTCGATCTGAATGTCACTGTTCAGTCATTAGTAGCATTGGCAAATACACATTTGTGTGTACTTACTTTACTTTGACATAATGTAAGTACAGATGACAACTCTGTCTTCTTTTTTCGAGTACATCATAAATGCAATAAAATTGTTCCAATAAAACAAACAAATGAAAGGTTTGTCATACTCACCTTTTCCAGCTGTTGGGTTTAACTGTTTAACCGTTATCTTAGTGTTGTTGACTCTTGAAGAGTCAACAACTAATCAAGGCAGTCAGTGATTGACTAATACAATCTAAATTACTGTGTGTCACAACTAAATATAAATTGTTGTAAAATATATCAAAATAAGCCTGTTTTCCCCTCACTTCTGCCGCTGAAGCTTGGCTAAAGTCACGGTGTCTTTTAGTGGCCTTTACAGGCCGCTGAGCAGTACAGCAGGAAGCTTGATTCTTCTCCTGCAGCGGCTCAGTCTGTGGGCGTGTTCAGAGGTCCGCTCTCTAACATGAGCTTTTAGAACCAGAGTGGAAAGCAGCTTGTTGTAGAGCTCTGCGCATGTGCTCTGAGGACAAACTCAAACCACGCTGAATAAACTTGGGTGGGAATCTTGTGCCTAACTGAGCATGTGCAGAGAAGTCTTTTATTGACAAGTCTGTGTTTGTAGCTCAGGCTCTGC
Organism: Chaenogobius annularis; assembly: GCA_015082035.1. Taxonomy (NCBI): domain Eukaryota; kingdom Metazoa; phylum Chordata; class Actinopteri; order Gobiiformes; family Gobiidae; genus Chaenogobius; species Chaenogobius annularis. Next base: position 618,723 of record BJKM01000090.1, on the reverse strand, counting down.
TCACATATATAATTATCAAACATTAGTTAGAAATACTGGCATTTTAACAACATAGGATGCTAACACTGAGTAACAAATTTGTCAGTGAAGTTATCTTATTTATTCCAATCAGCACATCAAGTTGTCTTACACGTGGGAACCTGGGGTTCAAACCCCCCCTTACAAATTAGATTTTTTTTTTCCACTTTTGTGTTATCCGCTAAATATTGATTGAATATTGATCACCGCAAATCTGCTTGCCCATCCATAACTTAATATAACTTAATATAACCCTATTTTTTGGCTTGAATAGAACTTTTCTGAGCCTCAAAGAACCTTTTGTTTGAAGAGTGATCAGAGCTGTGTCATGACTGAAGAAGCTACTTGGATGAGTGACGAAATATATTCGTTCTAAAAACTATTTGTCCAGTTGACAGAATTCTATCTTCTTTTGCAGTGGAACAAAACAAACACCACAATTCTTCTCTGAGTTGTCAATGATGCGTAGTTTAATGTTTACCCACTTTGGGACAGCACTGATTACTCCAGAGTGACACATGTGGATGCTGCGGTACATGTTGACTCATAGCTTACGCACACACTGCACAATCCAGCTCCACAAAGCTCCCTGAACAGCACAGGCCAACGCAAACAATACAGAAAAATACAACTACATATTTAATTCCAAATGTCTGTAGGTTTAATGGTTTTTTGGGGTAAAATTCAAGGAGAAACACTATATTTTTCCTCATTCCTTCACCCTCTGCAAATAAAACTTTACATCTACAGTAGTCTTCAGAGCCCACTTTTTTCTTCAACTTGAGTTATATATTGTGCAGTGTAATAATGTACAACAGTGTACTGCACGATTTTGTCAGTTTGTGACGAAAGATTTATGATCATGGCGAAAATTTGAAATGTTTTGCCTCATGGTGAAACAGGGACAAAGATTAAACTTATAATCGTCGTTCAACCAAAAACAAGCTGCAATTTCCAACCTGTTTGATATATTGCAATCTTGGTCGCAGAGTGAGTCCTCCTCTCACTTTGTAGCACTCCTAAAAGTGCACCAGAGGAGCTCTGGCGTGAACAGGACCGTATCTCCTTATTTCGCATTTATTCAGTAACTTTTACAAACACAAAAACACAGCATGTTATCATGTGACGCTAGCCTCAGCTAAACGGTACAGTTCCGGTGAGTTTCTCACATGCAGCCTAGAACCTGATATTCACTCAGACAAACTTTGGACGCAGCCATGACTGCTTGAACTTTAAGTCCCTCATCTTGTAGTGTGACATCCATAAATCTTCACCCAGCTTTACTTGAGTAATATATTGTACAGTGTAACAGTCTGTTGACAATATAAAATTATTTGAACATTTGTGTTTCTTATACTGATTTCCAGTCGTCCTCGTAGGTCAGAAATCGGAGCATTCCTGTGTTCCAGTGGTCAAGTTGGAAACAAATCTGAGCAATACATTTACAGTTTATGTACAATAAACACAAAGGTGCTCAAATCAACAAACATGTGGATTCAGTTAAATTAATTTATTAACCCGGACAGTGTTATTAAAATAATTGTTATTTATATATCAGTTTGAAAGTGAATTTTAGATTTTGTTGGGATTAGCTCCGTGTAGACGTAAGCAGCATTAGCATACCAATGCATGCATAACTGCAGAGGCTCAAAAAACCGATAGTAGAGGGATAGTAGAGAGAAAGTGGAAATAACACAAGGACTATCAATATTTTAATGTTGTATATGATGTTAAACTTTCTCCAAACGCAGGGAACATGTTGGATTTTCAAACTCGGATAAACTCAGGGTTCTGAAATGAAGCCCAAGTTTCCTTACTTGGAAACTCAACCAATCACAGCCTCTTTTGAAGTTGCTCATCTGAACACAATCTCTCTCCCCTCCTTACCTGGAGGGGTTAGTGAGTGTGCAGCTGGAGGAGCAGTGGCAGATGTCCCTCTAAACGTCGCTCCTGGTGGCCCTTGCAAGCTGGCCCCGCTCCCATTGCTCCCAATTAGAGGATTAACCTGTGCTCCGTGCTGCCCATTAGAGCCTGGTGGGGATCCGGGAGGGAGGGCAGGGGTCTGCTCTGCCCTGGCGACTCCTCCCAACAACATGCCCCGCGCCCCGTGCCTTTGAACCTCGCCATTTTATAAATAATTCTAAAAGCTGATTTATTATTGTATGTCAGTCTAACAACGTACCCACCGTAGTTGTGTTTTTTATTTTTTCATTCTTAAAGGTGCTGGGTCTCCATTAAAGGCAAAAAAGGACACATATTATTCTAAAAAGACTCTGTTGGACCATGTTATAACATTGTTCCCTCATCATTTAAAAATGTGTGACGTCAAAGGTAGAGATTCCAAGGTCTCCTGTGCTGTTTTTAAGTCCATAAATCATCACTAGACTTTTTGCTGCCTCAACTCAGGCTCTGTGTAAATAATTAAGATGGTAGGACTGCTTTAGGTCAGGTTAAAATGAACTAGTTCTACTTTTCACATTTTTAAGACAGGTAAGCACATTTAAGCCCACACTGCATAATGTTTTAGTAACCCTCTCCCACCCCCCCAAAAAAACCACTGTATTTTTAATTTAATTTTTGCATCTTGGAGGTTTTTATTTCACTAAAAACTGTAGAAAAAAATATTCACTGGGAGAGGCAACTTTTCCAATCTTTTATAGGACAAATATTATGCATTATTTGTATTGTTACTAGTCTTTAATGACACAACAAATGTATAGGGACAGTGTGTCATTAAAAACACACTGTCCCTATACATTTGTTATGTTGTTAACAATATAAATAGTATATAAAACCTTTAGAAAAGGTTACCATTTTATCAAGTTTGCAAGAAAAATAGTTTTCATGTAAGGCACCATTTTTATTGCAGTTCATTCTGGGAGTGTCGTCAAATAGAGTCTCTGGTCATACGTCACTTCCTGCGCCACCAGAACGTCCCACCCCCTTTTGGGTGAAAGCAAACAGTGTTAAAACTGCTAGATATAAATTGTAAAAATGTTGTGCTTCAAAACACAACGTTGGACGGAGAAGTTCGTAAATATTTTAATTCAATACCGAGAGATGGAGGTGTATAGAGTCAGGATTCTGATAAGCTAAACGGACATCTCGACTCCTATATCTCGAAGTTTTTTCTGATGACAATCCAAATCGGGTATCGGGATTGAATTAAAATGAAATCGCTTCTAAGTACAGAGAGCCGAACGAGATCCGTATTAACAGCACAATAAACCTCTCTGTTCAGCCTTTTCAGTTTGAGCCTGTGGCAAGTGATAAGGAACTAACGAGTAAATGAGTTTAAGGTGGGACACAATAAGCAACAGACGTGTGTAATGTAGAGAGGAGTTTCAATAAAGCTACACGTATTACTTTCTGCCAGTGGAGGGTAAATGTTATAGTAGTGCTTATACTTATGCCATGTTTTATACTGTCAACACACATGGCTGACCTTTTTGTAAACCATTAAAAATGTCTAGCCTGGTCTCTGCCTGAACTATGCAGTCTTCACAAGATTTTAAGACATGGAGCACGCGCACAGAAGTTGATGAGTCTTGGCGGGACATAATGGGCTGCCTGGAGTCACTCAGCACACATACCAGTGCAATGTAAATCATATTTTCGTGAGTAGGCCATTTACATTCAGCATTTTACAAAATTGGATGTGTGAACAACTGGTGATCAGAGCTGGATTGTCCTTTTACTTAAAAGAAAAAGTGAGTCTTCTCACTGTGAGTGAATCTCATATTGTCAACATAAAACCTTATATTGACAATATGAAAAGATTTGAACATTTGTGTTTCTTTCAACGTTGCTTCTTACATTAACTTCAAATTATAAATCAGATGTTAAGTTCATTTACTTTTACAATTACCATTACATGAGTAGAAGTATCTTCAAATTACTCTTACTTGAGTAATTTCCTGGACCACCACTGTGTTCTACTTGAGTAATATTATTTTGATGAAACTTTGCTCTAGGAATAAATTGTCGTTACTCTGCCCATTTGTGGTTGTGATGTGGTAGATTTGTGTTGTACTTTGTCATTGGGATGACTAGTAATCTTTGTGCCACATGACTAGACTTTACATGCAAAATGGACAGCCATGTGCAGCTGAGAACTAAAACACCCCGTTTAAAGAGTTGACTAAAGCCTAAAGTAACCCCTCTTATTGCACCATGTCGCCACTGTCCCTCGCATCATCAACAAAGAGAACATCAGTGATCATTGGTGGTGCTGTATTGTTGTAGAACTTCTCAAGTGGTCTGGCTCTGAAAGTCTTGTGGACTTTTCATTACAGCTTACACTTGGATTCACTGACTCGCCTTATCTTGACAGACAGCTGGTTCAAAACCATAAAAACAGACGTCAGACAGTTCTTTTGATAAAGATCATATCATACAGTCAACCTATTTAAACTAGGGCGTGGAAACAGTTGCACTTTGAGTATTTTTTGCATGCAGTTGAAATGGTATTAATTCAAATTTGATTTAATCTTTCTTCTGTGATGTTTCTTGCCAACCCCCTTCACCTGTCTCCTCCTGTCTACACACACAAACACACACAAACACACAAACACACACACAACACAGATACTGTGAGCGAGATTCCTTTGATGTGTGTGTCTCTTCCTGCTCCAGCGTAAAGCCTGCTCCTTCTTGGCGTGTGCGCCTTTACAGAAGGGAAAGGTTTAAAGTTGTTTGTAATTTGTCAAAATTAAAATATGAAATGCCACAATCAATGTGCAATTATATTTATTGACAGGTTTAGAACCTGCTCGTGTAGAATCAGTGCTGAACAAAAGCAGAAAACCAAAATTTACCATAGTTTTACTAATCTCATTGCAGACCTAAAAAACACTAACATTTATTCATTGAATTATCAAATGCAAAAATGTTTATTTTAACATTTTGTTTGACCACTAGGTGGCGCTATGTAACAGTTTCCACAAATATAATTCAAACTAGATGTTCTGAACCACAAACACACATCTCATTCAATGTTTAAAAAATAGGCAAAAGGCATAGTTTAAACTAAAACAAATTTATGGTTTTAGGAAAAAAACCTAATCAGTAGTATTTATGGGTAGGTGGCACAATCTGGTTAGCTGGTTAGCATACCTGTTCCTTTTTCCAATAGTTGTTCTTAACTAGAGCAGCAGAAGAAGGACCATCACGTCATAACATAAAGTGTTGTCATTTCAGATACATGGAGTCATGTGCCTGTATTTGGAAATACAAAGGTGATACATCCTGCCAATAAATTTCACAGTATGTGTTTATTAAATCCACACTTCTAGTGTTGACACAGCTTGTGTCTCTGGCTCTTCATCACGGGGCACATGAGCACATTGGTGGTAATGCCTGTATTATGCTCCCGCTGCTGAAGAAGCCGCTTTCCTCCGCTGCTGTCGGACGTGTTTGTGTGGTGTGGATGTATCGGTCGATCGTATAGTAACACTGAACATTCATGGATGTCCTGTTGTTGTCCGGAAGGTTGTTAGCTGCTGCCATAGAAGCAAACTGTGTCCAGAGGAGTGTCCAGGTACAAGTCCAGTGCCTCCATTTTGTACTCGACACTCACGGGGGTTTAGGCACTTTATGTTGAGAAAATTGCAGACACGTATAGCCTGAAGCCTCTGTGAACTGTTTTAGAAGCTGCACTCGATGGAAAGGCTCCACTGAATCAGGGCTAAATGACGAGGACACAGCTGCAGACTTTCGGATCCTTTTAAACATGCCCTTGAGTACCTTCAGTTTGGTATCTCATGTTTTAGAACTCCAAAAAATAGCTGTTTACCCGGGACTACCTGAGTTTTGGTGCCATCTACAGGCTGTAGAGTGAATTGCACACAGTTTAAGATAAACATAGATCCAAGATTTCAGCACATTTCAAACTGGCCTCTCACTGCCTGGTCCAGGCACGCAGTTGTACTGATCATGATTAGACGGAAAAAATCCCAGAATTAGTCTGGCAATGAATTATGGACTTAAAAACAGCGGAGAAGATTCTCATTCAGAATGGATTGTTTTTGCATTACCATTCTGTCAGTCTGTATCTGGAAGTCCCACAGGATATTAGCTCCGTCATTCTCTACCACCTTTGGGGGTGTTTCCCACTTTGACCTTGGGGTTTCCAGTCCATACTCCGCACAGATGTTCCTGTACACTATGCCAGCCACTTCGTTATGGCGCTCCATGTATGCTTACCCTGCCGGCATTTTACACCCTGCAGTTATGTACTGGATTGTCTCAGAGGCCTCTTTGCACGGCCTACACCTTGGGTCTTGTCTGATGTGGTAGATCTGTACCTCTATTGCTCTGGTGCTCAGGGCCTGTTCCTGTGCAGCCATGATGAGTGCCTCTGTGCTGTCCTTCAGACCGGCCCACTCTAGCCATTGGTAGGATTTCTTGATATCAGCCACTTCAGTTATGTTCCGGTGGTATATCCCATGTAGGGGCTTGTCCATGATGGTCCCTCCTCCAGCACCTCATTCTCTGTTCCTCATTACCTGAGACATTCACTGTGCATGTCATCTGTTTGGGGCCTTGTCCTTGATGTACTTGTGGATTTTGGCTGTTTCATCCTGGATAGTGGCTCTCACTCTCACTAGTCCACGGCCTCCTTCCTTACGGCTAGTGTACAGTCTCAGGGTGCTGAATTTGGGGGAGACCCCTCCATACATGGTGAGCAGCTTTTGCGTCTTAACATCTGTGGTCTGTATCTACTTTCTTTGGCACCTTATATCCATTCTGACAGGGATTTGATCACTGGCAGGGTTGTGCCATTGTTGCCGGGACTGTTGCTTGCATTGAGCGTGGCTTCTTAGTACTGCCCTTACTTACAGCTTATTTGGCTGTTGCCGCTTTCCTTGTTACCTCTTCAAGGTTGCCATTCCAAGGTACTTGTACCATCAATGTTTGCTATTGTTCTCTTCTGGTTGTGAGACCCCCTATGTGCGGACTACCTTCCTCTCTTGTCCGATCGACAGCACTTCTCAAGCCCGATGACATCCCAAAGTCACATGTAGATCCTGGTCGTGTGGGTGAGTCAATGTCTCGCTCGCTCTTAGTGTACAGTTTGATGTCATCCATGTAGAGGAGGTGACTGACCGTGGCCCCATTCCTGAGTTGGTATCCATAGCCAGTCTTGTTGATTATTTGGATGAGAGGGTTCAGACCAATGCAGAACAGCAGTGGGGACAGGGCATCTGCTTGGTATATTCCACATTTGATGGACACTTGTGCAAGTGGTACAGTGGTATAGTGGTACAGTATATATATATAACATAACCGTGTGTGTATATATATATATATATATATATACACATATACATATAAAATACTCGGTAGCTCCAGCCCTAATATATATATATATATATAGTATTTTAGTAATCGAGTAATCTATCGATTCTTTTTTCGATTAATCGGTATAAACTTTATAGTTCATTGTAATACACAAATAACAACTGGAGTTTCTGCTTAAAATAACAACTTTTATTCTTAATTTCACATAAATGTGTCCCCAAAACAGCAACATTTCACTTCAGTCCAAACTGTTCTGTTTGTATAAAGAATATATAAAAAGGACTAATTAACTTGTCATCAGACTCTTTGTAAAAAGTTACAATCGCTATGAATTAATTAGCGTTTATGTCACGTCACTTTAAATAAGAAACTTGTTTGTAAAACTTTTTTGGGTGGGACTAGCAATCCTGGTGTTTGGAGCTTTAACTGCATTTTGTCATTTTGCGGAGTTGGCTCTGTGTCGTTTTTGTTTCACAACAGATTATTATTACAGGGTTGCGGTCCTCCCATTATTATAATAGATCAATGGGTCCTCCGTGATGTTTCCATGTGTATTGGCTGTTTAAAAGTACTAGTGTGAGTGGGAAGCAGAGTTGTTGTGTGGGGAAGCGCGGGGGTCCGCGGTGGTTTGGCGAGGACGCGGGGGCTGGGGTGGGCGACGCGCGGAGCAAGTTGCGGTGGTTGGACACCGTGCTCTTTCACTCAACAAAACTCTTCCCGGTCGCACTCATGGTTGTATTATATTATCGGGGGAATATAATACATCCATGGGTCGCACTCATGAGTTTGGAACGTGCCGCTCTCTTCCCTGTTGTGCTTTCGTCCGAGCGGAACAAGCTCCGTGGGAAACAAAAGCGCCAAAAGTTGTTCCGTGCGCTCCACAGATTCACGTGTTTTTAATTAAATGTGTAAATTAAACGAATCATTGAGGCAATAAAATAATAATCAAAGCTTTTTTGTGACCGAATTATTCCATTTACTCCAGTAATCGTTGCAGCCCTAATATATATATTGCGGTGCTCATGTACTAGGATTTGCTGAAATTATCTTGGATTATCAATGTCTTTTTCATCCTTGTAGCCTATCCGTCCCCACAGTTAACCCATTTTTAGCCTGAGTGGAATGTAATTGCAGTTCATGCTCTGTCTGTGGCCACTCTGGTGTCATTAGGCACAGACCCAGTGTGGACAACATCAGATAGTGGAGCTTTATCCTGTGCAGAGCGCCAAGTCCAGTCAGGCATGTCACAGCCCGATAAGAGCACTCCACTGCCCAAAGCCCACAGTCCGACGGGAGGGGCTGACGGTTGGGGCCTCCATGGAAACAAGTTACAGGTCAGATCTGTGGGGAAGCAAGTGCAGGTTTTTCAAGATATTTTTGAGCAATAAAAACATGTTGTTGAAAATTGACAGATAAGTGTAAACGCCATGCAATAGGACCAACAAAATAATATTTAGGCTTAAGAATGCCATTAAGTGCATAACATAACATGTTGGTAACATTGGACAATGTAAAAAGCCATTTCACATTAAAAATGGTTCATTTCAACAACAACATTTACAAAAGAACAGTTGAAAGTAGACATAAATGGGTAATGCTAACCAGGACCCATGTACACCAATGGGGCGGCTAATGCTGAGCTAACACATACAAATATACAGGAGAAATTTAAACTCACCGATCTCGTAGTTTGCTCTTAAACGCACGGCTTGATTGCGGTGTCTGGGCAACAGTAGTCTCCTATGTGTCAACAATTGTCACTGGTCTCTCGTGTGTGCAGGTAGCTACCAGGTAGTGCCTAATAAAGCGATTTAATTGGTCAATGGCGATTACGTGACCGAGGGCATGCAAGGCATGTAAATCAAAGAGTCAGAGTGGGGGCAAGAGAATACAGCAAACACAGTTTGACACCTGCGTTACACAATACTGTAGAACATTCCAAGCAACCAATAACATCTCCACGGAGACAAGCAGGTGTAGGATCCCGCACAAGAAAATGTACATGGTGCGCCTTTAAATTTCATATTTAGCAAAGGAATGTAAGGTCTTGACTTGATCAGCGGCAACTGAAAGGGATGGAAATCGACAACCGCTGTTACTTGAAAACTGGTTCTATTTCATCAGAATCGTATGCCTCCTCAAATGACTATTTCGGTCACGTTTCCACATTTTCGTTTTGGAGCAAATCAAGTGATTCAAGTGAATCACAGCACCCTGTGGGAGAATCTCCCAAAGTGGCCTGAATCGCTTTTGGCTCCTCGAAGTCTTTAGAGCGAGATGATTGGAAAAGAGAAAATGCAGGCTCAGGTGAAAACAAGACAGAAAAAAGCAGATCTCTCGACAGATGTTCAATTGGGGGACAAGTCTGTGCTCTGGCTGGGCCACTCAAAGACATTGGAGCTCTGGAGCAGGTGCTCATCAATGATGTCTCTGTACACCACAGCATTCATCTTTCTGTTGATCCTGACTAGTCTCCCAGTTCCTGCTGCTGAAAAACATCCCTACTGCCACCACCATGCTTCAAGCTAGGGATGGTACTGGTCAGGTGGTTTCCTCCAGACATGAAGCTTGCTATTCAAGCTAAAGAGTTCAATCTCTGTTTCACAAAACCAGATTTTTGTTTCTCTGAGAGTCCTTCAAGTGCCTTTTTGCAAACTCCAGGCTGGCTGGCTGGCATGCGCCTTTTACTGAGGAGTGGCTTCTGTACGGGCCTGATTGGTGAAGTGCTGCAGAGATGGTTGTTCTTCTGTAAGGTTTTCCTCTCTCCACAGGGACACACTAGAGATCTGTCAGAGTGACCATCGGGTTCTTGGTCACCTCCCTGACTAAGACTCAGCTCAAGGAAGAGTCTTGGTGGTTCCAAACTTTTTCCATTTACAGATGATGGAGGCCACTGTGATCATAGGAACATACAATGCTGCAGAAATATTTCTGTACCCTTCTCCAGATCTGTGTCTTGATTCAATCCTGTCTCGGAGGTCTAGAGACAATTCCTTGGACTTCATGGCTTGGTCTGTGCTCTGACGTTAACTGTGGGACTTTATATTGACAGGTGTGTGCTTTGCCAAAATCATGCCCAATCGACTGAATTTAACACAGGTGGACTCCAATCAAGTCATAGAAGCATCGCAATCAGCGGCATAACTCAGTTTTGTCTGAGGGGGTCCAAAAATTTATGAAAATTATAATGCCTTTAACGCTTTAAATGGGATTGTAAAAATAAAACAACATTGTTAATATGATTAATGTTAGAATACGAATGGAATTATTTGCCATTTATTTGCAACATTTATTCAAAAATGAGTTTAATTAAAAATACACTTTAAAAAAAAAGTCATGTTTGAAAAAAATAAACAAAGACATTGTATTATCAGTAAATACAGTCAGACACTATATGTATTTTTTCTAAAGTAAAATTACTTAAATGATCAACAACACTGTTCAAAGAGCATTACTTTAATAAGCAAACACTATGAGACCACTATGGGAGTTTAGGTTACTCATAAATATCCTACTAGATACAGCAAAAAAGCAGGGCATAAAGCGAGACACTTGTATGATTCAAGTCAAAACTTGAAACTTATGATTTTGTAAAATGTGATGCAGTTGAGAAGAAAACATTTTCCACCAACAGCTGCTACACAGGAGGATGTAGTGTGTTATTAACTCTGTAGCAGCGTAATACTAAGGTTAAATACTGACATCGACTCTTATCTTTTTATCGCTTAATGTGTTTCAAACAATGCCTCCAATTGGATAAAGAACGTTGTATTGTGGAATTTGTGTCGTTTTGAGGAAAATTATAAAAGGACTTGGACAAGTTTGTGACCACGTAGGCTGTATATTAGCTCTTTCTGTCATCAATAGCGTTAAAGTATAATAGTTACATAAATCAGCGCACACACGGAGCATAGCGGCTTTTAGATTGCGTAAGTTACGAGAATCCAAATTTGGGTCACGCAGGAGGCGTTTATACTGGGCTTTAATCACTAAAATATTGGAACATCAACTTCCGAGCTCAGTTCTTGTACCCAGCAGGCGCAATCTCATTGTTTTCTTCTGGCAGGAAGTATAAATCACTAAACCAAATGAACTTACCTGATACGTAGAGTTTACGATTTTGGCTTGTGACTCCCGTCTCCTCATCCCTTTTCAAGATCCCGTGCCGACATTATGCTATAATAACTCTTCAAGGTTTATGGCGATACATTTGCTTCATCGTGGAACTTCCTAGGCGTTTTGGCGATATGAAATAGGACCTTATATCCGCTTGCCTTTTCGTCATGTTTGGACATTACTGTAATCACCATACAAATTTGTTTATTATACAGAGAAATGGGAAAGTGTATGAGTAAAACTGAAGTCCTGAATGACATTTGCGAGTAGCTAGGCTATGCTGGGTTTAGCTAAATGCAGGTGCCGGTTCAAGAGAATATTTCCCCAGAAGTTCTGCCTCGCGAAAAAATGGTAACAAATGTAGCGCCGCAAAAGCACGTGAGGCAGCAGTGCACGTCACCACGCAACGGACTAAACCAATGTGTCACAACTGAAGGGGTAGATTGGCTCTCTCTTGACTTTCAGACTTATTTAGTCTGAGTGGTATGTGTGAATAGTCATCATATACAGTCTGATAGATAGTTTTTAACAATAGTTCACTATATATAACACTTCTATTAAAGGTTATGCGAGGGGGGAGGGGCACTGTGAGGGGAGAGGGGGCCACCAGTCTATGATCAAGGATGATCATTGGGAAAATGATGTACCTGATCTCAGTTTTGTGTGTCATGGCAAAATTGTTTGTGCTTTTTTGTTTTGTTTTCCATTATTAATATATTTGTAAAGAATTCCAACAACCATCTTTCAAATTGTCATTATGGGGTATTGTTTGTAGAATTTTGAGGCAAATAATTAATTAAATCCATCCAGGAATAAGGCTAGTATTTAGTAGAGTAGTTTCCCTCCTTTAGCCATATGTTATAGCGCCACAAATTTGGGATTACTGAACATCTTTTTGTGAATTGCTGAGATCGGCCTCATGAATAAAAGTATAATCCGGTTATGATTACATTTTCATTTATTTTTAAAAAGAAGTCATGTTTGTGTGACGTCAACCGCTCAAGTAACAGAGGTCTGCAAGCCAGGACCTAAGCATGGAAAACCATTATGCCAGTGTTTTTCAAACTGAGGAGCATTTTCAGATCCTTTAGGTGGTACGTGACCACATCTTCAGTTCTTGTGTTTTTGTCATTTTTAGTACATTATGCTCTTGCGTACTTTCAGTACCTGGTTTAGGCCAAATCAAGCCCTGAAGTAGTCCTGTTTTAGATCTGGTGGTTCATGGAAAACTAATTATTTTCCTTTGGTGGTACTTGGTGTAAAATGTTTGAAAACCACTGCATTATGCCATTAAAAGAATTGTGCCAAACACTCCAAAGCGAGCCAGTTTGGAGGATCAGGGCCAGTCAAACATTGCTATACTAATGCTAATATGACAGCCAATATGCTATCTTATTTTAGTCAAGATGAGTGCTTTGCAAATTTTCTCATGATAAAAATTCTTTCTTTCAACAGTCACCACTCAGTCTAGAACTTTGTCAGACAACACTAGAACAAGCAATAATGGGATCAAGCTATTTCCATGGCTCGATAAACCCTGATGTTCTCTGTGTTAGTCATGACTCCGCCTCCTCCTCAGGACTGCACACTCACCTCCAGAGTTTGGTCCCTCACACCTGACCCTGACCCTCAGCTTTTGTTCCGCATGCTCCAGGGCACTCAGTGCAGTTGGGATATTGCTGGATTTTGAGTACCCATGAGAAACAATAGGACACTTACTAGTATCAGTAGTTAAAACATTTGCAGAAAAGTTGACAATTCCGTTACCCTATTGTATGGCATTTTTGTCCTAACTACAATAATCCGATTAGGTTCATTAGGTCTTCAGACATAATGATACTATAGTTTCTTATAAACTGGGAAGTTTCTGAAGAAATTGGACAGCACATGGCACTGTTTTCCTATTGCTCCAAGGAGGAAGATGCGTCACAGTAACACCAGTGACATTACTGTGGAAGGTAGCAGACTGCAAGGTATAATAAAACAGAGGTATGTTCATAAGAAACTTAAATACAAATATATAAATAAAACAAATTAAATAAAACATGTGGATTTAAATGTTTCTCTCCGTATCTGGGTTGGTTTACACTTTCCCCCATCAACCCAAAACATTCACCGAAGGTATAATATCTTGGTAACCCGACTACCTGTCTGTATGACTGTAACAATGACTATGTGGTAGGTGGTGCAACTAAAGAGGGCACATATTGATGGGCCAGGGCAGATGTGGTTACTATATGGCCATAAAATTATCCATCCATCCATCCTATGCTTCACGCTTTATCCGGGGCCGAGGTCGCGGGGCAGCAGCTCTAAGCAGGGACTCCCAGACCTTCCTTATCCCAGACACTTCCTCCAACTCCTCCGGGGGGATCCCGAGGCGTTCCCAGGCCACCGAGAGACATAGTCCCTCCAGCGTGTCCTGGGTCTTCCCCGGGCCTCCTCCCGGTGGAGACTGCCGAAACCACTCCCTAGGAGGCGTCCAGGAGGCATCCGGAACAGATGCCCTAGCCACCTAAGCTGGCTCTCTCGATCGATTGGAGGAGCGGCGGCTCTACTCCGAGCTCCTCCGCGCTGACTGAGCTCTCACCTATCTCTAAGGAGCGCCCAGCCACCTGCGAGAGGAAACTCATTTCGACCGCTTGTATCCGCGATCTTGTCCTTTCGGTCACTACCCAAAGCTCATGACCATAGGTGAGGGTAGGAACGTAGATTGACCGGTAAATCGAGAGCTTTGTCTTTCGACTCAGCTCCTTCTTTACCACAACGGTCCGATGCAACGACCGCATCACTGCAGACGTCTGACTCCGATCCGCCTGTCCAATCTCACGCTCCACCCTTCCCTCATCGTGAACAAGACCCCGAGTACTTGAACTCCTCCACTTGGGCAAGGAACTCTACCAACCCGGAAGAGGGCAAGCCACCTTTTTTCCGGTCGAGACACAATGGCCTCAGATTTGGAGTGCTGATTCTCATCCAGCTGCTTCACACGGCTGCAAACCGTCCCAGTGCATGTTGCAGGTCCAGGTTTGATGGAGCCATCAGGACAACACGGATCTGAAACAGCAGAGATGAGTTCCTGTGGTCCCCAACGGACCCGGCCCTCCTCCGACCCCTGACTACGCCTAGAAATTCTGTCCACTAAAAGACATGAACCGGTGACAAGGAGCAGCCCTGGCGGAGTCCAACACGCACTGGGAACAGGTCTGACTTACTGCCGGCAATGCGAACACAGCTCCTGCTCCGGTCATACAGGGACCGACAGCCCTGAGCAAAGGGCCCCGGACCCCGTACTCCGCAGCACCCCCAAAGGGCACCCCGTGGACACGGTCGAAAACCTTCTCCAGATCCACAAACACAATGTGGACTGGTTGGGCAAACTCCCATGAACCCTCGAGCACCCGATGGAGAGTAAAGAGCTGGTCCAGTGTTCCACGACCAGGACGAAAACACTTCTGCTCCTCCTGAATCCGAGGTTCGACTATCGTCGGAAAAATTCTCCTCTCCAGTACCTCTGGAATAGACCTATCCCAGGGGACTGAGAAGTGTGATCCTTCTATGGTTGGAGCACACCTCCGGTCCCCCTTCTTGAAAAGAGGGCCACCACCCCCGGTTGCCAGTCCAGAGCACCGTCCCAGACCCACGCGATGTTGCAGAGGCGTGTCAACACAAGTATCAGTCCTAGAAAATAAAAAGAAAAAATCATAATTAAAAAAAAAAAAGAAAAACAACATCCAGCAGACTATTTATGGTATCGGGGGTATTCTACATACACCCCAGGAGCTCTAACCACCGAGGAGTTGCCAACAACCTCTACTGTGCTTCGGCTTGGGTGTAATAAAGATCGAGTCAACGCTCCGAGGTCCTCAGCCTCTCTACTGCTATTCGGAATGATCGTGACACGTGGGATTTAGGAGGCCCTCAAAGTACAGGAATTCCACTCGTCCGACGAATCCCAGTCGAAGGTCAGCAGGTCCGCACCCGCACCGTAAACAGCGTTGTTGGTGGAACACTGCTTCCCTCTCCTGAGGCGCGGACGGTTTGCCAGAATTTCTGGGGCCGACCGATTAGTACTCAACCCGCCTCCTCCAGGGCTCTCCCCGAACTCCTCCCAGACCGGGTTTATTGCTCTGCGACAGCACGAGCTGCGGTGTCACGCCTGGCTCCATAGCTCCGTCAATCGGTCTCAGGAGTTCCCAAAAGCCAAAGAGCGCCTGATTAGGGTCCTCCTTCTCGCTTGTTACTTGGCAAATACCTATAATTCCGGTCCACCACCGGGTTACTGGGGTTGCGCTGGGCGACAGGCACCTGAGACCTTGCGATCGCTTTTACAGCTTCTACGAGCAGCCGTTATATGACTTTGGTAAGGTCGAGAGCATAGGTCCGACTCGTGATCAATGATCTCAGCGCTCCTCGCGGGAATTTGTGGAGAAAGCTCCCGGAGGTGTGAAATTGAAAGACACCTGCTCGACAGGACTCGCTAAAGACTTCCCAAAGACCCTTCACTATACGCTTGAGCCTGCCAAGTTGTTCCGTGCCCTTCATCTCAGCCGCAGCGGTTATCCATACTCACTCACCAGTTTTTGGTGGTGGTCGGTGACAGCTTCCGCCCTCTCTTCGCCGATGTATGGTCACCTAATGATAACTGTTGAGAGCAACTTGTGCATCCATCACATATCTAGAGACAGGAGAGTTCGGCGTATTTTTTCAATTTATAGAAAGCGCAATTATAAGGAGAGTGATTCGATTTAATTTGTTTTGACAGATAGAAATCATGAGAGATCGGACGCGTAGCATAATTGAGCACTTTGTCGTCAGAGGAGATATACGTTAGAAGCCGCAAGATAAACATATAATACCACTGAGACTGACGCTATACTAATATACATGTTAGTGTGGGAACTCAGACAAGAGGAGAAAGAGCTGACTCTCTTTATTAACTCAAACTAAATCCAAGACACGCACGTTGGGAACTCTAGTTAGAAATACAGGTTGGTCCATCGGTAACGTACTGTCGACTTACGCTTATATAGCTTGCATAATCAATACTAAATAAAGGTGAGTGTTCTTAAATTGGCCAAAGGACCACGCGAGACGCGGGAAGGTCGAGGATGACACGAAACAAAGTCGATCATCGACCTCCGGTCCTAGGGATCTTTCTGGTGCCAACCGTGCACTGGTAGGCCACACCTTGGTGCTTGAACATGGTGATTCTGCGTTATGGAAGTCCGTGACTAGCATAGAAAGTCCAATACTGAACACCGGGCTGGGTTTAGAGTACGGCGGGTGGCGTTCTTCCCAATACCTCTCCAGGTGTCACTGTCGTTGCCCAGCGTGGGCGTTGAAGTCCCCCAAGTAGAACAACGGTAGTCCCCGGTCGGTGACACTGTACAGTACCCTCCGGGACTCCAAGAATGGCCGGGTACTCAGCACCGGTGTGTTCGGCCCGTAGGCCGACACCAATGCAGTGATGAGACAGCTGTCCCACAACCGAAGGCGTAGGGACGCTGACCCTGGTTCACTAGGGGAAACTCCAAACCATGGCGGCTGACGCTAGTGAGGAGCAATGAGCAAGGCCCACGCAGCCGCACGCCTACTCCCGCAGGCAACACCGAAGAATGTGGAGCGTCAGCACCTCTCGAAGAAGATGGGTTCGCAGTGCCCAATACTGTGCGTGGAGGTGAGCGCCGACACTTATATCTAGTCGGAACCGTTCAACCCCCCGCACAAGCTCAGGCTTTTCCCCCCCAGCGAGGTGACGTTCCATGTCCCAGAGTTAGTTCTCTGTGTCCGGGGATCCGGTCGTCAAGGACCCCCCGTCAGTCGCTAACAGAAAGGCAGACAGAAGTGGTATGATACGCTGCATAAAAGGACTGAACCTTTGCAACTATGCCAACCAGATCCCCTCTAGCACCAGACCCTTACGGAACATCCTTGACAGGTGGTGGGTCAGGGAGAGACGGCCACGCCTCGTTCGGGTTCACCCGGCCGGGCCCGGGGGAATGAGGCCCGGCCACCAGGCGCCGCCGTTAGACGACGACGATGAGTAAAGCTATCTTAGTTAAGCTATTCGGACCTAGGCATCTGATCTAAACAAAATCGAGGCGACAATAATAAATGATGGCAGGAGAGGAACTGCGTTGATCGTCAAAACGAGTCGTGAGGCTAAAGCCTGCAGTACACTGAGCTCATACAGTTACCTTCTGGGCAGATAATATGTGACGTGCGTCGATAGTTGAGAACGCATTTCAGATGTCGGTGAACTTAGTCCCACCCCAGCCTGGCTCCAGGTGGGGGCCCGCAGTAACGCAAGTTCCGGGCGACGTAACTGGGCTCAGTTTTTTTTCATCATAAAAAGGGCTTGTGAACCGATCTTTGTCTGACCCGTTCAACCAGGACCTGTTTGCCTGGCGAAGACCTAACCGGGGCTTGACAGCCGCAGAAACAATAGCCCTGAATCATTCGGGCGCTCAACCCTCCACACCGTTAAGGTGATGGGTTCAAGAGGGCCATAAAATTAATCGCCAGTTTAATCATATTAAAACTGGAATTACTGTAACCTTTTTTTTTGGGTCTATTAATAACTTTGTGACTTCGATTTGTGACTCAGAGGTGAAAGACTACTCGAAATCTACTTAAGACGACCTAGAAGCGTAGCTGCCATGTGCAGAGGAGAAGGAACTGCGAAAAGACTAATACTTAACATCTGGATTTATTGTAAAATGCATTAATTTGAGGGCTGTTTATTATATCCGCCGCAAAAACAAAAGAGTGGCGCTGTTAACATGCTAATGCACTTTTGTTAGCTTTACCCGTGACAGGTACTTCCTGGCAGGGCAGAAATTCAGACTGCATTTTATCTGTGTTCAATTGGAGGCTGCGTCTCACTTAGCCAGTACTTTGATTTTGGCCAGATTAATTAGAGAAGTTAGTTTATGGATCTTAAAGGTATTAAAGGCGCAGCACAACTTCAGGTACATTAGCAACTACTAAACTGCAGGATCAGAACTTGCCTAGGGGAAGAAGTTACAACAAAAAAAAAGTGGTCAAAAATGACAAGAGTCCTGAGGCCCGCCCTCAGCAGACACACTGAAAGTTCTACCAGACAGGGAAGAAGTAATGTTTCTCTTAACTCAGGAACTGATATTTCAACTAGATCCAGGTCTGTTGATCATGATGGCTGTGCCGTGACCATGTACTAAAGGGTGGCTATTAAAATGTCTTCCATCACGTGAGTGTTGGTGCGAAGTGCACTGACCTCGGTCGGTGGTCGTACGGAAGACAAAACTTGTTCCAGTCATAGTGGTCGAGCAGGCTTAGCAACGCCCCTCTGATGGTAGGGCCCGAGAGCTGCAGGTGTAGACACTGACTCTTCTCCTTCATGTGGGAAGCTGGCCGTGATGAAGGAGATGTGAAGAGCGCTGCAAAACGACGTGAGCGTGTGCACAAGCGCTTGGTCGTACAGGCCGAAGATGGCGAAGACACCACGGGAGTACTGCGAGCAGAGCTGCGGGGGCAACAGAGAACAACGGAGTTATCAATGTTTTTCAGAATGGTCTAGAATTAACAGATATCAGGTATTTGTTTACGTATGAACACAATCAATGGTGAGTGTTTCAGGAATCATTTTGTACTAATATGAAACAAATCGTAGTTAGTTGGTCTTATGGTTACATGACCCCATGCGAGACAACAAGGAAATACAAAGATGGTAATTCCCAATATTATAAATGGCATCTCAACATTTGTTTCAACAGCTTACATAAATTAAAGGTCAAAAACAAGAAAAGTCCAGAGAACTGATCAAACTATATAATACAAAGTAATGGAACTGGTGGTCATTAACAGTATTTTCAGGTTTGGTGCCTATTGCATCAGAGAAGGGCTGCTCTGTCTCTTATCATACATAACAACTACATATATATATTATATATATATATTATATATATGCTATATATATATATATATATATATATATATATATATATATATATATATATATATATATATATACACACACACACACACACACACAGTATATGCATGCCTTTGATGTTTTAGTCTTCAACATTTCAATCACGGGACCAGTGCGCAGTGTCAATCTTGAAATACTTGAGAAACACAGTCATTCATCAGCCTTATAGAGGTTTTTTGAACACATGCAAAGAAAAGACAAAAAAAGTATTAAAAAAAGGCTTGTTTGAATTATTGTTTTATTATTGATCAGTGTTTTATGTTGCACCTTAATGCCGAGATAAGTTCTGAACAGGTGAGTTTCAAGCCGTGATTTGATGTTCAATAAAGACTAATAATTTCACATTCTACATTACAATACATTTTAAAATCTGTCAAAATAAGTCTTTAGTGATTCAAATGCTTCTATTAATCAACCCTTTACATCCCACAATGCATTGCATTTTTCTTACAGCATAAGATTAAATAAAATGAATTGTACTGTTAGGGTGGTTAACAGTCTCACTGTGATTAGCGCATTTGAGTCAAGGATGAAATATGAACTGATAAACTGACCCAAGAATCCCATGCATTAAGTGTTTATGAATTTCTCATTTTACATGATTTGGTAGAATAATGCTTATTAATATAAATGATAGTTTTACATCAGTCAAGTGTCAGGTTGTGATTTAAAAAAAAAACATGTTTTATTACAATTTCCATTTAACTTTATTGCAAAAATGATCAATACTATACTGGTCCACTTTACTTTACTGACATGTTTAGCTTTGCATGAAATGTGTGGAATTAAACTAAACGTTTCTTTCATTAAATTAATCATAATTGCCTTTAATCCCTTGGTGAAAAAAGGCAAAAAAGGCAAAAACCGCCACAAAAGCCTACCTTTGTTAAAGCGTAGGTCCCAGTCAGCCGAACATGAGCAGTTTGTTTTTACATGCGCTCCATGGGAAAAAATGCATACTAGACTGTGGAGGATATTTTTCTGCAGTTCCAATTAAAGTCCAACTCGCGACAGGTTTAAGCTATCAATGACCTATCCATATTTTTTAATAGTTCCATGGTTGTAGCCCAGGGGTGTCTTAACTTTGTTCCACAAGGGATACGTTTTGAAACATATACAGCGCAGAGGGCCACAGACTGCATGACATTCATTCGAAATTTGACACAGGTTTGGCTGAGTCGCCACATCCTTAAGACATTAATTTCAGGTCTTTATGACGTTGTATTTGTTATTTAGGTTATGATAGCAGAATTTCTCCAGTAATCAGAATGAGAAAAGGTTTATTGCCATTGTCAATGAACAAAATTCACAAACATAGGAACTTGTCTCGGCGTAAACATAAAACACTGATCAATAATAAAAACAACATATATGAATCAAAAAGGGCATGCATTAAAGATAACTATTTAAATGTATAAGATAAAAATAGACTTACTATGTACACAAGAATTTACAGTTACATTTACAGTTGTAGTGCAGAAAGTGAAAGTGAGTGATTGATTAAATTGTTCATGAGTCCAACGGCAGAGGGAAAGAGACTGTTCTTGTGGCAGGAGGATGGACCGTAGCCAAGAAAAATGCCAATTTAGGAAGCATAAGGGCCATCAAGAATTGGTCAGGCCATAGTTTGGACACCTGTGTTGTAGCCTATCAGCAGCTGTAATATAGTACATCTCATTGAAGATGGAAAGGGGTGACATTTTGGGTTTTGATCCACTGGCAGGTGAGTCGTTGACACAACTTGAAAGCATCTACATCTAAGCTTCCTCGTCCACAGTCACTTTCCATACGGACAAGCTTTTGCAGCATTCAAGAGCACAGACTTTGTGTCTGACCCTAAAATATAGCGCCTGGACAGTAAGAAATTAGGCATTAAGTCTGAAAGTATAGGCTAATAATGTATGCGCTTAATGTGTAAATTGGCGTTAGCCAGGTTCTAACTATCTGAAACAAAGTGCCTATAGCACAGTCTGGAGTGAATTTCTTGGACTCCACTGGTTCTTCCTGATGGCGCTAATCCATTTCAACAAACAGGGTCTTTGAGGATGTTATAGAAGAACAATCCTTTCTTTTGAGACTTGAGACCCACAGTGCTACAGGAAGTGACACGAGATGGCGTCATGCCACTTCAAACCCATGAATACATACATTATTATGGAGATATCAAATGAGACAAGAAGTCTCTTTATCAGACAGTACATCCTCTTATGTTCATCCAAAAGTGTGTTTTCCATTGTGAAATCAGTGAAAAACAGTATCAAATTTGAAATGCTATCCTCATGACAACACTAGCAACAAATCAGGCAACCAAAAATGAAGCTGCAGAACAGACCCACGTCACCACGTTGCAAACCTCCTCGCATTTGAATGACAATTGATTGGTGTATGAAAGTGGCTTGGTGCTGACGCCGGGGACAACACAACGCGCCATTATCCGCTGATTAGCACTTTAAATCCTTTCAGGGTAGCGCCGCCGGTAAAACCCATCACAACTGCACTGGGCGCTTCTGCTTTTCCGCTTTCATCTGCAAGCTGCTCCAGCGCTCATTTAATCACAGCCGTATCCTTCCACAACCATGGCACGCTTTTCATTCTGCCTGGGTATATAGTGCCATTAACAAAACAGACAAAACCAGGCTCATGCATCACATCAAAACATCGCTTTTGCACTTAGTTGGTAAAGACATTGCAACATAAACACATATAAAGGTGAGCTTGTTACACTGTGTTTTGGCTGGCTCTATACTGCAAAAAAATGCTGTAGAAAATTGCTTGCATTCAGTTATTGTTTTTTAGTAGTAAAAAGTAGTATTAATAGGTTAAAACAAATCTTGCACAGTTAAAGGTGCATGAGTTGACTTCTTTGTGTCTCTATGGAAATGTCATTGCTTTGCCTGGAATGTGCCACAATATGGCCTAACCTCCCCACAGATCTAACCTGTAACTTTGCTCAATGGAGTCGCTTTTACCATTCCAGGTACAACAATCAACATCTTCATGGACACAAGCATCCCACCAGAAAAGTTTCATTGTGCACCTTTAAACTGTGGTTTGAATAAGAAATATATTGAATACTAAACATAGAAAGTGTTCAGACATGAAAGTTTACTTAAGACATCAATATATTGATACTGAGAGAGGAGATTCGTTATAAAGACAATTTTGTATATTATATTTTTCTGCTCATATATTAGATTTGAGATCAGACATGGCTAAATTATTTAAAGTAGATTATTTTCTATGCATTTTATACAAAAGTCATTGGAATCAGTATCAGGCCATAGTATAACTTGGTAATGGATCGAAGCAAAAATCACTGGTATTGTGTCAATACTTATGACAAAATAGCTTATAGAAATAGACACAAAAAATGAAATAGTACTGAACAAGAGAAACCAGTAAGAAAAAATTGTGCTACAAAGTATAATCTTTAACGAGTCAAGATTAATATTCTGAACTCAAGTCAGTTAAGGTCTTCCATTTTTGCAGTGTAACCTTAGTAATTGCTCACTTTCACTGAACAACAGAGAAGGGAGATAACGAGCATCCGACGACCGCTTCCGGGAGCTCAGTCTGGGCTCGGCAGAGAGGAGCTGGAGACAGCCTGTTGGTGAAATAGAAAATGAGCAGTGTCTGAGTAAACTGTCAGAGCGTATGTGTGTTCACAGTGGCACCACAGTCACGGACATGTTTCTACTGTGGTTCAGCCAATTAAGTTACACAGCGCTGCACTGCAGAGGGAGTCGAGATCTATGCTAGCATTTACCCAACGCCTCAGGACACACGGTTTGATTGGTCGTTGTAGATGTTAGCAACTGGTCCTCATGTTTCTTTATGCTGCTGTTGGCCTAAACAGAGAGGACTAGGCATTACTTTGAGAAGATAAGAATATGAATATAAATGGAAATACTTCATGTTAGCTTCAAGAGCCGCCAACAAGAGAGATCAGGTGGCAGTGTTTAGACTATATTTACTAGGCCTCCTGTCATAACCCCAGGGGGGCGCTGTTCTTTTAACCTCGAGCTTGCCGCTCTCTCAGCTCACTGCTCTCCCTCAGCTCACTCTCCCCAGCACGCTGCTCTCCCTCAGCTCACTCTCCCAGCACGTCGCTCTCCCTCAGATCACTCTCCCAGCACGTCGCTCTCCCTCAGCTCACTCTCCCAGCACGTCGCCCTCTCTCAGCTCACTCTCCCAGCACGTCCCTCTCCCTCAGCTCACTCTCCCAGCATGTCGCTCTCCTCAGCTCACTCTCCCAGCTCGCTCTCTCTCAGCTCGTCACTCTCCCTTAGCTCACTCTCCCAGCATGTCGCGCTCTCTCATCTCACTCTCCCAGCTCGTCACTCTCTCTCAGCTCACTCTCCCAGCTCGTCACTCTCCCTTAGCTCACTCTCCCAGCATGTCGCGCTCTCTCATCTCACTCTCCCAGCTCGTCACTCTCTCTTAGCTCACTCTCCCATTTTGGGCTCTCGTATTTTAATACTTTAACTTTCATTAATAACTTTGTTTGGAGAAGATAATTTTTTGTGCCATTAATCTCACCCCTTGTTTTTAAAATTTCCTGTGGCATTTGAGGATCCTTGTTTTCGGCAAGTTTAGCTTCCAACAGCTTTAGTTTGTTCTGTAAATCATAACATTTTTCTGCCTTTGCTTCTTTTTGGCTCAGACAAGAGCAATTACCCTGCCCCCCAAAACTGCCTTTGCTGCATCCCAGAAAATTAGTATTGAAACTCCACCAATATCGTTTTCCTCTACACACTCATGTCCTTTGTCATCATTTTTACAAATTTTGGGTCATTGAGTAGACTAGAATTAAATCGCCAAAGAATGTTTTTTTGTTTCTGTTCCAGATCTACAGGTACATGGGGCATGATCTCTTAGATCTGTTGTACTTTTGTCTGCCTCTGTCATTTTTGACCTATCTAACCCTAGTGGTCAACAATTGGATGCAGAGAGCGCACGGCGGTCTAATTTCAATTTGACCCTAACACCTCCCTCAGCTGTGAAATGCTTGAGGCCATTCCACCAGAGCTGCACCACCTGCAGTGTGAGCCCAGCGTAACAGCTGCTTTTACAATACATCTGTGCTGGGGCAAAACAGACACTAGTTTATTACATGAAAAGCAATACTATAAAATGAAATACTATATAATATATTGTGTAAAATTAACATTTAGCATTGCCACCAATGCAAAGTGGCACTTACGTGGCAGAACTGGTTTGTAAAAATGTGTTTGTAGATATTTTGGGCATTAAACATTTCACTTTGAACTTCCTACAGTATTTCAAGCTTAATTCAAGACTATTCTAAACTGAGGGATTGAAAATGGCACAAAAGTGCGCAGTGTTTCTCACATTATTGTCAACTAGGACCCAGGCAATAGTTAGCGTTAGTTTATTAGCAGTTTCACTCGGGTGTGTACCTATGTTCAGGTTCCACATCCCCAAGAGTTGTGGAATAAATGTATGGTTTTACAGCGTAAAATATAGCAACAAACCCTAACCCAGGTCTCGGGGAACATACGTACCTGGGAACACAGGGCTGACCCCGTTTCACTCGGCTAAAGTTCAACATTAGTTAACGTAACCTGTAAGCTCTGTGCCAGGGCTGGGCTAAATGATCAATTTACTATTTAATAATACATTTCAGCAGAACTGGGTTGTAAATGGATTAGCCCTCATCCGTAGCGTATCCTTGAGTTTCAGTGTGATGAAAATCTAGCACCGTTGCAAACAATTCAAAACAAAATAATATTCCTCTTATTCCGGAAGCCCGTCTGAATGCTGGCATCCACCGTAACCCTTCTTCCAGTTGTATTAGTTAACATCGGGCTGTCGACCTCTTGAGAAAATAAGTTCTACACAGACTGAAAAGATACAAATCAATCTATTGTAGAAAAATATTCAGTTGTAGTCATCTGGACACTGTTTTTCTTTTTTTAAACAAAACGTTTCAACTCTCATCCAAGAGTCATCCTCAATCTGCGGATCGAGTCGGGGAACTCAATATTTATCCTACTCTGAGTAGGCCTTGCCCACTCGGCGGGACCTCCAGATGAAGGGTATATAAACCCTTTATCAATCAGTTCTCCACTTAGTGAACGGAGGTCCCGCTCGACGATCATGCCATTACAACAGAAGTACCGTTACAATGGAAGTGCCGATCTGAAAAGTGAACAGGCGGAATAAGTTGAAGAGGCTAGCCTATCATTTCAAAGGGAAAGTCCTCAAGTCATCACTTAGAAACAGAAAGCTGAAACACACAATTGTAATTTCTAAATATAAAATAACATGTATAACATAAATATGAATAAGATGTAAACCATTGATGATAGATATGTTTTTTTCTTTATCAGAAAGCGTGACAGATCCTTTCTTCTGAGGTGCTCCACTGAGCAGCCCGATCTCCTCAGGGACAATCAACATGGATTATTCTGGCGCAGAGGCCAGAGCACCTCCTGCATGTGTGCTCACGCACACCCACACAAATATATGTGAGAGAGGAGCCAGCAATCCTGAGGACACACTCTGTCCACTCAACCAAGAAACAGTCCAGAGGTCGGAAAATCCACACGGCCCATGATGTGTCCTCAGGGGACGGACTGACACATGCACACTCACATGCACACTCTCACATGCACTCTCACACAGGAACACAATATGGTAGCACAAACAAAAATTGTCACA
The DNA here is from genome assembly GCA_015082035.1 of Chaenogobius annularis. Classification (NCBI taxonomy): domain Eukaryota; kingdom Metazoa; phylum Chordata; class Actinopteri; order Gobiiformes; family Gobiidae; genus Chaenogobius; species Chaenogobius annularis. The sequence continues at coordinate 592,628 of BJKM01000090.1, read as the reverse complement.
GCACAGCGGCACCCATTTTTTTGCATGAAATAAAGTAAAATATGTTTTTTCCCAGGGCATGTAAAATGTAAAAGCAGCTCTTAGAGAGAAAGTTAGACCGCTGTGTGCTGTCTACATCTAATTATAGAGCGTTTTATCCTATCTGTTTGCTTAACTGTGACAGTAAACTCGGCTCTGGGCTCTGAAAGTCGTGAAAAGTGCTTATAAAGTCATCAGGGTGAATAACTAGGATGCTCAGAAGGCTTTAAGTGAGAAATAGGTTTTCAAGACCTTAAACACTAAGGGCTGTGTGATGTCAAAAGCCGAAAATAAATTTGCCAATATTGTTTAAACCGTAACAGATCATTGCCCCTGACAGGTTCAGGGGCAATGATCATTTGAATTTGATTGTTCAGCACACTCTAATTTCTCTGTACATGTAAACGTTGTGACTGTAACATCCTAAAATGTAGTGTGACTTTATTTTTAACGCTGTAATTGTCTTTTAAATGATTTAGAAAAGGAAGTAACAATAATTTATCAGGACTCATGCCTGAAGTACAAGAAATGGCAGACAGCTTCAGAGAAATGCCAGACTGGGCATGTAGATTAAGGACATGTGAGTGTTAGTATGTGACCTGTGTGTGGATGAGACCCTTCACTCTGCTGCCCCTCACCTCTGCCTTCATAGACAACAAGGATTTACACACATTTTGCGCTCTAGAGTTTGTGCACTTTTTAAGAGTTATTGTCGTGCTCAAATTTGAATTTGGTTTCTATGTCGCTGTGCAAAGTTGTTTCTGTGTTGTTGCTCTGAAAGTACAGCGCTAGCTTGTTGACTTTCAGCAGGGGGGGATAAAGGACACTTTCCCCCAGCCCACAATAATTAATTTCCTCAATATTGAAACTCGGATACAGCTTATTTAAGGAAAGAAAGATAATCAGTTCAACTGTGGGTGATTGCACAGTCTGCATCAGTGATACATGTTAGCGTAGCCGCAGTGTTCCTGTTGTTTATCTGCTTTTCTAGTTGCCTGGGATCCAGAATAAACACTTCTTCAATTATTTATGAAGAGAGAGTCTAGTCACCCTCCCATCCGTCACGCCTCGTGTCGAACTCAAACCGTACAGTGCAATCAGACTTGTTTATTTCCGTAACACATTTGAAAAAAAGAAGTTCATTAGTAATCTATAATTTACAACAAAATCAAACTTCTCTAACCTCAGATTAACAGTGTTGTGTTTGCTCATTGATTCCGAATAAATCCAATGTTTTTCGGTCCCTGTGATATTTTTTTCCAGTCTTTTTACAGCCATATATGTTATTTGATATGTACGGACCAATGTTTTCCTGATTGGCTTTGAATCGCCGTGAAAGAGGCATCTGAATTTGCGAAGATGAAAATGTGACGAGAAATACGGAGAGATATCATTCTGGATTTTCCTGGTTAGTTTCTAGTACTAAATACTTGATTTTCTTTTATTAGATGTCAGGTACGAACTAAATACTACACAGAGTTGAAGACTTTTAAATTTGTTATAAGACAGTAGCAACTTTTTCACATTTTAGATGCATTTTGAGCTTTTAAGGAGCAGACTTTATTATTTATCATTGACACTCAGCGTTGCCACGCACTACTAAAATTCCAAATGTTCTGATGTAATCTGGATAACTTCTACTACATATTGTACAATCACTCACTGCCTATGATCAGTTTTACATTAATCTGAGCCAGTTGTCAGGCTGAGCCATAAATTCAACCACGAATCCTTTCTTAACTTTCAATTCAATTCAACAGTTGTCTCGATGGGCCTCCCGGGATTGTTGGTTTAACAGAAAACAGAAAGTCTAATGAAACAGTAACAGAGTAACAACATTCACATGAGTTAAACAAATGATAACTGTTACAGAGCGCCCCCTATCCTTGACTGAGAGGTCCTACTCCCACAGATGGTCCAGTCCACTGTGTTATTCTGTTCCGGAGTCGCTAAGCTAATCACAGCCTGATACCTTTGCTTCTCAACAAATGGATCGTTATATGAATTCTGGAGTTATGAGATCATTGAAATGATCATGTAAATAATTGGATAATTGGATTTCTCTCAGATTGTTCCGGTTTTGACATGGAAAATTATATATATATATATATATATATATATATATATATATATATATATATATATATATATATATATATTATATATATATATATATATATATATATAATATAAAAGGAAAAGAGCAAACTAATGTGGCAAAGACAAAAATGAATGAAACTATTTTAAAGATTAAACTTTGTTGTACTTTGTTTTACAAATACAACAGTTAATCCGTGGATTGAGAGACACATGTCACCAGGTGTTTTTGATGATCAGATTTCTCTTTGCAGGCAAACACACCTAAAATCAGATCTACTGGGTTATCTGATTATTCTAGATACAGTTTGCAACTCGTCATAGTGGGGGTCTTACGTAGGGTTGATTCAGTAGAGCTCCTGCTCCTACTTGACTAAAATGGTTGAGGACACTATTACGGCAGGGAAGAAACTGTGGTAATAAACTGCAACTAAACTGACATTTTATTTGTCATTAAATTAATCCATAATTAACAATAAGTGTTCGCACAGAGACTGGTAAAATGACTTTTCAATATTCTGCTCCTAAACATGGAATAACTTATAAAAGGTCTGGAAACTAAAAGAACAGATTCAAGAGGGTCAGTTTTAATCTATGTTGATAGGTCTAGAAATGAGATTCAATTCAATTAAATTCAATGTATTTTTGTAACGCCCAAAATCACTACAGTAGTTGCCTCGAGGGGCTACAGTGAAAGACAGAATAAAACAGAATAAACAGTGTTCATAGGGACTTGGTAATGTCCCAGCATCCTGTGTCCATAGACAGATGTAAAGACACGGATGTAATGTACAATGTAATAAACACCTGAAAATCATTGATTTTTTTTTGGTGTGATTTCATTAACAATAAATATGCAAACTGAGTTTTTGAGGAGCATTTGTGCTACTACTCCCTCTCTCACTTGATAGATTCATAAATAATAGAATCGTCACCACACAATCTTATTCAAGATTTGGAGTCGTTATGAGGCAATGGTTAAATAATTCCCCAACTAAAAACCCAAATCAGTGCATAAATTACATTTTTAACTTTATTATTGTGAGGCTTGTCCTCCGTCCAGTTGTGTTAGTTAACACAGGGCTGCCGACCAGAGAAGTCTCCAGACCCGCTCCACTGGGACAGGGGGCAGCAGTGAGCAGCAGACAGTGGCCAGCTCTCGCTCCCGCACTCCCCCTGACCCAGTGTTGGTGAGGGGCAGTGACCCTGAAAGGCCATCCGCTCTCACAGCCCAGCGCACAAGCAGGTCACGCGCGCACACACACACACGCACACACACACACACACACACACACACATATACACGTACACACAATGGGTGATCGATGGACAGCAGCAGAGTGACACAGTGACAAGTCTATCCACACCCGGGCGGACTGCACTGTGGCATAAAGCATTACATCAACATAAGATCAGACAGGAAGGACGTATTATATCTGAACAAATGTCATCCAGAATACTGTTTTGAATGTTTTGGTTTTGTTTTGATTTGTGTTTTTGTTTTAAAAATATAAAAATAAATGTAAATCGTTTAACTGGTCATGTGGTGGTTTTTATAATGATGGTATCTGTAACTTGAGGGCAGACAGGCAAAATGGTACTAATAAAAACGATCCCATTCGTTTTAATTAAGCAGCTAAATAATTTGTGGTTTGTAGACTGCGCTGACAAATGATTGTTGTTTATACGTTTGTTACATTTGCCAACGAGTAAGATCGAATTCGAGCTCCGCTTACTAAAGTTCACTAAGGTTTGCCAGTTTTGTTGTGCTTGATGAAATAAAACAAACATTTAATTGTCAAATCCTTGAGGCCTGTTTTTTTGGGTGCATTATTGTCCTGTATAATGTTAGATTGAAAAGATTAATAGTGATCGTTAGCATTTGGGCTAATTTGGCTAATGTAAGTTGCTAACTTTAATAAATCAAATGGTGCTACATGAAGCTAGCACATGCGCGCAGTACTGTATCTAATTCCAAAATAGTTCCTTAAACAATTATTTGACAAAACACTTTCATAAGAATATAATGATGATAGCAGTTGATTAAATTCTGGTGTTTTTATATTATTGAATTGCTAGCTTAGAAAAAGATATTCTTTTTTAGGGTGAGGAGAACAGGAGATGAGTATTGCCAAATGTGTTTAAGCTCTCCCTGCAAATCGTGCAGGTGATATTTTCTGACAAGGCTCTGGTGTTACTCACGTGTGGTTGAGTATTTGTCAGTTGCTAAAACAGCCCTGGTTTATCATCTTGTAGCTTGTGGTGTTTGAAGGATAATGCTAACTCCTGCATTGAAAACCATAGAACTGTAACAAGATCTGAAAGATGAATCCATGATGGCGGTGCATTGCTCGCTTTGGCCTGTGCCAGAGTGTTTCTGGCTCCGCAGTCTCTATCCGCAAATGTATTCGCATCATTGCAGGGCCGGACTGGGAGAAAAGAATCAGCCCTGGACTTTTGGGTCTGGACAAATCCAAATGTAATTATTTAAATTCAATTTAAATAATACATTTAATACATTTAATACATTTACTACATAAAATAAAATAAGTTTCCATCAGGTCCCCCTGTTCATGCTCCCAGAGTGGGCTTGTTAGTTCATGGTGCGCAGCAGTGAACAGCAGTGAACCGCAGTGGTCTAAAGTGGCCCATAAACACTCCAGGCTTCACAGACCTGCATCAAGACGTCTGAACTCATGTTTTGTGTAACTTTTGAGAATAGGTATTTGCTCCTTTACTGTGATCATGTCAACACGATGTGCTACAGAAATCGCATCGATAGCTTTCCATGAAAATGAACGTTGGCTGAACATCATCAAAACTATTACTCAAATATGAGGTCTATCAACTGGCACGGGAGCTGCGACATGGCGCGGGTTCGGTTACACCGTGCGGGGGCTGGCGCTCCTGTGTCCAGCATGGCTCTGTTGGGTGACAACGGGCTGGGCCATGTGTGGAGCAGAGCACAGGAAAAGAAAGCCGATTGAAAGTGGGCAGTGACCGGCCCAAAAGTGCACCGGCCCACAGGAAAAACTCCGGGTAATCCCAATCCTGGCTGTGCTTTTGTCCATTTAGAGAGACCTGCACAAACTTTACATCATTCCTTTCCACCACAGCCACTACTCTGAGCGCTCTTTCAAGGAGTCACCTCTTCTTTTTCTTTTTATTCTCTTCGGGCGCAGACAGTGAGCAGTGAGCTGTATTTAGCAAACCTGGATGAAGTGACCACACATTCCACAGGTGTCAAGCTGTTATAAATTTAACATATTTTGGCTACTCTATCCACCTTTGATTATTTAACAAACTGTTCATGTCCTCATCATGATTCTGTATCATATTTTTATGATGTGTTATCCATGGTGTTTAGCAGGTCACATGCACTCACACTATGTAACCTCTCCTCTGCATGTGCACGCTGAAAGGAGTTGGGAACTCACACTGGGCAGCCGGCCATTTTGGAGAAGATTACAGATCAGTCAGATGAGCGCTATCGACCAGGCCCTGTCAGACGCTTGCCTCACTCAGGTGAGTTTATTCAGGCTGTGTTTAAAGGCTGATGTAGGAGAGGAAGCGGAAACATGGCCCAATCTGGAAGTGCTCATTTTAAAGGGGAACTAGGTAACATTGCCTACTTGTTGTTGCACAGTTTTTCTTAAACAAGCAGGTACCTACACTACCAGGCCTAGTTACAGGTCAGGGAAGCTCGCTCACAGTAAGTATGGATGTATTTTCAGAAATTTCAATGTATTTTCAGAAATGAAAAAAAGTGCAAAAAAATGAATGCACTGTAATCTTGTGGCTTTAAGTCCTTTCAACAGACATCAATTACGTCTTTGGGGTGAATAATGGCACTACCTCTAAAGCTATTCTAGAAAAATGATTTCACTTTTGTTTATTCCTTCTGACAGAGAAGACACTGAATTTTGTGCCAGTCTTGGTTTCATAAGAACAAATCTGACAGTTAAACAGTAGACTGTGCACAGAGGCGCGCTGAAGAGCACGACAGCAAAAAGTAGTGATGCTGGTGACCCTTCTAGCAGTGACATGTTTAGAACAGTTGCACAAAATAGCCTGATACCGATAGAAACGTTCAATCCCATTCCATTTAATGAGGTAGCAACATAAAATTGAGTGTTTTGTAGACAGCGCAGATAAATGGATGTTGTTTATGTTTGTATCATATGGCAACAAGCAGTGTGAATATCTTCCAGCTGTATTTATAAGATTTCACTGTTTGCAGGATTTCTGATTCATTGTCAAACTATTGTGCTAAATTTTTGTTGCATTGTAACGGTAAATTTACAAAATGTTTATTACGTTGTCCTTAGCAAGTATGCGCATTTTGTCACTACTCACGAACAGTAATTTGATCATTAATAATCTATGCAAAACACTTCTACATGTGGTAATGTTTTCTGCTGAGGCTCTGGTAATACTCACTTGGGGTCGAGAGGTGGTCAGCGGCCAAAGCGTTTTTTAATAGTTTGCGATGTTTTGAAGCTAACGCTAGCATTGAAAACATATTGGAGTGCAGCTCGGCGGACTGGTGTTCAAGCTCTCGACTTTCTTGCAATGCCCTTGCCCAGTCTCATCCCCATTTCACGCTGTCCTGTCTAACAAAGCCTACGGGCCCAAAATAAATGTGAAAATAAATAAATGAAACGCATTGGAGCTAATGTAAAGAACGTTACCAGCACTTAGAATGTTTCTGTGTGTTCTGTCTGCAAACACTGGAAGGGTCAAAACCTGCACACTTGAAACGTGTTTGAAAAGCACACACTGCTCGTTGCGATGGTTCACTTTTGTGGTGGTGCCAGCCCGCTCCTCTCTTGGCAGTGGCTGCAGGAGCCGCTCCAGGCTTCTCACATGACTCTCTGCTCTTCACACTGTCAATATTTAGTCTCCATCTGTCCATCAGCGCTCCGCTCCGTCCTCTGGGTCTCCACAGAGCTTTGCAACGAGGGGCCCGTGTGCCAATTGTTATGGAACACACAATACTAATAATGTCAACAGCATAATCTTTCCAAAGTCCAGTTCTCAGTTTGAAGTGAGTTGTTGAAGTAAAAGGTATTAGAATTGACAATAATCCTGTAATGTGAAGTTCCATTATGTTTAAAGAAGACATATTTTACTTTTGTTTGTTAGTTTTAATCTGTGACACAGAATTTGTGTACCTCTGTGGTCTAAAAAGGAAGTCCAGTGTAACATAATGCTGTTTTCTCTTAAACCATTACCATTACCACAGTGTTTCTTAATGTACAGCCTCAGTCTCTCTTACCTCCTCTCCCACTCTCTTGGCTCCTTCCTCATGAATAATACATGTAAAGTGGAGAAGGATTTACGAGCAGTTTAGCTTGGCTCTTCCCAAGGCGCTTGTACTTCAAATATTCACAGATTGCTCTGTGTCGGCTGCGGCGGGGCCCCAGAAGAGCTGAAATTAGCCGGGAGACACTGTTTGTTGTCTCATCTGATCATTTCTGACTTCAAAGTTCTCTTTTGTGCTTTATTCTGATTTTTTGGAATAATTTTGAACAGCAAAGCAGTGCTGTTTCATGTATAATAAATTAAATTAAAGTTAACGATAATTACATTTAAGATTCTAGTAAAGATCTCAGGGGGTTCTGATTCAGGGTTTAACTTGTTTCCTTTCCATTTATGTGCTTTTATCTCAGAAACTCTAGAGTTTGATGCCCCCAATAGATGAGTTTGCTCTTTTACAACATTTAATAATGCTAACAGTAAGATTTTGTTGTTGTTGTTGTCGTTGTTAGCTTTCTTCAAAGCTACACGTTATTTGTTTTAGAAGCGAGTCAAATGTTTTGATTGTAGCTATCTGACGTTACATCATTGAATAACTGAACAATAGTGGGTTTTTCATGTAGGCGTGTTGAAAGGATCGCAATTTTAAGTCTTAAAGATTCTGGATCAATTCTAAATTCTAAAAAAATATTTTATATTACGACAGTATTTCTGCAGAATTCAGTGTCCATCACAATAAAATGCCCACCTAAACCACGTATTCCACATTGTCAGTTGAGTAACTGACAACTGGTAAAAGGCCTTGTGTAACAATAAATGCTTTTAGTATTGTGTGTTATGCCACAACTTCATCAAACAACATAACTTCATCAAAACACTGTGTGCTGCTGGACTCGTCTTCACTGCACACTGGAGCGAGGAAATTTCACTTGCAATTTGTTCATCGCTTTTCCTTCTTTTTCTCCCACTTCCCCGACGGGAGTGGAGCAGGCTCATCGATGACCTGTGGATCCAGATGCTCCTCAACTGCCTGGGAAACGGTCTGCCTGGAGAAACGGTCTCTACTCCATATGAACGGTTCTTCATCAGCCTCGAAGAATTGGTTCTCCTCCTGAGTGGGTCCAGCTCCACCGTGTATCTGCAAATTGAGGCGTGTCCGCCTGTCCGTCCGAGGGAGTCGGATCTCTCCTTCACTGCAGAACTCCTACAGGTTTCTACTTTTTCCCAAAAAGGTTTGGTAGTTTTTCCTGACCGAGAAGGAGGGTCTAAGGACAGGGGAGCTTGGGACATCTGTCTAAGGACGCGGGATGCTGGGACATTACCAAGTCCCTATGAACACTGTTTATTCTGTTTTTATTCTGTTTTTCACTGTCGCCCCTCGAGGCAACTACTGTTGTGATTTTGGGCGTTACAAAAATAAATTGAATTTAATTGAATTGAAAAGGGGGGCTGTCGCTGAGCGCACCGACACTGACTGGGGCCCACACCAGCTCCTCCTCCCTTTTCCTACACATTAATCCTCCGTTTGTGAGTTCCCGCAAGGAGCTGCCACATGGAGTGCTGTTCCAAAAGGAGCGAGTATTGAGGAGTGTCTTATCAGCTCCAGAGCTGACTTAACAGGTGTGTGTGACCCCGGAGATCAGCCCCGTGAACGTCTTCATTTAGATTGTAGAAAAAGATTCAGTTGTAGTCATCTTGACTGTTTTAGAAAAAACCTCCTTTTCAGGCATTGCTCCAAGTCTTTGGTACCGTTACGTGGATGACTCTTTTGTGACAATTAAGAAACAAGAGCTGGAAGCCTTCTCAGAGCACATCAATGCAGTGGACCCGCATATCAGGTTTACAAGAGAAGATGCAAAGGAGAACCGCTTGGCTTTTCTTGATTATTCCACTATCAGAGGAGAAGACGGGAAGCTCCAGATAGAAGTATATAGGAAACCCACACACACTGACCAGTACCTGCTCTTTGGCTCTAACCACCCACTACAGCATAAGCTGGGAGTGATCAGAACACTACAACACAGAGCACAAGAGGTGCCCACCAGCTCAGAGGGCAAGAGGAAAGAGGAAAACACACGTCCGGAATGCTCTCTCAGCCTGTGGATACCCGACTTGGGCTCTGAACAACAGTGAAGAGAACCAAAAAGCAGGACAAAAGGGACAAAAGGGAAACAGAACCAAGAAGAAGGGGTGTCTCTATCCCTTATGCCTCAGGACTGTCAGAAAAACTGCAACGAATTTTTAGACAACACGAAGTCCCTGTTTATTTCAAACCAGGCAACACGTTAAGACAAAAACTGGTTCACCCTGAGGACAAGATGCCGACACAAAAACAGAGCAATGTAGTGTATTCGATCCAATGCAGTGAAGAAAGTTGTAAAGAGCGTTACATAGGGGAGACTAAACAGCCACTTCACAAGAGGCTTTATCAGCACAGAAGACACACGAGTTCAGGACCCCCCAGAGCGCCGTGCATCATCATCTCAAAGCCACAAACCACTCGATTGAAGACAGTGAGGTGGAGATTCTGAGCAGGGAGAAAAGATGGTTTGAAAGAGGAGTTAAGGAGGCAATCTTTGTTAAAAAAGAGAATCCTTCCTTTAAATCGTAATGGAGGTTTAAGATTCAACCTTCCAGTTGTTTATAATGGTCTGCTGAAACCCTGGAGACGCCCTGGGCATTTGGATGCTAAATAGGCACTCAAGGTGAGGCAGGGAACAATAGAACAATAGGCCCATCCCAGTTAAGTTTCAATGGGCCATTAGCAGGAGGTCCCGCCCTGTGGGCAGGGCTCTCACAGAGTAGGATTTAAACAAGAGTTCTCAGACTTGTTTCTCTGATTGAGAATGACTCTTGGATGAGAGTTCAAACGTTTTTGTTTTTTTCTAAAACAGAGTCCAGATGACTACAACTGAATCTTTTTCTACAATGGAACACTCCTGGACGAATGAAGGATTACACCGACAAGTCTTCATTTAGCATTGGAATATGAGACTTTACTTGCGAGATGAATGTGTTTGTTTTATTCAGATTATTTTATATAAATATGCACCTATAAAGCACCCATTTATTAAATTGTTTTCTTGGTGAAAGCAAAAATAATAATGCATTACATCCATGAACTGGCTTTTGATGATTGTTCCCTGTTTATTCAGATGCCTAATTAATACATTAATTAAAAGATTTAATAATGCCATGTTGACTTTGTAAAATAGTTGGTTCAGAAAAATACCTTAATTAATGTAATATAAATCTTTGATATTGTTGACATTAGTGGGCGGCGCGTTCATGGTAAAGGGGCGTGTCTGTTGAGCCTGACTAAGAGGAGTGTGGGTCCAAAGCCAAAGCTCTGAGTGGTTTAATGATGGAACCTCCGCTCAGCTGCTAAGCCCTCATCGAGAGTTTAGTAGAAGTGTGAAGGAAGAAAGAGGAGGAACTGGTTTGGAAAAGGGCCACTCACCCACACACGCACACACGCACACACGCACACACACACACACACACAAAGGGAAACTTACTTGAGGCCGGGGTGAGACAGAGGAGAGATGAACGGGATGTTAGTGCTACTTTTAATCCCTTACCATGGTTTGTGCCGAGTTGTTAGCAGTGAAGGAAAGCTACAGTGCTAACTACAGCCACAACTTGTTAAAGGGCCAGTGCCCCATTCTTCTTTTTGGCTATTCAAATCATTAGAAAATTGTGATAATTGTTAACTTTGACAAATAAGTCAAAATTAGGCCTACATAAGTTTAATAACTGCAATATGACAATAATTGGTCCTTGCAAAGCTATTTCTGAAGCCATACAGTGTTTTGATCTGCACAACTGACAGTAAACCCATAAATGTAGGCATGTTTCATCAAAGAGTTCAAATGTTTACAATAAAATAACTATCATCAGATTTTGGTCTGTCTCCAAAGCAGCTTTTGACCCAAGTTCCCCGAGTTCCCCGAGTTCCCCGAGTTCCCCGAGTTCCCCGAGTTCCCCGAGTTCCCAAGTTCTTAGAGTTCCCAGAGTTCCCAGAGTTCCCAGAGTTCCCAGAGTTCCCAGAGTTCCAGAGTTCCCAGAGTTCCCAGAGTTCCCAGAGTTCAATTCAATTCAATTTATTTTTGTAACGCCCGAATCACAACAGTAGTTGCCTCGAGGGGCTACTCGAGTTCCTCGAGTTCCCCGAGTTCCCTGAGTTTCTTGAGTTTCCTGAGTTCCCTGAGTTCCCTGAGTTCCCTGAGTTCCCTGAGTTCCCCGAGTTCCCCGAGTTCCCCGAGTTCCCCGAGTTCCCTGAGTTCCCAGAGTTCCCCGAGTTCTCCAAGTTCCCCGAGTTCCCTTAGTTCACAGAGTTCCCTGACTTGTGCGAGTGCTCGTGTGCATTTTTCAACTCGGACAAATGTGTTCCTGTCTCTGAGTTCCTGAGGACCCTATTAAGACCACAAAACGGTAATTCCATAATGATTGCCTTTAGCAACTGTAAGGACCAAAACACATCTAATTACACAAGTTATTCAATGTGCTGTGCCTGATTTTTTTTTTTTTACTTTTTTAAACAAGTTAATTTTAAATAGTTTTCACCTGTCTAAAATTATTGCTCACTTACCTCATGCAGTCCTCATTATTCTGCACCGTGGTGAGTTTATAAGTGCTTTTCACAACTTCCATAGGCCAGAGAAACGTTTACAGTCGCGGTAAAGCAAAAAACTAACAACTAGCATGCTAACAGCACACTTACTGCTTCGAGGAGAATATAACGCTCTATGAATAGATGCAGACAACACACAGCGGTCTCATTCTCACCCTCAGAGCTGCTTATTTTTCACTACTACTACTACTACTACTACTACTACTTGGAAGAGCTAAGCATTGTATGATGCATGCTGGGACACTTCGTCCACACAATACTCCGGTAAGAGAGCAAGGGAGGACACAGGAATGAGTTTGATGGAGCTCTAATGTGTGTATTTCTGTCTGGTTTTCTATAAAGAACAAATAGACAGTTTACTCACAGGACTATACACAGGACACATAGAAATCTTAAGCGTTAGTCACCAAGTACAGACTATTAACATATATGAAGAAATAATGGAAACGAACTAACGAAAAGTTTTAATAAATAATTTATAAACAATTATTATTTGTTGCTTTATGTGCACTTTACCACCGAAGTAAGTTCCTAGTTTGTAATTTTTTTCACTGGCAATGGCAATAAAATATCTTCTGATTAAGATTTTATTTCACTTGTACTGGAGCAAGACAGAATTAACTTTATTAGTGGGTGTTCCCTCCCACAGCAGAGGGCACAATTTAGATCTCCTAATTACAAAGGGGGTTAATATTCCAAACGTCAATGTGGTCGATGCTGCTCTGTCTGATCATTTCTGTGTCTTCTTTGACCTGTATGTTTTTCCCAAACCACCTGCTGGTCCTGCAGACACATAAATGATGGCACAGGTGCAGAGTTTATGGAAATGATCAACCTAGAAAATGTTTCATATTCTAATGCAGGGGTGTCAAACTCATTTTGGGCCAGGGGCCGCTTTTCGACGCTCAGGCTGGGTCGCGGGCCGAACACAATGTAAAAAATAAAACAATAAAAAATATAACAAATGTTATATAGCCTAGTAATAGTTATATGTGGACACTGTTGCACAAATCTGCAGCAGGTGAAAGACTGAGTCCATATTCATGCAGCAGCAGGAACAGGAACATGGTCTTGTGATATGATTCTGATATTAAATGTTTGTATCACAGACATGTTAATATTGCTGCACTAACTCAATATGAGCTCACTATTTTTACAGTTTAAGCTTTTTTTAGTGACAAATTATTCATGTGGTGAATCAAATGAGAGCTCAAAGCTTCACTCTGTCATATTCAGACTTTATTACACTCTGACCTGTGTTTTTACCTGTGGCTCATGATCTGCCCAGGTTTTGCAATGGTTTGGATGTTTTCCTCACAGAGTTGTCAGCAAAGAAGTTTGTTTTCTTGTTGTTAGCTTCACATTAGCCACGCTTTTAGCACCGCTCTAACGTCCACAAAACTGCCTCTTTTCTTTTATTCCTCGTGCCCTGGAGCAGAGCGCGACGTGTGAAGCTGTCGCTGGGCGCTACAGGTCATCGCTGCCGGTGTGTTCGATTCTAAACCTGCTGCGATTTGTGTCGCTGGTCGCTGTCCCTCTGCACTTGAGCTGGCAGCACAGAGCGCAGAGCAGCGGCGGGGAAGGGCAACGGCTGCAAAGGATTGTGGGAATTGTAGTTCTAGCGATAAAAACCGATATATCTATTGGAAATGAATAATTATAAACTAGAAATGTTCGGCGGGCCAGATGAAAACGTCTGGCGGGCCACATCTGGCCGCGGGCCTTGAGTTTGACACATGTGTTCTAATGTAAATGATTTGTTGAACTCTGTTACATCTAGTGTTTTGAATGTTACAGAAAAGGGAGTGCCGCCCGCCGAACTAAAATGGCGCAAGTCAAAGCTCTAGGTTCAAAAAGAGATTTACAGGGAGAAGTTGTACATGTACAACCTCATTTTATGTAGAACTAGGGAAGGATTTTTTCTGAAATAATTGGAAGCTGTGGTAACAACTCGCGTGTCCTGTTTGCCACAGTAAACAGATTAACAAACCCTCCAGCTCAGCTGCCGTTAGAACTCATTTCCACATCCAAGTGTAATGAGTTTGCATTATTCTTTAATGACAAAGTTCAGGGTATTAAAAATGCTATAAATTCTACAATGCAAAAAATAACCCTCAAACCACCTACACACTTAGAGCTGACTCACTTTGCACCTGTAACTGACAAAACTGTCCAGGAGATCATCACCAGTCTGAGTTCTTCTACATGCTGCCTCGATGTGTTACCCACCAGATTTCTAAAGTCTGTGCTGAACAGTTTGTTAGCACCACTCACTCACATAGTTAACATGTCGCTTCAATCTGGAACATTCCCAATGTTTTTGAAAACTGTGGTCATAAAGCCACTCCTAAAGAAGACCATCCTTGATGTCGCAGTACTGAGTAATTACCGACCCATCTCTAATCTGCCATTTTGGGGCAAAATCCTAGTTAATTTGATGTTTTCCAGACCTCATCACAGCACTGAGACCGCTCTTGTCAAGGTGACAAATGACATCCACCTGAACACTGACGGGCAAAGCCTCAGTGTTAATTCTGTTAGATCTGAGAGCTGCTTTTGACACTGTTGATCATGGGATACTTTTACAGAGACCAGAGGACTGGGTGGGCATCACAGGCACTGCCCTAACCTGGTTAAAGTCCTATCTGGAAGATAAGAAGTACTTGAAATTGTTAACTGTGTCTCAGACCAGATGCCCCTGACCTGTGGGGTGCCCAAGGGTCAATCCTGGGACCCCTTCTGTTCAACCTCTACATGCTGCCGTTAGGTCAGTTGATACGCAGCGAGAATGTGTCCTATCACAATGTGATGCAGACGACACTCAGATCTATGTTTCACTGACGGCAGGTGAATATGGACCAGTGGATTCACTCTGTCACTGCATCCAACAGATCAGTGTGTGGATGCAAAACAACTTTCTCCAGCTGAACTCAGACAAGACTGAAATCATCGTCTTTGGCCCACAGAAACAAAGAGAAAGTGTTAGCAGTCACCTCCAGAGTCTCGCTCTAAAACCTACAAATGAAGTTCGAAATCTGGGGGTAATAATGGACTCAGACTTGAATTTTAGAACCATGAAGTACGATCACATTAGTCCTGTGCTCAGGTCTCTGCACTGGCTCCCTGTGGCTCAGAGAATAGACTTCAAAGCAGCTCTGCTTGTATACAAGTCTCTCCATGGCCCAGCACCAAAGTACATCTCGGACATGTTGGTGCCATATGAACCATCTCGGACTCTGAGGACCTCAGGGACCGGCCTCCTGCTGGTCTGGAGTCTGGAATAAACATGGGGAATCTGCGTTTCAGTTTTATGCAGCTAAAATCTGGAACAGTCTTCCTGAAGATGTGAGACAGGCCTCTACTCCGGCAATGTTCAAATCTAATATAAAAAATATATATATATATTTTTAAATCCTGTTTTGTGAAGCACTTTGAATTGCCTTGTGTACAAATTGTGCTCTACACATAAACTTGCCTTGCCTTATTACAAGAAGAAACAGGTACAGACCATTTAATTGACAAATATATATGATTGATAAATATATTTAAAGAGATGTTCCCTGTGCGTAATCTGTCCCTGTACACTGGATTTAATTTTGTCTATTGATGACATAAAGATGTCTTTTTGGAACTCGGCACTACTTCCTGTAATTTTGAACTTGAAAAAACTGGTGTAAAACTATGACAAATAAATACCACAGGTACCATCCCACCAAACAAAGTCTAAAATACCAATGTAAATATGTCCAGACGTATATACTAAACAGCCCCATAAAGCGCAACACTTTCCCTTTTACCGTATAAGTACGCGTGTGGGCGGGGCTACGGTTATAGTCACTCATAACTCTGCTGTACAGGCCGCTCTACAGGCCTGTGGTACTCTGGGTAATTGTGCAGCCCACTCCACTTTGTTACACTGTCAGTTTAATGCGGCACATTATGAGCTGTATAAATACTTTCATATTTTTGCCAATATTCTGGACAATAGCAGTAAATATGACGTACACAGATTAATTTGTTCAATCGGACAGGTTTATACGGTGTGGGGTAAAATGCTGTATGTGTGCAGTCACTTCTGAATATATGACATTGCAATTTTACAGTTATGGGGATGGATTTGTTAAATAAATTACCCATAACTGACAAAAAAATTGACAGGCTGCTCATGTGTAAAGAATTTAGAATCATATTTATTCTCAAAATCCCCTTACAATTTACAATCATTTCACTTTATGTAATTTGCCTATGACTGTTGTTTGTTTCTGATTTGAAACTGAAATTGTTAATGCAGAGACTGCATTAATAATCTGGAAAATTGTCAAATTTGATAGACATTGGACTAAATCTGACTTTTATGTTGGACTTTTCTTTGGATGCCTTACTTTTCTAAATTTTTATTTTAAATGTTATCATATTTGTTCTCTCTGGTCTTGTTTGTTTTTGTTGTTTTATGTTTTTAATTTTGAAAAAAAGAAAAAGATATCTCAATCTCAATAGGTGTTTTCCTGGTTAAATTATAGATAAATAAAAAGTGCTCTATGTAACTTTTCTGGCATGGGCGGGAGTCTGTAACCTGCTTTTCTCTATGGAGACGGATAGGTTTACTACCATACTATAGAATATTCAAGGCAAAGCAATAGCTTAAAGGCAGCTTAATAAATAAACTGAGGATAATATTAGCATGGACAGTCGGATTTGCTATTTCACAATGTACGTGCATCGGTTTACGTCACATTAGATTTTGTTACAGCCTGATTAACACTATCCCCCTGTAACACTGTAATTCCTGTGTTTTGCTTGCAGAGGTGTCATTAATCGTCAGTGTTTTGCTAACAGGTGCTAACGCTAACAGGTGTTGTGATTTACATAAAGTGTTTAGTGTCAGCCCAGGTCTGGGGGTCGTCAGTCACTCTGTCAGTCTGTGCCAAAGTCACTCCAGGGGCCTCATTGATCAGCAAACGTGTGTCTACGCTGGGGCCCTTACAAGTGTGTGAGACACCACAACAACAGCAGTGGCTCAGTGGTTGGATCGCTCTGTCATTGGCAACTTGGCACATTTTTTCTTTTCACTTATTTAACTTTTTAAAATATATTTGTTATATGTTGAGAATGCTGGAACACAAGATGCCACAGTGGGGCGCTAGAAGAAATGTTGTGTCCTTAGGCAAGCTACTTCACCCACACTGCCTAATAAAACGCACTGAGTGCCTTGAAGGTGGAAAAGAGCTACATAAATACACTGTAATTAATATAATTAATAATAATAATAATAATAATAATAATAATAATAATAATAATAATAATAATAATAATAATAATAATAATAATAATAATAATAATAATAATAATAATAATAATAATAAAAAGGATTATGAGGATCAACATTCAAAATCAGAATCAGAATCAAAAAAGGTTTATTGTCAATTGTCAATTAACAAACTTCACAAACATGGGATACATACAACGATGAACAATAATAAAAAACAATATATCAAATAAAAAAGGGAATGCACTAAAGAAAAACAATTAAAATTTACTATAGGTTAAAAATAGGCTTTCTATGTACACAAAATTTACAGTAATGTAGTGCAGAAAAGTGACAGTGCAGTGAGTGATTGATCAAATTGTAGTTAAAGTGGCAGGTGTTAAGAAGATGATTTCATGAGTCCAACGGCAGAGGGAAAGAAACTGTTCTTCTGGTGGGAAGTTCTGTTATGGATGAACCGTAAGCCTCCAGCCTGAGGGAGTGGCTCCAATAGTCCGTGTCCAGGGCGAGAAGGATCAGCTGTGATCTGACCTGCTTGTCCCAGAGCCCTGGAGACGTCTATTGGACTGGAGAATGGAAGTCTGGAGCCAACCTCTCCACCTTCTCAGCAGAACGCACAATGCGCTGTAGTCTCTGTTTGTCCCTGGCTGTGGCTCCAGCGTACCACACGGTGATGGAGGAGGTGAGGATGGACTCAATGATGGCCTTGTAAAACTGAACCATCATCTGCACTGGCAGCTTGGCTTTCCTCAGCTGCCGCAGGAAGTACATCCTCTGCTGGGCCTTCTTGATGAATGGGTGATGGTGGTGCTGAGGAAGTGGAAGGAGTCCACGGTGGTGATGAGGAGTCTGTCATGGTGAGGGGGGGCTGGGGTGCCGTGACTTTTCTAAAGTCCACGATCGCCTTCACTGTCTTCTGGGCGTTGAACTCCAGGTTGTTACCGCTGCACCAGGACACCAGCCGGTCCACCTCCCTCCTGTAGACAGACTCATTCCTGTCCGAGATGAACCCGATGAGGGTGGTGTCGTCCGCAAACTTGATCAGTTTTACGGAGTCATGGCTGGATGTGCAGTAGTTTGTGTACAGGTAGAGGAGCAGAGGAGAAAGTACACAGCCCTGTGGAGCTCCTGTGCTGATAGACCGAGTGTCTGAGACATTCTTCCCCAGCCGCACGCACTGCCTCCGATCCATCAGGAAGTCAGTGATCCACCTGCAGGTGGAGTCAGGCACGTTGAGCTGGGAGAGCTTCTCCTGGAGGGACAGGTGAGGATGGTGTTGAATGCAGAGCTGAAGTCCATAAACAGGATCCTAGCATAGGTTCCCGGGGAGTCCAGATGCTGCAAGATGAAGTGGAGTGTCAGGTTGATGGTCAGTGGATGAAGTGGAGTGTCAGTTCGCATACAGAGCCAACAGGTCTGTAGACGAACTGCAGGGATCCAGCAGGAGGTGGGGCAAGACCAGGAGTTCAAATTACTTCATGACAACAGACGTCAGCACCACAGACCTGTAGTCCTTAAGTCCAGTGATCCGGGGCTTCTTGGGAACAGGGACAATAACGGACGACTTGAAGCAGTCAGATGACTCCAGGGAGGTGTTAAAAATGTCTGTGAAGACGGGAGTCAGTTCACCTGCACAGTCAGTTCCTCCCCATTGCAACCACCTGTCAACTCCTATCTCTTCTTTATCTCCACCGCAGCAGCAGCAGCAGCAGCAGCAGCAGCAGCAGCAGCAGCAGCAGCAGCAGCAGCAGCAGCAGCAGCAGCAGATTTTAAGCATTCTCTCCCTTGATCACATCACCAGTGGGAGAAAATCACCATGTACAAATGTATTGTACTGAAGTAAATTTTTAGCCAAATATTTTTACTGAAAGCCCTATTATATAACTTTTTGGCTGAAAATTTGACCATGTTTTGTTCCTTTAACTATTCTTAAGTTCAAGAATTTCTCTTTCTCTTTTCCTTTTTTTTTTGGGGGGGGGGGGGGGGGCACATAGGCTTTATTCAAACAGGACAGTGTAGTGTGAATGACCCTGCAGCCTATTATTTGGAAGTAATTGTACCCAGGGCCCAGCCCATAGTACTACACCACATTAACATGAGTTAATACCTTGGCTATATGGAATGGGTGTTACCCTCATATGATAGCATAACATACATAAAACGTATCAATCTGCATGGAGAATGTTCAGAAGTACGGCTTTAACTCCATGGAATCATGCAGGTGCCACCTCAAGAAAGTTACATACTTAAAGTTATTTTTACAGGGAATACTTTTTACCTTGATGTCACAGACAATTTATTGGAATTGATACTGTTGCCCAAAGATCAGCACAATTCTTTATCATAAAATTGAATAGGAGAACTAAGTAAAATTTTCACCTTAGAAAAAACCAGCCTAGCAACATTTGTCGACATTGACCTGAAGAAAACTGTCCTGAGAAAACCCTCAGGACCCCTGAGACTCTTTTATATTTGGCTACTTTGAATGTTTTTGTATGTGATTATACTGTCTTATTTTGAAAGTAAAGAGAAAAGAAAAACACAAAGAGAGGAGGGGGGGGGAAGCTTTTGCATCTATTCTCTGATAATGTATTTTTACAAGAGAGCTTTAGGGGAGCTCTATTGTCAAAGTTACTTAGTTCTGCTTTAATGCTTTAACAGTTCCTAAAATGTGTGTGAAATACTTTTTTCTAAATGCACACGTCCAAACTTTTACGTAAGTAGATGTTTTTTTGTACACATTTTATTTTAGTATTATTTTTGCACATTCATCTGTATTGTTTTTTACTTACGTAAAAAATAGACTGTACTTCTTCCGTCACTGCTGATCACTGACATCTCATAAAAGTGTATCGGTTCAACCAACTATTTGTAACATGTTACTTATGTGTTGAATTTAAAGGGCCAATATTATGCATTTTTTACTTACTTTTACTTTTACTTTTGTACTTTTGGTTTGGCATGCCATGTTTTTAGAAATGTTCTTTTCTTTTTTTTTTTTTTTTACACACACACACATATATATACTATATATATATATATATATATATATATGCATTGTGTGTGTGTGTGTGTGTAAAAAAAAAAAGATTATATATAATTATATATAATTTTGGAACAAAATTACATTTTGATCTCTGCTGTTTCCCCAGGATTAACTAAGTTTTGGCACCATATACAGGCTGCAAAGGGAATTACACAGAGTTTAAGATAAACACTTACCGGTCTCAGAACACAGTTGTACTGATCATGAGTTAGACGGCAGAAATTCACCAAACGAGTCTGGTGATGATTTATGAACTTAAAAAGAGCAGAGAAGATTCTCAGAGCCAAGACAGATCGAGAAAATGTCAGTTATGGAGGAGATTCAGAATAGACAGTTTAGACAGAATAGACTGTCCTCCCGACTATTTTCAAGCAGTGTGGTGCAGAGGCCTTTCGAACCAGGATTCATCAAACTGCTAAATGCTAAAAGCTAAATGCTCCTCCAGGTACGTTTTTTGATGTAAAGCTCAATTAAGTAAATTTTGCATATGTGTCCTTTAAGTCCCTCATGGTTAAACTCTTGATTGCTTTTCCGTATATGAATATGCAAAACAAAAATTCCAAGGTCTTTTACAGCACTAAACTCAGCTACCTGCCTCCTCGTGGTCTGCAATGCTCCCTTGACTGCTTAATTGTTAATCAAACATGGTGTACTTTTTAAAAACTGGCACAGCTCCTAGAACAGGAAGCCCTTCGAGGTTTTTGGACACATTTGGGGCTGATTATAGTGGCGCAGCCAGGAGCTGTACAGTTATTGGTTTACCACAGGTGCAGGGGAGAAACGCAGGAAATGCTTCAAATCAATTTCGGATACGTTTGTAGCTGAAAATCCTAAGTAAGTCGTTCAATGAGTTCTTTACAGCACCGCATCGCTAGTTCTTCAGTTTTTCTATCTTTATGGAGCAGTGGTGTGCGGTCAGAGCATTCCAGGCAAGCAGTGACCAATACAACTGACCAATAAAATCCAGAATTATTATAGTCACAACTATATTTAAATTGTTCAGAAATGTATCCAGATAAGCCTGTTGTCACCTCATGTCTGCTGCCTAAACTTGGTAGGAAGTCAAAGTTTCTTTTGATGCCCACACAGATGTCTGTGGCCGGGTTCATGCTCCGCTCTCTAACATGAGCTTTTAAAACCTGAGCGAAACCCATGGATCTATGCTCAAATCACGCTGAATAAACCTGTGTGGGAATCTTGGATGTTTGCAGGTTTTGCCCTAACTGTGAGGAGAAGTGAAGCAACAGCAGCGGCGAGTTTCAACAAACGGACTTAAAAACTATCTTTTAGAGACAAGTTTTTGTTTGTAGCTGAGGCTCTTTTCACGTTTCTAATGATTAGATGTCAGTTAGAAATACAGGCAATATTTTAATAACAGAGATCTAATTTGTGTAATTAATTGATCGGTGAAGTGAGACTATTCAATCCATCCAGCAGGTTAAACTGACAAGATACTTTAGTTCAGTAGAATAGGCATTCGCCCTTTGAGTGGGAGATAGAGGTTTGAGACTGACCTTTGCATATACGTTGTTTTTTGGGTTTTTTTACACTTTTGCGTGAATGTTATACACTAAATATTGATGAACACCCCGAGTCTGCTTGCGCTTCCATAAAAGTCACCGCATGCTACTGTTTTCTCAGAGTCATGCCAAAAGATTCTGTATTTAAAGGTTACGGAGAGGACAGTGGTGGATACTCACAGACTACATGTTCAAGTCTAACCTACAATGTAGTAACTACTTCACAAGAGGATAAATGTTTGTGTCTCACTGCTCTTTTGTGCCTTTGCTTTGGCATTTCATGTTTTAGAATTTCAAATTTGTCTGCAAAAAGCATACATGACTTCGGGCCTTACCCATGACAGGAGTTGAGTTAGCGGTCCATCTACTGGCTGCAGAGGGATTATAAAGGGGAGATAAAACCTGTTATTGTCCCCGTTGTGCTAACGCAAGCATGCAGTTGGAAAGGACATCATTTGACAGCAGAAATCCTCAGAACAAGTCTGGTGATGATTTATGGATTTAAAAACAGCACCTCCGGATGGGTTTTCCATAGGCTGAGAGGGAGAGGACTTTCTAAAAAGGATTCATCAAACTACAGTGAATGGAGCTAAATACAACTCCAGGTACAGTTTGATTTTGGTTAAAATCTCGAAAAAAGAAAATTTTGCATATGTGTCCTTAAAAACATTTACTCATTTACACCTCTTATCAAAATGAGATTTAAATTGGAGAGCTGAAGTCTCACTTTCGTCAGTCTGCCCCGAGGCAGCTGTGGTGGAAGTATATTTTACCACGGATGTGAATGAAAATGATGTGTTATATAGTGTTATACAAGACTAATGTAGTATGTAGTTTATGTATTTAGTTGTATTTATCATGACTATAAGTAAAAACAAGACATTGGGAGTGTGCTGCCCATGTGCACCCTGCTCTGAGCTCGTGTACAGTGCATGTCCCCTGGGAATCTGCGCCGCAGGAAAAGTCATGTGCTGTGTGCATACATGAGAATGAGTGCAGCCAGTGTCACACATGCACACACCCAGAGGACATGCTGACATGCTACACACACGCTGCTCTGGACACAATATGACATACACGAATCATAGTGGTAATATGGTTTAAATGAACTGTTCAAATGTGGTTAAGTTTGAAACTCATATGACAGGTTCTCATGCTTTTTGATGGGATAGAACCTGTGGTAAATATGAATCATAGTTTTACCTCAGTCAAGTTGCAGTTTGTGAAGAAAATTTTAAATTACACAAAGAAGTGCTGAGTTCTAAACCAGAATCCTTCTGGCTGTCCTCATTCCATCCAAAATACAGAGACAATTTACACAGACACAAAACGAGTTAAACATTCATTTAACAAAATGGTGTTACAGGATTTATTATTTGCGAAATCATAATTATTGTGTCATATCTATGGATTTGGCCCTTTTGGTTGCTAGGTAACAGTTGCGGATTACCTCTACCTACAGTAGAGCCCATTCGGACGGGATTAGATTAGATTAACCTCGGGACCTCAGGTAAATTGGCATAATTACGAACATCGTCTGCGTTTCTAGTCCCGTGTGAATCGCCCATGTCTGAAAATGTCCCAAACTGGTACCTACTATATTTCTGCAAACTAAGAGGTCACTCAGAGGTCCTCAGGTAATTAGTACAGTGCAAAGGCTCATGTCTGTGATTTAGACTGTTTTAGTTGGTGCCTTAAAGCTTTGATCGATTCAAAATGTCTCTGAGTCCATTTTACATCCAAATCTGAGCGAGATTAATATTATTAATTTGCCACTGAACCTTTCGCCAATCCAATTACCGTATTTTCTGGACAATAAGTTGCACCTTTATTCATTGTTTGGCCGGGGTGCGACTTATACTCCGGAGTGATTTATATGTGATATTATTAACACATTATTATATTGTATTTCACATGTTGAATATTTTCACACTGACAACCGCAAGAGGGCGCTCTAGGCTTGTGTAGATGAGTCTGACGAAAGCGACGCAGAAGCGGAATCGGCACTTCGTCTTCCTTCGTCTAACAGAATAACTGTTAATATGTTACGTTTACATACCAGACACTTACGACAGGTCGTTGTCTAAGCGTCACGTAGCTGAAGGTGTTACGTTAGCATACGTACATCTACTCACCCTTTTGTTCTCTAATGTTTTATCATTTTAAGATGATATGTCTATTCTTGGTCTTTGATTTTATCAAATACATAATCCCAAAACATTTTATTTATACTCCAGTGCGACTTACATACGTTTTTTCTTCTCTATTATGCATTTTTTGGCTGGTGCGACTTATACTTCGGAGCAACTTATAGTCCGGAAAATACAGTACAGTATTTTCTACAATTAAAATGTAAAAAAGACACAAAACAATCAGCAGGAAAAACATGACCCCCAGAAGTACAACCCTGTTGTCAGGAAACCGAAGACCAATCAGCATGGAGGCTCTTTTGGAAAAGTTTGGATGCTTTTGTAGAAAACTTTGGATCAAGAGGCTGTGTCAGCATGAATCGATTAAAACAGCGAGGCTCGTTTCATAAGAAATCTGATAGTGTGGATGTCATTTTGATCGCTGATCATAACAGCGTGGTCAAAAGAAAAGCGTCTCACACTACAGCACAGGTAACACTACACAAAGCTAAAAACAAATCTCAAACATGGATGAATTAAAAGGTTAGTATCATATTTCAATGTGATCGCTAGTCCGCCGTTTCCAGAATAAAGCTAGTAAAACAAGTGAATGCTGACAAAATAACGCTGATGTCGTGGGGTCATACAAATTTTACAGACGTCCCCAGGTAAAACTAATCCCATCCGGATAGGGCTTATATCACATCAGCTGCTCATATCCAACCAGAGAGTAACAGTATAAACTTTATAAAAATGGTCAAACTGAGAACAAATAGGGAGAGTGTTGAATCAGGTTTACAAAGTTTAAGTCAAATGTGTAACCTAATCTGTCATAAACACTATAAGGCATACTCTATTGATCCCTCGTGAGGGAAAAAGCATTTGACTCATACTTCAATACTGCTGGGGCAACCTGTTCTGAGCACTGAGCTGCTGCTGTACAGCGCCTGGGGATACAGCTCCATTGGAGATCTTGAGCAAGTCTTGGTCTGGACCTTCGCTGGAAGAGTTACCTATGATGCAGGTTTCACACAGACACAGGAAGAACGCGCCGGCCACAATGCCACCAGAAATATGTTAAATCAGAGACAAATTATGACAATTCTTATTTTCAAGATAAAAATAAAATCTTTATTTTATAAGTGCACCACTTACATTGCTTCCATGCATATCACCAGAAACTAGAATGTCTTACCTTTCACATGGAATTTGTAAAAGCATATTCTGGACAAAGTATACTCTTTTGATAATACATTTGTCTATAATATACATAATAATATATATATTTTTTTCATCACCTAACCCTATTACAAATATTTTTTCATATTATCACTACATCTACTGTACTTTAAGCAGTAGATGAGTAGTAGATGTAGATGTAGTAGATGTGGCTACAACATCAGTATCATTGTCCATTGTCCATAACCACCTTATCAGCTCCCCCATACACTCTATAGAGCCCCTTACTCCCATGGGATTGCTTTCTTCTGATTTATCCATTTGATTAAACGTGTAGGGGCGACAGCAGCTCCACGCGGCACACCTAACTTTAATATGCTCCTATATCACCCCAATTGGACCTCTGCACCGCACCGTACCGCTCATAGAGAGAGATGGAGAAGGCGAGGGGGGCACGGTGTAGGAGAAGGTGGAGGATGGCAATAACGGCGTAGGGCTCCCTGGACACCACGCTGGTGCTGAGAGAACAGTGTTGGGACACAGAGCGGAGGTGGAACACACAGTACTGTTTTATTGTTTAAAAAATACAGCGGTGGTAAGAGTAGTCAGAAAATGGACAAAAGCGTAAAGTATTTGGGGGAAACTACTGCAAGAGTAATTGTAGACACAACATCTGGACATACATCATGTATCCTCGGCCTCACAATCTTTGAGTCTAGACCTGCTAGCTGCACTTCAACATGACATAATCAGATGAAGCTGGGATCAGGGCGTAACATACTAATGATGTAACGATATGCAAATCTCACCGTACGATATTATTGTGGTATGAACCTCAAGGTATGCTATTTATTGCAATTTTGTGGGGAGGCTCATGGTAGTATCAAAGGGCCCACGAAATGGAGGTTTTGCTTACAATTATAAACATAATAGTCATAGCCATATTATCCAGTCATTCATATTCATTGTCCAGTAATTTGGTATCTAAAGTGCAAAATGCATGTTATGTCAAGAACCTACACTGCCTGGTGGAATACTATAATATAATATGAAAAAAATACGTAATTAGGCCCGAGCCCCAACAGGGCGTAGCAACTGTCCGACCAAGTACCCCGTCGCCAGTGGCGATTGCCGTGGCGATGACCTAGTCGCCCCTGGCAATAACCAGTGTAAACGCCGATGCCTTCGACTTACTCCTGCAATAGGACAAAAATAGTCTACAATGAGTGAATGGGCGAAGCCCATTCATTCATTGTAGACAACCGCAGCGCAAAGCGCTGCATCCCAATGTCGCCCCTAGCACAACCAGTGTAGACGCCGATGCCGAAGTCATGCATACTTACTCCTGCTATGACAAAAATAGTCAACAATGAATGAATGGGCGTTAGCCCGACCAAGCTTAAATTTGGTGGACATCTTCTTAAGGCTCCATCAAACCTGGACCTGCAACATGCACTGGGACGGTTTGCAGCCCAGTGTGAAGCAGCTGGGATGAGAATCAGCACCTCCAAATCTGAGGCCATGGTTCTTGACCGGAAAAAGGTGGCTTGCCCTCTCCAGGTGGGTGGGGAGTCCTTGCCCCAAGTGGAGGAGTTTAAGTATCTCGGGATCTTGTTCACTGAGTGAGGGAAGGATGGAGCGTGAGATTGACAGGCGGATCTGTGCAGCGTCTGCAGTGATGCGGTCGCTGCATCGGACCGTTGTGGTAAAGAAGGAGCTGAGTCGAAAGACAAAGCTCTCGATTTATCGGTCAATCTACGTTCCTACCCTCACCTATGGTCATGAGCTTTGGGTAGTGACCGAAAGGACAAGATCGCGGATACAAGCGGTCGAAATGAGTTTCCTCCGCAGGGTGGCTGGGTGCTCCCTTAGAGATAGGGTGAGGAGCTCAGTCACACGGGAGGAGCTCGGAGTAGAGCCGCTGCTCCTCCATGTTGAGAGGAGCCAGCTGAGGTGGCTCGGGCATCTGTTCCGGATGCCTCCTGGACGCCTCCCTAGGGAGGTGTTTCGGGCATGTCCCACCGGGAGGAGGCCCGGGGAAGACCCAGGACACGCTGGAGGGACTATGTCTCTCGGCTGGCCTGGGAACGCCTCGGGGATCCCCCCGGAGGAGTTGGAGGAAGTGTCTGGGGATAAGGAAGTCTGGGAGTCCTTGCTTAGACTGCTGCCCCCGCGACCCGGCCCCGGATAAAGCGGAAGAAGATGGATGGATGGATCTTCTTAAGGAGCGGGGCATCAAAAGTTATCCACGTTTTATGGACAAGAGCTACGGTGTCTGAGCGGTGAGGCTGCAAAGTCGACTGGCAATCGTGTTCATTTGCGCTTAATGTGTCGCCCTCTGTTTTGTTTTTTGGGATAAAGCTCCATACACCAACGGGCCCAAATAATGCAGGGAGCGGAGTGCGAAGCCCGGCGGCCCGCGAGGGCCATTGGATGCCGCTTGCGGCTTTAATTTTAATTGTACTGCAATTTTATGAAAATGAAAATAATATAAACTAATGTTTTCTTAGCTAGGTTTGGGGGACATCAGTTGCTCACGTAGCAGAGCTCTGCCTCTGGACCCAGAGCCAGGCCCTGAAGATGGAGACACATGCCGCCATTAAAGAAGTGTTCCAAAGCGCTCTAAAGTGAACCGGTCTGGGCGATACGTGGCTATTATGAACTTTTTACTTTTTACTGTGCAAACACTAAATATCGTAGAAAAGGATTCAATTGCAGTCATCTGGACACTGTTTTGAAAATCAAGACGTTTTGACTTTCATCCAAAAGTCATTCTCATTCTGCTGACCTGGCCTGAGAATATAGATTTTGATGCTGCTCTGAGCTGCGTAAACACTGCCCTCCAGAAGGAGATACCTGATAATAGCCTGTTTTGTAAATCTATTTGTTTACATTTTCTAAGTTTCCCCTGAAACAAATCTTTGTTTGTGACCCTAACAGCCCTGTAATGGGCCATAGTGGGCCCATGAATGCAACTCCCTAATCACTGATGGATACCTGATTAGTGTATGCATAGTCTGTACTATGGGTGTACGATTCTTAAACGTCATGATATGCATTGTACATGTGTCTCGATCCGTCTCGATGCAAAATTGACAGATGCTCGCTGAACGGCACCGCAGCCGCGTCCTAGCCACTGAGCGTGCCGTGCATCTGCACATTTCCACAGTAATGTCACGCAGACAAATGCGAGCATTCAATTATCTCCTCTAAATACTTCTGGACGAATTAGTGATTACACCAACATGCACAAAATACTTTTCCCATAATTGACCAGCTATGATATCAATATTAAATCCCATCCTGTAAGGTTGAATAATGTCACATTCCTCACATAAAACATGGTTCTCTTACTACACAGATCTCTCCTCTTTGCTCCATAGCCTGTATGGGCTAGCTCTCTGTTAGCATAAAGGCTAATGCATCATGACTCAGTGCACAGCCCGGGCCTGAAGGCAGAGCTGCACCACAAGTCCTCCTCAGCCTCTGCTCTCTGTGGTCAGGTGGCTGCTGGTCATCTGTCAGTGCTCAGCTCGGAGCTCCGCCACAGGGCCCTGATAGTCCCTCACACGCAGGGACAGAGCCACTAACACTCGATCTGTGTGGGCCCATGTCACACTATAGGTCAAAGTGTAGGCCTTGTTCTCAATTCAGATTTTTCGTTTTAATTGGGATTATCAAAAGTTAGCATAGTTATATATAAAATCCCTTCTCACCCTCCCAGTCCCAGGGTAAAAAGCAGAAATCCAGTAATGTAATCAAAGCAGAAATCCAGTAATGTAATCCATGTAATTTTGCTTGTTATAAAAATAAAACAAAATTGCAGGGCTCAGCTCGCAGCTCCACCACAGGGCCCTAAAACATGACATGCCAAAGTCAAAAGCAAGTGTAAATGAAGCTAAATGCTACTCCAGGTATATTTTTGTTTAGGGAACAATGTTAGAAAATAGTTAAAAGCTCAAATTTACATAGTATGTATCCATTATATTGTTTATTGTTTAATTCCCGCCTTTTCCAGTGAAAAATGTGGCTCCTAGCATTTCATAAATACCCTAACTCCAAACTCCTTAATTACTGTAAGCCTGAATTATTATGAATGAATCATTTGTTCCTCATGACTTAAGTCTTGGTTTGGTCTGTAGTTATTCTAAAGTGGTACCTATATTTTACATATCCCTAATGGGTGAATGTGATATATGCAGTTTTAACTCATAACTTGGAGTCTCTGCAAAGTTCCACGGTCACAAACAGAAATAGTTCACATGTGAATCTGAAAAGCCTGTTCACTGTCTGTAGATGTCCAATATTTGAGTTGTTTCTGTTTTACATGAAGCTAGTCAAGTCTGGACTCAGAGCAGTTGAGCAGTTTCTTTAGTGCTTTTCCTCTGTAAAGCTCAATCACAGCAGACACTGGTGGCTTGCCCAAGGGCACATAAGCGGTCTGTACTGGGGATTGAACCTCTTCTCTATAAGTAGGTCTGAGTTTAGTCATGGTGTCAGTTACAGAGAAATGTCCTATAGACGAGTCGAGCCCTATAGACTCAGGGCTTTTATCATGTGGATGAATTGGACCAGAAGAATTAGTCTTTCATTTATTTTTATTTTTTGTGCTTGCAATGAAAAAATGTTGGCAATTGAATAGTTTTAACCAAGATCCCCGAGATTACACAAAATAATCTCATCCAATTCATTCAAAATGCAGATTCAATAAGAAAACACTAGGTTGCGTTAACGTTGTAAAATGTTATGACGTCATACTGTCAGAGGCAAAACCGGCTCAGCAAGATTGAGATGAGATTTTGATACAATTTACAAAAATCATTTTCATCATACAGCTTGACTTTATTCAATACAGACTCTTTTTCTCTGATTTGTACTAAGTTTAACACTGATTATTTGTGCCAATACTGGTCTAATCACTCCAAAACAACTACGACCGAGCTGTATGTCATCTGTCTGGCGCGTACATTTCTAAAGTCCCATTTCGAAAGGTATTGTGAAAAAAATTTCTTTATTTAAGCTGACAGAGAAGATGTCGAACTTTGTGCAACTTTTTGTTTAATGTAAATAGGTTAATTAATTACAGAGATATGAACCATAAACCAGGTCAACAAATCGGCAATCTGAAAGTTAAACAGACAACCCTACCTGAGAGTTCGGACCTGCCATCTCAGTTTTAAACTATCGCCGTTTGTGATGCTATGTGAACACAACTATTTGTTCCAACTAGGGTGAGCGGACATTCACAACAAAATGAATACAGTCCGGAAATTCGTCCCGAATCTTGTCAAAATTGTCTAGGATCAGCAGTGGTAATTGGTCAGTAGAAGCCAAAATTGTCTCATAAGTGTGTACAGATCGAGTGCACGGCAACGCTCCAAACTTTGCGGTGAGGGATTAGAGCTGCAAGGGAGGCTAAGGAAACAGAGAGACTAATCAGCCAGTCTCCCCTCCTACAACATGGTCTCGCATCAACAGCAAATAAAGCAACCTCTCGAAAAGCGTTAAGCCTCGTGTAAGAGAGAACTTAAAATTGCCTCTGGATAATATTGTTCTTACACAAACTTCACGTGCATATTGGCGTGCTTTGTGAGGGGTTCCAGACGCTTCAAAGCCAATTCCTCTACATTTCAAAACCATTTTCCCCAAATCTGTTTCTATATTTAAACTTGTCTCTCCACATGTTAACAGACGCAGTGCACTGAGACTCTGCCTCTACAGCTGTGCTCACGCAGAGCTCAGGCATCTCGAGACACTCTTGTTTGAGGAAGCCCCACTTTGCCCACTCTGTTCTGTCTCCGTGCCTCTGCCAGAATGCATGTGTGTGTATGTGTGAGAGCGTGAGCATGCAAGAGCATGAGTGTGCCCGTGAGAGCCTGAGCAGACCTGACAACGTTTCCCCAACCCAGCCCCTGTCCCCAGACCAGGGCCAAATGTGCACAGCTGAGTTAGTCCTTGTTTTGGTCTCTCTCTCTTCTCTGTGGTGGCGATGGTGTGAGGGGAAGTGGAGGAGACTTAAAGAAGAGAAGAGACTTAAAGGTCCACCATATAACTTTTGAGGTGTTTTATTGCTCAAATACCTAAAAAAAACCTGCATTCTAACCAAGTATCTAGAACGTACAACTTCAACTATGGAAACGGAAGGATACCAGTGGAATGTACTTTGGCAGCAGCAGAACAAGCAAAAACAATTAAATGGATGACAAAGACGGAACCAACTGTCAAGGACTGGACTTTTACAATCAGTTTGAAAATGGACAATTCACCAGACGTTGGGACAAAGCAGACAAAAGAGGTTATTTTTTTTAATTATAAAAAGAAAAGATGTTGTGGCCCGTAGGTTTTAATGACAGGAAAGTACAGTGTGAAACGGGGGATGAGAGAGAAAGGAGGACACAATTGTCAGAGTCAGGAAACGAACTCCCAACACTGCGTCCGGCTGCACTTGGAGCCTGGAATACGTGTGCTGTGCCTTAACCACTCGACCACCGGGCAGCACCAAAAGAGATTATTTTTCATTCGAAAAATGATCCTCAGCATTCTGACTGTGCCAGTGAGTGGCAGAAGTATGGACAGCACAACTGATATAAAATATTTCTTTAATTTTTGCCTAATTTCAGAATCAGAATCAGAAAAGGTTTATTGCCATTGCGAATGAACAAAATTCCCAAACATAGGAACTTGTCTCGGCATTAAGGTGCAACATAAAACACTAATCAATAATAAAAACAACATATATTCAATCCAAAGGGCATGCATTAAGAAACTATTTAAAATTACTATACTATAACATTAAAATAAAATAGGCATTACTATGTACATGAGAATTACAGTGAAATTTACAGTTTATAGAAAGTGACAGTGCAGTGAGTGATGAATAGTTGCAGTTAAAGTGGCAGGTGCTAAGAAGTGTTCATGAGTCCAACGGCAGAGGGAAAGAAACTATTCTTGTGGCGGGAGGTTCTGGTCCGGACGGCCGTAGCCTCCTGCCTGAGCGGAAGGTGGTTCAAATAGACCATTGTCCAGGGTGAGAAGGGTCAGCTGTGATCCGACCTGCGTCGTCCAGAGCCTGGAGACGTAGGTCACTGCAGAGAACGCACATCACCTTCTCGAGACGCACAATGCGTCTTGTAGTCTCTGTTTGTCCTGGCTGTTGCTCCAGCGTACCACACGGTGATGGAGGAGGTGAGGATGGACTCAATGATGGCCATGTAGAACTGCACCATCATCTGCACTGACAGCTTGGCTTTCCTCAGCTACCGCAGGATGTACATCCTCTGCTGGCGCTTGTTGATGAGGGAGCTGATGGAGGGCTCCCACTGTGAGATCCTAGGTTTGATGGTGGTGCGAGGAAGCGGAAGGAGTCCACAGTGGTGATGGAGGAGTCTGTGATAATGAGGGGGGGCTGGGGCGCTGTGGCTTTCCTGAAGTCCACAATCATCTCCACTGTCTTCTGGGCGTTGAACTCCAGGTTGTTACCGCTGCACTAGGACACCAGCCGGTCCACCTCCCTCCTGTAGTCAGACTCATTCCCCGTCCGAGATGAGCCCGATGAGGGTAGGTGTCGGCCGCAAACTTGATCAGTTTTTACGGAGTCGTGGCTGGAGGTGCAGCAGTTTGTGTATAGGGAGAAAAGCAGAGGCGAAAGTACACAGCCCTGGTGGAGTTCCTGTGGCTGATGGTCAAGTGTCTAAGACATTCTTCCCCAGCCGCACGCATGCCTCCGATCATCAGGAAGTCAGTGTCCATCTGCAGGAGGAGTCGGGCAGTAATTTTTCACCTTTGTTGGCTATTGTTTTGCTCAAATTAATTTATATGACAAAATAGAAACAGAAAGCTGTAAAAGCTTGGCTAGCTTTTAGCGCTAAGGGTAGGGGATGATAAAGGACTTTTCAGATCAACTGTGTGTGATCCCACAGTCTGTTCAGTGAATAATGTTCATGTTATTTATCTGATTTTCTACTACTTGTTTACTCACTTGTTTTTCTTTCTTTAAATGTAAGGTACAAACTAAATGCACTTAGCAGAGTTGTAGATCTTTTATATTTGTTGAGTGCGTTTTGAGCTTTTACAGGAGAAAATGTCATTTCTCACCACCTGACACTAAGTTATCTGGATAACCTCCAATAAGCGGAGCTGTTTGCACGCTTTTCATCAACTACTCTTTTTTTTTTTTTTTTTTTTTTTTTTTTTTTTTTTTTTTTTTTTTTTTTTCGGTCTTTACACTCTCTGTGCCTTTTTTATTTCAGGTACCCAACGTTGTGAACTGTCTCTGAACAAAAATGAAGGTCTAAGGCACAACCTACAACCTACCGGTCACCTATTAATAACTCCATCCTCAGGCCTAAACCAAAACAAAGAGGACAAAAGTGCTAATCAGTCCTAATAGGAGTAGGATGATTGACTCAGGTGGCAGTTCCCTCCTATGAATTGTTCAATAGAGAGTGTTAGTTTGAGTGTAGTCAGCTCTTTCAGACGATTATAAGGCAGTGACTCTCAGAAGAACTGAAGAGCTACATGTTTACTCTTATTCTGGAAAAAAGATCCACAGGATTGTTATATTTCCACAGAAATAAAACATTAAACAAATACAATTCAGACTTCAATTTTTGGTCTCGTGTGATTAATCAGAGGAGCAGATGAATACGTTTAGTGCGGGGGACGACTGGAAGTAAACCAGGCTATGACTCAGCATGAGGCTAGGAGCAGGAGGAGGTCAAGGTACACAAGGACAGACACACAGCAACCACAAAAAACAAGTGAAGAACACCAAATCATGACATTATTTCAGATGGAGGGCAGAAAAACTCACTACATTTGAATACATGAAGCTAACTACATAAAAAACGCCTTAAAGCTTGTCAAGGTTACTGAAATATGAATTAATAATACAGTTTTTACAAATTCAAAAGTATTTATTTCTTAATGTCAATAATTGTGGCAACTCAAAATCCAGAATTAGCCTTAGAAGCTTGTGTAAGTTTTTAGATGTGGGTCCTTCTCTTCTCCATGGAGATGTTGTGGTTTTCCCTCTTCACTTTATGGGTGCTGCAATGAATTATGCCCCTCTTTCCAGTTGTATTATTTTGCATAGGGCTGCCGATCTCCACAGCAAAAGCTTTCTACACAGATTACACAGCCGCTTTCAGGACGTTCAGGAAATCAGTGCATTGTTGACTTGTTGGTGCACATGAACGCTGAACATTTTACCATCTGATTTATATCATATTATTGCAGCAAAACATCTCCCCGTTCTCCACTTAAGTGAATGGAATTCCCGTTATACAGAAATGCCAAAAGAACTGAAGCGCCGATCCGTAGCAGAAAAAGGCAAACGTGGGTGGGGAGGAATAAGGTGCATAATGTTCCACAGTATGGCATAACATTTCTCCTCATGGAAACAAGCAGGTGACTTCGCTTTTATTAAATTTTTTATTTTTTTAACAATAAAAAAGGCCTGTAATTGAATGAATAAAAGATAGGCACATTTAAACCATACGGTGGAACCTTTTAGATAATATAAACATCTTATCTGGGACAAACAGGTGACAAACCCGCCACCAGAGAATTCGGCTTTAATTTTCAGTTTTTAAAAAAAATTGTCAAATGGCTCACAGTTGAAGTAGCTTATTATGAAACGGAATTATTGTGATTAAATCAAGACATCCCAAGTCTGCATACAGATACACACAAACTTAAAAAATCTAAAGGAGCTAGATGGGTATACTTAAATTCATGCTCTGCCTTTATATTTTTTACTGATCTGATGATAGGAGCCAGAGAAGAGAGAGAGAGAGAGAGAGGAGAGAGAAGAGAGAGCGAGAGAGAGAGAGAGAGAGAGAGAGAGAGAGAGAGAGAGAGAGAGAGAGAGAGAGAGAGAGAGAGAGAGATGAGAGAAGAGAGGAGAGCAGAGAGAGAGAGAGGAGAGAGAGAGGAGCGAGAGAGAGAGAGAGAGAGAGAGAGAGAGAGAGAGAGAGAGAGACCCAGGGCAGCTCACAGTCCCGGCCCAGGGCCCAGCTCTACCTTTGGCCTGTGCTCTGGAGATACGCACTATTTATAGAAAGTGCTAAAAGGAACACAGACGAGCTGAAGAAATCCAAAATGTCTGCAGACATCCCCAGCCCTGCCCCCCCACTAAGAAAGTGAGAGGGGAGAGAGAGAAAGAGAGACCTTTGTCAGATGTATCACTCCAAAAACACAGTGCATCTGACGTCACAGCACAGATAATTATGTGAGACTGGTGCAAGGTTGTCTACTGCAGGACCACAGGTTAGATTTAGGGAAATTAACAAGAAACATTTAAAGATGGACTATGTAACATTTCTTGTGGAGAAGAAGCCTGTCACCTGCGCAACCCTCCACCAAAAAAATAACCTTTAAATTGAAAGCATAATCTGCACCCGATATTTCAATCATTCATAAATGTGATTCAACCAAATTTCAACTGACCCCAAGTGACACCTGAGGTTGGCATGACAACATCACAAATAACATATATGACAGAACAATAGCTAAACTGTCATTTCAAAGACTCCATATTAAGCATTATTTTAGCTAGAATATCACCTTTATGGGCATAGGTATATTATGAAAAATGTTTTAACGATGTTTTAAATCTAGAATGCGGACTTTAAAAATATGGAGGAGCTTCATGGAATACAACATGATGATGTTTGAGATCAAAACAAACACGACTCCAGGTGTATTTTTATGAGGAAACTATTATAAAATGGAGGACATGGACCCAGTGGAGCACAGGGCCACAGCGTCCCATTGGGAGTCTGGGCTGACGTTTGGGGACTGACGGCACAGAGTAGACCTCATCTGGGTCTTCAGAGGAGCGTGTAACCCAGTCCTAAGGTCGAATGGACTTACAGACTATAAATGGTGCGTTGTTGCCACATAATTTGAAAATAAATAGTATTATTTCGAATTTAGATATTGGTTGTTTCGCGGTGGTCAAGTGGATAGTACTCGAACAAGTGAGCAACTCTCGGCGTCATGGGTTTGAATCCGAATCGCCAGTTTGTCCTCCCAGAGTCTCATCCCCCATTTCATGACTTACTCTTTTGTCTAATAAAGCCTGTGGACCAAAAAAACAGTTTTGAAACGGCCATTTCCTCCTGAGCCAAAAAAAAAAAATAAAAAGACAGTTTCAAATTTCCCAGATTCAAGTTATCATATATTTAAGGTTTTTAAATCCGTAAATCGTCACCAGACTCATTCTTAGCATTTCTGCCTCAAATTACGTTCATTACAACAGTGCATATTTCCTTATGGTAATTCCCTCTGCTGCCAGTAGATAGGGTGCCAAAACCAATCCTGATGAGAGAACGCCCGACTGTTAGAAAGTCATGGATGGTTTTCAAAAGATACATGAAATGCCGAAATTAAATTAGTGTAGAGCCGGGGTCCAAACCTGGCGCCCGTGTGGACCAGTTCTAAATATAGGACAGCTCATCCAGAGCATTGTGTTTCGCCAAAGACTAGGTCTATTTCTTTGAGAGCTGAGTATGTAGAGACAGCAACAGACAAGAGCTCGATGCCACGTTTATTTTGTCTAAATACACCCAGTAATACAAGGCACTAAATTTGCCCAACTGAAGGTGACTTCTCATTAATGCACAGATAGCAGTGGCTCTGAAGAGGGAGCCCCAGCAGCGACAGAGGGACAAGCTAAAAGAAGACAAACAATACGTTATATGTAAGATGTTAGAGCAGCGGATGTTAGTGCAGTGGATGTTAGAGATGTTATATTCAACATCTACATATCGCCATCTTTACCGATATCGTGTAAATAAAAAGAGGCAAATGCCATTATGAAGAGGGACCAACAGCAGAGAGTCAAAAGACAAGTTTATCTTATTTTGTATGAGTTTTATCATTTTAGATCAATACTGCAGTGATCAGTGTGTATTCATATATGTATGTATTTGTATGACGAAATACCAGACAAAGCATAATATTTCTTCTTTAAAATACACTTCGACAATAGGTCCGCAATAGTAAAAGAACAGTTTTCCTTGCTCATAGGATGGCGACATCACTCAAGTATCTTGTTTTGTGTTCATCGCACTCACAGTCAGAGCACAGCCTGCACCGACGTGATAAAAATAGAGCCAACAATTTGCTCTCCCATTCATAAATCTCATACTTTATCTCTTCTCATTTGGTGCCATGTTCCAACACAGCAGCCATCTCTCCATCGTCACCTAATGTAATCTGCCTGCAGTTATGATATTTGACACACACAGGTCGCCATAACAACATCCCAAATGTGAAAATGAATTCCTGACGTCGTCAGTACAGAGGAATATGGGGTAGACATTCATAGAGGCGTAGCAAATGTTCTGGTTGAGAGGAGCAGGCTCCTGTGTTTCTATGGTCACTTTGGTCTGGCCTTGCACCCCACACTGGGTCACTTCAGAGCGCGAGGGTGTGGCTCTGCTACATGAGCAGCTGACATCACACAAACATAACTCTTGTTTTCTTAACAAATCAAATCTAAATTGTACATGATTTACACCTTTTCTCCATGAGGCCGATCTCAGCAATTCACAAAATTCCAAGTTTGTCGCTGTGACATGTGGCTAAAGCTAAAGTAAACAGGAAACTACTTCTGGTTAATTGTCAGTTTTCCCAGTTTCATTTATCTGCCTCTACACCAACATTGACTGTATTTTATGTATGCGTTGGGTTTGGCTATTGTTCTAAACTGGAACTATAATATTTTGGGTCTAGATGTGAGTGTTGCGCCTCGATAATCAGCAAACAGCTGATTCTAAAGGGTGCTAGGTTTGTTTTGCGAAACATGTGCTGAACATATAAGTCATCATCACTGGAAACACAACACTTTATCACTGTCAGCTTTGGTGAGAAATGATTCTTCTCTCTTTATATTTGCAGTCTGCATTCTCCAGTCATCTCGCTCTGCCGCTCAGCCACTCCTGTAAGTGTACAGGGAGCCAACACAAGCCAGAACGCTTTGGAAGATACTTCACACCCTGTTAGGTTGTGCATAGATACTTCAACCATCTAATCTAGGAATGCGTTTGTAAATCTCTTTGCTGACATTCAGAAGGCCCTCCTTTTTTCAGCCTCTCCATCCCTTTCATCTCAACCACATCGTAAATGTTGTAGTGTTACATGTTTAATGTACATATCTGTCCCAAATACTGACCTTCTTTACAGTGTAGTAGGCGCTGGGATCCAATCACCAACTATCCAGTTTTACGACAACTACCTGAGCCACTGCCATATAAACACTTTTTATTCCATAAAATGAATATAAATGCAAAGGTGACAGAATACATTTACAGCCTCAGTATCTCTAAGTGTCACTCCATTTACTCGCTCTGAAACATGCCACAAGTCAAAGCAGCTGCATTATTAAAGGGGAGGTCATGAATAACCCAGGCCCGAGTCCCCCTCACGCACCCCACAACGTCGCACCGTTTGTTGTCTCAATCCGAGCTGCTGCTGCACATAATCAAATCACCGCCTCCTCCGTGACACTGTCAAGCCTTCACACATTCACACCCACCACATCAGCCGCACAGTGCCTCCGCGACCTGCGACCCCTGGCACACACAGACACGAGCGGCTGTGAAGGGCGGCCGCCGTGTCGTTTTGAGGTGTAAAAGCAGCATGCGTTATTCCAGTGTACTCGTTTGACCTGACACATCAGCTGCTAGTCATATCTCTGGTAACATGAGTCATTAAGATCGAGAGAAGGAAGAGGATAAAGAGTGGATTAATAAGGGGATTTATCATATGACACTGTTGAAGCGAAGTGTGTTTTGTTGTGTTGTATTCTTCATTAATGTTTGAGTAACCCTGTATTGTCCTAAATTTGAGACATAAGTGCTAAAATAGTTAGTTGCAGACAGCCTGTTAACACCAACTATGATGTACTGCAGGGAGAATCTGAGGAACATGGCACTGGTTCACATGGATTCATGAAAGAACACTTCCAGGACTCTTGGTCTCCAGGAAAACAGCCTTCTTGCAGATTCCTTCCACACATCACCAAGCTGCTCCGAGGTCAGTGTACCAAGGTGCATTGATTTAGTTTAGTTTATTTTCCAGTTGCAGGTAAAAAAAACACATTGGAAAGATGTGTGCAAAAAAGCTTAAAGTGCACAACAAAACATCAAAACAATGGACATCACTTAAAGTACCATGACAAATTTGACACTGTGAAAATAATGTGTGTTTTGTGTGTGACTGTTTTTTACTGTTTTCTAATTTTGACTTTATTTGGTGTAATTATACTTGTTGTACATATAAATTATAGTTTTACATCAATTACACATTAATTCATTAAAATTCTCTCATATATTTTCATTCGGCAAATAAAAAATATTGTGACATTAGATGAGTTTTTGCCCAGTGTTTGTGGGTAATTTCCAAGTGTGATGTCATCAATAACAAACAGGAAGTAAAATTATAAACCCAAAAAAAATTGCAATTCTGTGATAAAATGTTTATAATTTTTTAGCAAAATTCTAAATATATTTATCTTCACTGCATTTTAGTTCAATGAGTCGTTGATTTGATTTGAATCACTTTGTGGGACCTAAGCGGGTTATTAATACCCAGCCCAATCAAAATGAAGACGTCAAACATACAATGATCATCATTAATTAGAAAGCGGCAAAATGGGAAAAAAATCGGCAGCGCAGTATGAACAGCTCTTTAGGATTACAAGTCAGAATCATTCACTCACTATTTAACTGGAACAATCAGAGTAGAACAGCAGTCATGGCAGAGTAGTTAGCACCCTCTCCTCACAGCAACAAGGGTTTGACTATCACTACTGTATGTACCAGCAGCAGTGAAGGATGGGTGAAATGTAGGACACATTTCCACATCAGGACAGCAAAGTGTAACTTAACCTTAAATATGCCATGTATGTACAGAATGCCCATAAAGATGGATTTTGGATAGTTCTTTGTTTTATTTAGTGTTATCTGCTTCAGCATGAGCGTTGCATTAGTGCATTACTTTGAGTCCTCAAATATCTTTCAACAAGTAAATGGCGATCCTCTTGTTTTCCTCCTCACCCACACAAGGATAGAAAAACAGTTCGAAAACCCGGACTGGAGGTGCTCAAAGAGACCATCTAATCTGCCTGTACAGAACGGTCCCAGGTCTCGCCTTGCTGCCCTGCCCCGGCCCGGTGGAGTATATCGGTCATCATGAGTGGTCTGGAGCAGGCAGCTGGCTCTCTCTGGCTCTCTGTATAAATCTCCATTGTGCTGGCGGCAGCGGACAGTGACCTCATTCAGGGCGTAACGACTCCATCAGAGCTGTTAGTGCTGGATTTATTCTGCCATCCGCCCCACTCCTCCTGTGGTTACGTCTGACTACACAGGGCCATGGTCTGTAGGAAGTATTGTATTAGGGGGAGGAATGTAAACTTTGTTTAGAGTTTTTATGTTAACACATACAGTAATAATAATAAATATAACCGCAAGCGGCAATGATCGCCCCTCGCCAACGCCACGCCTCACGCTTTCCAACGTCATAGTGTGGATCTCTGGTCAGTTACTTTTGAGTGGGCTCCGCCCACTGTGTGTTGTTGTCCCTTTATACAATAAGAATGTAAAATTTTTGCATCACATGTTTATAGTTGGGGAACGCATGAGTGGGCTAATTAGCTAAAACGGGCGCTTTACTGTAAAGCGCTAGGTAGCTCACTCATGGGTTTGCACTTTGTGCACACTTTCGCACGGGATTTACCCGTTTACAACGATAATGTAAAATGTTCCCACTTCTTAGTCATATGCGCAGGACGTGCATGAGTGGACAAGTGTCTTAGGGAGTGTTTGGCAAACGCTTCACGCTAAATTTCATGCGCACTTTTGCAGCCATTCACCGCACGGCCTTAGGGAACTAATAGGCCTCTTGCCAGCTTGTAGCAATAACATATGGCAAGGCTGTGCAATTATTTGAATTACGATTATGATTATTATGCCCAACGATTACAAAAATGTATAATCGAGAGGTGACGATTAATAAGTCCATGGTTCCAGGAAGGTTCCATGGTATGATATTAATGTCTCTATCGCTAATTCACCCAAAGAAGTTTTCATTGCCCAGAAAGTAGGTTGGTTTGCCTTTTGTCTCCAAGGAAATGGTTTTATACCCTCCACCAGCTAAATAGTGTTCTTTTAATTTACATGCTAACTGTATACTTATACTGTATAAAATATATACAAAATCTAAATTATAATCTTAAATTTGGCTTTTTTTGATAAACCTAATCAATTGTAAAGACTGTATTGAATCATGCTGAAATCATATAGTAGGATATTACATAACCATGTAACCACTGGGTATAAAACCAATCTCTTACAAAACCCACCACGAAAAAGTACACGAAATGACAGCTATTTTCAGATTTTGTGCTGCGGTGTCACATTACCTGGGCCGCTCTGCCTTTAACTACCAGGCCACTTTTTACTACATCAAGAAAAGTTACACAGTACACCTTTAAACAGTTTCATATTGTGATTTCCTATCTGAACACACCGCCCATAGACTGTCCAATGTCCCAGGAGGACTTCAGGACAAAAATGTGTCCTCATCATCAGTGCTGTGCTTGTCTCATTACTGTAGAGGACAATAGACTGCACCACAGGGACCGCATGGATTAGACTTCTTTTCACCTGTATTGATCGACTCGGACAATGGGCCATGTAAGCACGGGGAGAACATTTGTGTCATGATTCAGGGTTTGTTCAGCGGACTCCTGGTGATCTGAAAAGGAGACAGGATACAAGCTGGAAATGTCACACTCTGTGCCTAAAATGGCATTGGGATGGCCACAAGCGCTCTGCATGAATAATAAATAGTATTATGAGGCCACCTGGTGATACAATTGTAAAAGAAAGTAAGAAAACATAATAAATATATGGTGTAGAAAATTACACTCTATTGCATTTATATTTCAAATCAGTATGATCAACCCTTTTCTTTAGTATATATACGCAGTGAACCAATTTGAACCATTTTATCTGAAACCAGAAACAGGAAGTGTCAACTCCACACTGAGATAAACTGTTAGGAATTGAACCCAAGACCTTCCAGCTGAGAGTGTCCCGTCCTATTAGATACAAAAATCATCATCTATTTTGTTCATTGTAAACCGCAAATATTGATCCAAAAAGGCTTGATAATAGAAACAGGTCCATTGACTTCCAAAACTGCAGAACTGATAAGCCCCGCCTCTTCACTGTCACATTTGACCGTAACAAGCGGCAGATTTTAATTGATGTGTTTTCGTGAACGAAAAGCGGCCATGTGATTTTTAAACTGTCCGTGTGTGACCCGGACTTTGAGTTTTTTTGAATAGCAGTGTGAGTAAATACAGGGATGTGGGTGGAGTTAGGGGAATTTTCTGACCACTCAGGCCTCAGGTGCAGGACAATACAAGGATTACTGAAACTCACAAATCAATCAAAATACAACTCTGAATAAGGGAACACTAACATACACGTGTTAGTAAACATAAACATCTCCTTTACACTACTGTTACGGACTCCTCCAAGGGCGTTAGTTTGGTGAGACTCATCTTCAGGAGTGGGCCATCAAAAGTTTTCAGATGTTTTCTTCTGGTCAACGGTCTGTGTGAGCGAAGACACACATTTTGCCAAGAATGGGGGTCTTTTGAATGAGGACCGCAACATTTAGTTCTGAAGATCCTCTCGAGGAGAGGGGCATCAAAAGTGATCAACATTTTTCTTTGAAGTATTACTGTCCTTGTGCGGTGCAGCACTGCCCAAAATATTGACCATTTCAGTGCAGAATAATGTGAAGCAAACGAGCGGAGAAGGCACGACAGCCCCCGGATTCAGCAGCAGGTGTAATAAAAGGAGGAAGATTGGGGCGAGGGCCGATCATTACCGCTTGTGGCTATATTTCTCTTTCTCTCTCCTCTCTCTCTCCCTCTTTTCTCCTCTTTCTCACTCCTCTGTCTCTCTCTCCCCCCCTATCTCTCCTCGTTCCTCTCTCTTTCTCTCTCTCTCTCTCTTTCTCTCTCTCTCTTTCTCTCTGCAGCACATTTCCGTTCTTCATCCGTCAGTTCTGCCCCCCGGTGGAGGAGACGACTCAGCAGGTTTACACAGAGGGGGCGGAGTTAAGATCACAGCATGCACACGACTCAAGGAGAGGGAGAAACCAGGACTATAGGATCAGGACTATACATTCAAGAGTACACCAGGACTAGACCAGGACAAGACCAAGACTTAGAGCTAAAAGAACACGGCTCTCATCAGATCTGAGTAGAATCAGTTTTTCTGCTCAGGAATCACGCTCTCAAACCACATTCATGCTGGTCCAGGTGGGTCTGCCTGAGAAAATCAGTGCAA
This sequence comes from Chaenogobius annularis, assembly GCA_015082035.1. Lineage (NCBI taxonomy): Eukaryota > Metazoa > Chordata > Actinopteri > Gobiiformes > Gobiidae > Chaenogobius > Chaenogobius annularis. Next base: position 549,107 of record BJKM01000090.1, on the reverse strand, counting down.
TCCCTCATTCATCCAGGACTGGTCCCTGGTAGAAAAGGTTTCATCTGGGCAATGTTTTTTTTCATCGAGACATTTCGATTGCCATTCCAGATGAGTCTTGGTAATCCTTGTAGTGGTGCATCCAAGACCACATGCTTTAACAAAACGTTACAAGGATCTGGGGTCTCATTTATAAACGGTGCTTACGTACAAAATCGGGTCCAAAAGTGGAGCTTTCAGAGACTCTGAGGTGCACTATGCATTTAGATCCCTTTACTATTACTCACTTAATCACAACTTGCTTGTGAGGAGAATTAGGACAGTGTTTTGTACTCATGTTCATGTTTTGTTTTGTTTTATTTAGGCAGAAGCTGGAGTGTGTGTGTGTGGGGGGGACACATTTCCTCTCGGGGACAATAAAGTTTACCTTAAGCTGGGGAAACACTTCTCGACTTTACAAGTTGTGCGAGAGTTAGGGTGTTGTGCAGTAGTGATGCACGGGTCGTTTTTTTCCCCAAAGAACGGGTCCAGCAATTTTTGCGTTCTTTGAGCAGCCTCAGCCCCTCCCCGCACCCCTGCATCTATTTTTTCAACCAGCTCTGAGCCATTAAAAAGGTTGCGGATTGAAATGCAGTGCAATTTGGACTGTTTTCATTCAGTCTGAAAAACGCTCTTAACTGGTGACAGCATGTAGGATCTGCACCTGAGCAATGATGCATTTTAACAAAGTAATCAGCACGACTAATAATCATTTAAAAAAGGAACTTGGAGTCTAAGTGCAAGCGCTGGTGCAGAGCCAGACGTGGAGACACAATCAGAAACAGGTAAATCAGCTCACAAAAAGAAATCAAGATGAGGAACTGAATTTGGACGTGGCTAAACGCAAAGATACACGTCACATGCGATACGGCGGTCAGCATTTTATAACTCGCCTCAACCCGCCCCGCACACCACTATTGTGCGGGGTTCACACAACATGACTGGAACTAGAGAGAGACTCCACACTTACAACTACACAATTCCAACTAATGCCTAATGACACTTTACCCTACAGAATTATAGAGCATAATTTTTTTATGCTTGATTTGGCTGGTGGTGTTTCCTGTCTTTCATTGGTCGAACTGTGACATTTTAGAACTGTTAGGTTGTGTCAAGTTGTGGCATAAGCAGTGATGCTAAACCGCTCATGTGTTTCTCCTTATCTCGTATCCTCTCCTTCTCTTCATCTAATCTCCTATTCCTCCTCCGCTCTTCCTAATCTCGTCTTCCTCCTCCCCCGTCTCCTATTCCTCCTCCTCTTCTCTTCTCTTCTCTCCTTCTCCTCTCTCCTCAGCTCGCCTTCCTCCTCTCTCCTTATCTTCATTCCTCATCCGCGTCCTCATCTCGTCTTCCTCCTCTCTCCGTGTCTCCTATTGCTCCTCTCTCTCCTCTTTTTTTTTTTTTTTAAGATTTTTTTGCCCGTAGGCTTAATTAGACAGGAGTGTGTGACATTGGGGATGAGACAGAAGGGAGTACATGCAGTAAATCTCGGAGTCGGGATTCAAACTCACGACCCTGCAGTCGGCTACACCAGGAGCCTGGCATACGTGTGCTGTGCCTTAACCACTCGAACGCCAGGCAGCACTCTTCATTTTGTCTCCTACTCATTCCTCATCTTGTCTTGCTCTTCTCGTCCTCTTCCTCCTCTCTCATAAACCTGTTATCACCCTCGACATCAAATGATACTAAAAGTAGCAGTTTACTTTAAAAAGCAAAGACCATCACGTACACAATAGCCATATATTTTATGTTGCCAGAAAGGGGCATAAATACCACTCAAACAAAATTCCCCGAAGCGTAACGAATGCTCATAAAATGTCATAAAAAGCGGAACGTTTACTAAATTGTGTTGTCGTGATAGGGTCATTTTGCTATGGCAATGACACCATTATGCTGAGGTGAATGGTCGGGGGTCACAGTGGCGTGTTGGGTTCATCCGGGTCGGGACTTGTGTTTTCAAGAGCAAAAAATGAACCCAGAGTAATGATCAGGGGCCACATTTATAAATCTTTCTTGTGCATTACGCATTGTGTTGGCCGCCCTCTGAGTTATATTTATAAAAGTTCCACTTGACAATGGACATTACTTTTCTCTGTGCAAAGTGAGACCCTCCCTTGTATGCAGGGTTTTGTGTGCCAGATTAAATGATTACATGCACAAATAATTAATTAAATGTGCCAATAAATAATTCAAGAAACATTTAAATCTTAATATTAAAAAGATCTATTTCTTTCATTCATGATTTCATAATGTTGATGCAACCATTAAAAGAATCTGTCAGACTCACTCAGAAGCTTAGGCTTCTCTGAGCCAGTCCATTTCTCCAAAGAGGGGCTAAATTGAGCTAAATTGAGCTTTTAGCCATTGTTCTCTCATCAAAACATACCTGGAGTAGCATTTAGCTTCATTCGTGCTAGTTTAATTCGGGTGAAAAAGCTCCCTCGTTCAGTCAAAAACACTCCATTATGAATTTCCCCACCATGTGACGTTTTCTCAATCGGTGACATGGAAAATGTCGTGTGCAGTTATTTAAGTCCATAAATCATTCTCAGACTCGTTCTGAGCATTGTTTTTCCCTCTGCTGCCAGTAGATGGAGCCCATAGCTCAGTTCCTAACATGGGATAAGCCAGAGATATTGGAAGTTATTGGTAATCTTTTTAACATTTGTTTTGTTCTAAAACATGAGAAGCCAAACTAAAGGTACTCAAGAGCATGTTTAAAGGCAATACCAATAGAAATAATGCATAATAGTTGTCCTTTAAGGACTTGTCTTTTTGGCTCTATGGGGGAAAATGCATTTGGATAAAACAGCCTTTGAAGTTATAGTGTCCCATACAAAGCTACGGATGCAAGTGGATTATTTGAAATAATAAAACATCTTTAGGCGCAGATTGGACCATGTTGTTTTTATCCAGGTGAATACTTATATGTTGAGAAAGCTAAATAAAAACAAACATTTTGCCTGCAGTGCATCATCCGATATATTATCATCATTATCATTGTTTATTTGATGGAACATTCTTCGGTTACAAAAAAAATAAAATAATCTAAAACAAATGGCACTAACAATGATTCACCGTTGCTTTGATGGCTAATTTGTTGTTTTACCCATTGTTTTACACATTGATTTTACACGTGTACCCATTGCCTTAGACTATAACATCTCCATAAATCTCCTGTCGACCGTGTGTGCAGGTGAGACACCGATTATCACTCATCGTGTCTAGAGTGGGATGTCCCACCTTGGACAAAGCCCCATACAACAGCAGGCTAACAGGCTAACAGCTGTGCGGCTAACGGCAGATGGGCTCTCGGCGGCGTATCACACTTCAGTTATTTCAATTAGCAAACACAGCTAACAGCCCCGCGCACACGCACCCAAGAGAGACACAGGTAGCTCAATGCTGATACAAATGAGCCCATTGTTCGCGCATGAAAGGAGAAAAAGAAAGTTGAAGCGGGAACAGAAAAGTGGGATAGGATGCAGACCTGCGAGTAAAACATGTATTCAAGTCATGAGATTTTTTTTCCACTCCAAACTATTTTACGCAAGTAGGTCGAAAGTAGTCATCCCAAATAACCATCAAGTAAAGTTTTTCGGGTGTTGTTCTGTCATGGAGATGTCATTTCTTTGCCAGGGATGTTTCACTTTATGGCATTAAACTCTTGCAATGATTTGTTGTAGAAAGAATACTTTGAAAAACATATACTTCTAATTTTAATCTGCTTGACTCATTAGAGGAATATACGTGTAATGTCATATTGTGTAAGATTTGAGTCAAAGCAGTAACATCTCTGTGGAGACAGGTGGCAGAGCCTCCACCAGAAAAATTAATGTAGAGAATTTAAAACATTTATTAAGACCACCTTTATTTGTCCCACAGTGGGGACATTTTATTACTATTTTTTTGTTCTACAATGACTTCATTTAGAAAGAATAATCCGTAAAAGTTTACCCGTATCCACATCTGTACTATTTTAACCATCTGCAAAACCCAACTATATAAAAGGAGAGGGTTTTGTGAATTTATTCCATATAATAAAGAAATCAAATGTAATATTTAGCATTACAAGATTTCACAGATTAGTAGATTCTCACTGAATAAATGTATCTTTTAATTCAGTGGATAATGATACCTGACAGCACTACAGTACGTGTAAAAACAGCCCAACATAAATAGTATTAGAAACACAACATATCATGTACAGTGGGTTGCTGTGTGAGACACTGTATAGTGTTTTATTTATTGTATATCCAATAGTGCTAATTATTTAAGATACATTTACTGTAGCTCAACATTAGTGTAGGTTCTCTACTCATCCTCCCACATCTGAAGACAGAGAGTCCAAAGACAAATCTGGTGCACACCTTAATAAAAATGTTGAACATTTTATAAAAATCCTACACTGGCATTCATTCACTAACTTTTATTCGCAATAAAGGAAGAAAAATTCCCTCCTCTGGCGGTTCCCTCGTATGCACTTTCCTCCCTGGCTTTTCCCTAGTTCTGCTGCCCTGGGTTGTCAGATTTTCATTTAAGCAAGTCTTTGAATGAAACCCTAAACAAGTGCCCCACAATAAAATTAATAAACCAAGCAACTTGTTAAACGTTGTGTGTCACTGCTCGACGAGCGCTATGAGATGCTCATCATTTTGATAACATATTTTCAATAAATATCGCTTTAAAACGTTAGTAGTTTTTATTTGTGTCATCATTGAGTCTATTCATGTGAAACAGAATGTTAAACTGACCCTTTTTTATTTTTTATTTTTTTAAAATCTTTTTTATTTACAATAACAAAAAGTGCAATAGAGAGGACAACAAGACCAAAAAGGGCAAAAGAGAGACAACAACACAGACATTAGACAAATAGAGGGACAACAGTCTAGAAACTTCAGGGTGGGGAATATTGTGTGTGTGTGTGTGTGTGTGTGTATATATATATGTGTATATATTATTATATATTATATATATATATATATATATATATATTATATATTATATATATAATATAGATATAATATAATATATATAATATAGATATATAATATAGTATAAATGTATTTATTTTTGATCGGGGAGGGGATGTTTTTAAATTAATACACATATATACAGTATATATACATGGCTGATCATCATTTCTGCCCCTTCTTTTTATTTATTTGTTGTATTTTTTGTATAATTACTTTTGTGCCATGTCTAAGGTGCATTAAAAGAAGGAGGACATTTTAAGAGTGTCTCCCCTTGGGACAGAGATGCTGTCCCAAGGAAACCACCTTCTTTATGACGAGAAAGTGCTCAGGAGCAAGCACAAAAAAACACTTCAGTGGACGTCTCGGCGATGTGGGAGCGTCGGCAGAAGTCCGAGGTATACGTGCGTGTGCGACCAGAATATGTATGAGCAGTGCTGTATGCAGAATAAAAGAATTAAGGGAAAGAGGAAAAGAGGAAAAGGAAGAGTGGGGCGCAGACAGGTAACCGGCTGGTTTTGTGTAAGTGAAGGTGAATATTGTTTATTTTTTATTGATATTTATGAATGTGTCTCAAGGCTATATGGCTATTTTAACAGTTAGCAGCTGCAGCTAGCACACACATATATTTACAGCTGTGAAATTACAACAATCTTAGTTTACATTACATTGCTTGGTTAAAAAAAATAAAGGGGACATGTGTGTAATGGTTTTTTTCTGTGTTTAATCCAAATCTCAAAACTGTAATAAAACTATATAAGAGAGGTAAACTAGTACGGAGGGTTTCCAGCACTGACAGCCTTTTGCTCCTCTGGCTGTTCCCTCATAAGCCTCTTGCTCCTCTGGCTGTTCCCTCATAAGCCCCTCCCTCCTCTGGCTGTACCCTCTTAAGCCCCTCCCTTTCTCTCTCTCTTTCTCGGTATAGCGTAAAACACATACTTTGAAGACTTAAAAACTACAGTAGGTGGAGGTAATGTAACACTTTATGGATGCCAACTGCCAAAAAACACAAAAACAAACAAGAAGTTAGACGTGCAAATATAGTAGGTGGCAGGAAAAGCAAATTTTGTGTTGGCTGCCAACCGCCATAAAAAGTAACAGAAGAAGAAGAAGAAGACTTAAGTCCCTCCCTCCTCTAGCTGTTCCTTCACATTGCAGCTAGCCTATTAGCTGTGATGTCAGTTTTAGCACCTGACAGAGGCTTAATTCAAAGTCACTTACTGAAATTGTTATACAGTGGAGGAAGTGCCTCATGCTTTATATGTTTGCATCTCATTTGCATAAAGACCGGCGCTAAAACATGTGCGTCACTAATGGATAGACATTAAACATAAGAAAAAATAATTATTCACACCACAGCCAACGGTCATCCACTTGACTATTAGCTAGGGCAACAATGCAACAACAGAAATGCAGACACATTTTCAAAGTTTAATTGACCAATAAATCAAATGAAAAATTTATAGAAATGTCGTTACAGATTTGGCCAGCAGAGGGAGCTTTCAATGCCAAGTTAAATGAATGTTTCCAAATATGTCTTCTTCATAATGATTTGCCCTTTTAACACAATGTGATTTTTGAGAGAACCTCAACACTCTTAAATTCGGAAATCAAATAAAATCCATACAAACTAATCATTAAAATATTTGGGTTTGAAAAGGGCAATCAACAATTTTATTGACAGCTTTAGTCTCAATTTGATTTACCAGATTGGTTCAGATAAGGCTAAAAAAATAGTTGCTAGCTTCATAGATGAGATGCTTCTTACGGACAATTTGAGAATGAGTCTGGTGAAAGGAGGAGCACTCCTGGATTTAAACCTAATGATGTGTAGGAATATTCAAACATGTGCATGTAGATGTAAAATTAGTGGACATTTAGGAGTGGGCAATATATGCAAAAAAGAAAAATTCACATCACAATTTTCTTAAAGCCAGATCATTATTTTGATTTGATCACGAATGTGTTTATGTTTTCTTATTACCTCTATCCAGTCCTTAAGCAGCCTGCTGTTTGAAGGTTCACTTAAGTCCCCCGGTCACTCATAGCGCCTTACAGAGGCTGACCAATAGAAAGAATGGGTGGGAATAGTGTCTGTTTTAGAGCTTAGAGCTGTGTTAAATTTAAAAAGCCATAAATTACAATCTGACAGTATGGGTGATCGTCAACTGAATGAGATCACAATTCTATTTTTATTGCCAAATTGTCCAGTCCATTCTTAGACTACTTCTAGCAGATTGATCTTCCTAATAAAGGTACGCATTAAAGCTCTTCTGGTGGTGTGTCTGCCATCTGGTTGGATCGGGGTCAGGTCTATGTTCCCTCTCTTGCTCAAAAGATTTGAGGCTGTCCTCAAAATATCAATATGGCAAAATGTTGTGACGGACTTTTTAGCAATACGTGTATCGCTATGCTTATCATGATATTTTAACAACATAAGATCATTATGCATTGCAGCGTTCTAGATTTATAAACCTGCTGACTTGCATTCAGACTGAATCTGCAAGGCTGAAAGGTGACTTATTCACAGGACACATGAAAATCCAATGCATTTTGTTATTCTACATAATAAACATATACATATACAAAATACATAATTTTAGTTAATGTTTATATATCGTATCATGGACACTGTACTGAGATACGTATTGTATTGTGAGGTACCATGTAATATCCTGCCTTGAGCACGCACATACAAAAATGTTACGCACATGACTTTCCACTTTAAGTTTTTGATCTTTAAAAAGACAACTTGACGTGGAAATGAGCACTCCAGTCCAAAAATGCTGAATGTTGCACATAGGGGCTTTTCAGAGATGAGGCAGAAGAAAGTCTGTGCTCAGACAACTGAAAAGTGAGCAAATTTGAGTATGTTTCTTGGAGCTTGAGTTTTCCCATTTGCGCTGAGAAACTAGAGCAAGGCTGATCTCACTGAGTTTGATTGACAGGTGATGTTCCACACATTCCCTATCACAGTGTCTGGAGATGTCAGAGGAAACTGGATATGTCAAGACGCACGCTCTGTAGGCGCTCTGTTTGGTGATCAGAGGAACAAGACTAATGCAGAATTCAAAATATGCCATTTAGGGAGAGGATTTTAATAAGTCATCAAAGCTGTCAATGTTATAAGTAGTACCACGAGCTCTGTAGCAGCAAATTAACAGATTAAATGTGCACTATATAACCTTTAGCCTTCTGTCCAATCTGCACATTGGCAGTTCCATTTTTGTTTAAAAATCTTAGCGTCAAGACTTCCGCATATGGCACAGGTGGTTGCATTGCAGGCGGTTGCATTGTAGCACCTCTCTGCCAACATTTGCTTTAAAAATCTCTATTTCACCTTCAACATCCCAAAATACGAAGAGCAAAACACTGTGAGCGAAGACTAAAAAGAAAACAAACAAGGTAGGTAATGTTTCGGGAGGTAAATCTCTCTCTCAATCTATTGATATTAATGCTAACATGACTTCTGAAAGGACGCCCCAAGCGGCAAAACATGCCAAGAAGAGGAATCACATTAATGATCTTACCTCAAAAGAAAATGATTCCTAACAAACAACAATATTATCAGAGTGGATCAAAATGTTCTAAATGAATAGCCTGAAAACTGAGCCTTAAAGAGCACAGGCGTAGTAATGCATTTTTTTATTTAATTCAATCTTCATCTTTCTACAAAAAACGTTCAATTTGCCCAATATCACCAAAGAGCAAAATAAAAAATCAGGACTTGAAATCATAGTGTTGGGTGCAATCAAGAGATTAAAGAAAATAAGTCTCTGGGGAGCAATGGGCTCAAGTCAGAGTGGTAATAAGCTTTAAAAGAAACAGTTACTCCTCTGCTTTTAACCACTACTACTGGGCACTTAAAAAACTCAAACTCCTCCAAGTTAGAAAGAAGCCATTGTATCTAATAAGTAAAGAAGGGAAGGACCGACTTGACTGTGCCTCATATAGACCAATTTCTATTCTGAACGTGGACTATCATTTACTATCAAATACTCCCAAATTTAATTCATAATTTTCAAACAGGATTAATTAACAAACGACAAACAATTATTGGAGGCAGTAGCTCAGTGGTACAGTGCTCATCTCCTGATCCGAATGTCAGTGGTTCGAATTTTGCTCTCGGCATAAACATCCCTGGTAGAGCGGTCCTCTAGGTCCTACACTGAAGTAGCCTCGCCCTATTACCAGGCTCCTCGTGCAGCCGGTCGGAGTGTCATGAGTTCCAATTCCGACTCCGACATTTACTGCATGTCCTCCCTTCTCTCTCACCCCTCATTTCACGCAGTCTTTCCTGTCTAATATAGCCTATGGGCCAACATCTTGAAAAAAAGAAAAGAAAAGCCCTATATAAATGTGACTATTTACAAGATATACAAAAACAGCAAAACGAAGCTTTAATATTTAGTTTGGATGCCGAGAAAGCTCTTGATTCTGTTAGCTGGTCTTATTTATTTTAAGTGCTGAACAAAATTTCAAATTATTAATAGACATTAATATTACAAAATATTGGGTCTTTTTATGATGGTCCAACATCAAGAATTAAAATCAGTGGTCACTTGACAGATTCATTGACTCTGAGGGGTGAAGCAGGGTGGTGCCTTGTCCCCCCTTTTCTTTGCTTTGTACTTGGAACCATTGGCCCAATATATTAGACAATCAAAAACAAAAACAATTTATAGTGTTACAATTGATGGGACAGAACATAAAATTGTCTGCTATGCAGATGTTGTCCTATTATATCTGACCAAACCAGAAGTTTTCATACCTAATGTGGTGCATTTCCTTCATGTTATTGGTCAAATGGCTGAATACAAACTGAATGTACAAAAAACTATAATTCTCTAACATTGAATTGAAAAGCCCTGATTTACATATTGTAAACACGCCGGACTGTTGCCATGGGCTAATTGCCATCCGTTGTCCAGCATTCACTATTGCAATACTCTCCTTCATACACATACACACCTGGCATTCCAGTGGTCTCCCATCAAAGAAGCAGGCTCATCCCTGCTTAGCTTCTGACATCTGACGAGATTGAGCGTTGACAAATTGGTATGTCCTCTAAATAGGAAAAAAAACAACTTAATTTGGAAATCGACACTTTTTTTTTTACTTCTTTTATTACATCACGGTTGGATTATTGCAATTCATGGTAGGCCTGGATCAAAACTCTCTCCAGCGACTGCAGGTTGTTCATAATGCTGCAGCCCGTCTACTGACAGGCACAAGTGAACAGAAGCACATCTATATTCTCTCCTCTTTGCATAGGCTCCCAGTTCCTTTAATTATACATTAATTATACATTTGTTTTTAAATGCTTGAATTCATGGAATTCAAAAATGTTACGCAAAGGACGTTAAAGGACAAATATTTTGCATTTCTCAAGGTCAGAGGAACTGCATTGGAGCTCAATCTACTGGCTGCATAGGGAATTACCTAGAACAGATAAACAAACCTTTGCTCTCCCCCGACATGCATGTAGCATGCCGCTGTGAAGAACGTGATTTGAGGCTGAAATGCTCAGAACGAGTCTGGTGATAAATTATAAACATCAAAACCAAGATTTCTGAGCTCTACCTATGATGTACCGGATGTTTGGAACCAAGTGTTTTTTGAGGACTTACTAAAAAGGATTAATGAAACAAACATGAATGAGGATAAATACAACTCCAGGTATTTTATTTGAGGAGGGAACAATGTAATAAGATGGTTAAAAGCTCAAAAGCCCCTTAATAGTCAGTCACACTTTTTCCTCCAGTTAAGCATTTCATGATAGAATAAATAAGCATTGTACTTAGCGCTGAGGCTGGTGGGCAGCGGTGGGAGCGGGTGGGGGAGGCGGGTGGGGAGCGGTGGGGGGAGCGGGTGGGGGGAGCGGGTACGAAGTCAGGGTCTCCTCAGGAGTTTACATAGGAGGGACAGACACCGAAGAGGAGACCAGAGAGCGGGAAGAAATTCTGAATTTTGTCAAACCGTTTAATCTATATTGAAGTTGGTGCACTGAGGAGGGAGCTTTGGAGTTTTTTTAGCTTTCTTAATGTTTACATATACATCTTAAAAATGAATCTCTGGCCTTTTCCGATTTGAAGAGGAGATCTAAAATGCATGCTAATATGGAATGCGATTGGGAGTGTCATGAATCGAATCGAATGGAATCACGTGGAGAAATGTGTGCAGTAGTATTCTGCTGGATGTACAGTGCAGTTACCGATCACCTAAAGGAAGCAGACTAGGAGAGGCATTCAACTGCACCAGGTACGAGACAGACAGGGAAATGTTAGACATGTCTTTGGACGTGGACTCACTCGTTTTAGATCAGCTGAGATGACAAACTCCACGTCAATCCACCGGATCTAACTCCATGACAGAGAAACAGTTCTTCTGTCTTGGACAAAATGTGGTGTCTCACCTAGTTGTCTCTTGATGGTTCTAAAATGCATCCTGTAGTCTTCTTAGTCTTCTATTTTTTTTCTTTATTTACTTTACGTGTACATTAGATAGGGTCATGTCCGCACAACTCCCTCAGATACAGTTTTGGACACAAATTCGTCCCAAGACGGTCCAGGGGTCATAGTTCCTGAACACTGTCTATCTCCATGACAACTGCTGCATGCATTAATCTCATATGTTGGATGTGAAACTCTAAACGGCTCATCTATTCAGGGTTACCACTCTAGTTTAAAGCCTGTTATTGATTTTAAAAGCCAATGTAGTTTTATGTGTTATTATCAATATCAATATGTTTCACTGTGTGTTTGGCATGTGATGTTTGATATTGTGGCCTACTGTGGTTCTTTAATGGTAGGATTGTTTTTTTTTCTGTCTCTATTCACCTTATTCCCGGACGTTGCCCTGAGCGCCGCCATCTGACGTAATCCTCTTTCCGGTTGTATTAGTTAACATAGGGCTGCCGACCTCGAGAGAAAATACATTCATCACAGACTAAAATGTCATTTTCAGGCCGAGGGAATCGGTGCAGTGTTGACTGGTTGGTCACATGTACATTGGACATTTACACAAATCAATCTACTTTATAGCATGTTTTAGCGGCCAGACTTTTCCCTCGTTCTCCAAATAGTGAACACCATGCCCACTCGACCGAAGTGCGATAGCAACAGAAGGGCTGATCTGTGGCAAAAAGAGGCTAAAGTGGGCGCGGTTGAATAAGATGAATAGGCTATAAAATAAAGTCAATTTGTTAATTAATATTTCCACTGGCTCTCTGATAATTTACACATCTAAATGAGTATTTTAGTTTGGCCCATTTTAGGTTCCATTTCCATTGGCCTAATATAAGTTATTCATCATTTGAATAAAATATGGGCTTATTTACTGAACTAACTTGACCTGTAGACCTCTGGATGATTTGTCTGTGACATAGGGTTGTTATTTGACACATTTAAAGCAGGTGGAAACAATAAGAGCAGCACATGAGCTGAGAGCTCGGGATTGTGACATCACACATCAAAGAATTTTCAGTTAGCCTAACGTTAAACCAATGGGGATTTTAAGATGCTGAATTTTAAACTTAGTGTTCATTCAAATGTTTTTTAACGCTATAGATTGATAAATGTATTTACCAGTAGTGAATCAGATGCTCATCAGGTTGTTCCATGGCTTTTTGGCTACTTTTTTTTACATTGTTTTGGCTAATATATCTCTATACACATTAAGAACACCAGCAACAAACACGGTGGCTTTCCATGGCAACAGACGTTTTTTGACGACAAACTTAACTACATTTTCAATGTATTTTTGTAATGGCCGAAATCACAAGAGCAGTTGCCTCGAGGGGTGACAGTGAAATAGACCACTTAATGAGGACAAAAGTCCACAAGCCTCTGTCTTCTGCATGGATACAACACAACATGGAGTTAGTTTAGGAGAGTATTAGAGGATTTTGCAGTAAATATGCCTTTCAAATGAGTAACATAAAGCAGTCTGCATAGTACTCCAGAAAGTTTTGAAAGACGAAAACACAGTGTCGGCGCATCCACTGTATTAATTGTCATCGCTCAATTACACATCTTTTGTAATCGTCTGGCGTAATAATCGTTATTGAAATTCAAATCATTGCACAGCCATACTTAGTGGTTAAGTCTCCTGCACCATAGCAAGAAGGTCCTGAGTTTTGATCCGCAGACTAGGTGGGGCATCTCTGGTTTGAAAAAAGATTAAAACATTTATTGAGAATGTATTGGTAAATAAAAGATAGTTGATGTCAGTTATTTTGTCTGCATATTCATATTGTAAATGTAAATAACTGCATCTTAACATAAAACATATGTATATAATAAACAAAGCCCTTGAAAAGCTCTCCTCAGATCTGACCCATCATTGGCCAGGATGGTGTCACGCACTTGGCTCAAAGAAGATTTAAGTCATTTAAGTTAACACCCGATGCATATGGGATGTGTATTTTAATAATTTCACTGTTGTTGTGGTCATAGTCTCAATAATAATTAAAGCCGCAAGCATCGATAAAGGCATTCGCCCCGGCACAAACCGCTCTTCCTCACAACTGCCATTTCCCCAACAACACAACCGCAAACCAGTGTAGGTTTAACATGTGACAGCACAAACGTTTAAAAGCCATTAGCTAGCCATTTGTGATGGCACAATATACAATATGCATTAACCTTATCAGGAGAGATGCATTGTACCAGGTTGTAGCTCAAGTGCTAATTTCCACCTGCCGTCTCTGGGCAGCTGATGTTATTAAGTTCTTTATGGTATGGTATGGTTTATTACTGGTATGGGAAAACGGCGTACCCAGAGGTAATCTACGCAGACACGTGGAGAACAATCAAACTCCCCACAAAAAGTACCTGTGCCACCCGGGAATCAATCCCAGGACTTTCTTGCTGTGAAGTGAGTGCGCTAACTACTGTGCTACGCGAAATATGGGACTGCTGTAGAGATAGGAGCGGACACCTTTACCACCTTGCCACAACAAACTTTTGCGACATTTACATCTGCTCTTCCTCGTCCACAAGCCCTCTGCACCGGACAAGCCCACAAAGTGAGGGCACCAGTGAGCAAGCAAGCGAGTGTGTGACATAACTGTGGACACATGAATAGACAAAGCCGTACAAAATATGGTAAAGGTCTGATTTCCTTTTGTGGAATCAGGGCCACAGACTGGAATTTTCGGTGAAGTGTCAACATTTTTCAGAAAAGTTATTTTATTCTCCTCTCTAGGGTGCGCTATGTCACAAATCTTTCAGGTTGTGAGACAGATATGTCAGAGCCTAAGTGAATTTCAAGTTGATCAAGTTGATGCAATTTATAAAGCATTATAGGCAATCTGTGAGGGATTTGTCTTGGCCACGCCCACATCCTACAAAATATGACATAGGTCAAATATGGTTTTTGGTTCGATTTAATGTTGGATGGTGGATATAGAAAAAAAAAATCAATCTTTAAGGTGTAGGTAGGGGGCGCTATAGTAGAGATTATTTCAAATATATTGTTTTAAATGCTTGAAATTTTAAAGAGATTAAGACTTTTGTGTGCATTTTAAGGTTCATGTATGCTCCATTTTCAAACCTATATTGCTCAGTGAATTCAAAGTGTAATTACCATAGTTTCATTTATACTTCCAACCGTTTCTAATCTTAACTCTGTGTTGTGGTACATGACCACCAGAGGTCAATGCAATGTGGCCGATGTCCTGTTTTTCAGACGGCGGAACTTCAACTATATTTGTTTTTTTCGCAAACATCGCTCCACTGGAAACTGTTCAAATTCACGATCTTTGTCTGAAAATAATAATGATAGGAATAAGAAACTGAGCAATTTCAGTAGTCCTGGTTCGTGCATAACAAGATCTAATTTTAGGATTGTTTAAGCAGACGAAATCTCCGGCTGGATTGTTGGCAAGCCTTGAGTCAACTTGAACGCTCCTTGAGCCCGAGAACTGAGAGGCGTCAGATCACGCAGTGCCACGGAGAACGGACAGATCTCGCATTTCTTTAAAGTGTGGCACTGAATAAAACTAAACAAAACTTTGTGAATGCTACTGTGTCCCTCACACACCATGGACTGGCACACATATCACCAGAGCAAGCGCAATGAGCTTACTTTAAGCTTGGTCTTTATCTACGGTAAAAATGACTTTTAGCACATCAAGATCATATATTAATTATGGTATTGTACAACAGCCTATAGCTTTTCTGTCTCATGTGGAACATCTGTGAGGATATAAAAGGGGCAAATGAGATGAGGAGGGAGGAGGAGGAACAGTGCAGAACAGCAGGACGTTACGTTTCTGATCAAAACAGATCTGGCCCAATCAGCTGTCAGTGTGCTCCTCACATCTTACACAGCACTGCATTTTTCCCTTTTGATTTCATATTTGTTGTTTTTATTATTGCTCAGTGTTTTATGTTGCACCTTAACACCGAGACAAGTTGCTGTGTTTGTGAATTTTGTTCATTGACAATGGAAATAAACCTTTTCTGGTTCTGATTTCCCATCATGCATTTGGACTCTTTAGTCCATGAAGGCGCTGCAGTACCTTTTCACCGGCTGCACCGCCTTGCCAGGTGCCATAACAAGCCTTGATCTCACGATATTACAGGGGCTGGTGCACAGGTGTTGTAGGGCTGTCCGCCTTCACCGCCTTCGCCGCCTTCGCCGCCTTCGCCGCCTTCGTCGCCTTCACGACCTTCGCCGCCTTCACGACCTTCGCCGCCTTCACGTTCACCGCCTTCACCGCCTTCACCGCCTTCACCGCCTTCACCGCCTTCACCGCCTTCACCGCCTTCACCGCCTTCACCGCCTTCACTACCTTCACCGCCTCGCTCTGCTTAAACAAGCCCAACGTGACATCCCTCCAAGGAAACACATATAGCTCCTCCCCTACACCGTTAACCCTCTCACCACCTCAAACACCAGATACCGACCATCTCATACACCTGACAAAGCCCTGGTTCAAACCGCTGGCACTGAAGCTAAGCGTGACAGCCCTGGCCTTCTGGCCCGCTCTGATCCACGCTCTGTGTTAGCTGTGAGGGCCACATTAGCATAGAAATAACAAGAGGAGATATTTACTTTAGCTAACGGCGACACAGATCTGGTATGTTACGTAAGACCCTCTGCTCCTCCTGCAGAGGCTGCTACCTCTCAAACTGTAAACGTTTTCACACATCTCTTTATTTATCTGTCATTATTGCCCTTTGCCCTCTTTCTATCTTTTTCTCTCCGTTCTCATGGTCCTTTCTTCATTTTCTCCTCACCCCCCCTGATTTCTCCTTTTACTTTTTATTGTATTATTTCACTTTCTCTTCTCTACTTTTCTTTCTCCCTTTCTTTTCTTTATCAGCATCCTCTGTCCCTCCCTCATTCTTTTGTCCCTCTCGCTCCTCTCCTCTTCTCTCTCCTCCCTTACATATCGAAAGCCTCCTCCCATGTTCTTTTATTTGCTGATTCCAAGGCATGTCCTGCAGAGCATTAAAACCTGCTCTAAAATCGCTGGTGTCAAATTAGGAAGAGCAGTTGCTGAAGAGCATCCTGGGACAGCCCCACGGCCTTCAGACCAATGACGTTTACAAGCCTGCACAAAAAAAATAATCAAACTGCTGAACTCGGATGGCAGTGTTGAAGTTTATTGTATTGTAATATATTGTTGTGTATTGTTGGACTCGATGACTTCCTCTTTTTAAACTGTGAAATGACACAGTATGTTCACTCACCTTTTTCCTCTCTCCCTTTTCCTTTGATTTAACGCCATCTTCAATCTCTTTTCTCCTCGCCCCATCTAGCTTTCCTCTTTCTCACTCCGCTTATATTCTGTTGCTTTAAGATGCTCCTCTTCCTCTCTCTATTTTCCCTCTAATTTTCCTTACCTTTAACACCAGCCTCTAATTATCTCTTCCCTCGCTCCTCCATATTTTTCCCCAATTCTCATCTCCTTATCACCTCTTCCATTTACACCCCCCTCTTTCTTCATCTCCCCTCTCTCGCTCTCTCCTCATATGTTCTTTCACTTTTACACTCTCCTCTCTCTCACTCCTCTTATGTTCTTTCACTTAAACACCAACCTCTCTATCTCTCTCCCTCTCTCTCTCTCTCTCTCTCACTCATGTTCTTTGGCTTTAACACCATGCAGGGCCATTAAGCACCACATCTCTGGCTCGCCCGGGGCCCGCAGGCTGCACTGGCTCCAGCACGGCGCACACAGGCCCATATGCAGCTGCACATAATAGCCCCTAATAGGGTTAGCATGTTCAGAGAAGGAGGGGGCTTTTAGTTTGGGAAGGATACGATGGCTCCAACAGCAGCGTATTGGATGTGAATCACGGGCGAGATGATGAAGATGTTTGAGAAGAAAGGCAAATCTAGAGCTCTAATTGAAGCTATAAAGTGTTCATTTCAGCTGCAACTTGTGTAAAGCCTCATGTCCAGCTCCCGTCACCAAATAACCCACTCCCAGTTTGATGGGCTAAACTCACATGTATTATGCGCTTTCCTTCTGCGAAATTAGAAAATATGCATATATTGTAGGGTTGGAAATGCACTTATAGAGGTAAGAAATATATTTAAAAATTATAATATCGCAATTGTTGTTTATCATCAACATTATAGAGTTAAGGCAAAAAAAAAAAAATCAAGATTCATAATTTTTTGTCAATATGGCCCACTTTGAGTGCTACATGTGTTTTTGTATTTGTGAACATGAGTAATTGAAAAGGGAAATGGAGAGAAAAGGTCCCGTGTTCATGGCTGAGCTCATCTGATGTTACTGTGAGGAAGACTGTTGGTCACATGTTTGTGTTTACTGCTGGTCACATGTTTGAGTTTCCTGTTGGTCACATGTTTGTGTTCACTGTTGGTCACATGTTTGAGTTTACTGCTGGTCACATGTTTACATTTACGGTTGATCACATGTTTGACTTTACAGGTGGTCACATGTTTGTGTTTACTGCTAGTCGCATGTTTATGTTTACGCTGGTCACATGTCTGTGCATACTCATGGTCACATGCTTGCGTTTACACACTCAAAAGAGGACTATCGGACACGTTTGTTTGATATCAATCACAGCTCGACTTTGGTCGTACGACCGTGAGACCTACGACCCAGGTTTTTGAGCCACAACTCAAGATTTTCTCCACAATCAGCTCCACCTCAGCATTTCCACCTCAGCAGCAGAAACACCAGCCTCCTCAACCTCTCCATCTCATCCTCTTCACCAACTCTGTACATGGCATTACCATAAGCAGTCATTTTTACCTCGACAAAACCAATATAAAACATGTTGTGTGTGTCCTAGTTAGGATCTAAGCCTGAATAAAGGTCTGATGGCACAATCTAACCAGTGCTGAATGTATGCATTTGAGTGAGTCACCAGTGACCACCACTCTTTGGTCCTCAATCGGTCCGCTGCTTCATCTGTGTTTCGATATGTGGTCCACGATGAAAAAGGTTTGGATTTCCCTGCCTAATACTTTCTGCCGGTAGCCTGGCCAATCCTTTACACCTGAGAAGTTTGGCAGGGTTGGGCGAGGTTACTACTGAATGGGAGACCACTGGGAATACACAGTAGCTCTAATACAAAATGTCATTGTGTCCTTGGGCCAGACAACCCCTTATGAATGAGTGTGTTTGTAAGAGTGACGCGGCTGTACACCTAATGTGAGGCAGACTTACAAAGTGATTAAAACCATTGTTACACTGTTACATTGATCTCGGAGCACCATGTCCACTCTGGGAGATGTGAGTCTGCGGAAAATATGCAAGAAGTCTTTTTTTTCCCACGCACGTAGCTGGTGTAACAGGCAGTAACCGGCTCAGAACACCTAGCATTACGTGTACACCCGACGTGTATGTGGGACAGAGGGAAAGGAGCTCATGACTGCAATCCAGCGTGTTTACAGCATGTATATCTTGTATTCATTAAAATGTACTGTCCCAAGCATTCATTCATTCAATGTGTCATTTAAAATTGTACAGTACACTATTGTGGACTGAAATTTAACATAATTTGCAAAGAACTGTTAAATTGTTACTGTAATGAAACATAATGAAATGGAATGATCGAAAACCATGCTATTGTACTTCAAATGTAATCTGTTTTTTAATTGTAATGGACCCAGGAAGACGAGAGATTGCACTGCTCTCAGCTAATGGGATCCATTTAAATAAACAAAGAAACAAAATTCATTTTCTACTGCTTGTTCCCGTTAGGGGTCAAAGGTGACTGGAGCCTATCCCAGTGCCTTTGGGCCTTAGGCAGGGTACACCCTGGACGGGGGCCAACTCGTTGCAGGGTTAACACAGAGACAAAGACACACAGACCATTCACTCTCACATTCATTCACTAGGGCCAGTTTACTGTTGCCAATTTGACCTAACACATGCATGTTTTTGGACAGTGGGAGGAAGCCGGTGAAGCCGGAGAGAACCCACGCTAACAAGGGGGGAACATGCAGACTCCAGCCATGTGATGTAGGTCTGGCCCGGGAAGCAAACCCACAATCTCCTTCCGAGGAGGCGAGAGCGCTAACCGCTCTCAAGCAAATCAGTTAATAATAAATTAGGGCTGCAACAAGTTAATCGATTAATGTCAACTTTATTTATTTATTATTATTTATTATTGTTGATGATTATTGAAATAATCATCAACTAATTTAGTAATCGAATAATGGTTAACTGGTTTATACATAGGTTGCAAAACATGCCATGAGAAACATGAGAAAATACATTTTGTGCCTGAAATAGAGCCATGAAAATTATGTAGAAAATTTGTAAATTTAAGTGTAATTGTATCTGATGAAAACACTCTTTTGACCATAAATGTGCTCTACCACCTCCTCAAACTCCGGCTTCACTTTAGCTTCATAAAATTTTGTAAAAAATCTTTTCATTAAAAGAATAATCGCCAGACAAATCAATAAGCAAATCATTAGTTGCAGCCCTATTATAACTAATAATATTATTACAATATAAAGACAGGTGTATAAGCCAAATAAAATAGATGAATTAATTAATAAAAATATATATGGCTTTTATAACCACTGAAACAAAGAGTATTAGTATTAGTATTATTGTATTTTTATTATTATTATTATTATTAGTAGTAGTAGTAGTAGTAGCAGTAGCAGTAGCAGTAGCAGTAGCAGTAGCAGTAGCAGCAGTAGCAGTAGCAGCAGTAGCAGCAGTAGCAGTAGCAGCAGTAGCAGTAGTAGCAGTAGCAGTAGTAGCAGTAGCAGCAGTAGCAGTAGCAGTAGTAGCAGTAGCAGCAGTAACAGTAGCAGTAGTAGCAGTAACAGTAACAGTAGAAGTAGAAGTAGAAGTAGTAGCAGTAGCAGTAGTAACTGTAACATTAGTAGCAGTAGCAGTAGTAGCAGTAGCAGTAGCAGGAGCAGTAGAAGTAGCAGTTGCAGTAGCAGTAGTAGAAGTAGCAGTAGTAGCAGCAGAAGCGGTAGCAGTAGTAGTAGTAGCAGTAGCAGTAGCAGAAGCAGTAGTAGCAGCAGCAGTAGCAGCAGTAGCAGTAACAGTAGTAGTAGTAGTAGCAGTAGTAGCAGTAGCAGTAGTAACAGTAACAGTAGTAACAGTAACAGTAGTAGCAGTAGCAGTAGTAACAGTAACAGTAGTAGCAATAGTAACAGTAGTAACAGTAACAGTAGTAGCAGTAGCAGTAGTAACAGTAGTAGCAGTAGTAGCAGTAGTAACAGTAACAGTAGTAACAGTAGTAAACAGTAGTAGCAGTAGCAGTAGTAAAGTAACAGTAGTAGCAGTAGCAGAATTAACAGTAAACAGTAGTAGCAGTAGTAACAGTAGTAGCAGTAGCAGTAGTAACAGTAGCAGTAGTAACAGTAGTTACAGTAAACAGTAGAAACAGTAGCAGTAGTAACAGTAGTTACAGTAACAGTAGTACAGCAATAGCAGTAGTAACAATAACAGTAGTAACATTAAACAGTAGGAGCAGTAGCAGTTAGTAACAGTAGTAACAGTAAACAGCAGTAGCAGTAGTAACAGTAGTAGCAGTAGTAACAGTAGTAACAGTAACAGCAGTAGCAGTAGTAACAGTAGGAGCAGTAGCAGTAGAACAGTAGTAACAGTAACAGCAGTAGCAGTAGTAACAGTAACAGTAGTAACAGTAGTAGCAGTAAGTAACAGTAACAGAAGCATTGTGGTCTATAGAGTCAGAACGTATCAGCAGGAGGATCAGCAGCATCAATCGTAGGCTCCCCTCTGCCCCTCTTGCCATGGCGTCATTGATTGTCCGTGTAATTTTGCTTTGGGTGGGCTCGCCAATCAATGTGCGGCAGACAGACTTGCTGTCAGCACAGCCATAAGAGCAGAGGAGTGAGGAGCGTTTATTCAGTCCACACCGTCAATACTTTCCCCAAAACCCATGCCAAAACACACAGGGAAGACTCCATCCACTCAGCCTCTCTCCTCTTCTCCTCCTCTCCTCTACTCCTCTCCTCCTCTCCTCCACTCCTCCTCTCCTCCTCCAGTCGTTAGTGGACATTGTACAAATGTATAATTCCTTCCCTTCATCTTATCATGTCTGTTTTAAATCGGTGAAAAACCAACGTCTTATTATATTTGGATTATTGGGACATAACCAATAATGTATGTATTGTTCATGAAATTGATACCTTAAAAAGCTTCTGCAGCACTATCAGCCTAACTGGATTTTTGGGTTTTTTAGCAAACTGTATAGTTTTGTTGAATAAATGTAGTCTAGTAGTTGCTACAAGTCTTGATGCTGAATTCAGATTTTCTGGAGAGGTGGTTAACAATATAAGGACTCAAATCAGTTTTTGTGGTTACCCATCAGTGGTCTATGTGCAGAAGAGGACGGGCCAAAATCAGTAGTTGAGATGATGGCATAAACTATTTACCCTTGAAATATTGGCTATATAATATTACCATTTGTCAATATAGGTTAATGACTAAAATGATTTAATGATTAATTTTACCTTAAATAGGCTTTTTTTTTCACACTTCCTTTCCTAAAATACAAATGAAGTTTAAAACCTCACTTCTTTTGCATTTCGTATTTTCACTGCTGTTGTTTTTTTATTTAGTTTAGTTCCTGCCTTCTCTAGCTAAAGAATGTGGCAAAAATCAGATTGGGTCTTTTCACATTGTTACATTTGGGCAACCAAACCAGAGTCCATCTGCAGTGTTTATTTATGCTCTACGTTCCAGACGCATGTGGATACACATAAAGGCTGTGTTGTTCTGTCCATCATATGGTCCATATGTCCATTGTCTGTTCAGAGTCATGGCTGCGTAGCAACAGAGCTGTACATGTGCTGACCGCTGGGACAGTAGTGAACACAGAGGCAGCTCAACTTTTTAAAAAACGTGACTAGAACAAGCTGCAAGACAAATCCATCTTTTTTCATCTAGTTGCTTTGCTCTTTCCAGCAAATGATCTAAAAACTGTTGTTTTTGTTTTTTCTATCAACACTTTTTCTTCCGTTTGGTCAATTCTCCTACTGAAATTAAGTGCCCTCTGGTGGTTATTTACCAGTCCCACAGCCTTGACATTAAAACAGTTGGAAGTATAAATTAAACTATGGTAACCATACAAAAGCACAGGGCTGTTTACCTACCAAAATGGAGCATGAATCAACCTTTATTTAATCTATCTCTGCAGTGTTTTACCCCAATGAAACTGCACGTACACATGCATGGCAGCCTCTGTTTGCATCATGTTGACAATAGCCATGCAACTTATTTATCAGTTCCAATAAATACATAGCCATCAAGCATAGCCCAATAATAATAGCCAACAAGCAATTAGCCCAATACTAATATAATAGCCCAAGCCAATAGCCCAATAATAATAGCCCAAGCATAGCCCAATAATAATAGCCCAAGCATAGCCCAATAATAATAGCCCAAGCATAGCCCAATAATAATAGCCCAAGCATAGCCCAATAATAATAGCCCAAGAAGTGCCCACCAGCACCAAAAAGCCAAAAAGCAGGAAAAAACGACAAAAGAGAAATAAAGCCAAGAAGGAATGGAGTCTCTATCTCTTTTGTGTTTGGACTGTTTGGACTGTTTGGACTACAGAGGACACCAGAAAATCCCTGTTTACTTTAAACCAGACAACACGCTAAGACAAAAACTGGTTCACTCTAAGGACAAGATGCCGACAAAAACAGAGCAATGTAGTGTATTCTCTCCAATGCAGTGAAGAAAGTTGTAAAGAGCGGTACATAGGGGAGACTAAACAGCCTCTTCACAAGAGGCTTTATCAGCACAGAAGACACACGAGTTCAGGACCCCAGAGCGCCGTGCATCTTCATCTCAAAGCCACAAACCACTCAATTGAAGACAGTGAGGTGGAGACTCTGAGCAGGAGAAGAGAGTTTTTTAAGGATTTAAGTTTGACTTTTTGTTAAAAAAGAGAATTCCTCTTTAAACAGAAATGGAGGTTTAAGGTTCAACCAACTGGTCGTATACAATAGTGTTTTGAAGCCCTGGCCATTCTCATGCTAATTAGGTACTCATCAGTGGTGAGGGAAATGCAGCCAGGTAAGAATAGGATTTCTATGGCCCATTACAGGGCTGTTAGGGAACAGGACAGACTATTATCAGAGGAGGATAAATATTTGAGTTCTAAGACTCAGTGTCCAGATGACTACAATTTAATCTTTTTCTACAATAGAACACTTCTGGACGAAGGAGGGATTACACTGACTTGTTTCAAAGAATTACTTTCATATGAAATTCAATTCAACGTGTGTCCTATATAAATCAAGTCCCTTATTATGCGAACACAGCCTACCTCGCATTACATCAGTGTTCTACTCCACATTGTACATTTATTATGCCTTTAATATGTCTTTATTAATGCAGCGATGATTTACTAATACTATCTCATGTTTAATTCTGCCCTTGTGGCCCAGAGAGAATCCAGGAGAAATCAATACTCACTCAATTAGTGCACGTTCATGACAAAAGGTTACAGCCCGTGCACAGTTTAAAATGAGCATGTTAAGAGCAGACACTGCCTTAACTGCAAATAAGTCATTAATGCAGCATTGTATACGACTTCTGAATAATTTATAACTAAAATCACCTATTTAAATAACTATCCATTTGGGATTTCTGTAAAAAAAAAAAGCATATACACTTCGAACACGCTCAGCAGAAATCCTTGCACCAAACGTGACCGTACTGTGGATATGAATATGTAAGGCGTGCTGACGTTGCATTGTGGGTAAAAAATGCAATCGTATTCAGCGAGTGTTTAAGATGCTGCCGCTCATTATATGCACATTAGAACAGGACACGCCCCCTCTCGGACAGGGCAGATTTGTGGACAGCAAAGGAGGAGGAGGTGAGGCAGAGGGGCGTCTGACTGCAGTGGTTTATGGCCCCTACCACACCCCCTTCTCACACACATACCCACGCTCGCACACACATACCTCGGCCCCTACCACACCACAGAGAGGGCTTGAAAAGATGCTTGTTTTGTAACACCTTTCTGTCCATGTGAGAGGAGTGTGAAGCAAGCAGAGATGTACACCACAACTGCAGCCAAGATTACACACAGAGGAGACGTTTTTAAAATGGACAATAATGATGTCATGTGTAACAACAACACGTGTTAACATGTAACATAAAAATAAGATACTGTGTAACCTGTGTTAACATGTAATGTAAAGAACTGTACGTGCAACAATCTGTAATGTCATGTAACTTACAGATAACATACTGTGTAATAACAGGTAAAATGGTAAACCTTCAAGGCACTCAAAGCACTTTACAAGGAACCAGTCACCATCCACACACACATTCACACACGTGTATGCAGAGGACGAGGCAGGTTAAATGTCTAGCCCAAGGGTACAACAGCAGTATTCACCTGAGGCAGCTGGAATCACATCGCTAACCTGTGGGGCAGTGGAGCTGACCGTTTAACTAAAGATGTTTTGATGTCTTTTATGATTTATGAGAGCGGGATTCGAAGACGACCACTCTGCCAACTGAGCCACTGACCCCCACGTAACCACAGGTTGGCAGTGCGATCGCACCTGCCTGAGGGTTATACTGCCGTTGCGTCCTTGGACAAAACACTTAATCTGCCTCTGCCCCAGTGTCTGCGCACACTGGTGTGTGAATGGGTGCGTTTTAACCTGAGAATATCACACTGTGTAACGACTTCAATAACATGTAGAGTAAACATAACACAATGTTTCACAACCTATAAATAACAGCTAACATAAAGATACTCCGAGCTATCTACTTACCTCGTACTTCATTGGATATATATTTTATTACAAGTTGTTACACAGTGTGTTTCATTGTATCAAATGTTCTGTAAAATTAATTGGGACTTTTACATTTGTAATGATCAAAAACTTCCAACCAAATGTGCCTGTAATCAATAACATGACATATATATTACTACAAAGTAAGGAATTAGATTTACAACTTGAATGGTTGCAATTAGCAAAATGTAAATGCTGAAATTATTTATATGATAAATACACACACACACACACACACACACACACTCTAACCCTGTATTTTAGACGTCTACAAACATGTGATTCTTGGATTAGTTTCACAGTTCAGACATCAGTCTTCTAGCAAATTAAATACATTTAAAACCTGCACTAATGGACAGAATCCTGATTTTAAAACATAGATCCAAAACAAATCTCAACTTGACATCATACGGCCCTGCAATCCTCCTCTATGTCCATTTGATCCTTCATCTGTCACTCATCAGCCCTCCTCCACAGTACCAACCCAGCACTGTCACAACGCTTCACATCAACACCACTGCAGCTCTAAACTGTGCCCTTCAACTTCCTGACGCATCAGAGAAGCAGAAGTTCCACACAGTATGCGGCCGCCCGCTCATTCAAACGCTCGGAATACTCACTCATAACAAACAAACACGTCCACGCGAGAGTCCACGAGGCAATTCACAAACAGCCCCACAGCAGTTACTTTCTTTGTACTGGAATCGAAATGAACCATGCAATCGGCGATAAACTCCATTTCACGAGATTCAAAGCTGCGAGCCACAGTTATGCAGTGCTAATATTGGCATCTCTGACAATTGTGTCGTTCACTAAATTGAAATTTGAAAGACATTAACAAATGTATACGTTCAGAAATATTGTGATTCACGTAATTCATGTAATCTTGTCAAATGTCCTCAAAATTGTGCCAAAAACAAGATATTGTTGGGGTTTTTGGCATTAGAATGATCGACGCTCATATATTTTGAACCAACTTTCAATCCTAATGCTCATTTCTGTGAAGGCTGCCAACATTATTCGAGGTCACTGTGTGTAGATGTTCCAAGGCACACACTGAGCCGAGACTTACAGGCGTTGGTGACTGCGAAGCTGTTGGCCGTCTCGATGTTGTCCACATGAGGCACCAGGTTGAACGGAGCCTCGGACGCGTTGGGGCTCGTGTTGTGCAGGAAGATGGCCAGTCTGAAGGCAGTGTACTCCTGGTCTGTGTTCCGGATAAATAACCCACCTGGAACAGAAATACACGTTACGATTGGTTAATCCACCTGTCAGGCGATTGTCAGACGATTCGTGTGAGTATGTATTATGTCCCTGGGCTTCGTGGAAATCTGAGCCTTTATGCAGCATAGTGTGGTTTGAAGTGCCCTATATTTTTCCTTTAGCTGTTAGCATTAGCCCTGCTGGTACCCACCCACTGAGCACATTTAGATCAAAGCCTTGTTGAAAGTCATGTTGAGTGTGGAAACCTTTTTTTTGTTTTATTCGAGATGATAATTAGCATGTAAATCTAGTATCTGAGCTAAAGGCTAAATAACTTTAAGTGTAGATTTTTGTTATTGTACTTCTGGTAAAAATCTAGTGCCAATAAATATCTTCTTTAACATGTTACTTGTGACGAGAGCAGAGAAATTAAATGAATATGAAATAAACATGTCATATACTTAGATATGGGGATTGGCTTCACCATGCAATTGCATGTCAGGGAACAATCGATTCGATGTAACTCCGTGAAGAATACACCTTGCGAGTTTAAGCAGCGAGGAGAGAGACAGAATTTAGTGTCTATGAATGTCTACGGCGGTAAATAAGGGCCAAAGCTTATCTAATTTAAACCTTCATTATTATTTGACAGATAAAATATATGACACATTTAATTTGTTAAATAAATGTAAAACAGTCAAAAAATGTGTTCCTTGTCTGTAAATTGTAATTGAATTTCGGATGGAATTTTGTGTATTGATGACATAGACAGAGGGATTCCTTTTTAGAACTCGGCTCTACTTCCTATTTTTTTTTTTTGTCTTTTCTTTTAAAATGTTCTTCACAAACTGCCACTTTACTAATGCAAAACTGAGAAATATTTACCACAGGTACAATCCCACCACTCTAAGTAATAATTGGAAAAACAGTTTCAGTTTTCATGAAACTCAGTTGAACTTCAGCACCACGGACAGCTCCATCCATTCTGCATTCTTACAACTGAGTGGGATGCAAGAATTCAGGATTATTCTGAGATGTTTCATGGAAATTAACGGGAATTAACTGTAAATGAACACACTAAGTCGTCGACACAGATGAACTGTATCTGACCACCAGGTTTTGATGAGGTCAAAGTCTCTCTCAGCTGTCAAATGTGATGAGATGCTTTTAAGTGGAAAATAAAGTACTACCAATATTGTTGGTACTACTACTACTACTACTACTACTACTACTACTACTACTACTACTACTACTACTTCTACTATAGCATCTGATAATCTTCTATAACCTGTTAATATTGCTACTTCTATACTACATTTTTAATTACCCCTTCCAGTGTTAGTAAACAGAACACCGACATTCCTAAGGCTGGTTCTGTAGAGTTAGCATTAGCCACCAAATATCAAAACTATGAAAAACCCGGAATGATAACACGTGAGTAACACCAGTGCCTCAATATGAAACATTACCAAGTGTAGCACTGTTTCACGAAGATTATTAATGTTAGCAATTAGCACCAAAATGAGCATACTTGCTAACAACCACGTAATAAACATTTCTTAAATCCAACGTTATGCTGGAAAAATATCCTCCACAAATTTAGTGTGTCACAATTTATGAAATTTTAGTTTTATTTCATCAAGCATCACAAAACCTGAAAACATTACTAAACTTTATAAAAAAGAGCTGGAAGTTAGATATTGCCTCTTATTAATCATTACCAAATGAACAATTTGTCTGCGCTGTATCATCAAAATGAATGGGATAGAACGTTTAAATTAGTACCAGGCTGTTTGCACAACTGTTCTAAACACGTCAATCCTAGAATGGATAAATTAATCATGAAGAGACACTGAATTCATAATGATCTAGTTATTTATTAACAATGATTCCGGCTGAGTAGCTTCTTAATGAATACCATAACTACTAACTCCTAACCCTAACAGATTAATTAGTCACAGCCCCTACTGTTACTACCAATCCTTGCAATACTACTGCTACTACCAATATAGACATCAAAATTTTCCCAATTCTGGATCAGTAGTAGACCATAACACATATAAATAAATAAATAAATAAATAAATAACAATTTAGAATTTCCAGATTAGAAATGCCACTTTGTTCAGTTACCATTACAAAGTATCAAAAATATACTAATTCAAGTCTCAAAATAGTTTGAGCCTCACAAAAACCAAACCATTTTATGTTTAAGTATTTAATGTATTTGTAAGTAAAATGAAAAACTATTGTGAGTTCAACCTTTCTGTAAGTATTTATCCAGTAAACCCTAAAAATCAAAATTTGTATGAACAAATAATATAAAAAATACTGGGTCAAAAAGAGAAGAAGTCCCCCCTGGATTCAGTTTAGCAAATAGCCTCGTATTGGATAGCTGCTGCATGGATGAGGATCGTTCAACTGTCACAGTATTTAAACCCAACTGATAAAGTGTGGCTTCTCATTTCTGAAACAACTATGAGGAAAGACAAATCCCGTGGTCAAGGAAAATACGTCAGTATGTTTGAGAAAGGCCAAATCATTGGCATCAAGCAGAGAAAACAGACTCAGAAACAAATCTACTACAGATCTGAACCCCAGTGAGAGTGTTTGGGACGAGCTGGAGAAGGCTTTGTGCCGTGGTCACTCTCTCCCATCATCAATATGAGAACTTATTGAAATAATGCCACAGCAAATGCGTGCTGTAATCAAAACTAAAGGCGGTCGAATGAAATATTAGAGCCTGTGACCATTTATTTCTACGGTGCCTTTTTTTTTGGGAGAGGCTGTGTAAAATAGTATACTGTAAGTCTTTAACCCAGGCTCTGATATCACTCACATATATCTTAGTGGTTTTATTTCAACAAAACCACCTTGATTATCTTAATATTTTGGGATATTTTAAAGTTAATCCCAGTTTCTTCATTGAAATCACACTATACTCCATTTCACTTTTGTCTCAATTCCGGAATTTAGTATTTGTTTCCATACTTGTATAGTCTATATTGCTCCTCCTTCTCCCTCGCCTCCTCTAACTATTACTATTAGTACAACTGCCCATATTAATACCATTATGATCCTTACTGTTAATACTGCAACAATAGTTACTACTACTACTTCTCCCAAGCCCGCCATGAGGACCATTTGACTACACAGCCTTGGGCACAAGGTATTGCATGTTTTTGTAAAACAATGATGGGTTATGTGACTCAGACAGTCCCATATGTAATATAAGCCACTCCTTCGGGATAAAGGCCCAGTAAATGTCATTGTCCTGGTTTTCCGCAGGTTCTGGGGGACTACAGGGGACTGGGTGGGGAACTGTAAAGGGGCTGGGGGCTGTATTCTGAGGAGTGGCCAGTCCATATGACATTAAATGAAATGCCAGTGCGCCCTCTTCACGCGCGACCTCTCCAGCGCGACTTCCTCGAGACAAAGCATGAATATTTATGCAGTAAATAACAGAGCGGAGATAATACAGCCAACAATGACTAGTGTCGTAGTAACTATGCTTTTTGTAGAGATATTTTTCATTAATTCATTAAATATTTTTCTACACCAGCTACTTCTGGAGACCATACACACCTTCATTGCTTCGTGGCTTCTTTCCTTCCTTTCTCACTTCATCCATAATTCATTCATTATTTCCTTAATTTCTTTCTTCTGTCCTTTATTCAGAATTTACGAATAAAATAAAATAGACTTGGTCTGAATATATACACAATATGTAGTAGCCGGAGCCCACTTCACACAGAGGCGGGGTTGTTGTGAGAGAACTGCTGCTCTAGACGATTGTACCGTCACCAGCCCTGTGCGCTTGCCTGCCTCTGCTGCCTCAGATTTGGTGGAAACCAGGGTTTATCATTATTGAAAGTGACTTAGGTGTGTGATGTATAATGCTGTCCTCACAGACTCGAATGCATGACGTCACAGTGTCCGTGTACTCATCCAAACTATCTGTGGCAGCTCTGAAAACCTCCCAGTCTGTTATGTCCAAACACGCACGTAGCTCCTCCACAGCCTCATTGGTCCACTTCTTAGAGGTCCTCACTGCAGGTTTGGAGAGCTTCAGCCTCTGCCTGTACGTGGGGATCAGGTGAACCATGGCGTGAGAATGTTGGAGATGAAGATCACAGGTAAGAGCGTGTGCTCGCCCTGTTTCCGTAGACACACGAGAGCCCCTGCTCGGTTCCCCGTTGTTCTGATGTTTAAGACCAGGCCAAACTGGTTTTAGTCATTTAGTCACCAAGGCAAGGTGCTAATTCTGCTTTCTGATTGGATGATTGGCTTCAGAATCAAGAAGACACACAATCTTTACATTATATAATTTTGGAACTGTGAATAATCCAGAGGTCTCCTGTGCTGTTTTAAGTCCATAAATCATCACTGGACTCATTTCTGCCTAAAATCACGTTCACGGGTGTTTGCTTACGTCATAGTAATTCCCTCTGTAGGTGGAGTTATAACACAAATCCTGATGAGGAATTGCCTCGCATTTAAAGAAAACACGAGATGCCAGAATGAAAGTGAAAGCCAGTAACAACACACTTAGTTCATTTCTATTGCAGTTACAAATAGTTTGATACATTTGTATTTAGCGAGAGCATTCTTAAAACTTTTTGTCTGTAAAGGTCAGAAGGTGAATTATTTAATTTTTACTGGACATATTCCATTTACAATTCACTATAATTCAAGTGTCTAAATGGAACAGACTGAGCGTGTGTTTGGACATCTGCTACCTTAGGGTGCTTATACACAGTGGTCCTCGCAGACGGATGACAGGGGCCTATGGGAGATTCACTGTTTTTGAAAGAAATATCCAAACATATGATCCACAAAGGTTGAACCGCATCATTATTTATTTGGGAATGTCTCCACAAACATCCCATATTAATCACATGGTATTTTCAACTGGCAAAAATCACGTCTTTGAATAATGGCACTACTTTATGATGTTTTATGAAACATGTTAAATGAACTGACGAGAGAACACATTAAAAAGCCAAGATCCTGTATGTCGTAAGTAGTTAGAAAGGACCTCTAAATGTGTGCATTTTATACATTCTTGTGCCTTTGATTGTGTTCACCTTAGATTAGTATTTCACGTTTTCCAAATGAAAAATAATATCTACATTTGGAAAACACACTTGAAGCAATGTGGCTGCTGAGCTGAACGAGCCATGCGTTTGTTGTGAACACAATGTGATGACAGAACGCTGATGGTTTATGGACCTAAAAACTGAGCAAGAGAAGCCCAGAGTTTGACCTATGACACAACAATCCAGGGAACATTAAAATGTGTGATTTGTGAGGCTCAGTGAAGATGAACTTGTAAATGTGTTTTTTATGAAGGGACAACAACATAACACAATTAAAATCTCAAATAACTCAATTTTGTGTCCTTCAAACAATATAGCTCCAGAGAGTGACACCAAGCCCAAGGGGAAGATGAAAGTCCTAAACTGCCGTGTCGTCCTCAGTCAGCAGGACGGAGGGATATGATGACACAGCAGGATCAACGGGGGCATGTAGGGGGCGCTCTGGAGCAGGAAGGAGGAGGCTTTCTCTCCTCCCCTCTCTTATGCCACTCCCCCTCTCTCCTCTCTTCCTATTCCTCTTTTTCTCTTCCACGCTCTTCTCGTTTGTATTCCTTTCTCTTTACACTTCCTCACTTCTCTTCTCTTTTCTCTTTCTCTTTCTCTCTCCTTCTCTTTTCTTCAACTCTCTCCTCTCTTTTCTTTTCTATTCCTCTATTCCTCTCTTCCTCTCTTTTCTCCTTCTCTCTCTCCTCTTCTTTTTTCTCTTCCTCTCTCTTTCCCTTTCTCTTCTTTTCTCCTCCACACTCTTCTCCCTCCACTCTCTCAGACTGCCACGTTGCATTGTCCCCTCTGTGCTGACATGCCTCTCTCATTCTCCTGGGCTCAGTGCATGGGGACTATTATGGGATGGCCCGAATTAGGCCTGTATTAATGGCAGTGTTAAATTACGATGTGTCAGAGTTTCTCAGCGCTATGCAGATGACGTGTCGGCTGCTGTAAGATAGCTGTGGTGTATCTTTAGCAATGTACAGTTACAATTTATTATCTATGCAAAAACGATTTTTAAAAGATCTATTTATATCTAATTGCAATATTTATGTAGCGCATTGAGATTATATTTGCTATAAATGGCTTAAGAAAGTTCATATTTTAAACCTCAAGGAGCATTAACGTTTAAGTGGAGACTACACTTACAAGGCTTGTTACATTTTCTAATGGTTAGTGTTCTGCAAAGGCTTTATTAACAATTCATTTTCATAAACATGAAAGTCACATGCTTGCTAAGCACACAAAAACATCAGCACAATGGCACTGAGGGTGAAGTGTCTAGACTAAGGACTGTATCCAGTACACACACTCTTCTATAGCCACCATGTCCACAAGTGACTGAGGGCTAATGCTAATACATGTATTAGCATGTCATGGGCCAAATGTATGTGTTTACAAGTAGACCATAGAGACGAAAATATCAGCATTTCGATTTAGCCTGTCTTAGGTTTAAAATAGCTGCACCCATTTTTTCCACGAATTGTCCCAGCACAGATGCATTGTAAAAGCAGCTCTAATGGTCAAGATGTGATTGCTGTACGCTGTTTACATCTAACTATAGAGCTTTTATTCTAGTTGACCACTGTCCAGGATGTACCCCGCCTAAGGCCCAAAGGCACTGGGATAGGCTCCAGTCACCCGGGACCCCTAACGGGAACAAGCGGTAGAAAATGAATGAATGTTTAAAACATAAATAGTAAAAAAATAAAACAAATGTTTTTAACCCACGCACTATCTTTGAGGGTAGCACAAGGTTAAACTAAGATGCATTCAAAAGCAATACAGATCCATGCTCTTATTTTTGATCTTCTAAAAGGATCATGGTGCATTATGGGTAAATTCACCAGTTCAATAATAACTTCAGTTGTGATTCCTTTATAAACTGGTAAAAGTGCATGCTACACACAATTTCTTTAAGTATTGATTAATAGCTATTTTGTACTGGTTCACTTTATGACGATTGTGCAACAATGTAAGGTTTTGGGTACTGTTTGTTTTGATAGAATATTTCACATTTTTGTTTATTTTACAAATACAAAGGACATTTTGTTATCGTGATTTCAATTTCTTCTTTCTTGCACATAACCTTACTTCATTGCATCTGCCTTGATGATGCATCACGTTTTTGGCATATGTTTCTTTTACAGAACTACAACTTGTTCTGCTGCTGCCACATGTTCTGGGGCAGGGAGATACAGAGAGATAAGATCCACACAGGTTCGTGAGCAGGTGTCATTTAGAGTCCAAAGATAACATCAGAAATATAACAACAATAAGAGCAGAGGCCAAAGGGAGAGTTTGTGTGCGTGAGTGTGTGTGTGTGTGTGCATGTGTGAGTGTGTGCGTGAGTGTGCGTGTGTGCGTGAGTGTGCGTGCGTGTGTGTTGTGTGCATGTGTGAGTGTGTGCGTGAGTGTGCGTGTGTGCGTGAGTGTGCGTTGCGTGTGTGTGTGTGTGTGCATGTGTGAGTGTGTGCGTGAGTGGTGACGTGTGTGCGTGAGTGTGCGTGCGTGTGTGTGCGCGTGCGTGTGTGTGCGTGTGTGTTGTGTGTGTGTGTTGTGTGTGGCGTGTGCGTGTGCGTGTGCATGTCGTGACGAGAGAGAGAGAGAGAAGCGGTCAGTTGCAGCCAGAGGGACAGCTGGTCTGGTCTGGGTTCAGTCCTGGTTTTTATCCTATTTTAGCCCTATTTGGTCATGGTTTAGTCCTGGTGAAGCTCTGTTTAGTCCTGGTCCTATTCCTGGTTACTAAAGGAATGGGAAAAGAGTGCAAGCTACAAGAGAAAAAATATCTTTGCCTTTAATCTGCAACCATTATAGGTGAGGTTTCAATGAACAGCTGAAGAATGCAATAAAACCTGAAAACAATGCATAAGAAATATGTTTTTTATATATTAAGCACAAGTCCGGTTTAGTCTGGCTTTAGTCCTGCTTTAGTCCTGCTTTAGTCCTGCTTTAGTCCTGCTTTAGTCCTGCTTTAGTCCCAGTTTAGTCCAAGTTTTGTCCTGCTTTAGGTCTAGTTTAGTCCCAGTTTGATCCTATTTTAGCCCTGCTTTAGTCCAAGTTTAGTGCTAGTTTAGCCCTTCTTTAGTCATAGTTTAGTCCTGCTTTACTCCTGATTTAGGCCTGCTTTGCTGGTTCTGGACAGATGATCCGGGGCGGGGCTACATGTGGGACAGACTGAATGGTGGGCGGGGCTAATCAATGAGGTCTACAGGAAGTACCACTAACGAGTTAATAGACACTACATGGGATCAATGCTGGCCCCCGGCTCTTGTCCACACTGACAGAGGGACACAGAGGGGCCGCCGGGCACGAGCCGCCAATGAGTCGGGATTTGATTTAAATCCTGTCTTGTTTTTGCCTGAGTTTGTGTCCTCTCTTCACCAATCATCTCACTGTGGTGCTTAGTGACACCTCAGCTAAAGTTGACCGGGAGACAAAAGCGAGGCAGACCACATGCGAGTCAGTACCTCTCAGGGTCCAGGTTTTTATGATTTCCTAGTTTTGACTTTATTTGGACGAATAATACCTGTTGTCAATATGTGTAAATACACCAATAAAGTACTAGTTTGTAAAGAAAAGTGGAAATTTATGTTCGAAAAGTAGAACAGAGAGAATGTTCCAAAACTTGATGAGATCACACTAAGGAGACTCCATCCAAACGTTTCGGGAAAATTTACACACAAAAAAGGTTTTTTCTGATCACCGAAACATTACTTCGACAAAATAAAGCTGCTCTCATATATATAATCATTTCTGTACAATTTCGTCTTAAAAATGACTCCGGTAATTGTAAAAGTACAGCTGAAACTCCTTTACATGACAAAAAGTACAAAGGTGCACTATTGTAAATAAACGTAAAATTACACTACAAATAAAAACATACAGTTGATAGGACTATGTTAAGAATGTAATCAGTTGAATTATGGGCTTTATAATGAATTATTTACAAATAATTTGACTTTTATCAAGTGGTAAAAAGGTCTTTCTTAGAGATAAGGAAATAAGTTATTCTATATCTTAGCTTGTTAACTCCTGATGAGAAACCTGAGTAACTGCATTCATATTCTGACTGATGTGATCCTGACCCAAAGTATTTATCAGGAGGAGCCTCAAGCTCTATTCATTCTCCTGTCTCTGTCTTTGGACCCACACACATGTGCTCAGCAACACTGCGGTCAAAAACCACAAAAACCGTGTACATCTGCCTGCGCTGTCATCACGTGAGCAAGCTCCTCCTCTCTCATCACCGTGTCCTGCTCCCGCAGCTCTCTTTTACCTCTCTCTCGCCATGTTCACACTAAGGTCTTGGTCCAGTTGGCTTATATTTCTTCCAACGGCTCATGTGTGAGTCCACACCGCGACATCCAAAATGTTTTTCTTTTTTAAATTTTTTTTATAACGTAAGGAGTAGAAAGTGCAGTTACTGTGCTGCCCGGCGGTTCAGCGGTTAAGGCAGCAGGCAGTGCCAGGCTCCATGTACAACTGGCTGAAGCGTTGTGAATGCCAACTGTATTTATTTGTTGCATGTCCTCCCTTCTCTCCTCCCCATTTCATGCTAAACTCATGTCCAATAAAGCCTTTGGTCCAAGAAATATCCTTTAAAGGAGAAATATTATGCATTACTGTAGTGGTATTGTTATTAGCCTTTAAACATGCTCTTCAGTACCTCAAGCTTGGCATCTCATGTTCCAAATGTATATACAGTGATCCCTCGTTTATCGCGGGAGTTGCGTTCCAAAAATAACACGCGAAAAGTGAAATCCGTTTTATTATTTTACAATGCAATACTGAACTATAGAATGAAACCAAAAATCAAAACCTGTTTTAAAGCCCAAAATTTGTTTAAAACAATAATTTTAATATAGTAATACAAGGTTGGAAATATTGTCACTCGTGTATTTCACAGTCCCAGCTGTGCCTCTTCGTCCTGGCTCCGCCCCGCTGTAGCGTCTGTTTCTACTGAAGGAGCAGGAGTCTTTCTCCGAGAGAAGAACATTGTCATGGGTAGTTGTTGGCGCTCTTTCTTTTTCTGAACAAGAAGATTTTTATAAATGGGATATGCCACCTTCGATTATATTTGAGAACTGCAATGAACGACTCATCAAAGGGTCCCATTCTTGTGCCGTGCGCTGACATTGTGGGTTTTGTCACAGAGAAAAAATGCAAACGTAAAGTTTGGCCGAATGAACAGAAATGAAAACTGTTGACAAGTGAAAAACCAATACAGTACAGCGTCAATATTTATTTCTAACAACAGGTAAAGCCCCTGAGCCAATCAGGATTCAGAGCACAAATACCACTGTAAAATTCCACTGTAAAAAAAATCCGTGAAGCAGCGAAGCGTGAAGATAAACGTGAATATAGCGAGGGATCACGTATCAGTATTTATACATATGATTCTGCTGTTACCCAGAGGGTTTGGGCGCCATCTACTAGGCTGCAGCGGCAATTGCAA
Organism: Chaenogobius annularis; assembly: GCA_015082035.1. NCBI lineage: Eukaryota > Metazoa > Chordata > Actinopteri > Gobiiformes > Gobiidae > Chaenogobius > Chaenogobius annularis. The sequence goes on along the minus strand of BJKM01000090.1, from coordinate 512,117 downwards.
GACACAGTTTAAGATTGAACATTGCGAACGCACGTTTCAAGCTAACCTTTACTCCAGTCCCTCAGCATTGCGGTTGTACTGATCTTGATTAGAATGGGAAAATGCACAGAATGAGTCGTGAGGGATAATTCTGGACTTAAAAACCAGTAAGAAGAATCACGTCCACAGCCGAGGAAACATCACTTATTCGAGGGGTATTCAGAATGGAATGTTTTGAGGATTCTCCATCAACTGTGTGAATGAAGCTAAATGCTACTTTCCAGGTTTGTTTTTGACGAGGGAACAATGTTGGAACAGGATTAAAACTGAAAAAGGTTCCTTTTGCAACAATATGTGTTCTTTGAAACAATTGGCCAACTGGGATAAAAGTCTTGATATTTTGAATGTTTTTTAGCAAAATCGTAAATATAATTAATCTTTGTAGAAAAAGATTTCAGTTGTAGTATCTGGACGTCTGTTTTAGAAAAACAAAACAGTATTCGCACTCTCATCCCAAGAGTCATTCACCAATCAGAGAAACAAGTCTGAGAACTCTGTTTGTATAACAGAGTCCAGATGACTACAAACTGAATCTTTTTCTACAATGGAACTCTGACGAATGAGGGATTACACCGACATAATATATCTTTACATAAAATCAGTAGTTTCAAACCTGTCAAAGAGACAACTTTAACATATGCGGATACAACCAGTTTGGAACGGTATTTTGTCCATTCCCAGTTTGTCCTTCTAGAGTTGTATGGAAGAAAACTTGTTTCAGTTCTCGGTTCTGGTTCATTTTTTTTATGGACAGAATTTCTATCTAGGGGCATGTCAGGGTGGCCAGGGTGTCCAAATTGGGGACCACAGGATCTCATCTCTGCTGATGCTCCATTAATCCGGCCTACAAATGCCCTGGGACGGTTTGCCAGCTGAGTGTGAAAGCAAGCTGGATGCAGAATCAAGCGCCTCAAATCTGAGGCCATGGTTCTCTGACCAGTAAAAAAGTAGCTCCCCTCCAGGTGGGTGGGGGTCTTGCCACAAGTGAGGAGTTCAAGTATCTTGGGGTCTTGTTTCACTAACTCCCGAGTGAAGGAAGGATGGAGATTGACAGGGCGGATCGGCTGCAGCGTCTGCAGTGATGCAGTCACTGCGATCGGACTGTTGTGGTAAGAAGGAGGCTGAGTCGAAGACAAAGCTCTCGATTTAACCGTCAATCTACACGGTCCTATTGCCCTCACCTATGTCATAGCTTTGGGTAATTAACAACGGCTCTGATAGAACAATACAAAGCTCAGACGCACAGACAGGTGCAGCCGCAAAGAAGAGGATGTTATCACATGTTCGCGTTCCTGAGCGCACCTCGTGTCTAACTGCTGAACCTGGCTGGAACGAAACATAGGGCGGTGACGACACTCTGTGGTTCCATCTCCACTGCCCTACCGGCAGACCGAGTACAATTATCTAGTGAGGACGAATTACCGCTATGTTTACTTGAGTAAAGTACAGGCACTGGAGTACACAAATATCAACATTAAATAATCATACGACATTACAGCACTAAATGTAATTTTCCGGTTAATTTAAAACGCTCAAATTGAAATGTATCTGATGTAAATGTCTAATACTATACAGATACATAAACAACAAGTTATATTTACAGTATTAGGATATGTAGGAAAAGTGAATTAGCGGCTTTGTTATTTCCGATGGCGGGTTGCAAGGGCATCGGGCAAGAGACAACCGCGTCAGAACGGTCCGAGTTTTTAGCTTATTAACATAAAATAATTAGAGGTTAGTAAACTTGAGTCTGGGTTAAGAGATCTCTTGGTGCGACGTTGTCTAATTGCGCACTGATATGGAGTGTTCTTATCGTCTCGCCTTCTGTCAATCTCTTGCTCCGAGACCTGCAGGGAGGGAGAGCATCTGCATACAGAGACAGAAATACAAACCACAACAGGGCCCATGACCTTTGTTGCTAACACACATCAAGCTTAACATAGACTGATAGAACTGATATAGAAACTTAAACTTATTTACGGGCATTACCTTTGTACTTAAAGTTGGCGATTCCCAGCTGTAGTCTGAATTGATTCTAAGCACTGACTTTGTAAGTCCACTTCTGCTCGATACTGGTATGACACAAGTACCTGTCTTCTATTGTCACAATAACTTACATAGGATCGATCCAAGATGGCGCGCATTGGGACAGAGGGATGCGGGCTCTTGGCTTTTCTGGTGCTCTCTTGTTATGGGCATGTCTCTGTTTATGGCTTAGTAATATTGGTGTGGTCTGCGTAGTCATGTACACCCGTGAAAGAGCTCTCTGTCCTTTCGCCGCACAACAATCCTGAACGGACCTAGTTTATTTTTTTTAGTTTCTGCTGCTGATTAGCCCTTCTTTTGGCTAAAAGAAGTGAGAAGCCGCAGCGAGGATAAAGTGCGGGGGTTCGTACGGCTCAGGAAGACGCGGTACACGGACGCCTTACCTGGGATTTTCCTCTCCATCGTTCGGCTCACGTCTTCCAACAAAATGGACGAACTGGCGCTTGCTTGATAGACGAAACAGAGACTTTTCTTCGCGATCCTGTTTTGTGCTTCACGGAGACGTGGCAAGCGAGCCACATGCGGACGGGCGCGCGCAGATCGAGGGAGGGTTTCGCTTTGTTCGACGCTGATCGTACATATGTCTCTTGCTAGGGGCCTCTGTGCGACCGCGGTGGGTACAACGCGGCTGGAGGATGTCTGTTTGTGACAATCAGACATAACGGCGCCTGGTTTCAGATGTGACTGTGATCTCCAAAGCACTGTCTCGCGGACTGAGCTGGAAATATCTCCTCATGTAAGCTCGAAGGAACCATGATACTAACTGGTCGCCGTGTAGTCTGTCATAGAGATTCATGATGCGGGCTGTTGTATTAACAGTTCTACAAGCCATGAGCGATTGGCTCGGAGGTACCAGGATTTGGAGGTGTAATGAGAAGCGGACCTTTCTCGGACTACATTTGTGTCTTATCTGGGGTGATTTTTACACAAGTGGAATTCTAGTCCATACGAACAATTCCACAAAGTACAGACAGATTTATTAATTTGATCTTAGAGAGCAGAAACGCTGGAGTCACATGTCAGATCACATGATTAGGATTTCACCTTGATCCCGCATAGAATGAAATGAGGCTGAAGTCTTCTTCTTCTACAACACAGATGAGGAAATCAGGAAAGGTTGTGTAGACCTAATGGAGCAGCAGTGGAGGAGCTTCCGTGCGTGTTTGGACTAAATTGGATGCTGGGAGGTCTTCCAGAAGACGCTGCCACAGCGAGTTTGGTATGAAGTACAGACGAGACTACTTGTGACGTAATAATCTCGATTCTGTGTAGGTAATCGCGTCATACAACAAACAAAAGTTCACCTAGATCGCAATCATTTAAAATAGGACTACAAACCCTGGTTCACTCAAAACTGATGCAGTTAGGAGGCAGAAGGAAGAGCTTGTCGCTAAATGGGTTAGTGAAGAGAGGGCGCTAACATAGATACTAAGTATGGTATTTAGCAAAGAGGTTTCTCGAGACGAGATCAAGTACAATATTACGGAGTCCTGAAGCAGCAGTCTCTGACACACCCGCCTCCGTGTGGAGGGGGGTGGCGCAGCCCCCCCTCAGCCCCCTCTCCGGCTTAACTCAGCAAACTCACTAAAGGCAAACTCGTAGAAACTCCCCTACTGCAATGTACGATCGAAAAACCGGCTAGAGCATAGAAGCTCAACACCTTCCTTACTTTCCCAAGGTTTGATGTGACCCCACCACCCGTGGGGGACCCATCCGCCATTCTCCACCGGCTGGTCTCATCTCATTCGCGCCAACCCAAAATCTGGTGCTCCGCACACCATATCCCGCTACCACCTCTGGATATCGTTCCAGAGAAAGGATGTATCAACCTGAAGGATAATTTTCGAGAAATTCCAACCCCACGAAAAGCTGCTGGAGTCCAGACGCGACGTACCACTAAACCGCTACCTAGAATTTTGAGACATTGCCGCAGTGTTAGAGTTACTCCGTCTTCACAGACATTTTTACATCCTTAATGGTCCTCGGGGTCATGCCATGTTCCAGACTGCTTCAGTCTGGCCTCATTGTCCCCTGTCCCAAGAAGCCCGGATCAGCTGGACTTAATGAATAAGGCCTGTGGCGGCCGACGTCGTAGTCATGAAGTCATTTGAACGGCCTGGTCTTGCCTCACCTCCAGTCTTCACTCCTCCCTGCTGGACCCTGCAGTTCGCCTACAGAGCAACAGGTCTGTAGGACGACACATCACTACTGGGCCAGGATTCTGTTTGTGGACTTCAGCTCTGCGTTCACCACACACATCCATCCCTAGCTATCTGCCTCTGGCAAGGTAAGCTCTCCATCCAGCTCAACGTGCCTGACTCCACCTGCAGGTGGATACTGACTTCCTGACGGATCGGCAGGAGTGCCGTGCGGCTGGGGAAGCAATGTCTTCAACACTCGGACTATCAGCATCTAAAATTGGTAGAAAGGAACTCTTCTAAATTGGAGTTCTGTGCTAGGCTGTGGTACTGTTTCCTTCACTCTGCTCTGTCTGCCTCTGTATCACAAACTGCTTGCTCCACTCAGACATAATGACTTCCGTCAGAAAACTGATCAATTTGCAGACGATACGAGCAATACCACTCATCTGGGCTTCGTATCTCGACTGGTGGGATGAGTCTGACTACAAGGAGGGAAGTGGACGCGGCTGGTGTCTGGTGCCGACCATGGCGGTAAATCAAGTTCTCGGCACGTCTCAAATCGCCCAGAAGACGGTGGAGATGAATCGTGGACTTTCAGAAAGCACAGCCCCCCAGCCCGCCCTCATCATTGAACAGACTCCGCCATATTTACCACATGGACTCCTTTCCGCTTTCTGGGGCACCAGTGGGAGTCTCCATCAACTCCTCAATCAAGAAGGCCCAGCACGCAAGGATGGTACTTATCTGCGGCACGCTGAGTGAAAGCAGTTGCCAGTGCAGATGATGTGCAGGTTTTACACCGGCCATACATTTGAGTCCATTCCTCACCTCCTCCATCACCCGTGGTGTACGCTCGGACAGCACATACAATACTAGGGATCATAAACAGAGATCTACTAGCGCCCTACTGGTGAGAGCAACGAGCAGGTGACATAAGACAGAGAACTCACAAGGATTGTGCGTGTCTGCTGAGAGAAGGTGACACTCAGGCTTGCAGACTTCCAATCTCTGCAGAACCTGTGACGTCTCACTAGGAGCCCTGGACACAGCCTGTCGTCGGATCAAGCTGACCCTTCACATCGCCACTGAGAACATGGTCATGAATCCATCCCTCGGAACCACTCCCCTCAGGCAGGAGGCTACGGTCCATCCGGACCAGAACCTCCCGCCACAAGAATAGTTTCTTTCCCTCTGCCGTTGGACTCATGAACACTTCAAAACACCTGCCACTTTAATTGCAAATATTCAACCACTCACTGCACTGTCACTTTCTGCACTCAAACTGTAAATCTAACTGTAACTCTTGTGTACATAGAAATGCCTATTTTTATTGTATAGTAATTTTAAATTATTTCTTAATGCATGCCGTTTTGATTGAATATATGTTGTTTTATTATTGATCAGTGTTTTGTGTTGCACCTTAACGTCGAGACAAGTTCCTATGTTTGTGAATTTTGTTCATTGACAATGGCAATAAACTCTTTCTGATTCTGATTCTGATTCTGACAAACACGCTGACCAGCACTGCATCGTCTGCTCTGATAGGACAGAGCTCAGAGAATATATACACTGCTTTAAATATAAGTACAAATGCATGGTACAAGTACAGGTTTAAAAATCTACAGTTACAGTAACTTGAGAGTCTGTAATGAGTTACTTTCCACCTCTGGTCATCATAATCATGTAATAATATGATTGATTCTTAAGGCTTCAATTTACATTACTTAAATAAAGTAAATGAAGAAAAAATTAGCACAGCACTTTTCTCGACTGAGATGTCTGATGTTTTACCAGGCCCCAAGTAAATGAATGTGAGAGTGAAAGGTTGTCTGTGTGTCTATGTCTCTGTGTTAATGCTGTGATTGGCCCCTGCCCAAGGTGTACCCCGCCTAAGGCCCAAAGTCACTAGGACATGCTCCAGTCACCCACGACCCCTCACGGGAACAAGCGGTAGAAAATGAATGAATGAATGAACTAATTAGTCTGAATATAAACACAACATTTACAGTTGGTCAGAAATAGTGCAAATAATGCAAATAAAAAAAGAACAGTGCAATGGATAGTTGTTGATTAAATTATTGTTAAAATGACATGAAGTCCACGATCATCTTCACTGTCTTTTGACTGTTGAGCTCCAGGCTGTTACCACTGCACCAGGACATTAACAGTTTTGAGAATAAGATGGTGTTTTATGTGTTTGTGGAGGAATTGGACTTTGGCCATAGGAGTCCTTCCCTGCGCTGCACTGAGCACCATCAAAACACTGATTCACATGACAACTTCACACGACCCATTAGCATCCCATGTTTGGGTCGCAACCCTAAGTTTGAGAACCACTGGGTTAGACTACTGTAACGGCCTGTTCACTGGCCTCACCAAAGGAGCTGTAAAACAGCTGCAGTACATCCTGACTAGAACCAGGAGGTACGATCACATTATTCCTGTGGTCAGGGACCGGCCTCCTGCTGGTGCCAGAGTCTGGACTTTGCAGTGGTGTGCGGTCAGAGCAATCAAGGAAATCAGTGATTGACCAATAAATCTAAAATTACAGTGTCAAAACAATATATGAATTGTTCTAAAATATATCTAAATAAGCCTGTTTTACCAAGCTGAAGCTTGGCTGAAGTCTTCTAGTGGCCGCTACAGGCCGCTGGACATTACTGCGCAGGAAGCATGAGCCTCCAGCAACAGGAGCTTTTGTAACCAGAGCGAACAGCAGCTGTGTTCTAGAGCTCTACACTCTGAGGACCACACAGGCTCAATCCCATGGATCTGATGCTTAAAAGACGCGTGTAATAATCAAGGATGTTTGCAGGTTCTGCCCGAAACTGAGCATGTGCAGAGGAGAAGTGAAGCAACAGACTTGAAAACTATCTAATAGAGACAAGTCTGTGTTTGTAGCTCAGGCTCTGTTCATGTTTCCAATGACTAGACGTGAGTTAGAAATACAGGCAGTCATTTTACAACACGGAGTTCTGAAGTCATCTTATTTAATTCAATCAGCATCTATCTCAGCTATGGAGGTTTAGCTCAGTAGGATAGGCCTTTGCCTTTCATGTGGAGGCTGGGTTCAAAGTCCTACATTGCATATTAGATTTTAGTCTGCTTGCCCATCTGTTGTAGCGAGGACAGTAATAACTCGATGTTCTAGATGTTTGGATACTGGTTAGCCATCACCGCAGATAGTGTTGGATAAGGACACCAATGCTATGTTCAGGTGAGTGAAGAGGAGGATGAAGCACGTCGAAGGGATGGAGCTTTTTTGGATCTCCACAGGTGTATACACAAGTTGTTTCTTTCCTTTCTCCTTCTCTGGTGTTCTCTGTGTCTTCCCTAATCGGATTGCTCCTGGTCTAGTCGATCTTCAATCTTCGTCTTCTTCTTTGGTGGTTTTTATGGCAGTTGATATCCATAATGTTACATTACTGCCATTCTTGTTCAGAGCACATATGGAATAACATATGACATGAGTCAGAAGAGAGAGAGAGAGAGAGAGAGAGAGAGAGAGAGAGAGAGAGAGAGAGAGAGAGAGAGAGAGAGAGAGAGAGAGACGAGAGGAGAGAGAGAGAGAGAGAGCAGAGAGAGAGAGAGAGAGAGAGAGAGAGAGAGAGAGAGAGAGAACAAAACAACAATTTTACTTGTTTTTATTTATCAATTAGCATTTCATTTCCAAGTCTGATGAGCAGTAATCACTTCGAGCGCTCTTACAGAAACTAAGGTGATCAGAGACACTACAGTTTCAGGGGTTTCTTAAGAGTCCAGGAGGCTGAGCTTTTTGGATTGTTGGTGTGATGCAAAGAGTTCAGAATGTTCTTGAAGTCTATTAAAAAAAGGAGAAAGAGAGTTGCAGTTTGTGAAATAAAACATTCACCAACTAACATGAAGAAATTCATAATGTAAGAAATGAATTGGTCAATTGCAGGATTTTCAAAATAACAAACAACATATATTAATTTAAGAAAATAACATATTTGAGTTACTCATATCAGCCCAAATGTTTTAACAACATCACAAATAAAAAAGAAGTGATCTATAGTTTCTTCAGTCATTTGACTCAATGAACAACTTTTGTCAATGTCAGTAAAAGTGGAGACCAAAGAGTTGACAGGGTAAATATTATGAGGAATTTATAATGCATTTATTTCATTTAATTTTGAATACAGTATCTGTATGTTAATTGCCAGGTTTTCTTCCCGTTTATATCTTGCTTTGGAGCACCAAAAGAATTCCACCCTCGGAGATATTTGTATTTTGAAATATTTGACGTAAATGGTGGTTATTACATTTAGTAAATGAAAGCCATTATTTTTTATTGTCATGTTTCTTAATAGTTATGTGCTCACTATTGCACAAAAGTTGTTTAAGCAGAGAAATTATGGTTGAAAAATTTTCAAACAAGTAAACGAGACAGGAAGCGGAAGTGTGTGATTACATGTCCACCAATCAGATGAAATGTGGCATTAGGACTGAGACGCCTCATCGCCTTTAAATGAGATAAAAGCATTCGTGTTGAATGAGTTCACAGCATCAGAAAGTCCTTCCTCTTTTGACTTTGTTTGTACTCATGTTTTCACTTCATGAGGTTTATCTTGTCCTGGCGCGCGGGGTGGGCGGAGTCTCTGCTAAAGTCAGCAACTGTCGTTCTTTTCCCCTCCAGCAGGCGGCGCCAGTGCCAAACGAGGATGGACTACCTGCCGTAAAGTAGAGCCGTAAAGCAGTGTTGCGGGTGTTTAAAAGTTTGATTCTGCTTCTGATGCGACACTTTATTGGATTTAGACCCGGTGTAGACCCGATGTAGACCAGGCGTAGACCCGATTTAGACCACGTTTAGACCACGTTTAGACCACGTTTAGACCACGTTTAGACCACGTTTAGACACTTTCAAAACGGATCTAAAATGCACGTTTTTCACTGAGCCCTCCCAAAGCCAAAAGAGACGGGACAGCGAGGTAAGGCTAACCTCAGCCCTGACCTCAGCCTGACCTCAGCTCAGCCTGACCTCAGCCCTGACCTCAGCCCTGACCTCACCTCCTTCACCCCGCATCACTTTGACCCCGCATCACTTTGACCCAGACTAAACCATGGTTAGGCTTGACCTACTTTCGGACTTAAACGGTTGGAGAAAGACTTTAAAGTGTGTAAAGACAAGTCAAAGTGAAGCAGCACTAAACGTGACTTCAGACAGATTGGATTTGACTGCATCTGTTTGATGTAACAGGAGATTATGATTCAGGTTTTACTGGACACACTTCCCGAAGGTTAAGACAATAGTTTGTACTTTTCGCAGATATACTTTTTGCAAGGTTCAAATGCAATGTTAGGTGGGAAAATGGTCTTTCCTCATTCTTTTCAGTAAAAGCAAAGTAACTGACATGTGTTCCAACTTATCCAGACTTTTAGATCTCTGTACCAGCGCGGTGCCCCGGTCATGGAGCATGCATGAACACAAAGTTAGTGGAGCTGGAGATTCTAAATGTGCAGCCGGATGTGAAAGACAGAAGAGACGACCTAATGGATACAAACTCTGTGGTGGATTCATCTGTTCTTTTGTGGCTCGTGGTGTGCAGTGTAAAGCTCTGTCATTTATGCAGAACAGACAACACTGGAGCTGTGATGTCATCGTTGGAGCTTCAGTAGCAGGACAGTACTCAAGCATGCAGAGATCTACTGATGAACCTAGCGTAACTAGGTTCAAAAGCTCATGACAGCTGCATCCCCTTTAAAGTCCATCTGAAGGTTCTCCTGTTTTTCTAATTCTGACTTAGTTTGGTGGGAGGGCATCTGTGGTAAATATTTGTCATAGTTTTACTTCTGTTAAGTTGCAGTTTGTGAAGACATTTTGAAAAATAAACATTTAAATGACAGGAAGTAGAGCTGAATTCAATTTCATTTCAATTCAATTTATTTATTTTTGTAACGCCCAAAATAACAACAGTAGTTGCCTCGAGGGGCGACGGTGGAAAACCAAATAAACAGTGTTCATAAGGACTTGGTAATGTCCCAGCGTCCTGTGTCCTTAGACAGATGTCCCAAGCTCCCCTGTCCTTAGACCCTCCTTCTCGGCCAGGAAAAACTACCAAACCTCTTTGGGGAAAAAGTAGAAATCTGTAGGAGTTCCACAGTGAAGGAGAGATCCGACTCCCTCGGACGGACAGGAGGACGCGCCTCAATTTGCAGATACACAAAGGAGCTGGACCCACTCAGGAGGAGAACCAATTCTTCGAGGCCGATGAAGAACCGTTCTTATGGAGTAGAGACAGTTTCTCCAGGCAGACCGTTTCTCCAGGCAGATGAGGAGCATCTGGATCCATAGGTCCTCGATGTGCCTGCTCCACTCCCGTCGGGGAAGTGGGAGGAAAAGAAGGAAAAGCGATTAACAAATTGGCAGTGAAATTAAATATTAAATATTGTTTGATAGAAAAGTAGTAGGAAACAGAGGATAGTGCTCAAGCTGCCATACTTCCCCAGTATAGTTGCTCCTAGGGCAGCATAGCTGGGAACTGTAGGTTTTTATTTCTGTTCCTAACTGGCCTGACCATAAGCCATTTCAAAGAGGAACGTTTTAAGCCTGGTCTTAAATGAAGAGACTGTGTCGGCCTCTTTAACATGGACAGGAGCTGATTCCACAACACAGGAGCTTGGTAGCTAAACGCTCTACCTCCTACTGTGCTTTTAGAGACCCTTGGGACCACCAGAAGTCCAGCATTTTGAGAGCGAAGTGCTCTGTTTGGATGATAAGGTCCTATAGCCTCTTTGAGGTCGGATGGGGCCAGGTCATTTATGGCTTTGTAAGTCAGGAGGAGGATTTTGAATTTGATTCCAAACTCGACAGGAGCCAGTGAAGAGACTCTAGCACCGGCGTAATGTGCTCTCTTCTTTTAGTTCCTGTTAGTAATCTTGCTGCTGCATTTTGAACCAGTTGAAAGCTTTTTATGGAGCTTTTAGGGCAAACTGCAAGCAGGGAGTTACAGTAGTCTAATCTAGATGTTACAAACGCATGGTTTTTCAGCATCGCTTTTAGGCAAGATTTTTCTGATTTTGGCTATATTACGCAGATGGAAATAGGCTGTTTTACAGGCTTGATTTATGTGTGTGCTTTGAATGAGAGCTCTTGGTCAAATAAGACTCCAAGGTTTCTTACAGTGGAGCTGGAGGCCACACTGACGTTGTCCAGTGGGACTATCTGCTCAGATAAAACATCTCGTAGATGATTAGGGCCTAGTACGATGACCTCGGTTTTTTCAGGGTTCAGAAGCAGATAATTAAGTGTCATCCAGGTTTTTATATCCTTCACACAAGCACCAAGTCTGTCTGCTTGATCGGTCTGATCGGGTTTCATTGATAAATACAGCTGTGTGTCATCTGCAGAGCAGTGGAAGTTAATGCTATGCTTTCTTATCATGTGACCTAACGGCAGCATATAAAGAGTAAACAGAATTGGACCGAGAACTGAACCCTGTGGCACACCGTAGGTTACTTTAGAACAGGGGGAGGAGCTCTGGTTTACATAAACAAACTGGTACCTATCATTCAAACCAGCTGAGGGCGGGGCCTCTGACGCCTACATCAGATTCTAACCTCTGCAGTAGAATGTTGTGGTCGATGGTGTTGAACGCTGCACTGAGGTCCAATAGAACCAGGACTGAGACCAGTCCATCGTCAGCAGCTAATAACAAATCATTTGTGACTTTAACTAGTGCAGTTTCAGTGTGTGGGGGGGCTCTGGACCCTGACTGGAAAACTTCGAATAAGTTATTGTCCTGTAGATGGCGACAAAGCTGTTTAACCTTCGGTGATGTCATCAATGTGCGACACAGAGACAGTTGACATTTTAACTGACACTTTTAAACCATCGTTGGACTAAATATAGGTGTTCTATGGTATTATTGTGTTTCAGGACTGTTGTGTTGTTTATGTGGATTTTGGCTCTTGTTTACAGTCTGGTTGCTAGGTAACAGCTGTGGAATTAACTCTACCTATGTCACATTTGTGCTCACGTCCAACTATAAACTTTACACAAATGGTCAAACTAGGGACAGTTTTAGTCAAATCTGAAATATAATTGTGTTTTCTGGGTTTTAGTCAAATGTGTGTCTGAGTTGTCGGAGAGACTAAGTCTTTATAACAAAATATAACCAAAAACTTTGAATTTCCAGTCTAGAAATGTCCTATGACAGTCTCAAAGGCGTTTCTTCACCAAAAATATTTTACTTTCATCAAATGTGACTAAAATAAATTCGGATCCAGTAAACAGCCATATCAGATGTTCTTTGCGTTCAAACCAGACTCTGATATCGCTCAGACGTATGAGTGCTTTTAATTTGCTAAAACCAGATTGAATTTCCATATTACGGTTTGGTTTCATTTTAAAGCGACGGTTCTTACAGTTTCTCCAGTGAAACTTTAGAATGTAATGGTTTACAAACTCCCAGGGGTTCATAACCTTTTTGAGTGTACGATGTAACCTGGGGGCCATATTACGCGCACTGTAGTTTACTGATGCGGCCCTGAAGGAGGCGCTCACAGCCCTGTTCTGGTGAAGAAGGGCTTTATAGGACCACTGCTACAGTAGGTCTAACTAATGCCGAACCCAAATGAAACCCAAATGACATCTGCACCCTACCAACATGTTTGAGAACCAGTAGATGATGCCAAACACACCTTGTATGGTTTACTTCTGGATTGTGAAGTTATCTTCCTATTTCTACCTACCTTTTCTCTCTGGCCTTTTAAACACGAACAAAGTCATCATTTTTATTTTCTTCATTTGTATTTTAATTGTTTGTATATTATTGCACTTTGCTGTACAGCACTTTGGGCTTTTAAAGTTGTAAGTGTGCTTTAGAAATAAACCTTGATTGATTGATTACATGTCTTTTATTAGACAATGTACTGACAAATATTTGAATGAAGAGAAGATAACAGTGTGGTTTTTTGTTCCAGGATGAAAAGGCCTTGTACTGGATCAAGTGCTGCACTCACCAAGGTCTGTCACTGCTTTCTTTTTATTATTTTTTTTATTAAAGAAAATCACAGATCAATCAAAATGTATGTATAAATATATAACAGCAATGACAGAAAAAAAAAGTACATGCACGGCAGAAACAAAGAAAAAACAATGTATATGTTATTTCAGGTGACTATTTTAAGAATAGTGCCTCCAGTTAAAAATAAAAAGCAAGGTTAAAGCACACCAGGTCCAAGATTTGAGTCCCATTTAGTCCAGTTTATGTCAAATTTGTCCTTTCCCAAGTTCAGTCCCTATGTGATTTTTATTTGATGATTTTTTTTCCCTTTTTTCCGTATATCAATTATGGTGTCGGTCCAATACTTTATTGTTGGTGACGTTTGTGTCATCAATTTTTTGGGGATGGCCTTGTGTTTACTTTCTGCTTCTGAAGAGTGCAGACGCTTTCCTACTTGCTTTAGCTGCTTTCCTTATTTGTTTTGCTTTTTAATCAGTATTTGTCTTCCACAATGTTTTAATGGTGACTTTTTTAAGTAAACCAAGGATTTTAGAGTTTTAACAACATATCTGACGAGCCAGCAACATGTCCGGGACAAGGAAAACAAAGTCTTGTGAACGCTGTTGGAAATATCAACAATAAATTCATGAGCTACAAGCACGGATATTTGCTTTGGAATCTGAAAAAGACTATACAAGTCCAGTGTCATCCAGTGGTAAGAAGTCCACATTTACAAAAAAAACGGCTACTTTCAACTTAAACCGGACTGACTCTGTGTCGTTCCCAAAACTGTCTAAAGACCAGGCTGTATCTTGGAATAAACTAGGTGCGAAGCCTAAGCGATACAAAGATAATGTAACATCACCTATAATACAGCTTACAGATTTTTACCACTTTCAGAGACTGAAGTGAATGAACAAAGGAAAAATGTAAAACATGATGTGTGAAGTTTTGAAAAGAGACTTCTTGGAGTTATTCGGCGTGCTTGATAAAATGGAAATCAAAACATTCATAAGTGGACCTCTTCCAAACATCGACAGGAAATAAACAAGGTTAGCCGCTGCTTCAGCTGAACACATGGCTGTCCAAAGAGTGGGCAACAAGAGGATTGCACTACATTGAGAACTTCTATCTATTCTGGAAACGAGAGGACCTGTTTAAGAGAAATGGCCCACACCTCTGTAGAGGTGGAGTGAGGGTGCTGACAGAGAACCTCCTCCACGCTCTGAGGCATTGGACTGGGCCTGGACAGGCTGGGCCTGGGCAGGGTCCTGAGCAGATAGTTAGAGAAGAGAGGAATGAGAGAAGAATTCCTGCTCCATCAGCCAGAGACCGAGCCAATGTTTCAACATCAGCAGCACCACAACCACAGCCTCCACCAAAGGATTCATTTGAAGGATTCAACAAAATAAACAATGTTCATAGGGACTTGGAAATGTTCCAGAGTCAGGACTAATCATGGGGAATCTGCGTTTCAGCAAAAATCTGGAAAAGTCTTCCTGTAGACGTGAGAAAATTTTGCCCAACACAATAGCTCATTGTGCCGGTGTGCGCAGCCTCATTGCAGATGCCTGAGGAGAGGATTAGATATTGTTAAATTTAATGAATAGAAATCAAGGTTTTGTGATTTCTGTCATGTCTTTGTGATTTTAATGCATTTTTTTCCTGTTGTGTGAAGCACTGTGAATTAAATTTTATACAAATAAACTTGCCATGCCTTTTTCCCAGCCGCCAAAAGTATCTTCCAAAGATATCCATTCTTGTTGTCTGAGGGAGGGGCTCTGAGACTCAAACCACTACTGTTGTCTAGCCCAGGCGATCGAGCATTAGCCACCACGACCACCAAAACGGAGCAGATGTGTGTTTTAGGGCCGCGCCGCTCACCGTCGTTAAAAAGCGATGTCCGTTTGAGTGGTCCAAAACCCTCACTTCTCTGAGCCCCCTCAAATGTCTGATGGGCATTGAGCTCAAACACAGCAGGGGCAGAGATTACTAGGCGTACTGGGCGATGCACTTGTGCATCTGCAAGTTTAAAATGAAAGTAAAACGTCTTTGTGAAGTGAGGTGACACTTTTGGATGCCAGGAGGGTCATTTGACCCAGGGTACGTAAAAAAGTCCTTTTTAAAAAAATGAATGCAGAACAATACAGGTGTAGCTTCATTGATGGAAGGCTGCATTCACTACAGTCTGTTTAGTTGCAGAAATACACGTCTCTATCGATCTGGAGCTTTGTCTGTCTTTCTTCTGCCATGGTCATTTGTAAACCTCGGCCTTAATGGCCAACGCGGCCAGTTTGTTTG
The DNA here is from genome assembly GCA_015082035.1 of Chaenogobius annularis. Classification (NCBI taxonomy): domain Eukaryota; kingdom Metazoa; phylum Chordata; class Actinopteri; order Gobiiformes; family Gobiidae; genus Chaenogobius; species Chaenogobius annularis. Next base: position 496,624 of record BJKM01000090.1, on the reverse strand, counting down.
GAAATGCCTGGCATTCAGGGGTTTGGTGGAGCATGGGCTTGTGTGACCAGGTCTATTTCGATTTCAAATGTCCAAAATGTAAAATAATGATCCATTGGTGTACAAACTGTAGCACAGACAAAAGCCTAATATGAGGGTGTTGTGTCTGCAGCTGACTCGCTGGGTCAACCCTTCCTTCTGTGACCTGACCCCTGACCCTACGTGTGAGCCCAAGAGGACCAGCAGCACCCTGAGCTCCAGAGCGCAGAGCAGGAGGGCGGGTCGGAGGAGAGCCGACCCCGCAGCAGGCCTGGGCAAAGGGCATGTGCTGAACCAGGACGAGCCGTGGGTGGACCGCCATGCGCCGCTCTCTCAGGTCTACACTTCTGCACATTTTTAGAGGATGCACCAGGGATTAGCTGTCAACTCCACCAGTCAGCGATGGTTTTTATTTAAAAGGATTTCTTTGGGTCCTGTAGACTTTAAATATGATGACTGAAGGCTTTTGGATATGGAATACTATTATTGATGAAAATTCAAAGGTGTTTTATATTTTGTCAATTAGTAACTAGTAACGATTCACGACAGTGTAATCCGTCATCATCATCCTGCAGTGGTCCATGGTAGAATTTAAGAATTTAAGGTAGAATGTAGTACCTTCAGATTGAAGGAGGCATGAGAGTAAATTATTAACATATAAAGTTATAAGACAGTAACATCTCAAATGACGCCTATGAGATACATTGACACGGCATGTGACCAAAATAAACGAATAAACTAACTTCCAGATAGATACAGTCTGCATCTGGAGGAAGCAATCTATTCATTTGAATGAAGAAGAGCTTCTCTATCGTCCACTGTGCACACAGACCTACTGTACCAACTACAGATATGAAGAATATGGTCCAAGCACTCACATTTCTATAAACACCAGCTTACTAACAGTACCTAAATGTGACTGCAACTAATCTGTTTACTTTGTGAGGTGACGCCATGTTGTGCTTGAAATACTCCTCGTTTGCCAGATAACGTCTTTTAAGATTGGAAAAGCTTCTAAATTGACACATTGCCAGCTGCATCTTTGGAAGTCCAAACATCTCCATTTCAAAATACAAACAAACCAGTCCATACTGGACTGGCCACATTCAGTTGCAAGTAGGAGCTAGTCAGGATGCCATGTAGATGATCTGATAATACACATTCCGCAGCTCCTCAATCTAAATAAATGCCAACAACAATTGATAAGCTTCTGACCTACACCGGCGCTACATCTTTTAAAAATGTTTATTTCTGTAAAGTGAATGTAAATGGTTCAAAATGCTGTCTTTGTAGGCAGAGTTGGCTGTTCACAAAAAGAAGATCGAAGAAGTGGAGAACTGGCTGACAGAACACATCAGCACGTCAAGGGTAGGTTCCTGAGCTCCTTCTGGCACCTGGAGAACATGCAACAAGTCACAAAACTGCACAATTCACCTACAATTCGATTCAGCACTATTCTATCACAATTTGCACAATAATAAAAATGTTCATGTCTTGATTCCCCTTTCTGGGACAAAGACATTGATTATTATTGTAAAGTTTAAACATGTACATTGTGTGTACTTGTACATACAAAGTAAATTGCACGGCTGTAGTTTCTGGCATTTATTCAATTTCATTGTCGTGGGGATATCAAGATTATGTTGGTCACAATAAAAGCATAAGAACCCAAACATACTAATCGCAGTGACAGTGAGTTATTTCAGTTCAGTCTGTGCTGCACGTAAAGTACTCTTTTTATGCCACAATATCATTACTTTGTCATTCAGAAAGTTTTGATTTCATAAAGCTAGATTTCATTGTTCATAGTCACAGTGATGTTTCTTCTCACAATAATCGTAACACTAAATTTAATATGTTGTCATCCTTTCAGAGAGGGCTTAATATCTGTTTTAGTCGCACTCACCACACGCCTGTTTAGCCTGAGACACGAATGAGCGAGGCTTTATCCAGTATCAAGTACCCATTTACAAATAAAGTGTATTGTTGAGGAAAAAAGTGCTTATTCTCTCTGATTGAATTGTGCCACTGTCTTTGTAGAAGGTCTTTTTTTTATGTGTTTTAGAGTCTGTTTAGTCCAGACAAACTTCGACTGGACTAGTCAGGAGAGTCCTTGCCGTCCTGTCAGGGGCTTTCCTTTGTCTTAACGCCAGTGTGCTGTCCACAGGGGGGCGTCCTGTTGGTGAGCGGTCCTTCAGGCTGTGGGAAAACAGCCACACTTCGGGTTCTGTCCAAAGAGCTGGGGGCCAGAGTCCAGGAGTGGAGCAACCCAGTGCACATGGAGCCAAGTGACCAACAGGGTACGCTCTTCCACCTCGTGTCAAGGGGGTGGGGCGTTCTCTGCTGGCGTCAGTGAGGGAGAAAACCTTCAAACTTTTGCTCGTAAGGGTCTTAGGGGAGATGGTCAGCTTCATTGAATCTCCTGGAACATTGTAACTTCAAAAGGCCGTTTTCTCCCACAGAGACTCAAAGATCAGTCCTACACACACCAAACACTGCAGATAATTGTACAGCAGGATTTCTTTATGTCTAATTACTAGCCTTTATTCAAGTTTTAACTCCCCCCAAAAAATTAGGCCACATTTTCATGCCAATTCTCAGTAAGATCTCAGATGGTAAATGGAAAAACAAATATATTTGTTGTTTGTGAGGTGTTTTGTGTATTTGCGTGTGTGGTGCAGACTGGCAGCTGAACGGCCTGTCGGGCTTCCAGGGCTCTCAGCTGCAGCAGTTCCAGGACTTCCTTCTTCGAGCCAACAAGTACAGCTGTCTGCAGATGAGTGGAGAGGGGACGGCGTCGCTCCGGAAGGTCATCCTGGTCGAGGTACAAATCTGGATCAATAGAATGGAGTATGAAACTGGGTTAGTGCAATAGTCAGGTTTATGGCCCATTGGAGACTCGAGTACTCTGTCCACATGTAGGCCTGCCATTCTAAGTGCCGTATACTGCTGTAAAACATACATATTGACAAATGGTAGGAGTATATTATACCCTGAACAAAAATATAAACGCTCTAAACACTCGTTTTTGGCCCCATTTTCATGAGCGGAACTCAAAGATATGAAACTTTCTATACACACAAAGGTCTCAGTAAGCAACACACATGCAGAGATGGGAGTAACGCGTTAAAGTACTCAAATCACTTTTTTAGCGCAACGAGGAATGTAAACATGTTTTAGGCATGTGTTTTTGTGTGTATATGTGTATACATATGTATATGTGTATGTATATATGTGTGTATGCATGTATATATGTGTATATACTGTGTATGCATGTATATATGTGTGTATATACTGTGTATGCATGTATATATGTGTATATATACTGTGTATGCATGTATATATGTGTATATATACTGTGTATGCATGTATATATGTGTATATATACTGTATGTATGCTTGTATATGTGTGTATATATACTGTGTGTATATACTGTGTATAGATAGATATATACTGTGTGTGTGTGTGTGTGTGTGCGCGCGTGTGCGTGCGTGTGCGTGCGTGTGCGTGCGTGTGTGTGCGTGCGTGTGCGTGCGTGCGCGTGCGCGTGCGTGCGCGTGTGTGCGCGCTCTCTCTCTCTCTCTCTCTATTGTATAAAAAATGTCATTTTGTCAGTTCAGCTCATTTAAAATGGGAAAAGAAAAGTGTTTCACTTATATTTTTATTCCGTGTGGTAAAAGTATTATATTTCTGATCTAGGCTGGGCTAATTGATTAATTTGTGTTTTGAATAATCATGAAAATGGCTGCACTGTGCTCCTTAAGCCATTTTTATTTAAAGATTTTCCACCTCCTCAAGGCCTTAAATATATTTATATATATTTAAAAAAAATGTATCACTCACTTTCCTGATTCCTTCTGTGCATCCCAAATATTCACTTTGACGAGTATTTGAACACAACTCTCTGCCTCGCGGTATGCTAACAAACATTAGCCTGCTAACAGCACACTTCCCCTGCTTCTCGAAGAATAAAAGGCTGTGGTCTCAGTTCACCTGAATAGACTTTTACATCATACATGCATCTGTGCTGGCGCAAAACAGATTTGACTTTATTACATGTAAAAAAATAAAAAATAAAAAAAAGGGTAAATATACTAGTTTGGTTTTTCACGTTTCTTTAAACAGACGTTGTGTCTTATGTAGTTTAGTGTGTGAAAGCCTTTTTGAAGAGACTCTGCCACTATTTTCTATCTAGAAAATCATTTAGCATTTTTCTGACAAGCCTTGTTGGTTTTTCTAGCATTTTTCTATGAAAGTGCCTATAAATAAATATAGGCATATTAAAATGTTACAAGTTTCCACTGGTGACTTTTGTTAAAAACAAGTAAAATCATAATCGTCTAAAAGTGTGCAAAAACTGGTGGCCAGTGGCCGGGGAACCACACCATGACGCAGGAAAGTGCTTTCCGAAAATGTAGTTTGAGATTTGAAAAGTGGGAAACCTTGTTTTTGCATTGGAATATTCTTCTTTCTTCTTTCTTCCTATTTTGCACACCCTAAAATCTACATTCTACATTCTGGCTATCTCCTTTTTCGGAAATTGAAAAATTTGGTGCATCAGCGCCCCCCAAATTTTATGAAATTTGACACACAATTCCATTTTGGCATCCCAATCAAAAAAGACAATGAGCCCCATGTCATATTTGTTAGTAGCATGTAACATGGGAAACCTCCCATGTTATTCAAATCTCTGAAATTTGAACACGCTTACACTTTATACTTTTACAAACTCCTCTTTGGGCGTTTGCCCGATTAAGGAGTGGGCCGTCAAATGTTCTCACATTGTTTTCTCTGCGGGGCAAAGCCGCACGTTTTGCAAAGAATATCAAAAAGATTGCCTTTGAATGGGGACCGCAAAATTTAGTTCTTCCAAAATTCATAACATTTTGCACAAAACTCTCCTTTGGCATGCCGATCAAAAAATCCAGTCCGACCCATGTCTTATTTCTTTTTAGAATTGTTTGGCCCGTGGGCTTTATTAGGCAGTAAAGGACGGTGTGAAATGGGGATGAGAGAAGGAGGACATGCAGTACTTTGTACTGCCGGCTGCACTTGGAGCCTGGCATATGTGTACTTTGACTTAACCACTCCACCACCAGGCAGCACACATGTCATATTTCACAATACAAGGTGTTTAACCGCGCAGTATTCTTTTGAGGAAACCCTTTGGGTTTGAAGGGGCTGTGCATTATCTGTGTCTCGTGAGTGGTAACGGAGGGTGTCTATGTCGGTGATGGGGGGCTCTGGTGCCATGCACATGTACAGTAAGCTACGATAGAGCTAATCAGAGCCTTAACATGCAGGTACACAGCTTTTATGGCATTTTAAGCATTTGTTTTTGTTCCTCTGTATTGTTGCATCACTGGTGAAAATCCTTCACATTGACATATGTTATGGTTTGTTTCATTATAAACAACCAAATTGCTATGTAAGTTAAAGACTTGTGATATGTGTATAATCTGATTTTTTTTTTTTTTTTTTTTTAAAAGCATTTTTTTTTTTTTTTTTAAAAGCATAAAAGTAAAAAAAATCCCATACTTCTTCTACAAAATCCAAAGTCTATTGATCTCTGAAGTATTTGACTTGTTGTAGGATTTCCCCAACCAGTTCTACCGCCAGCCCAGCAGCCTCCACGACACCCTGAGGTAAGTGCTGGAGCAGACGGGCGCGTACGCAGAGGCAGTGTGCAGCACTCAGGGCTTCTCTGTTGCAGGCGCTTCGTGAAGACCTGCCGCGTTCCTCTGGTCTTCATCGTGTCAGACTGTGTGAGCGCAGACAGCAGCAGCAGACGCTTGTTCCCCCGAGAGGTCCAGGACGAGCTGCACATGGCCCACATCAGGTGCACCACTGTCACGGCACACTGACCCCGACCTGCTTGTGCACACAGGGAAAACTCATGACTGAGAGCGATATAATAGAGTAAGAAGTACACCTTAAGACAAGACACTGCAGGTGAATAGGACCAAATCTTAAGTGTAGATGTATCAATTTGAAACGTCATCTGTAGTTTCATTACATAGATGCAAGAAAATATAAAAAAAATAAGGGATTTTGTGAGTGAACGTGTCCCACTCGCTTTTTTTCAGACATTATTTGACTAGTTTTCCCCCTAAATGATCAGTTTAGACATGTTTCCTCCAGATAACTTTAGTGTGAGTGCTTTAAAGGAGGAGAAGAGACTGAGTGTCTGATATACACAGCATCTGAGGAGGAGAGACGGTCTCTGCGTCTGTTACAGGATGAGACTGGAGAGGTTCAGAGAGACATTTAGTCTGAAAAATGTAAATGAAACAGGAAATTCACACAATGGAAAAGTGTGAAGGCTCTGATTTGACTCTAATAAAGAACAATCCTCGCCTAGAGCTTGCCTAGATCTAAACAGTGCTACATATGCCACATCAGCACACGTTTTCCTTGACTGGAGCCCATCCCAGTGACTTTGGGCCTTAGGTGGGGTACAGCCTGGACAGGGACCAGTTCGTTGCAGGGTTTAATATCAACCCAATATCGGGTTTCGTCCAAACCTTGGTATCGGCCCAAAAATATCCATATCGGTTCACCTCTAATCTTGTAGAGGCTAAGATTGTAGAGTTTGGTTTGTGTAAGACCTACTTTAAGGCCTGGTCTTTATGTCTCTGCATTTGGACAAAACAATGTCCCAGAAAAATCCATGGTATCTAAGAGGATTCAATTAAATAATAAAACATCTTTAAGTGCAGATTTGACAAATGTATTTATTGATGGTGCAAACTGACCAAGAAACCAAAAATGTAAAAGTGTCTGGCCTTTATTGGCCTTAAAAGAACCGTAGGTTAGATTGTGATTTCAAATGTCATCAATTTGACCACCCTGTGTCTAAGGTAACCACCTGTCCCGGTTTTGGTTGTACTGTCCCGCCATCTGGGCTTGGAGGTCCAGAGGGAGACCCATTAGGTTTCACATATAAGAAAGTAACCATTTATTACACAGTTATGTTTTCTACCATTTAAACAGCAGGGAATATTTCTGAAAACATTAGTAATTGTTAATGTCTGTGGAAAAAAAATCTAAATATCAAAGTTTTGTCCCTTGCCTATTAAACTCTTCATCTTCATAGACCAATTGTAGGGCTATACCCTATTAAAAGACAGTAGCCTACAGCCCATGTCCCACCATGTCCCACCATGTCCCACCATGTCCCACCATGTCCCACCATGTCCAAAAAAGTCACTGCCTGGATTCATCTAAATGAACAGCTCCTCTCCTCCTACTGGAGAACTGCTGAAGGTGATGAAGATCTTGAAGATCTGTGTGAGAACAATGACACGCTGAAGACGAAACAATGACACTGAAGATCTGTGTGAGGAACAATGACACGCTGAAGATCTGTGTGAGGAACAATGACACGCTGAAGATCTGTGTGAGGAGAACAATGACACGCGTTTGCAAGATCTGTAGTGAGGAACAATGACACGCTGGAGGAAATACATCTGTTAATATTGCAGAAGCTTATTGAAAACTCTGCCACAGTGAATGTTGTGCTGTGGATCAAGGCTAAAGGATCCAACAAATAGAGCGTGGCCACTTTTTCAGGCAAAGGCAGTGTAGGTTTTTGCTGATAGCAATTTTGTATTTCGGTTTCAAAATCAATTCTCCAATCAAAAAGCCAGATTGAAACAATTATTTGCCACACATTTCTACAAAACACCTTGTAATGACAAATCATGAACGAAGGTTGTTTGAGTTCTTTGCAAATGTATTAAAACCAAAAAAAGCAACCTGTACAGTATTCCCAGCCTTTGCTCAGTCCTTTGTTGAAGCTTCCTTTGGCTCTTAGTTACAGCCTCAAGCTCACACACCTATTTATGGTCTGTTTTCTTCCCATTCTTCTTCTGCAAAACCTCCAAACCCTAATAAGTTTGGTCTGTTCACAGCCATGTTCAGATCTCTCCAGAGATGTGTCAGTTGGGTTCAAGGTCTGGCCTCTGGGCCACCCAAGGACATTCACAGAGTTGTCCTATAGCCTCTCCTTTGTTCTCCTGGATGTGGCTGCAGAGGTCATTGTCTTGTTGAAAGATGAACCTTGCGCCCAGTCTGAGGGTCCAGAGCCTTTGGAACAGGTTTTCATCAAGGAATATCTCTGTAGACTTCTGCATTCATTCTTTTCTGTTTGATCCTGACTGGTCTTCCCAGAGCGGTGTCTGCTTTCCTCCAGAACAGGACACTTCTATTTCAAGCCAAAGTGTACAATCTTTTGTTTCATCAGACCAGAGATGTTTGCTTCTCATGGTCTGAGAGGTCCCATAGGAGCCTTTTTGCCAACTCCAGATGGGCTGTCTTGTGCCTTTTACTGAGGAGTGGCTTCAGTCTGGCCCACTCTACCATACAGGCCTGAATTGGTGGTTTGCAGAGAGCTTGTTCTTCTGGAAGGTTTTCCTCTCTCCACCACAAAACTCATGACTTATCAGGTTCTTGGTCACCTTCCTGACTAAGGCCCTTCTCCCTCGATTGCATCAGTTTGGCTGGGGCCCAGCTCTAGATGAGTCTTGGTGGTTCCACACTTTATCCACTTTCCGTATGATGGAGGCCACTGTGCTCAGAGGAACCTTCAATGCTGCAGATATTTCTGTTGCCTCGATACAATCCTGTCTCGGAGGTCCACAGACAGTTCCTTGGACTTCATTGTCTTGGTTTGTGCTCTGACATCACTTGTTACTGTGGGACCTTCTATAGACAGGTGTGACTTTTCCAAATTTGTCCAATAAACTGACTTCACCACAGGTGGACTCATTATCAAGCTGTAGAAGTATCTCAAGGATAATCAGTGGATAAGCCATGTACCTGAGCTCAGCTTTGAGAGTGCATGGCAAAAGCTGTGCATACATCTTCACCGCCGAACAGAACGTCAGGCGCAAATAGAGTGACCAACCACCCTGAGATCAACCTCATACGATTGTCCACAGTCTGTGGCTGGCACCTTTTTGTCTCATGTCTGTCATCGTTTGAGACTCAAATCCTGTAGTGTGTTCCGGCCTTCACTCTCACTTGAGCAGTAGTTTCCCAAATACTTTCTTTCTATTATCTTGTGGTTTTCCTGAGCTATGCATTTCTGCTCTACTATAGTGATATTATTCTAGTGTGTCATGAGTCTAACATTTCAAACTCGATTTAGAAATGAATAGATTTGATACTCGATACCAATTTCAGATCAGATCAGATCAGAGATCAGAAAGAGTTTATTGCCATTGTCAATGAACAAAATTCACAAACATAGGAACTTGTCTCGGCCTTAAGTGCAACATAAAACACTGAGTAATAATAAACAACATATATTCAATCAAAAAAGGGCATGCATTAGGAACAATTTAAAAATTACTAACAATAAAAATAAAAATAGGCAATTCTATGTACACAAGTTTTACAGTATGTTTAAGTTTGTAGTGCAGAAGTGACAGTGCAGTGAGTGATGAAGAGTACAGTTAAAGTACAGGTGTTTAGAAGTGTTCATGAGTCCAACGGCAGAGGAAAGAAACTATTCTTGTGGCGGGAGTTCTGGTCCGGATGGACCGTAGCCTCCTGCCTGAGGGAGTGGTTTCAAACAGACCATGTCCAGGGTGAGAAGGGTCAGCTGTGATCCGACCTGCCGTCGTTCCAGAGTCCTTGAGACGTTACAGGTCCTGCAGAGATGGAAGTCTGCAGCCATCACCTTCTCAGCAGAGCGCACAATGCGCTGTAGTCTCTGTTGTCCCTGGCTGTGGCTCCAGCTACCACAACGGTGATGGGGAGGTGAGGATGGACTCAATGATGGCCGTGTAGAACTGCACCATCTCTGCGCTGGCAGCTTGCTTATCCTAGCTGCCGACAGAAAGTACATCCTCTGCTGGGCCTTCTTTGATGAGGAGCTGATGGAGGGCTCCCACTTGAGGTCCTTGGTTGATGGTGGTAGCCCCAGTGAAGGTGGCAGGAGTCACGTGGTGATGGGGAGTCTGTCATGATGAGAGGGGGCTGGGGGGCTGTGGCTTTCCTGAAGTCCCGATTCATCTCCACTGTCTTCTGGGCGTTGAACTCCAGAATTGTTACCGCTGCACCAGGACACCAGCCGGTCCACCATCCCCTCCTGTAGACAGACTCATCCCGTCCGAGATGAGCCGATGAGGGTGTGTCGTCCGCAAACTTGAGTTTTACGGAGTCATGGCTGGAGTTGCAGCAGTTTGTGTTACAGGGAGAAGAGCAGAGAGAGAAGTACACAGCCCTGTGAGCGTCCTGTGCTGATAGGTCCGAGTGCTCTGAGACATATCTTCCCCAGCCACGCAACTGCCTCCGATCCGTCAGGAAGTCAGTGATCACCTGCAGGTGGAGTCAGGCACGTTGAAGCTGGGAGAGCTTGTCCTGGAGCAGAGCAGGGAGGATGGTGTTGAACGCAGAGCTGAAGTCCACAAACAGGATCCTGGCGTAGGTTCCCGGGAGTCCAGATGCTGCAGGATGAAGTGGAGTGCCAGGTTGATGGTGCGTCCACAGACCTGTTGGCTCTGTAGGCGAACTGCAGGGGGTCCAGCAGGGAGGAGGTGAAGGACTTGAGGTGGGGCAGGACCAGGCGTTCAAATGACTTCATGACTACAGACGTCAGCGCCACAGGCCTGTAGTCATTAAGTCCAGTGATCCGGGGCTTCTTGGGACAGGGACAATGATGGCAGACTTGAAGCAGGCTGGGACATGGCATGACCCCAGGGAGGTGTTAAAAAATGTCTGTGAAGACGGGGGTTAACTCTCCTGTGCAATGTCTTAATGTAGCGGCAGAGACGCCGTCTGGTCCAGCAGCTTTTCGGGGTTGGATTTCCGAAATAGCCTGTGAAACATCCTGTTCCTGAACTGAGAGGGTGGTGGGGGAGGTGGGGGTGACCAGGTTTGGGTTGGCGGAGGGTGGCCACCGTGGGGGAGGGGTGGTCACATCAAACCTGGAGTAGAAGGTGTTGAGTTGCTCAGCCAGTTTGATTGTCTGCAGCAGGGGGGCTCGGGGCTTGTGGTTGGTGAGGAGCCGGAGCCCCTCCACACGGAGGCGGTGGTTGTTGTCAAGAGAACTGCTGCTTCAGACGCGTATTGTACTGGATCTGCCTCTTGCGTCTTTGTAGCGCCCCCTGTCACCAGCCCTGTGCGCTGCCTCCTTCTGCTGCTTTAACTGCCTCAGTTTTGGAGTGAACCAGGGGTTTGTCATTGTTGAAAGTGACTTTCGGTTTGTTGTGTATGATGCTGTCCTCACAGAATCGAATGTATGACGTCACAGTGTCCGTGTACTCATCCAAACTCTCTGTGGCAGCTCTGAAAACCTCCAGTCTGTAATGTCCAAACACGCACGTAGCTCCTCCACTGCCTCATTGGTCCACTCCTTGATTTCCTCACTGCAGGTTTGGAGAGCTTCAGCCTCTGCCTGTACGTGGGGATCAGGTGAACCATGGCGTGATCTGAGAAGCCGAGAGCAGCGCGAGCCACGGCGCGGAAGGCGTTACTGACTGTTGTGTAACAGTGATCCAGCGTGTTCTGCTCTCTGGTTGGAACTTTAATAAACTGTCTGTACTTTGGTAGTTCGTGGCTGAGATTCCCTTGTTAAAATCACCAGGATAATACACATGGAGTCCGGGAAGGTCCGCTCCACACTCAGAATCTGGTCCGCGAGCTCGCTCGGTGGGATGTAAACAAACGCCAGAATGAATGAGGGCGAACTCACGTGGGAGAGTAGAATGGTTTGCAGTTAATGAAGAGAGTATTCCAGATCAGGAGAGCAGTGTTTGGAGATCACAGTCACATCTGAAGACCAGGCGTTGTTGATGTAAAAAACAGACTCCTCCGCCGCGTGTTTTACCCCGGAGAGACCCTTATGACGATCCGCACGAAAGAGGCAAAACCCCTCGATCTGTACGGCGCCGTCCGGGATCGGCTCGCTGAGCCACGTCTCCGTGAAGCACAAAACAGGAGATGAAGAAAAGTCTCTGTTTCGTCTCATCAGCAGCGCCAGTTCGTCCATTTGTTGGAGAGTGAGCGAACGTTGGAGAGGAAAATCCCAGGTAAGGGCGTCCGTGTACCGCGTCTCCTGAGCCGTACGAGGACCCCCGCACGTTTTCCTCGCCTGCGGCGTCTCACTCTTTTAGCCAAAAGAAGGGCTAATTCAGCAGCAGAAACTAAAAAAACTGGAACTAGGTCCGTAGGAGTTGTTGTGCGGAAGGACAAGAGCTCTTCACGGGTGTAAGAGCACGCAGACACACAATTTACGAACATAAACAGACATAACGAAGATCACAGAAAGGCCAGGGCATCCGTCTGCGGCGCCATCTTGGTTATTACTATTCAATACCACAATGTACATTTTTCAGCCAAATTTGGAACGGTTTTATATTTAAAGTTACTGGTGGACACCCTACACATAATATTGCGTTCATGTGGTCCTCAGGGTTTTCCAGATGAGACTTCTGACTTGCTTTCATGTGCTTTTTATCTCAGAAAGATTTTGATGTCTCTTGTAACAGCGTTAAATGAAGCCCTAATTTTTACTATAGGTAACGTTCCATTGGTAAATAATTAGACCGTAGTGTTGGGTTGTTATGATGTGGACAACTAAATGTAGTACTCAAAGAGCTGAAAGCATTCAGATAATTGAACAAATCGTCCGTCTCCACAGCAGTCATGTCAGGTGTGGAAGTCGAGCTGCAACTTTTGACTGACTTGAGTGAGCTTTGCTGTGCATTTTTCAACTAGGAAATTAGGATAGCATGAACACAGCAAAAGTCCTATAGGCGATGCAGTTTTTGTACTAACAGTAATATTTGTTCCTAGTTTTAACCCTGTGGCTCCAACCAGCATGATGAAAGTGCTGAGTCGAGTTTCTGCGGTGGAAGTGGAGAAGGTGGGATGAGCTTTTGTGGACTTGTGGTCAGATATAGTCACTAGTTACATATGTTCATAGTGTGTGTGTGTGTGTTGGAGCAGAGCGGTGGGCGGCTGTCCCCCCCAGACCAGGCCCTGCTGGAGAGGCTGTGTACAGGCAGCTCCGGGGACATCCGCAGTGCCATCAACAGCCTGCAGTTCTCCTGTATTCCAGGTCAGGACTTCAATTAAAGGATACTTATTATGCTGAGATGACTTTTTTGAGCTTTTAACCCTGTTTTAACATTGTTCCTCATAAAAAAAACAAACACCTGGAGTAGTATTTGGCATCATTCACACTAGTTTGAGTAGTCCTGTTTAAAAAGTCTCTGTTCTGAATCTCCTTGATAACTGACGTTTTCTCCATCTGTGGCTCTGAGAATTTTCTGTTTTTAAGTCCATAAACCATCTCCAGACTCGTTCTTAGCATTTCTGTGTCTAATCACGGATCAATACAACGAGGTAGCTTCATTAGCAAGTTTTTTTTCAACTAAAGGTACTCAAGAGCAGGTTTAAAGGCTAAGGGCGAGATGGTTGGATAAGACTGAACAAGACAACACAAAGCTAGCAAAGCACGTCAGCAACAGCTGTTTCCTGTTTATCGACGCATGGCACTCGCTTTGTCAAGAGCCAAAATCTGATATTTCCAGGTCATAAGGCATCTAACATTATTAGTTTCCTGTTTACGTTGGTAAAACTGCATCAAACTGCATAACTCCTCACATCACATTCACCCATTCATGATCACCCGCTCCCGTGGCCCTGCTGCTGCCTGCCCTCGTTTAGGGATCACAAGTCGAGTTTATAAGCAGAGATGTGTGCACGGACTGTGGAGCAGTCTGTGCTCAGCATCTCCAGGGTCTGGACCTGGTTTAGTCTGGTTTAGTCCGGTCAGACTGGGGAAAAGCCCGCGGACATATGCTCCATTCCCCGGGTGTGAAAACAAGTTCTCTGTGCTGCCCAAAACCAAAAAAGGTGAATTGAATCAAGAAACCCCACACTGTGGCTGTATTTCAATACTTTTTTTTTTTTTTAATTTAGGGAACAAATTGAAAAACGGAATCAAACCATGTTATTGCGCACTTCTTTCATTGCCTGTGTATGAGGCTATGACAAACATCTCCCACAGGGGGCGCTTTTGAGTTTCACAGTTCTCAGTCCATATATGGACTGGAACATCCCACTCCAGCGGCCAAGTACAGCCTCTTCACGCCAGCGTTAAGGTCAGGAAAGAGCAGAATCCTCACCTGGAACCTGTTGCTAACGGTGGCTGCCTTATCTTTCTTATCAACATGAAGCATTTCACTTATGTAACTTAAAGTGCACAGTTTTTCTGGTGATGAGTCAGCCACCTTTTTGTCTCCATGGTGTTTTTGCTTTGCCTGGAATGTTCCACAATATGGTAATAAATAATATCTTGCTTTTATTCAATTGGTAGTTTTCAGATTCTAGAATTTGATGTCACCATTCCCTGTTGAGTACATTGGATTTAATGAAATATCTAAAAGATAAAATCTCAAATGTTGAAACTGATGATTTCTATTTGTGACTAGACCTAAGAACACATTGTTTTACAACAAAAAGCTGCATTTTACCAATATTTAGCTGCCCACATTCTGTATTGAATATTATTGGCTGATGGAATGTTGTGATGTCACGTGAACATAACCTATTACAGGTGTTTTTATTCATCAAAAGGCCTTGAAAAACATGTTCAGATCAGACTTGTGACTTTGCCTTGTAGTTTTAGCTTAAGCTAGATAAGTCCTAATGCCATACTGTGGAACATTCAAAGAAAATAGAACCCCCATGGAGACGAGCTGACGACAGACCATGCACCAGAAATGTTACACAGTGCACCTTTTTAAATGTATTATGGTGAACTTTAGCACAAGACATTGTGCTGCGTTTTGCATTCGGCTTTGCTCCAGCTCAGGACACTGCAGACGGTCACTCATTTCAGAAAGTGCTCTTCTGTTTCTAACGTTTGGTTTCAGACATGTCTTTGGAACAAAGTATTTTCAAAACCGTTCAAGAGAAATCCTCTCAGATGTCCTCTAAAAGTCAGCGATCCAAACCAGGCCGCTCCAAGCAAAGCAAAAGGAGAGCGGAGGAAGAGGAGCAGGCCATCGGAGGAAAGGACTCCTCCCTGTTCCTGTTCAGAGCCCTGGGCAAGATCCTGCACTACAGACGTGAGGGGCACACACACACACTTGCATCCTAACACACAAAAGACCTAAACTCCGCCCACTGGGTTGGCCTGGTGTTAAGTTGGCAGTTAAACTTTTCAGCTCATGTGATTCTCTTTGTGAATGACATGAAGTTGTGAGTATTCAAGCTATAACATATGTCGATCTTCATTTGGTTTAGTGTTCAGTCCCACTTTAATGATAGGAAATGCCATCATTGTCGCACACATTGCACTGCCTAGAGGATAGTATCACTCTGTATTTTATATTTTGATGAAAATGATTTTGAATTGTAGAAAATGTCTTGGTGGTTTTGTGTTGTTGGAAACAGGAGGTGTCCCTGAAGGGTCGGAGGGAGTGACTGCAGCACAGCAGGAGCACAGTCTGCCTCCTCACCTGTCAGCGCACCACCGTGAGCCCCTGCTGGTGGAGCCCGAGGTGGGTGCTCCTCATCTGCACACTGCACACAACTATTCACATGAGGGCAGTCTAACAAAGGCCAGAAACCCACATCAAAGAGCCACTAAACACCAAAACCACTTTTCAACTGATTAACTGTGTAAACGGGTCAAAAATAGAGTCTGTTGGGTCCAAAGCTGTGCCTGCATTGTCCTCTTTGGATTCAACTGAGGCCACTACATTTGAATTTCGCGGTTGGACCTGCGGCCTCTGCTGAGTCATAAACTCGGTCACTATCTCAGGACTGAGCCCCTCCCCTGTGAGCCCCTCCCCTGTGAGCCCCTCCCCTATGAGCCCCTCCCCTTTGAGCCCCTCCCCTTTGAGCCCCTCCCCTTTGTCTGACGTGGTCTGTGAGAGGGGAGGGGGCGAGCTAGTGGAGAACACCATGGACACACTCACATTGTTATTATGTTATTAGCATCTTAGCATTGGGCGAATGGCCGCTTCTATCCCAAGCCCCCAGAAAACAAGATGGCGCCCTACTCAAGTCAATGGGGTGTGCTCATTGGCGCATGTCTCCAAAAAAGTCTCCTACTTCCGCATTACTTCCTGAATAGTGGCTACCTTTGTGACGACGTCGCCATGTCGTTTTGGCGTCGGGAGCGACATGGCGTTAAAATGTAACTTTTTAAGGATGTTCGAAACGGTAAAAGAGTGAAATTCTTTCTATTTTATTTTTAGACTAAAAATAATTTAGCACTTGGGTTAGGGCTAACCCGAGCTCTTGAAATGCTCAGGCCTGGAGGCTGCAGTCCCGCGGAGCGGCCACTACTCAATTTGGATCGCGGGCAGAGGGGGCGTGCCTTATCCAGTTATTATAATAGATCCATGTTCTATCCAGAGGCAGTCAGTCCGTGCCATGTTTCCTGTCGGCAGCCGCTGTCAATCACCAGGCTAGAGGCCGCCTCCTCACCTGCGCCTCCCCCAAACCTCCGGGCACTGCCTACAGAGGAGCAATTTTCAAATTTAGCTCTCTGGTGATGAAAGCGCTGCCACGGGTGTTTAGTGGCACTTTAAAGAAAAGCTCTGAACTGATTTACTAACGTTCACGTCAAAAGCGATCGGTAAATTCAAAATTCTGCAGCTCATTGTCTGTACACCAAGTTATGAATTGATTTCTGGAGTTCTCAGATGATTGAAATGCTGCGTAAACCCTTGCATCTGATGTGAGTCGCTGTATATCTGTCACTTCCTTCATTCTGGTGCATTTTGAACCATGAGAGGATTTGCCCAGACTGGAGTAGTGGACATACTTTTGAATTACCTTAAATACTGTAGCCTACATGGGGTTCTTGTTCGGGGGCCCCAGACCCCGAGGTTTCTCTTCTGTCCCTGCGTCACACGTGCCTTTTGGTTGATTACTCCTGTGGACCGGACTCCACGGCGCACTGCAGGGAGCACGCGCTTTGTCAGGACGACTGAACGTATGTTTTATCATGCATTTACAACAGTGTGTGTTTATAACGAGAAGAGGTCCGTCACCCACAGGAGCACCCAAGACCCCGCTGTTTAGAGAGCTGAGCTCACACCGTCCAGCCCCCGGTACGCACACGAGAAACACATCTGAAGAGCGTCTACAAGTGGATTGTCAGAATACAAACAGAGGAGGAAGAGAGGGAGGCGCCGCGTACACACTTTTTGTTTAAATCAGATTTTTTTTCTGTGGTGGTTCACATTACAAAATACATTTGACTGCGTTTGTGTCTGGTGTGAACGGATTGCAGCTCGAGGTGTCCAGCATGCGCACAAAAGAACACGACGTCATATGTAGTGTTTACGGAAGTAAAAAGGCCCGTTACTCTGCCGCGTCATGGCGCGTCCACGCCTTTTATTGATGTCCTTGTTTTCTTGAAATTTTTCCCAAAGACTTTATTTCCGCGATCATTCCATCCACGAGCGCTTAATCACTCGCAATCCGATTTGAGGAGGTGGTGAAGGAGTTGGCCGAGCGAGGGATTATGTACGTCAATAAATCCGTATTCATGTATTTTGGGTTGCGTCTCTCCTCCAATCAAGATGTTTCTCGACACTAAAATGTCAAACTTAAGGTTGTTACCCATGAAAGACTTAATACAAATTTCAATACCACAATGTTTAATAAAAATCACTCTCAAAATAATAGTCGTCCCTTAAACATTTCCAGTGTGTCCTGTTTTAGGCTAGTTTTAGGCTAGTTTTGACTAGATGTTGTTTGTGCTGTTGTTTGTCTGTTATTCATTAAACAGGCGTGCATGAACATGGGAGTAATAGTGTGTAAAAGGCTGATTGTGTGTGTCTTTGTGTGTTGTCTTTGGTGTGCAGACCATAGTGGAGCGCTCGCACATGTCCTCAGACCTGTTCAGTCTGTACCTGCACCAGAACTACCTGGACTTCTTCTGTCAGACAGAGATGTGGAGCGGCCAGCGAAGTACCTGTTGACGCGAACCTCCTTCCGCCGAGGCGACGGTACAAAGATCAACTTCTGCTGATAAAATACAATTCCACTTTAAAAAGAGCTTCAGATATTGTGACTAGTGAACCCATAATAGTCTGATTATTGTTTTTTTCATCCTCAAATATATGACATCATTTATTACAAATTATACTTCTGGATGTAGCTCAAATAGAATTTTGAGGCTAGAACATTGTATTTTCTCCTCTTGTTAATAGAATTAGCAAACTCATTTTTACCCTTTGAATTTACCAAATTCAAAGTTATTGACCATTTGCAGTTGGATCTTATGCCAACCTTTTAAGTGTGGTCGCTGTGTTTCAGACTCGCAGCCTTCTGTCTGACTACAGCTGCTCGGTGGCCACCAGGGGCTCCTTCACTCCACTCCCAACAGGCCACAGTGGGGTTTCAGCCTCTGCACAACTCACTGGCTGCACGTGCACAAGAAGGTAAGAGTCCAAGGCAGTGAGAGGAGTGTGTTCTGTTCTGTCTGACGTGTTCTTCTCAGTACCGGGGAACTGCCTGGCTGTACAGACCTTCTTCAGGACCTTCTGCCTACGCCTGTGGCTCCAGACGAGCTCCTGCCGTATCTGGCCAAGCTGTCCAACCCCATGAAGAACAAGGTACTGTCTGGTTTGTCACGCAACTTTTATTAAGAAGGCGAGAAAGGTCAAAGGAAATAACAAAAGTTACAAAAGTTATTTCCTTTGACTTCTTATTTGAAGTATTTTGTTGTGAGTTGGATCTGCTGGCAGAGGAGGAAGCCAGACAGACTCTGCAGACCAAATGTATTGTGAAGGTCTGTTGTGAACGTCTTGCACAGTAAGAACTTTGAGTCTGAGTAGAGCATGTTCTCTGCCTCCATTGTTCAATACAGCAGCTCGGAGCTTATGGACTTCTGAGGCAGACCGACGGGTATCGGCAGGCCAAATGCACCACAGCTTGTGTGTTGAGGAGCAAAAACTGGACTGGGAAAATCCTCCAAATCTGAGGCCATGGTCTATCGGAAAAGGTGGCTTGCCCTCTCCCGGTGTGGTGGGAGTTCAAGTATCTCGGGTCTTGTTCACGAGTGAGGGAAGGACTGGAGCGTGAGATTGACAGTTGGATCGGCTAAGCGTCTGCTGTGAATCACGGTTGCTCGTTGCTCGACCTGTTGATTGGTAAAGAAGGAGCTGAGTCCAAAGACAAAGCTCTCGATTTACCGGTCAATCTACGTTCCTACCCTCACCTATGGTCATGAGCTTTGGGTAGTGACCCAAAGGACAAGATCGCAGATACAAGGGGTGGAAATGAGTTTCCTCCGTAGGGTGGCTGGGCCCTTAGAGATCACACGGGAGGAGCTTGGAGCAGAGCCGCTGCTCCTCCACATCGAGAGGAGCCAGCTGAGGTGGCTAGGGCGTCTGTTCTGGATACCTCCTGGGTAAAAGGCCCTGGGGAAGACCCTGGACACGCTGTTGGGACTATGTCTCTCTGTGGCCTGGAAACGACTCAGGATCCCCCCAGAAGAGCTGAAGGAAGTGGAAGTGGATGTCTGGGAGTCTGGGAGTAAGAACATGGATGGATGGAAAACATGTAAATGACAATCTGTTGCTTATCAGACCTGCAGTTTTGAACAGGAAATCAATGGACCTGTTTCTGTTACTACACTGTTTTAGATCAATATTGCATGTTACAATGAACAAAATGTAAAATGATGATCTATTTAATGCCGGCATCTCCAAACTACGGCCCGGGGGCCAAATGCGGCCCTCAGACCAATTTTTTTTTGTGTTGGCCCTCCAGCTTCCTGCTAAGTTGGTCCAAACAACAAAAAGTACTGTAGTACCAAGTCTTATTAAAGGTGTGGAGGCCCATCGAAACTATGTCAAATGCAGCATTTCGAATGATTCACTTCATTGGGTTGGCTGTGGCCCTCTGCTCCGTATAAGTTTCAAAATGGTGAAAAAAGTTTGGACACCCTTGATTTAAAGCATAATATGTCTCCTTTAATCTGTCAAAAATTCTCTCAAAAAGCCTCAATTTGCTTTAATTTAGCTTGACCTGGAAAAATTTGATTAAAAAAAAAATATATATATATATATATATATATATATATATATAAAGGCGTAGTAGGCCTAACGGTATGACTAGCTGACATGGGTTGTCCTGCAGACTGTCACAGTAGATGCTCCGTATTGGCGTTTCTTGACGAGCGTTGTGCTTGTGTTCCAGCTCAGATCGACCTGATCCAGGACGTGGGGCAGATGTCTCTGAGGAGGTGGCCCGACAGGTACTCTCTCACTTCTTACAGAAACCAACTAGAATAGCTACTTTTACATGTACAGATCACTTTGAGTACGCCCGTTATTCCATTTCGATCGCGTTTCTCTGAAGAACTTGTCAGAGCGCTGGTGTTGCAGCGGACAGGCAACACTCCTCTACTGAACTGCGAACATGGGCTGAGAGACGAATAGCAATAACCCATTTATTTCAAGCAATACAATATACTTCTCAGTAGTATGGAGGATTTGGTGTGCCAAATGGAAATGATTAAATGCACAATTATTAATTAATGATATACTTAATAGATAAAATTCTACAATTAATTTATGTAATATATAATTAATTATTTTAATGTATAATGGATTCATTTAATGTTCAATGAATTGATGAAATGGACATTGACCTAATTAAATGTGATGATGGCTGCCTAGCTTGGTCGTGTCTGTTGGACTGCGGTCGAATATATCCGTCTTTATTACGAGTTCACTTGGGAAAACTCGACATTTCTACGTGGGAGCAGACCTATAATGTCCAAGAAATTGAAGAACAACGCCTAGCAAAGCTTACACCTAAACTCGCTATCCGGCCCCCACCTCCTATGGCTCCGACGCAGTCCCGGAGGAGTCTAGAAGCGAGATGGATTCAGTGATTGTGGCGTTTGTGCGGGAGATAACTGACAAAGGCATTGGACGCAAAGATGGAAGGAAATGCATGATTTGAAATCTAAGAATGGCAAACTGGACTGCTGAGTTGAAAGAAATGGCCTCTACCATGCAAACCAAAATAGCAGAATTGACAAACCAGGTACTTGTCTTAAGTCAAGAGGTGGACGATCTGGGGAATGGCGATCACAGAGGACACAGAGTACGGATGTGGTCAAGTATATGGAGACCTGATCCCTTAATATTGAAAACTTCCAACAAAGCTGGGAAAATAAAGCTTGACCGTGGGCATCGCTCCCTGGCTCCCAAACCGGCCCCGAACCAACGTCTAAGACATTATGAAGGTTTTGTACCAAATAGAACTGACCAGAGATTCAAGGTCTGGATTACAAAAGTTCTAAAGGTTTTTCACCAGATTGTAAAAGAGAATCGCATGAAAAGCTTTGATATGTTAAAATAATCCTTTGACTTGGAGAAACAGGACTTCTATAGGTATTTACAAATAAGGAGTTATAACCAAGAAATTAAAGTAATGACCACTATAACCCTCTGACTGAAATCTGTATCAATGCTTATAAATCAGAATTTTCTTGGGGAATAATATCTAAATTATATCAATGTTTTACTAATCTGGACAGCTACTCTACTAAATATATTAAAAACAAGTGGGGAAAAGAGAGGGTAATCTTGTTTCGACAGTTGAGGAATGGGTCTGGAGAGTGTTTTTTTCAAAGTGCTCATTATTCGCAGGGAAATGCTGTTCTCCAACAGCGGCACCAAGAGACAAACCACTATCATGTGTTTTGGGACTGTCCTGTTGCTCAGAAATATTGGACTGAAGTTCACAATGCTCTGCAGACTGTTTTTGACATTTCCATCCCTCTGAACTTTAGAACTATGTGCTTGGGCCTCAAAACTCCGGCCATGGACACAATAAATGGATACCTTTGGACCGTACTTTTGGCGGTGGGGAAAAAAGGCCATCACAAAGAAATGGCTGAGACAAACTGCACCGACACTCAAGGACTGCACTGACATGGTAACAGACATCAGACAAATAGAAAAAAATTACATTCAGACTTAATTTGGAAATGGACTAATTTGACTGACTTTGAACCAATTGGGACTTTTATTTGAATTTAACTGTGCCGTGATTTGGTTTCTTTTGTTCTTGTCTATTTGTATTTTTAGTTTCTGTTTCCGTTTCTGTTCTGTGTGTTTTATGTTTAATCTTTATAAATAAAAATTTGAAAAATACATACATTAATTAAGTCATTGTACATTTACGTAATTCATTGTATAGTCATTGTAACAATTTGAATTAATTAATTACAAGTTAAAAAACATGATGCCCTATTTTTTTTATTTTATTAGCCTAAGAACAAACCTAAAAGGTACTCTAGAGTTTGGCGTCTCATGTTTTAGACCTAAAAAATAAAATATTTAGATTGGGATCTCTGCCTATTTCCAACACTGCAAACTGTGTAAACCCCTTGCAGCCAGTAGATGGCACCACCACTCAACAGTTTAAGATATACATTTCATAGAACATGCTTTTATTTCCTGGTCTCAGCACTCAGTTATACTGATCATGATAAGACGACAGAAAGTCAGAGAGCAAGTCTGGAGATGATTTATGGACTTAAAAACAGCAGAGAAGATTCTCAGAGCTACGTCAGTTATGGAAGAAGCGTGGGTTATCGAAGAAACCTCAGTTATCGCGGCGCTTCACAGAGGACTGTTTTTGACTGGATTGTAGTGTGAATGAAGCTAAATGCTCTTGCAGGTATGTTGTTCCATCACCGTGTGGTACGCTGGAGCCACAGCCAGGGACAAACAGAGACTACAGCGCCCTCTGCTGGAGCCACAGCCAGGGACAAACAGAGACTACAGCGCCCTCTGCTGGAGCCAACCACAGCCAGGGACAAACAGAGACTACAGCGCCCTCTGCTGGAGCCACAGCCAGGGACAAACAGAGACTACAGCACCCTCTGCTGGAGCCACAGCCAGGGACAAACAGAGACTACAGCGTGTTGTGCGTTCTGCTGAGAAGGTGATCGGCTGCAGACTTCCATCTCTGCAGGAATCTGGGACGAGCAGGTCGGATATGGTCTATTTGAACCACTCCCCTCAGGCAGGAGGCCACTCCCCTCAGGCAGGAGGCCACTCCCCTCAGGCAGGAGGCCACTCCCCTCAGGCAGGAGGCCACTCCCCTCAGGCAGAAGGCTACGGTCCATCCGGACCAGAACCTCCCGCCACAAGAACAGTTTCTTTCCCTCTGCTGTTGGACTCATGAACACTTCTAAACACCTGTCACTTTAACTATTATTTAAATCAACAGCTATTCATTGCACTGCCCATTTTCTGCACTACTCTGACCCACTGTAAACGGTGTATACATTCAGACAGTCTTTTTCATTTTATTTGTAAATTCTATATTAATACATGCCCTTTTGATATATGTTATGTGATATATGTTTGTTACTGTTCTTATTCCTTGTTGTGTGTTGCACCTTAATGCCAAAGCAAGTTCCTAGTTTGTGAATCCTGTTCACTGACAATGGCAATAAAGCCCTTTCTGATGCTGATTGTGATGAACATGGTTAAAAGCTCAAAAAGTAAATTTTGCATAATATGTGCCCTTTAAATCATTGTATATTTAATCATTTAATTTTGAAATAGATTTCAAATTTAAATTTGGGATTTGCTCCGATTCCGAGTTTAGTATAACTATGCATCGAAATGGCATTTAGGCATTATTTTCTCCACCTCAGCTTGAACTAATATGACAAACAAATGTCGGTACTAAACCTGAAATATACACAATTTATTTCATTTTTTAAAATAGCATTTTTGAATACATTGTAGTAGTATTGCTGTAATGATATTTGGCCTCAATCCGCCCATCACCAAATGCTCCTGTGATATTCCTGTCCCACAGAGCACTTAAACTCATCAAAGCTCCAGTAGTGTTTACTGTTCTTTAGCGCAGAGGACCATTCTATAGTCTTCTCAGAGGCATGCTCAAGGACCATGACAGTTGTTATATTAGTGACCAGATGGATTATCTCTATAGCACCCGCATCACAACTCTAAACATGTGCTGTATACCTATCCTAAATCTTGGCTCTACAACATTTCAGAAGCCCGAGTTGATGCGAGTTAGACAATCCAACATGGTGTTGGGATCAAGTTTAACATCCGGCAGTTAAAATATTGATAGTTGTTCTTCTATTTTAGCTTCAGTTTCTTTTTGCTGTCTGTGAATGTGTTCCTGCTGTTGAGCCTCCGCGGTTTTAATGCTTTGTGATGCTAATGTTGCTAACGCCAATTCACTTTCAAACATTGCTTTATAAACCATAAATGTAAAAACACTGTCGGATTTAATAAAATAACTGAATCGGATCAGCATTTTGTCTGATTTGAGCACTTTTCTGCTTTTTATTACTTGTGAGTGGTTAATGTTCATAAACCGTGAGCCGCTCCATCCAACGTCACAACTGGAACGCAGAAACTGGGAGAAAACGTCTCTCTATGGACCCAGTTCAGAGCTCTGAGGGCAAACGGCATGCAGTCTTTGGCCCAGTATTTGGCCCAGTCTGTGGTCGCTCACTGCTCCTGACGGCTTGTTTAGAGGCGCTGGTTGAAGGATGGGTCAATTGGTAATGGTAATGGACATTATGTACCTGCAAAAAACCTTTTTGGATTATCTAGAACCTCCAAAACTAACAAAATGTGGGTATAGAAGACCGCCCTATTTATCATACAAGGGTAGACATAGGGGGAGGGGCTGTGTTGGTTTCAAGTTGAGTAACTTCTGAGCAGAGTTTTGAGCACAAGGATAGTGCTGGCTGCGTCCTGGCTGCGTGCTGGCGCTGCGTGCTGGCTGCGTGTGGCTGCGTGCTGGCTGCGTGCTGGCTGCGTGCTGGCTGCGTGCTGGGCTGCGTGCTGGCTGCGTGCTGGCTGCGTGCTGGCTGCGTGCTGCGTGCTGCGTGCTGGCTGCGTGCTGGCCTGCGGCTGCGCTGCTGTGCTGGCTGCGTGCTGGCTGCGTGCGTGCTGCGCTGCGTGGCTGGCTTGCGTGCTTGGCTGCGTGCTGGCTGCGTCTGGGGCGCGTCCTTGGCTTGCGTGCTGGCTGCGTGCTGGCTGCGTGCTGGGGCTGCGTCTGGCTGCGTGCTGGGTGCGTCCTGGCTGCGTGCTGGCTGCGTGCTGCTGCGGCTGCGTGCTGGGGCTGCGTGCTGGCTGCGTGCTGGCTGCGTGCTGGCTGCGTGCTGGCTGCGTGCTGGGGGCGTCCTGGCTGCGTGCTGGCTGCGTGCTGGCTGCGGGGGCATGGCTAAAGCTAGCGTGCACAGGAACAGTTTTGCCTCATGTCTTTGCCTGTGTGCAAAGCCTCTACACGCGTTTGAACCTCTTTATGGAAGGCTTTGGATCATGTTAGACTCATGACCTGAAAATATCAGATTTTGTGATGCATGTGTGTGCATCGATAAACAGGAAACAGCTTAGTGCTAACGTGCGCTAGCTTTATATAGCTTCTCTTTACCTTGGTGGTGCTCTCTTTTGAATTGAATTGTGTACGGCCGTATTGAGATGCCTTGTGTATGAAATGTGTGTGTAAATTAAAACTGCCCTTTTTAAATCCTTGAGGTCATCACTTTAGTATAGCACAGCTGATTGCAGACTTGTTCTTTCCCCGTTGTGCAGAGTTAAAACTGGAACCTGTGGCTGATAAAGAACTTGGCCAGCTGGCAGGGGACAGTGAGGAAAGGAGGAGCCGGTCAAGAGTGAGGAAGACCTAGGGGCAGCCAGGATCATCTACCAGACAGCCAGAGCCAGCCCAGCATGGCCCCAGGCCCTGCTGCAGCCCGAGGAGCTGCTCATCGAAGGAGTACGACAGCGACTGACCAGCTACACACCAGACATACAGCGTTCAGCACTATACAACATCCGGCTTTCAAAGTAATAGGATCAGGCCTAAAAGCGGACTGATCCAGGTCTTAGGGAGAACTCTGGAGGAGCCCCCGAGCCTGGCCCCCGAGCCTGGCCCCCGAGCCTGGCCCCCGAGCCTGGCCCCCGAGCCTGGCCCCCGAGCCTGGCCCCCGAGCCTGGCCCCCGAGCCTGGCCCCCGAGCCTGGCCCCCACTTTGATGTAGCACAAAAATGAACCAAATTGTATGTAATAAAAACTGCAGATTAGCGCCGAAACAATTGATTGTAATAATCCTGACTGATCGACTATAAAAATAAAAATCCTAATTTGACAATCAGTTGTCTGAACTATACAAACTCTAACACACAAAAGACTGCTTTATAAGAAAGACAGTGGCATTATTCAAGTTACATGTTTTCATCAATAATACGCTTTATTTGTAAATGTTGTCTAGAAGTCTTCAGTCAGCACCTCGACTTTGATTTGGTTAAAAATGTGTTTTAAAAGTCTCGATGTACAAAAGAAATGGTGTTCCTGGTCGACTACTGAAATAACCGTTGCAGCCCGAGAGCAGAGCAACTAGCACCAGCAGAACTAAACCAGGTCTTATGAAGGATTCACAGACCTTAACCTCAAAAGAAGCAAGACTGTCTGTAAACCAGGTCTAAACCCAATTTAGATTTGTGCTGAAAACAATGTGTATAAAATTCATATGAACAAGTGAAACGGCTGAAAACTCCAAAAGAAGCTTGTGCCGCACATTTTGGGAAGGTCAATATTGCCCCAAAGTTATTGCCACTGTATTGGTTATTAGATATTTATTTGAAAACACTTTGGTCCGTTGTACTGTGAAAACCAGAGGAGTTGCTCATGGTTTATTGACTTGTGTTGGAGGAAGTGCTCTGTTTGTTCGCTTCACACGCCTTTTGTCAATATTTGCCCAGTTTGAGCTGCCTGCTTTCAGCTGCGCAAAGTGACGAGAGTTTTGACATTAAAATGTGTTATTGTGTCTCTGGCTATGATTTTTACAGTGCAAAGCAGTGTTGAAAAATTGTGTGTTTGCAAGTTATGGGGAATGGGAACTTGTCCCAGAGCAACTGAAGTCAAACAAATGTTGACCAGACAAAATGTAAAACAAACATGTCATAAAAACACACATTATTCATTGTCTTATTGATGACGCCAACTAAAACACAATTCAAACTATGTTCCATCCAGTTTTTTTTGTTTTTTTTTTACAATTTTAACCCTTCCATTTTATTGTATGTTATTTGGGATAACATACAATAAAAGTGTAATGAGGGGGAAGTGCAACACGACAGGTTCACATCGAGCCATGGAAGGACAAATGGATGAACTTTATTGTTGTGCGCTCGCACCCACAAATCGATGAAATCATCAGTTAAATGATAAAGAGAAAAGCATACAGATATATTTGACACACACTGGGCACGCCCACACTAACCCCCTCCAACTCCTCGGTCTGAGAGGGCATATGCCTGTGTCGGCACGGGGGGCACGGGCTGCTTAGAAGTCCAACAGCCTGTGGGAAGGAGGGCAGGAGAGAAATGATGAACATGCAGAGAGGAGCGGAGGAGCTGACAGTGGGGAGGAGCGGAGGAGCTGAGGAGCTGACAGTGGGGAGGAGCGGGGAGGAGCGGAGGAGCTGACAGTGGGGAGGAGCGGGGAGGAGCGGAGGAGCTGACAGTGGGGAGGAGCAGGGAGGATTCGGAGGAGCGGAGAGCTGACAGAGAGCTGGGAGGAGCGGGGAGGAGCGGAGGAGCTGATGAGGAGCAGAGCCGGGGAGGAGCGGAGAGCTGAAGTGGAGGGCGGAGGATGGAGCTGACAGGCGGAGGAGAGAGGGAGGGAGCGGAGAGAGCTGACAGCGGGGTAGAGAGCGGGGAAGGAGCGAGGAAGCTGAGCTGACAGCGGGAGGGCTGGGGAGAGCGAGGAGCTGACAGTGGGGAGGAGCGGAGGCGAGGCAGGAGTGACGCATCGTAGGGGAGGAGCGGAAGGAGCAGAGCGACGGGAGGACGGAGGAGCGAGGGCAGAGCAGGGTGGAGGAGGAGGAGCGGAGGAGCTGACAGTGGAGGTAGAGCAGGGAGGAGCTGAGAGCTGACAGTGGGGAGGAGTCGTGGAGAAGCGGAAGGCAGGAGGAGCGGGACAGCGTGGGAGGAGCAGGAGGAGCTGACCAGTTGGGGTAGAGCGGAGAGCTAGTGGGAAGCGGCTGAGCGAAGTGGGGAGGACAGGGAGGATCGAGGAAGCTGACAATGGGAGGGAGGGGCGAGATGAGCTGGAGGAGCGGAGGCGAGAGCTGACAGCGGGAGTGAAGCGGGGAGGAGCGGGAGGAGCTGACGGGCTAGACGCGGGAGGAAGCGGGACGGAGCTGGAGGAGCTGACACGGGGAGGACGGAGAGGGAGGAGCTGACAGTGGGGAGGACGGAGGCTGAAGGGAGGAGCAGGGGAGCGGGAGCGGATGGAGCCTGACAGTGGGGGAGAGCGGAGGAGTGAGGAGCTGAAAGTGGGGGAGCAGGGAGGATCGGAGGAGCTGACAAATGGGAGAGATGGGGAGGAGCGGAGGAGCTGACAGGGGGAGGAGCGGGGTAGGAGCGGGAGAAGCTGAAGCGAGGATGAGTATAGCGGGGAGGAGACGGGAGGAGCTGGGAGCTGACAGTGGGAAGGAGGATGGGGCAGAGCGGGAGGAGGAGCTGAAGGAGCTTGACAGGTGGAGGAGCGGAGAGAGAGCTGACAATGGTGTAGGAGTGGAGGAGACGGAGGAGCTGACAGCGGGGAGAGCGGGAGGAAGCGGTAGGAGCTGACAGCGGGGAGGAGCGGAGGAGCTACAGCGGGGAGGAGTCAGAGGAAGTCGGTAGGAGCTGACAATGGGAGAGGAGTGGGAGAGAGACGGAGGAGCTGACAGCGGAGAAGGAGCGGAGGAAGGTGACAGCGGGGAGAGCAGGGAGGAGCAGGGAGGAGGAGGAGCTGACAGTTCGGGAAGCGAGCGGAGGAGCTGACAGTGGGGAGGAGCAAGAGAGGAGCGGAGAAGGAGCGGAGGAGCTGACAAAGTTGGGAGGAGCGGAGGAGCCTGAGAGACGACAGTGGGGAGGAAGCAAGGGAGGACAAGGAAGGAGCTGACAATGAGGAGGAGTAGAGGGAGGAGCGGAGGAAGCTGACAGCGGGGAGGAGACGGAGGCGAGCGAGAGGACTGAGGAGCTGACAGTGGGAGAGTAGCGGAGGAAGCGGGAGGAGCGGAGGAGCTGACATAAGCGGGAGGGAGCAGGGAGAGGCAACTCAATGGAGAGAGTGGGCAGAGTGAACACAGGGAGAGCGGGGAGAGAACGGAGTAGGCTGACAGCGGGGAGGAGGGAGGACGGAGGAGCTGACAGCGGGGAGAGAGAAGCGAGCGGGAGGAGAGGAGATCGGAGGAGCTGACAATGGGGAGGAGTGGGAGGAGCGGAGGAGCTGAACAGCGGGAGGACGGAGACGTGAAGCGACGGAGAGAGGACAGAAGCTGACGAGAGGCGAGGAGTGGGGGAGGAGCGAGGAGCTGACAGTGGGAAGGAAGTAACTGCCAGCGGGAGGGGTGGAGGCGCTGGAGGAGCGCAGACTGTGGGTCAGACTTTCCAGAGTTCCACTGAGTCCTTGCTCACGAGAAGGAAGAAGGCATTTTGTGTGTTCGCGTTTCCCGGAGCGGGGACAGGGCGCATCTCGCCCACGGGAGCTGCTGCTGCGAGCGGAGCGGAGGTACACAAGCTGAAATATCAAATATGTGCTCTGATGAGTGTGTGCGCAGAGGGAGGGGGGTTTGGGACCCTGGGAGCGCGGGCCCTGTTCGGGGGGAAAGTGGGGCCATCACTTGTGCTCTTGAATTATAGCCAGAACCTGCATCTCTTAAACTGGTGGTGCGGCCCAATGTACGCACTATTTACAGACAGTGTTATTAATCGGACTGAATGAGTTCTGTGACGTATGTGCCCCGCTTGGACCTGCAGGATGTTGTGACCATGCATCCATGCACCTTTCCTAAAGGTATATATTTTTGGTCCGATGGGGGGGATGTCATTGTGCTACTTTTAGGTAATTACAATGTGTAATGGACACAGAACAAGACAGTTTAAGTGGTCCTAAATTTGCAGTCCGGCGTATTTGTCCAGTTTGGGCCAAAGTCCAACAAATTTGTCCATTTTCAAATGGAATGCCAGGTAAAATGTTGGTCCAGTCCTTAAGAGTGGGTTGGGTTTGTGTCCTCCATTTCTGAGTGATGCAGCCAGAAGAATGTTCCAGAGATATCCATTTATTGTGTCCATAGTGGAAGTCTTGAGGCCCAGGAACATAGTTCTAAAGTTCAGAGGGACGTCAAAAACAGTGCATTGTGAACTTCAGTCCAATATTTCTGAGCGACAGGACAGCCCCAAAACACATGATAGTGGCTTGCCTCCTGGTGCCACAGTTTTGACATTATTATGGGCACTTTGACATTATTATGTCATTATTATGAACAAACGTGGCAACATTCCCCCCAAACGTGTGATTTGGTGGTCCTCCACTGAGATGTACACAGACTTTAGTTGTGTCCATTAGTTAAATTCCCAAACTTTCATCATAAGCAAACCAGTTTAACATCTTTGTTCAGTTTGTGTGTTTTAATTAACTCCTTCCATGTTGTAAGCGCAGATTTTACCCAAGGGTTCTCCACCTCCCCCAAATGACTCAGCTGTCTGTCATCTGCCAGTAAGGCCTGCACAGGAACCCCCGGCACAACATCACTCTCAATATTCCTCCATTGAGCTTCATATTCTGGGTCACACCAGCTCTGATCTGAGCTGAAATAAACGTGTTCCATAATTGAGATGTTTATCTGGTGTTATTCCGGTGTGTAAAATTGTTTTATTCTCCATTCATATTGATCTTCAGCATTGCAGGATAAAGCAGAGTGTAATCCACGTTCTTCTCTCTCAGGCGTGATTTCACTGGATCAAAAGTTTAGTGTTTCTTGACCATTCTCGCAGAGTAGTTTTGAGTTAAGTTTCGTTTTTTTGTAAAATAGATCTTGAAGAAAGAGACTTGGGGCTTGTTTGATCCGAGTGGCCTGTGGCAAGACGTCTGGATGCAGCCATGACACGCTGTTTTATGACTGAAGTTGTGGAACTTCAGTATGATTAGGTCTTGGATGTTGGTTCGGGAACCGGTTTGGGAGACAGGGGACGATGTACACGAATCAAGCTTTATTTTCCCAGCTTTTGTTGGAAGTTTTAAATATTTTAGGGTTCAGGTCTCCATATACTTGACCAATATTTACTCTCAGTGTCCTCTGGAATACCGACAATCCACAGGTTGCTTCTGTGATTACAGTTCTCTTGGTCGTCCTACGTCTTGACATAAGGCAAGTACCTGATTTGTCAATTGTACCACTTTGGTTTGCATGAGACAGTTTTCTTTAAAATTAGAGATCTCATTTCTACCGTTGCACTGCTGTTTCCTTTTGCTCTTTTGAAAAGAGCTGGGGAGAAAGCCTTTGTCCACTCAGCTCCTTTTGCTTTGAAGACATTGCAGAAAGATTGGAAATGACTGTGGTCTTTGTCCTTAAATGCCCTTAAAACCAGGTTGAAAACATTAGAGACTCCCTCAATTATGTGCAATTGTTTTCCTATAAATATGTTTTATTTTGTTATGTTATAACTATGTGTACTTTGCTGCTCTTGGCCAAGATGCCCTTGGAAAAGAGGTTTGTAATCTCAATGAAACCTTCCTGGTTAAATTAAGGTTAAATAAAAATAAATACATAAATTCTCTGCTGCTGTTGCCTGGGTGTCCGGTTAGCCATTCTTGGATTTATCAATCGCTCGTTTCCATTGTGATCAGGAGCAGGTATGCGCTAAAAAGTGTTAAATCCTCAGAGACATGATGCACACAGGATTGCCTGTGAACGACCTTGAGTCCATATCAGAAAAAGCAGACACAGCAAGAAATGGGATATGTTTGGCAGTGTGCGTGTGACGCTTGAACCACACTATTAAAAACAAGCATTAATAAAATAAAAGTTTATTATTAAAACAGGGCACAGGGAGCCAGTGCAGAGACCTGAGCACAGGATCAATGTGATCGTTACTTCCTGGTTCTAGTCAGGACCCGAGCAGCAGCTTTCTGGATGTACTGCAGCTGTTTTACAGCTCGTTTGGAGAGGCCAGTGAGCAGGCCGTTACAGTAGTCTAATCTACTAGAGACAAACGCATGGATAAGTCTCTCCAAGTCTGGACACTAATATTTAAATTTTGGACATGTTTTTCAGATGGAAAAAGCTACTGTATGCTATAGAACTGACGTAGCTGTTGAAATTCAGGTCTGCGTCCATTATTACTCCTACATTTCTTACTTGTTTACAGATTTTAGAGCGAGACTCTGGAGGTGACTGCTAACACTTTCTCTTTGTTTCTGTGGGCCAAAGACGATGATTTCAGTCTTGTCTGAGTTCAGCTGGAGAAAGTTGTTTTGCATCCACACACTGATCTGTGGATGCAGTGACAGAGTGAATCCACTGGTCCATATTCACACACGTCGTCATGGAAACATAGAATCTTGAGTGTCGTATGCATCATTGTTGGATGATAGACACACCACTGTTTTGTATCAACTGTCCCAACAGCAGAATTTACAGATTGAACAGAAGGGGTCCCAGGATTGACCCTTGGGCACACCCACAGGTCAGCGCCATACGGTCAGAGACACTGTCATCAATCTCAACAGAGTATTCCTGTTTTCATGGTAGGACTTCAACCAATTTAAGGCCATACCAGTGATGCCCACCAGTCCTCTAATCTCTGTAGAAGAATCCTATGATCGACACTGTCAAATGCAGCACTGAGCTCCAGCAAGACTAAAAACAGAGGCCTTACTAGCATCAGTGCTCAGACGGATGTCATTTGTCACCTTAATGAGAGCCGTCTCAGCGCTGTGATCTAAAAACCAGATTGGCAGACATCAAAGGGGTCACTAATTATAAGGGACTGAATAAGCTGTTGATAAATGACTTTTTCAACAACTTTTCTCAGGAAAGGGAAATTTGAAATGGGTCGATAGTTTGTTCAATATTGTAGGATCCTGGCTGATCTTTTTAGCCAGCGGCTTAAATAACCTCAGTTTTCAGGGCCGTTGGGAATGTTCCAGATTTAAGTGACATGTTGACTATTTTAGTAAGTTGGAATTAACACATTTCTCAGCAACGGACTTTAAAAGTCTTGTTGATGGACACATGTCTAGGCAGAAAGTAGAAGAACTAGTCTCTTGAACAGTTTTTTCCGCCACAGGTGCAAACTGAGCGCAGCCGCCCCGCGGTGGCCGGTGCTCTTATCTGCATGTCTCTCATGTCGCATCTGTCACGCAAGTCACGTTCCTATGTTGTGAATTTGTTCATTGACACATGGCAATAATAATCATATCCTGATTCTCTGATTCCTGATTCCTGATTCCTGATTCCGAGTCAGCTCCACGTGTTGAACTGGCCGTTGAATTGATGTTTTCACCGTGGGATTGATGGTATTCTTAATGTTCTGGACCTTGTCCTTGAAAAAGGTGGCTAACTCATTGCACTTGGATGTGGAAATTAGTTCCAACGGCACTTGAGCTGGCGGGTTTGTCAGTTTACTGTTGCAAACAGAATGCGGGAGTTATTACTATTTCCAATTATTACTGAGAAATACCTTTCTCTTGTTCTACATAATAATTGGTTGTATGTGGACATTTTTCCTGTGTATACTTCATAATGAACCTGGAGCTTTGACTTACGCCATTTTCACTCCATTCTGCGGCATTCCATTTTCTGTGCCCTGACCGAATCTTCGTTTCTCCATAGCGCCTTCTGCTTATTCCTGACCACTTCATAGGGGCAATGGTGTCTAGAACACTTGATGTAACAGAGTTCAACAAATCATTGACATTAGACATTTTCACCATCATAGCCCTTTGACTGAACTAGTCATTAAAGGTTATAAATCAGAACATTCAAGGGAAATAATATCTAAATAGGATAGATGGGAAAGAGAGGCTCACTTTGTTCCAGATGACAAAGAGTGGGAAAGTATATGTATATCTCAGTGGAGAACCACAAAGTCACATGTATGACGAGAATTCTGTTGGAAAAATGTGTCACGTTTCTTTGTAACACCTTGTTAAAGTACTCATTATTCACAAGGAAATTCCAATTGTTGGAAAAACTGGCAGCCAGGAGGCAAATGGCTATCACGTGTTTAGGGATTGTCCTGTTGTTCACAAATGTTGGACAGAGATCAGTAAAGCTCTGCAGACAATATTTGACATCACAGAGCTGCCGCAGTCTCTCCCAGCGTGACCCCTGAGTTAACCCTGGAGGCGACACGGACACACAGGCTGTCAGACACACACAGGCCAATCTCCTCAGGATCACAGCTCCTGCTTCTGGTCGTAAGAAAAATGCATGTATTTCACAATCTGGCTGATGAGATGATATAGAATCAACTAACAACTAGATCTAGATCTAGATCTCGAACACTCATATCTAGTGTCTCCATCTGTTATCGACTCATTTGCATATTCCATATTCATATTCATCTGCTTAAGTATTTGGTCAATAAATCCTCATAAACCACATTTGGTAAAGTGTTCATTCATTTCCAGAAAAGGGGTCAATGTCACTGTTATGTTCTCACAAAGCTTCAGATTAACGAGCAAATACATTTTTCCATCCATCCAACTTCTTATGCTTATCCGGGGCCAGGTCGCGGGGGCAGCAGTCTGAGCAGGGACTCAGAGACTTCCCCCTCTCCAGACTCCTCCGGGTGGAGGCATTCCCTGGCCAGCCGGGAGACATGGTCCCCCCAGTGTGTCCTGGGACTTCCCCCAGGTAGGCACCCAGGAGGCATCTGGAAGAGATGCCCAAGCCAGCTGGTTCCTCTCAACGTCGAGGAGCAGCAGCTCTACTCTGCGCTCCTCCCGTGTGACTGAGCTCCTCCCCCTATCTCTAAGGGAGCGCCCAGCCACCCTGCGGAGGAAACTCATTTAGACCGCTTGTATCCGCGACCTTGTCCTTTCGGTCACTACCCAAAGCTCATGACCATAGGTGAGGGTAGGAACGTAGATTGACCGGTAAATCGAGAGCTTTGTCTTTCGACTCAGCTCCTTCTTCACCACAACGGTCCGATGCAGCGACCGCATCACTGCAGACGCTGCACCGATCCGCCTGTCAATCTCACGCTCCATCCTTCCCTCACTCGTGAACAAGACCCCGAGATACTTGAACTCCGCCACTTGGGGTAAGGACTCCCCACCCACCTGGAGAGGGCAAGCCACCTTTTTCCGGTGGAGAACCATGGATTTAGAAGTGCTGATTCTCATCAGCTGCAAACCATCCCAGTGCATGTTGCAGGTCCGGGTTTGATGGAGCCATCGGACAACATCGTCTGCAAATATTTTTTTAATAAATAAATTAATTTAGATATATGATTATAGAATTGTTAAATGCCTAATACAGGATGGTGCCTCACATAACTCCAATAAACTCTAATAAACATAGCAACACTCAAGCAGTGTGTCATGTTTGAAACCTTGATCCAATTCTCTAATCGATATCAACTTTGAATGTCACCCTCTTTCATAAGTGGGAGGACATGAATAACCCTACAGTACTTGTACTATGTCGGTGTAATCCCTCATTCGTCCAGGAGTGTTCCATTGTAGAAAGATTCAGTTGTAGTCATCTGGACTCTGTTTTAGAAAAACTCTCATCCAAGAGTCATTCTCAATTTGTGAAACACGTCTGAGAACTCCTGTTTATATCCTACTCTGTGAAAGCCCTGCCCACAGGGCGGAACCTCCTGACAACGGCCCATTGAAATTTAACTGGGATGGGCCTTCTATATCCTATTGTTCCCTGACTTTTGGCTCCCTCTCATTGAGTGCCTGTATAGCATCAGAATGCCTCGGCCGTACTAGTACTTGTACTAGTAAGAATCCCCTACATCAAGGGTGTCAAACTCATTTTGGGTACAGGCCGAATTTCGACGCTCAGGCTGGGTCACGGGCCGAACATAATGTAAAAAATAAAACAATAAAAATATAACACATTTTATTTAGCCTAGTAATAGTTGTATGTGGACACTGTTGCACAAATGTGCAGCGGGTGAAAGACTGAGTCCATATTCATGCAGCAGCAGGAGCAGGAACATGGACGTGTGGTGTGATTCTGATATGAAATGTTTGTATCACAGACATGTTAATGTTGCTGCACTAACTCAATTTGAGTTCACTATTTTTACAGTTTAAGCTTATTTTAGTGACAAATGAGAGCTCACAGCAGCTTCACTGTCATGTTCAGACTTTATTACACTCTGACCTGTGTTTTTACCTGTGGCTCAGGATCTGTGCAGGTTTTGCACTGGTTTAGAGGTTTTCCTCACAGAGCTGTCGTCACAGAAGTTTGTTTTCTTGTTGTTAGCTTCACATTAGCACCACTTTTAGCTCTCACGTCCACGTCTCCTTTCTTTATTCTTCGTGTTTCCCAAAACCACACATCTTTTTTCTCGCTCAA
Organism: Chaenogobius annularis; assembly: GCA_015082035.1. Taxonomy (NCBI): domain Eukaryota; kingdom Metazoa; phylum Chordata; class Actinopteri; order Gobiiformes; family Gobiidae; genus Chaenogobius; species Chaenogobius annularis. The sequence goes on along the minus strand of BJKM01000090.1, from coordinate 460,224 downwards.
ATCTCTACCTAAGTCTGTAAAGTGCGCATCGGCACTCTCAGCCCTCGGCACTTGAGCTGGCAGCACAAAGCAGCGCGGGGAGGGGCCGCGGCTGCAAAGGATTGTGGGAATTGAAGTTCTAGCGATAAAAACACTATATATTTATTGTAAATTAATAAATATAAACTAGAAATATTCGGCGGGCCAGATTGAAACGTCTGCCGCGCCACATCTGGCCTTGAGTTAGACAAATGTGCCCTACAATTGGGTGCCACCCGTGTGAGGATGCATACATATTGACGCCTCGCGTGAGACCGTGAGTAAACTTATCTGGAAATTAACGATCTAATGTTGAGAAAGATTCAGTTGTAGTCATCTGGACTCTGTTTTAGAAAAAACAAAACGTTTCAACTCTCATCCAAGAGTCACTTTCTCAATCAGAGAAACAAGTCTGAGAACTCTTGTTTATATCCTACTCTGTGAGAGCCCTGCCCACAGGGCGGGACCTCCTACTAATGGCCCATTGAAACTGGGATGGGCCTATTGTTCTATTGTTCCCTGCCTCACCTTGAGTGCCTATTTAGCATCCGAATGCCCAGGGCGTCTCCAGGGTTTCAGCAGACCATTATAAACAACTGGAAGGTTGAATCTTAAACCTCCATTCCGATTTAATGAAGGATTCTCTTTTTTAACAAAGATTGCCTCCTTAACTCCTCTTTCAAACCATCTTTTCTCCTGCTCAGAATCTCCACCTCACTGTCTTCAATAGAGTGGTTTGTGGCTTTGAGATGAAGATGCACAGCGCTCTGGGGTCCTGAACTTGCGTGTCTTCTGTGCTGATAAAGCCTCTTGTGAAGTGGCTGTTTAGTCTCCCTATGTGGCGCTCTTTACAACTTTCTTCACTGCATTGGATAGAATACACTACATTGCTCTGTTTTTGTGTCGGCATCTTGTCCTTAGGGTGAACCAGTTTTTGTCCTAACGTGTTCCTGGTTTGAAATAAACAGGGACTTTGTGTTGTCTAAAAATTCTTTGCAGTTTTTCTGACAGTCCTGAGACATAAGGGACAGAGACATAAGGGACAGAGACATAAGGGATAGAGACACCCCTTCTTCTTGGTTCTGTTTCCCTTTTGTCCCTTTTGTCCTGCTTTTTGGTTCTCTTCACTTTGTTCAGAGCCCAAGTCGGGTATCCACAGGCTGAGAGAGCATTCCGGACGTGTGTTTCCTCTTTCCTCTTGCCCTCTGAGCTGGTGGGCACCGCTTGTGCTCTGTGTTGTAGTGTTCTGATCACTCCCAGCTTGTGCTGTAGTGGGTGGTTAGAGCCAAAGAGCAGGTACTGGTCAGTGTGTGTGGGTTTCCTATATACTTCTGTCTGGAGCTTCCCGTCTTCTCCTCTGATAGTGGAACAATCTAGAAAGGCCAAGCGGTTCTCCTTCAGCATCTTCTCTTGTAAACCTGATATGCGGGTCCACTGCATTGATGTGCTCTGAGAAGGCTTCCAGCTCTTGTTTCTTAATTGTCACAAAAGTGTCATCCACGTCACGGGACCAAAGACTTGGAGCAATGCAATCCAGATAGAAGATATAGGAAACCCACACAACTGACCAGTACCTGCTCTTTGGCTCTAACCACCCACTACAGCACAAGCTGGGAGTGATCAAACACTACAACACAGAGCACAAGAGGTGCCCACCAGCTCAGAGGGCAAGAGGAAAGAGGAAAACACACGTCCGGAATGCTCTCTCTCAGCCTGTGGATACCCGACTTAGGCTCTGAACAAAGTGAAGAGAACCAATAAGCAGGACAAAAGGGACAAAAGGGAAACAGAACCAAGAAGAAGGGGGTCTCTGTCCCTTATGTCTCTGTCCCTTATGTCTCTGTCCCTTATGTCTCTGTCCCTTATCTCTGTCCTTATGTCTCTGTCCCTTATGTCTCTGTCCCTTATGTCTCTGTCCCTTATGTCTCTGTCCCTTATGTCTCAGGACTGTCAGAAAAACTGCAAACAAATTTTTAGACAACACAAAGTCCCTGTTTATTTCAAACCAGGAACACGTTAAGACAAAACTGGTTCACCCTAAGGACAAGATGCCGACACAAAAACAGAGCAATGTAGTGTATTCTATCCAATGCAGTGAAGAAAGCTGTAAAGAGCGCCACATAGGGGAGACTAAAACAGCCACTTCACAAGAGGCTTTATCAGCACAGAAGACACGCAAGTTCAGGACCCCAGAGCGCTGTGCATCTTCATCTTAAAGCCACAAACCACTCTATTGGAGACAGTGAGGTGGAGATTCTGAGCAGGAGAAAAGATGGTTTGAAAGAGGAGTTAAGGAGGCAATCTTTGTTAAAAAAGAGAATCCTTCATTAAATCGTAATGGAGGTTTAAGATTCAACCTTCCCGTTGTTTATAATGGTCTGCTGAAACCCTGGAGACGCCCGGGGCATTCGGATGCTAAATAGGCACTCAAGGTGAGGCAGGGAACAATAGAACAATAGGCCCATCCCAGTTTCAATGGGCCATTAGCAGGAGGTCCCGCCCTGTGGGCAGGGCTCTCACAGAGTAGGATATAAACAAGAGTTCTCAGACTTGTTTCTCTGATTGAGAATGACTCTTGGATGAGAGTCGAAATGTTTTGTTTTTTCTAAAACAGAGTCCAGATGATACAACTGAATCTTTTTCTACAATGGAACACTCCTGGACGAATGAGGGATTAACCGACATGATCTAATTTTGAGCTATTGATATATATATATATATATATATATATATATATATATATATATATATATATATATATATATATATATATATATATATATATATATATATATATATATATATATATATATATATATATATATCAATATACATATATGGACATGATACAGAGCTGTTTAACATCCATTGTCTTTTAACTCTTAATATTTGAATGTTTTCAAAATCCCTATGGTAATGATAAATAAGGACTGCCGAGCTCCGTATGTGTGGTGTGAATCCCTCTTAAGCCTCCTCAGCCCTGCACAGCACACACTGCACTGTTATTCATTTACCAATGCCTGATACCTGATCAAATAAAAGATCAAATCACCAAATGTCTTCAAGAACTGGGTACACCACTTCCCCAGGTCTGATGTTCCTCTGCTCGTGTGCTCAGGCTGGTGCAGGTCTGATGCAGAGAGCAGGAGGCCCCAGAGGTTCAGGGGCTCCTGGAGGATCAGAAGGTGTGGACGAGGACATGGCAGACGGAGACCTGGGGGACGGCACCAGAACCAAACCGAGGACTGACCCCGGGATTCAGAGAAGCCCGAGCTGCTCCGGGCTAAGCGCACAGGGAGGCAACCGGAGGGGGACAGAGCAGGGCTGGAGTCCAGGGGCCCCATGGAGCCACTCTCAGCTGCAGAACATAACAAGATGTAGTATGTGTTTTTTAAATCAAATATGTTTTTAGATTGAATTGAAGCTTTTTGTTCTGTTTTGATCTTGGACTTGACTAAAAGAGCCACATTGGCTGTGCGTCCTCAGCGAGCTGCCTGGAGGAGCTGTCCAAAGCCCAGCTCAGAGACACACTTCAGAAGGCCACAGAGGTGAGTCACTTTCACACCGGGCCAACCATGCTTACCCTCTTTATTAAAGGGCTTTCATAGAGTCTGGAATCTCTTTCTCTTATGGCATGATGTGGAAGTCTGACTCTGAAGGACAAGAACATAGTGAGTCAGATTAATGAGTGTTGGAGCTGGCGGAGTGCAGAATCCCAGTCTGGGAACTCAGCTTTTATATCCTCCTCTGTGTAAGCCCGGACCACCGGGCCGAACCTCCTGATAAAGGGACTTTTTGGTTTAATTTGAGACTACTCTCTTTGTTTTCACATATATCTAGTTACACACACACACACAGATCCAGTTACACACACACAGCTCTAGTTACACACACACAGATCCAGTTACACACACAAACAGCTCTAGTTATACACACACAGATCCAGTTACACACACAAACAGCTCTAGTTATACACACACAGATCTTGTTGCACACACACAGATCTAGTTACACTACACACATCTAACACACATCTAGTTACAACACACCGCACATATCTAGTTACACACACACACACAGATCTAGTTACACACACACACACACACACACACACACACAGATCTAGTTACACATAAACCGATCTAGTTACACACACGCACAGATCTAGTTACACACACAAGATCTAGTTACATCACACATATCTAGTTACACACACACCACACCACACACACACACACACAGATCTAGTTACACACAAACACAGATCTAGTTACACACACACAGATCTAGTTACACACACAGATCTAGTTTTACACACACAAACACAGATCTAGTTACACATACACAGATCTAGTTACACACACACACAGATCTAGTTACACACACAGATCTAGTTACACACACACACACACACACACACACACACAAATCTAGTTACACATTGAAGAAATATGCCCAGTTCTATTTAACTCGGACATCTGCGTGTTCAGAAACTGGAAGAGGAGTGAAAGTCAACAAGATCTACTCTATCAGTTACTAACACACACCAGCTATAAGATGACCAAGATTCATGAGTTTCATTACGCATTCTTTTTATTCTCCTAACAAAGTCATCTCATACAGACGTCTGGACTTCCGGGTGCCTAACACTCGTTACTCGAGTCTTCATAGTCTGGAGAGTAACGGGGCATCCACATTCTCCAGTATTTAAGACACAAAAATGAATATGCATGAGCCTAAAGTAAGTCCTTTGTAGTAGGGCCGTGATTGGCCCAGTGCCCATCTGACCCCCTTCATGGTCTCCACGCTTTTTCTCTTTGTCTGCTCGTGTTACTGAGACTGGTCCACTCCCTGGAAATCACAGTGTAAAGAGAGCAGCACAGAAAATAGCAGCATAACATTGTTATAATAGTGGATATCTGATCAATGCACAATATGTAGTTCTCTTCAACATACACAGATCTATTGTAGAAAAAAGATTTTCTGTTTTAGAAAAAACGAAACGTTTCGACTCTCGTCCAAGAGTCATTCTCAATCAGAGAAACAAGTCTGAGAACTCCTGTTAATATCCTACTCTGTGAAAGCCCTGCCCACAGGGCGGGACCTCCTGATAATGGCCCATTGAAACCTTAACTGGGATGGGCCTATTGTTCTATTGTTCCCTGGCATTTGGCTGCCTCAACCTTGAGTGCCTGTTTAGCATCCGAATGCCCAGGGCGTCTCCAAGGTTTCAGCAGACCATTATGAACAACTGGAAGGTTGAATCTTAAAACCTCCATTGACGATTTAATGAAGGATTCTCTTTTTTAACAAACAAGATTGCCTCCTTAACTCCTCTTCAAAACCATCTTTCTCCCTGCTCAGAATCTCCACCTCACTGTCTTCAATAGAGTTGGTTTGTGGCTTTGAGATGAAGATGCACAGATTCTAGTCTACACACACACGCACAGATCTCGTTTACCACACAAACAGATCTAGTGTACAGCACGCACAAATCAGGCACACATGCCAACACATTGGTTTTACATACGCACACATTTCGCTTTACGCACATCTCGCGTTTGCCGCACATACAAACGCAGATTCACGCCGGTGCTCAGAAAACTAAAGCAGGTCAGAACTGTTTTGTTGTGGTAATTAGATATGTGTGTAGAACGTTTAGAGCACATGCATAAATGGAATTTAACTACACACAAATCGAGTTACACACCTGTCTTATTACATGACAAGTCAAATTACAGAATGCACAAATCTTTTTGTGACAATAACAGCTCCATAGATGTTAAGAGCTGCATACAGATAAAGTCCCCTGAACCCGGGCGATGTGCGGAATTCCTGCTGCCAGAGCCACACGCAGATGTGACTTGGTTCATGTTTCATGGTTAATCCCTCTAACCGGGCCTATCCAACAGAATCATTTTCAATCAATAGTCAGACTGTGAGCGTCAGAAAAAAACAATTGTGGAAGGATCCCTCATACAAAGGACCAGACTGAGTAAAATGTCTGCATCTCGAGATGTAGGAGTTAACATGTCTCCTTTTACATGTGATTGATCTCTGTTTATATTTCCAATGACACCAACAATGCTCTGTCCCTCTGCCTGCAGACCATCCGAGCTGCTCCACACGGATGCTGGAGTGGGCTCAACCGAATACCTGGAAGGGAAGTACGCCGCGCTCAAGATCCTCCAGGGACAGGACTTCTGCTGGAATGCTTTGATTCAATGGAAGAGGGGAGGGAACAGAGGGGCTTGAGAGGAGAGAGGCAGAGGGAGCAGAGAGGTAGAGGAGGGCAGAGGGGCAGAGAGGAGAGAGAGACAGAGGGGGCAGAGAGGAGAGCGACAGGAGGGCTGAGAGAGACAGGAGCGAGTAGCGAGAGGAACATGAAGGGAGCAACAGAGAGGAGAGCGAGGAGCAACATAGAGAAGAAGGGGCTGAGAGGAGTAGGACACACGAGGAGCAAGTGAGGCTGAGGAGTCCAGAGAGGAGGGACGAGGAGGTGAGAAGAGCTCGGTCAGACAGAGGACTTCGAGAGAATCTAGACACAGAGCAGAGGCAGGCGGTATGATGAGTGAGAAGAGAGACAGAGGGAAGAGAGAGAGGAGCCATGGAGGCAAGAGGGAGGCAGAGGATGCAAAGGAAGGCAGAGGAGCAGAGAGGAGAGAAGACAGAGGGGGCAGTAGAGGAGACGGAGAGACAGAGGAGGGTGAGAGGAAGAGTGAGAGAGAGGTGAGCAGGAGAGAGAGGAAGGCAGAGGGGAGCAAGAGGACAGAGGAGGACGAGGGAGCAGAGAGGACGAGGAGAGAGAGAGAGGAGAGAACAGAGGGAGGCAGAGAAGGAGAAAGAGAGACAGAGGGAGCAGAGAGGAGAGGAGAACAGGAGGGGGTGAGAGGAGAGGAGAGACAGAGGGAGCCAGAGAGACGAGAAGAGACAGAGGGAGCAGAGAGGAGAGGAGAGAGCAGAGGGAGGTGAGAGGAGAGAGAGACAAGGGAGCAGAGAGGAGAAGAGAGACAGAGGAGACAAGAGGAGAGGAGAGACAGAGGGTGTGAGAGAGAGGAGAGACAAGTGGCAGAGAGTAAGAGGGAAGAGAGACAGAGGGAGCAGAAGAGGAGAGAGGACAGAGAGGGAGGTGAGAGAGAGTGGAGACAGAGTGGGCAGAGAGGAGAGGAGAGACAGAGGAGCAGAGAAGGAGAGAGGCAGAGGACAGAGAGGAGAGGAGGCAGAGGGAGCAGAGAAGAGAGCAGAGGAGCAGAGAGGAAGAGGAGCAAGAGGGAGCAGAGAGGAGAGAGGCAGAAGGAGAGATGAGAGGGAGAGGATAGGCCCAGTGAGAAGGAGGAGCGGGAGGAGAGAGCAGAGGAGCGTGGAGGAGAGAGAGACAGAGGGGGCAGAGAGGAGAGGAAGACAGAGGGCCAGAGAGGAGACGAGAGACAGAGGGGAGAGGGAGAGAGCAGAGGAGCAGAGAGGAGAGGAGGCAGAGGGAGCAGAGAGGAGAGGAGCGCAGAGGAGCTGGAGAGAGGAGAGACAGAGGGGCCAGAGAGGTAGAGGAGAGACAAGGGCAAGAGAGAGAGAGAGAACCAGAGGGGGCAGAGAGGAGAAGAAGAGACAGAGGGAGCAGAGAGAGAGGGAGAGACAGAGGTGAGGTGAAGAGGGAGCAGAGGAGAGGGAGAGGGGCAGAGGAGAGAGAGGAGAGAGGCAGAGGGAGCGTAGAGGAAGGAGAGACAGAGGGAGCAGCGAGGAGAAGAGAGGAGACAGAGGTGAGAGGAGAGAAGACAGAGGGCAAGAGCGAGGAAGACGAGGATGAGAGAGGAAAGACAGAGGGAGCAGAGAGGAGAGGAGAGAACAAGGAGGGTGAAGAGAGGAGAGACAGAGTGGGCAGAGAGGAAGGAGAGGAAAGCAGAGGGAGCTGAGGAGAGAAGAGGTCAGAAAAGGAGACAGAGGAGAGGAGAAGAGACAGAGTGGCAGATAGCAGAGAGGGAGTAGAGGAGAGACAGAGGGAGCGAAGAGGAATGCAGAGAGAGAGAGGAGGAGCGAGAGAGGAAGTCGAGAGGAGAGGAGGCACGAGGGAGCATGGAGGAGGACGGCAGGAGAGGAGGCAGGAGGAGAGGAGGAGAGGGGCGCAAGAAGAGGAGAGTGAGACAGAGGGCGCAGAGAGGAGAGGAGGCAGAGGAGCAGAGAGGAGAGGAAGCAGAGAGCGAAGAAGGAGAGGAGAGACAGAGGAGGGTGAGAGGAAGAAGACAGAGGGCAGAGAGAGAGGAGCAGAGGGAGCAAAAGGAGAGGAGAAGAGGAGGTGAGAGGAAGAGAGACAGTGGGAGCAGAGAGGAAGAGGAGGCAGAGGGAGCTGAGAGGATGAGGAGCAGGAGGAGCAGAGAGGAGGAGAGACAGAGTGGAGCAGAGAGGAGAGGAGAGACAGAGGGCTGAGAGAGAGGAGAGAGAGAGTGAGTTGAGAGGAAGAGAGACAGAGGGAGCAGAGAGGAGAGGAGGCAGACGGGAGCAGAGAGGAGAGGAGGCAGGAGGAGCTGAGAGGAAGAGAGACAAGGGGGCTGGGGGAGAGAGCCAAGGGGAGCAGAGAGGGCAGAGCAGAGGGAGCAGAGAGGAGAGGGTCAGAGGAGCTGTGAGGAGGAGAGACAAGAGGGAGGTGAGAGGAAGAGAGACAGTGGGAGCAGAGAGGAGGAGAAGACAAGAGGGAGGAAGACAGAGGAAGAGAGAGGAGGAGCAGAGAGTGAGGAGAGGAGGCAGAGGAGCTGAGAGGAGAAGGAGGCAGAGGGAGCAGAGAGGAAGAGGAGGCAGAGGGGCATAGAGGAGGCCAGGGGCAGGAGAGGAGAGGAGGCAGAGGAGCAAAGAGGAGAGGAGAGACAGAGGGAGGTGAGAGGAAGAGAGACTAGTGGGAGAGAGAGGAGAGGAGAGACAGAGGGAGGTGTGAGGAAGAGAGACAGAGGGAGCGAGAGGAGAGGGAGGCAGAGGGAGCTGAGAGGAGAGGAGGCAGAGGGAGCAGAAGGAGGGTGGCAGAGGGAGCAGAGAGGAGAGGAAGACAGAGGGGGTGAGAAGAGAGGAGGCAGGGGGTAAGCAGAGAGGGAGGAGGCAGGGGGAGCAGAAGCGAGAGGAGGCAGGGGGAGCAGAGAGGGAGGAGGCAGAGGGAGCCGAGAGGAGAGGAGAGCACAGAGGGAGTTGAGAGAAGAGAGACAGTGGGAGCAGAGAGGAGAGGAGAGACAGAGGGAGGTGTGAGAAGAGAGACTAGAGGGACCATGAGGAATGGAGGCAGAGGGAAGCTGAGAGGAGAGGAGGCAAGAGGACGCAGAGAGGAGAGGTAGGCAGAGGGAGCAAGGAGAGAGAGAGGCAGAGGAGCTGAGAGGAGAGGAAGGCGAGGGATCAAGAGAGAGGAGAGCAGAGGGAGCAGAGAGGAGAGGAGCATGAAGGGAGCTGGGAGGCAGAGGAGAACCAGAGGGAGCTGAGAGGCAAGAGAGACAGTAGGGAGCAATGAGAGGAGAGGCACGAGGGAAGCAGAGAGGAGAGGAGAGCGCAGAGGGATGCTGAGAGAGAGAGCAGAGTGGAGTAGAGAGGGGAGGAGGCAGGGGGAGAGCTAAGAAGAGGAGAGGGAGGCAACAGGGAGCAGTAGAAGGATGAGGGAGGCTGACTAAGAGGAGAGAGGTAGCGAGGCGAGCAAGAGAGTAGACGAGGGCAGAGGAGCTATGGATGGAGGGCGAGGAGACAGAGGGAGCTAGGTGAGAGGAGTATCGAGCAGCGGGTAGCAGTAGAGATTGGAGGAGGCAGATGGAGCAGAGAGAGAGAGCCGGAGGAGCAGCCAGAGAGCAGAGGGGAGGCAGAGAGCTGAGAGAGAGGAGGCAGAGGGAGCCTGGGAGGAGAGGAGGTCAGAGGGAGCAGCACGAGGAGAGCGAGGCGAGACGGGAGCAGAAGGGAGGAGGAGACAGGAGCGGAGGTGAGTAGGAAGAGGAGGCAGACGTGGAGGCAGATGAGTGAGGAGGAAGGTCTTAGAGGGACTGAGACGGAGTAGGAGCGCAGGAGGGGCAGAGAGGAGCACGGATTTGAGGAGGGGAGCTGAGTAGGAGCGTAGGCAGAAGGGTACGAGAGAGTGACTGGGACGGATGGCTAGGAGCATGGAGAGGAGAGGAGGCCAGAGAGCAGCCAGGAGGCAGGAGGGGTATGGGTGGGACGGTAGCCAGGCCAGGGTCGAGTAGCGCTGAGTCAGAGACCGAGAGACGGCAGAGACATGCAGGGCGAGCTGTCTCACGATGGAGGAGATCAGGGCGGATGCGGTTACGCGAGAGGGTAGGTATGGGGAGTAGTGGGTAGGCAGCAGAGGGGAGGTCAGGCAAGGACACTGGGAGGAGTCAGGAGAGCGACCAGGCGGGTGAGAGGAAGATCCGTATCAGAGAGCGAGGAGAGCCAGCAGGCAGGCCAGGTATCTGTCGTCCAGGCGAGACGCATGGAAAGGAGGCAGGGGCGCAGTCCAGAGAGGAGAGGCCGAGAGACGAGGGAGCGGAGAGAGATGGACACAGGAGCTGTGGAGGAGCACTGCAGTAACAGTAGAGACCTGCACCAGCCTGACACACGGGAGCGAGGGAATAACGATGATCGAGAGGGAACCATGGGAGGAGACAGAGGGAGTCAGGGAGAGGAGAGGAGCACAGCTTAGCAGATGACGGATGGTAGAGTAATGGGGTAGCATTGAGAGTGAGAGGAGTGTCAGAGGAAGACAGAGAGGAGAGTAGGCAGAAGGGAGCAGAGAGGAAGGAGGCAGAGGAGAGAGAGGAGAGGAGGGCAGAGGGAGCGAGAGAGAGAGGAAGGAGGCAGAGGGAGTGGGAGGAGAGGAGGGCAAAGGACTGGGGGAGAGGAAGACAGAGGGAGGTGAGAAGGAAGAGAGACAAAGGAGCAGAGTAGATAGGAGGCAGAGGGAGTTGAGAGGAAGAGGAGGCAGAGGGAGCAGAGAGGGAAGAGGAGAGGGAGCAGAGGGAGAGAGGAGAGGAGGCAGAGGGAGCTGAGGGAGAGGAGGCAGAGGGAGCTGGGGGAGAGGAGGCAGAGGGAGCAGAAGAGAGAGGAGGCAGAGGAGCAGGAGGAGAGGAGGCAGAAGGGAGCAGATGAGTGAGAGGAGCAGAGGGCAAGAGGAGAGGAGGCATGGGGAGCAGAGAGGGGAGGTGAGGCGAGGGAGCAGAAGAGGAGAGGATGGTAAGAGGGCAGATGAGGAAGAGGACGGCAGATGGGAGCTGGGAGGAGAGGAAGGCAGAGGGAGCGGAGAGGAGGGAGGCAGAGGGAGCTGAGAGGAAGAGGAGAGAGAGAGGGGCAGAGGGGCAGAGAGGAGAGGAGTGTTATGAGGTAGTAAGAGGGTGAGAGGAGGCAGAGGGAGCAGAGAGTTGAGAGGAGGCAGACGGAGCGAGAGTAGGTAGAGGCAGGCTAGGAGGGGGCTGAGAGGATGAGAGAGAGAGAGGGGGCAGAGGAGCAGAGAGGAGATGGAGCAGAGGGAGCAGAGAGGCAGAGGAGTGCAGAGCTGGAGCAGAGAGGGAGAGGTCAGAGGAGGGCAGAGAGGGCGAGTGAGGCAGCTGGGAGCAAGTGAGAGGAGGCAGAGGGAGCTGGGAGGAGAGGAGGCAGGGGAGCCGAGAGGGGGGGAGGCGAGGGAGCTGGAGTAAGAGGAGCGAGGGAGCAGAGAGGAGAGGAGGCAGAGGGAGCAGAGAGGAGAGGGATGGCGAGGGAGCAATGAGGAGAGGAGGCAGGGGAGCAGAAGGAGGAGAGGAGGCAGAGTGGAGCTGAGAGGTAGGAGGAGGCACGAGGAGTCTGGGAAGGAGGAGCAGAGGAAGCAGATGAGGAAGAGAGGCAGTTAGGAGCAGAGAGGGAGGAAGCAGGTTGGACAGAGATTGAGAGGGGCAGAGGAGCTAGAGAGGCGGAGGGCTTAGTAGGATGTCAGATGAGGAGAGGAGGCAGTAAGGGAGCATGTAGAGAGGAGGCAGAGTGAGCAGAGATGGGGAGTGATTTGCCGCAGAGGGAGCTAGATGTTGTGAGAGGACGTGCATAGGGAGCGAAGAGGAGGGATGCGAGGGACCCGAGGTTGGTAGCGGATGCGAGGTGGGTTAGCTGAGAGAGGTATGTAGGAGCGAGAAGATGACGAGAATGTAGGAGCAGGGGCAGAGCCGCGGGATGCAGAGAGGAGAGGAGAGACAGAGGGAGCAAGAGCGAGAGGAACAGAGGAGATGAGATGGGACGTGGAGAGGCAGAGTGAGCATGGAGGAGGAGTAGGAGGGACTAGGGAAGCTTCGTAGTGAAGTGGGAGGAGTAGGATGTATGACAGATAGGGATCTACGCAGCAGGAGATGAACTGGAGAGGCGGATGCAGAGTAGGTATATAGCGAGAGCAGCTATTGGCCAGCAGGAAAGTGAATGGTGGGATACAGAGGAGGAGCAGAGCAGGACGAAGGAGTAGGACAGAAGGGGGGTGATTGTAGATGGAGGAGGCCAGGGGGAATGCAGAGAGGGGATGGTATGGCAGGCCGGGAGCAGAGAGGAAGGAGTGAACGCAGGAGGAAGTCTAGTAGATAGTGAGAGGCAGTGTCAGAAGTGTTGCCGTGGCAGAGAGGAGAGGGAAGAGTACAGTAGGTGGAGGTGAGAGGATAGAGAGAACCAGTGAGGGAGAACTAGAGATGGATGATGTGGTACAGATGAACAGAAGAGGAGTGTGTGTATCGGAAAGAGGACAGTCATGGGTTACTGACCGAGCAGGTACGAGCGAAGGCAGTAGAAGGAGGGATGAGGAAGCGAGAGGATGCAGAGAGCAGAGAGGAAGAGGAGGCAGAGGAGACAGGGAAGCAAGGACAGAGACATAAGAGGGACAGAGACAGAGACCGGAGCCTGACCGTATGGACGTAGGCATTGGTATCTGGAGGGATGCTCACGACGCAGCGATTAGATGTGGTCAGCAGTGGAGCAAGTAGGTGAGAGTGAGCGCATTGAGGGAGCTTGGGGTAGGTAGCTAGGAGGCATTCACTGAGGGAGTCTGAGAGTTACAGAGAGAGCACCATGAAGTACGCGAGAAGGAGAGGCAGAGGGGTAATGCAGCAGACGACGGCTGAAGAGGGAGAGGCAGAAGGGAGCTCAGAGATGAGCGAGGGCAGCAGAGGGAGCTAAGATGGGTGAGTGAGGTCACGATTGGGAGCAGAGAGGAGAGGCAGTGCAGAGGGAGGCAGCAGAGGAGAAGGAGGGGCAGAGCGGAGCAAGAGGGATGAGCGAGTGTCGGAGAGGTGTAGCAGAGTATGTTATTGAGAAGACGGAACAGAGGGAGCAGAGAGCGGATGGACGGCAGAGGTGGGAGTGCAGGAGGGTGACAGGGCGAGAGCAGCGGGTAGACCTGAGAGGAGAGGAGCTAGAGGGATGCAGTAGGAGTGAGAGTGACGGCATGGAGCGATGCAGAGCAAGGATGAGTAGTCAGTGGCGAGAGGAATTAGCCCTGCTAAGTAGGAGAGGTAGGCACGAGGGGCTTGGGATAATGCGACGGGCGAGAACGTAGGGAGCAGAGGGATGAGCACGAGCTGTAGTGGTGAGACGAGAAGAAGTAGGAGGAGACAAGACAGGGACGGGGGTGAAGAAGGACCAGATGGCCCAGAGGGACGCAAGAGGATCAGGAGAGAGTCGCAGAGGGTGGAAACGCCTGAGAGGCAAGTATGATGCAGGGTCAGGCAAGGGAAGCAAGAAGATGGGCTGAGGACGGCCAGGGCTCTGGAGCAGCGTAGTCTGCAGTAAGGAAGAGGAGTGGTCATGCCACTGGATCGCAGAGAGGAAGAAGAGAAGCGTAGAGCGTACGGAGACAAGAGAAGGAGATAGGAAGGCAGTAGAAACGAGAGAGAGAGGAACGTGACCAAGTACCGTGCTCTACCACCTCCTACAAGCACAGCTGGGAGTGATCAGAACACTAAACACAGAGACAAAGCCGACAGCTCAGAGGGCAAGAGGAAAGGAGAACCCATGCGTGCGATGCAGTCTAGCGTCAGTCGTCGATGGGATACACCGGCGAACGCAGGAGACGGTCAGAAGGCAAAGATGGGAAAACGAGGAAACCGAAGGAGCAAGAGAAGCAGGACAGAGGAGGCAGGGAGGCTGAGAGAGAAAGGGAGGCAGAGGGAGCAGAGAGAGGGCGGAGAGCAGAGGGAGACACTGGGAGGATGAGTCGAGCTAGATCAAGGATAGGCGCTGTTGATGGTCAGTCGTGAAGTCCAGAGACAGTAGTCGGAGCTGTAGACGAGGCTTATGTCTCAGAGGAGGAGGCCAGGTAAGAGCTGACCGAGGCAAAGAAAGGCAAAGCGGTGGGCAAGCCAAAGAAGAGGAGAGGAGTTAGTAGAGGGCAAGCATGAGGAGGAGAGGAGGACAGATGGCGGCTGAGCTGTTTGGAGGTTAGACAGAGAAGCTCAAGGAAGGGAGCAAGAGAGAGCAGTTAAGGGAAGAGAAAAGAGATGCTAGATGACGGACACGCACGAGAGCAGGACGAGGAGACATGAGCAGACGAAGGCAAGGCAAGAAAACAGGAGCGAGCATGAGATAGGAGATGGTAAGGTCACAAGTAGCGGAGCAACTAGGAGCAGTGAGAGAGAAAGAGAGTTAGAGTGAGACAGGAGCAGCATACCGATACGGGGAGGAGGAGACTAGAGAGCCACGCTATCGAAGGGGAAGGCTTTATGAGGCGAGAACCAAGGAGCACGCAGTTCAGAAGGAACAGGGAGGCTGAAGAGCGGAGGGCAGAATGAGAGAACAAAGGCGTGCAGAGAGGAGAGGTACATGCAGTACGCGGAAAGATTGACGACAGAAGGACGGCAGAGGCACCGTCAATGTGAGAAGACGAGAGTGGAGAGGCAGAGGAGAGTCAAGAAGCGAGGGAAGAGAGAGGAGGTGGAGGCTATGAGAGAGGAGGTAGCTTAGAGAGGAAGGAGCCAGTGCATTTAGGATGTAACTGAGAAAGAGATGGAGGCAGAGCGTAGTCATAGTAGAGGAAGGTCGAGGACTGAGTATATGGGAAGCAGGAGTTAGTATGCGGAGGCACAGGAAGCAGCTATGAGACGGAGAGGAGGCGAGGAGGGAGTCTAGAGAAGGATGAGGAGTGCGCTAGCGGGGCTGAAACCGAGGAGGGGAGGAGGAGGGCACGCACGGGACCTAGAGAGGAGAGGTAGGCTAGCGGAGGAAGAGAGAGGCGAGAGGAGGCGGGGCAGGTGCAAGATGAAGGGAGTGAAGACAGGGGGCAGAAGGGAGCGTGAGAGGTACAAGGTAAGCGAGCAAGGTGACTCGAGCAGAGTGATGACGGAGATTAGCGACGTAGGGACTAAGAGGCAGGATGCCCCAAGAGCGGAGCTAAGGATGTGGTACGAAAGGCGTACACACGAAGGAAGAGGAAAGGAGAGAGTGGAGCAAGTAAGCAGCAGAAAGAGGGTATCGCTAGACGCAGGAGAGGAGGAGAAGGCTGAGAGGAGAGAGGAGGAGGAGAGGGGGCAGAGGGACAGAGAGGGAGGAGCGATAGTTTTGTTCTGGTTGCCTACCTCTCTGCGCCGTTTGTTTTTCCCGTATGCCTGATTTTCTTCGGCTCGGTTTCTCTTTCGTCGCGGTCATTGTAGTCTCCCGTGGCCCCTATGGTCGCATTTCTCTTCTCCCGGAGGAGAGCAGCGATTGGCAGGCCCTTACAGGTGCACCCGTAGGCTTAGAGCTTCGCTGAGACGTGAAGTACTTATGCTACGCTTACATGTTGAGCACGATTCCTTGTCAGTCTCTGGCCGTTTGCCACACTTTACTCATCGAAGGTGTCTAATCAGAGAACAGTGCTTTTTTTCTCCTCCGTGAGGCGCCGCTCCCTGAATGAGGAGAGGTGAGAAGAGAGGAAGAGGTAGGCAAGGGCATGGTTAGGAGAGGTAGAGTGAGCAGAGGGGAGCAGAGAGGTGTGAGGAGGTCAGAGGGAGCAGAGTGAGATGTAGGGCAGGGGAGCTTCAAGGGAGGAGAGGATGGCAGTGGGTGACGAGAGGGGAGAAGGCAAGAGGGAGACTCGAGGAGGAGATAGGAGGCAGAGGGAAGCACAAGGACAGTCGAAGGCGGTAGAGTTGAGAGCAGAGGCACCGAGGAGGTAGTAGGGAGCAAGCACGAAGGGAGATGGACGGGCATTGGAGAGTGGCAGTAGATGTAGAGAGTGACCGCATGTACGGAGCAGAGAGGAGAGGGTGTGACAATGAGAGATTCTTGAGCTAGTGTAGTAGGATAGAGAAAGAATGGCTCCACTGTATGGGAGCTCTCGTCGCATGCAAGAGGAGAAGCCAGGGAGATGAGATGGATGAGGTCTCACGCGACAGAGGCGTAGGCACTGAGAGGGGAGGAGGCAGAGGGAGATCTCACAGAGAGCAGAGACGTCAGGCATGAGGGAGGAGAGCAGCTGAGGTGGCAAAAGGAGTCAAGACAGTGGGTGAGTTAGGATGGCATAGGTGGTGGAGAAGAAATGAAGAGGCAAGGAGAGTGACAGGAGCAAGGGGAGCAGAGGACCCGAGAGTGAAGTCGAGGATGCTCTGGAGAACGAGTAGGTGCACGAGGGTGCGATGCCTAGGAGGACGGTAGGAAGAGGGGACAGACGTGACGCCAGAGTGGGTGAGAAGGAGGCAGGTGGGGAGGTCATATGAGGGGGATCGCTCAGGCACGGCTAGAATGTGGCGATGCTCATAATATCAGGGAGAGCTGTATGTGCAGAGCTCCATGGAGGCAGTAGGAATGGAAGAAAGGTAGAAGCACACGTAACGCGGAGCAAAGGGGCTAGACGGAGACACGGATTGGGAGTGCAGTCGGAGCAAAGGAGTAGGATAGTCGCTATGTAGGGAGGCAAGAGAAGGGAGGTGAGGGAAGACGCCAAGGAGTGTGACGCTTAATCGGCACGGTAAACGGTAAGAGGGAGCTGATTGTTGCACAGGGGATGAGGATATGAGGTTAGGGTAGAAAGCATGAGTACTTGGTTGCAAGATGTGTCTGACTCAGACACGGCGAGGTGGCCAAGGGAAGGGCAGGACCGAGGATAAGGATACAGACCCTAGTCTTGGGGTTTGTTTCACGTGTCCGATTTTTGCAGCGTGCTTTTGGTTCCTTGGAACAGTATGGGGAGGCAGAGAGAGAGCACGGAGGGTTCAACTGAGGCGATGGCAGTAGAGGATCCCATATGAGGGAGGTCTTATGCCGTTGGAGTTTAGACGAGGAATGGAGCTGAGGGTCAGGGAGTCATGCTCGACCGAGTATGAGGCCTGAAACTTGTAAAATTAGAGTATACAAATAGGGTGCATATCCGATCCATAACCGGAAAAATGCAACTTTGATCGGCTGACAACAGAGAATTTACCTCAAAGAGTAGAGTCCCATTGAGGGTCCGGAGAGGGTTCGGTCGTGCATTACATTATATCTTGTTCCATTTCTAAACCGGTTTGCGATACCCCGTCAATTCGTGGTACCTCTGCGACGATTCACCTACACTGGATGCTCCAGAACTTTGTATTGATATGTTTGGGGTGTGCATGTTCGCGTGGGCATTGTTGTTTCTTGAAACTGGGGACTATTTCCCCCTTATGATTACGGTATATTCCACTTAATATCCGTGTTGTGTCACCAATAGCGCACTCGAGTTGCTTGAGGCCAAGTATTGTACCATCTTTGCCGGGTGTCATTAGCTATAGCGCGGCTTCTTACTATCACACTAAGGGCACCCGAGCGCGAAGGTCGAGTTCTAGTGGCACAAAACAAAATATAGCTTAAAAATTGAGTACAAGAATTGCTGGGAAAGAACAGCACTGTCAATAAGCACTCCGGTAGCCCGTCACGAGTTATAACGATTGACGATCATTCTTACCTCATAGACTGTGGAGTTATTGGTGGTTTGAACGATGGAAAAGGAATTCCATTTCAGTGGGGTCGGGGCGGGTTCAATGAAGGAATGTGCTAGACCGCTGGTATCATTGTTTCAGTGCTGTCAAAAATCACTTTCTATTCAGACCTCACTTTCTCAGTGAATATGATGTCTGATTAGTAATATGAATCACACTATGCCGTTTGTTGGGAATGTCGGGTTAAAATACAGGACAATTTCACGTACGTGTCGCCACTTGACCGATCTTCTGGACATCTATCACACATCGTGGCACTCCAAAAGCGGCCGTCCCGTGAGAGCAAAGGATTTTGTCATGCCGAGCCTCATACAACAAGCCAAAGAAAAAATTGAGCAATAAACATATGATCTCATGACATTATCATATCGTTTTTCGAAGCTGACACATAGTAGTTTGTGACGTTTGTTGGTTCATTATTCTACATCTGAGGCATTGTAAACTATCCATGACAGTGAAAAAGCTGTTAAGAAGCGCCCACATAGGGGAGATCTGATAAAACTAGCTCACTTCTAGCGAAATGCCAGATCTGGGATGTATCATAGCTAAGTAGAAGATCACTTGTCATTAGAGTATATGTGCTATTTTAGACAACCCTCTGCGTCGACAGCGAGCAACAGTGGCATCAACAATCTAATACTAGCATATATCCCACTTAAAGCCACAAACAAAACTATTGGCAGAACATGGATGAGGTGGAAGAAGAATCTTAAAGTAAGAGAACAACAGAGAGAGAATTATGCAGATAAATGAACAGATGTCACGAAAGAGTAGTTAAGGAAGGTACACCCACAACTCATTTACTACTGATCAAAAGAGAATTCCTTCATTGATATTAATATCGAGTTCATAATAGAGAAGGAGTAAGTGGAAAAGATAGTTCCACTTTCCCTAGGTTTGAATGTGGATCCCACACCGATGGGATACTAGCTGTGTAAACCCTGGAGACGCGGCGGCGCCAGGTTCGATGCCAAATAGGGCACTCTTCTAAGCTCCAATCACATCACGTGAAGGTAGAGGACCATGGAACTATATAAGTAACTACTGCCCATCCCATTTCCAATGGGCCATTAGCAGGAGGTCCCGCCCTGTGGGTCCCATGCGGCCTGCCTCATCAGAGTAAGGATTACTGACACCAAGAGTTCTCACAGAACTTGTTGTTCTCTGACTTGGAATGACTCTTAGGAAATGAGAGTCGTCGGTACGATATGGTTTTTGTTTTTCCTCTCTAAATACTAGATGTCCCACGATGACCCAACTGAATCTTTTTCTAACACATTATGCCTGACTCGACCCGAACACTTTAGTCAGTCCATTCTGAGTGGATGCACAATGCGGGTATAACCAGAGTTTATGTTCTCTAAAAAGCAGACTGAGCTAAGACGCTGAAGCATATAAGTACTGAATCGTCATAAACGAAAACGAATCCATGAATTGCCCTAATTTACTATCTATGAGTACGCTTCAAAATCAACAGACGCGTATATCGGAAATTCATGTGAACATAAACCCGACTTAAACATACGCTATATCACTTCGACTTAGTGCTATTACCATCTCTCTTAGCTGAGTTCTAGTATTTATCTGTGTTTTGGACTATCTTCACTGCCCTCTCTTACCGGTATATATTATTGAAACAACATCAAAACATGATATCTATACAGAAATATACGAAAGTAAGTATGTAAAAAATAAAATAGGAAAACTAACAAGGGTATTGTGCCTAATAAATACATGGAGTACCATCAGACCAAAAACCTGATTATATTAACAAAATTGCTAAGATAATGAGGGTATCGACATATGATATCTCAGTAGACTGTTAATGATAGAGGCCCACCCCTCAGAAGAGTCTCCTGCTCTGTGCTCTCTCGAACCAAATACTTTACACTTCACATTACTGAGAGAAATGTTTCTCAAAGAAACTTTCCCTATGTTAACCATTCTGCAGATAAATAAGACCACTACAAGCTGCCGAGCTCCGTCTGTGTGGGGTGTGAATCCCCCTTCACCGTTCTGATGTCAAAGAAACAAAAAACACATCACGCCTCCCAAGCACCACTGCAACATCAAGTTCTCTTACAACAAATTCATATACCAACAGCACCATGTGACCACCGTAGACAACTGTTATGTACCTGAACTTACCACACCAATGCCCATGATACCCTGGTGCACCCATCTGTATTTGTGCCGTATGGTGTTTAGACATTTATCGTGAGGAGTCACCATCAATCCTCTCACTGGTCGTCTTGAGCACAACTGTTTTTTACATTCAAGTCACAAAGAAGTGTATTGTCATTGGTAAAGAAAACACCCGATCTGGGTGACTGTTTTCATCCACTGCTTCCTTTCCTCCTCTTTGAATTCCGTGCTCTAGGCTCCAGGCTGAAGATTTCGTTGGGTTGCAACTCGGGGTATTCCAGAACCGGTCCCAGAGGGTATATAAGATCTGGGGTGAGGAGGGACACCCAGGTTTCGTATTTTTGCTGTTGTACTGGAACATCTCCTTGATCTCAGGAGCGCTGAGATAGGGGGTCATGGCCTCCTGGTCACGTGGATCGTGTAAGAAGGTCCCAGTCATGTTGGTTTTTTTCAGATGCTTTTCTATCGGTATGTGGCCGAGGCATATGTTGATTTGTTGGTTAAGGTGGGTTGTTGAGTGGCTGTGACCTGACGCAATCTTCTGCAGCAGCAGGCCCCAGACTCTAGCGCGCTCTGGAAAGGAGACTTTCCTCTAACGGAGGCATTCAAGTTGTCAACGGTGTTATATTTTAAGTTTGGGTAAGGAGTTATTCTGGGGTGATGTGTGGGGTATTTCTTATCATGTTTTATACCTCCGGTTTGTACGAAGACCGCGCCCACAAGCTGATTATTATTCGTGCTAGACCTGGACTCCAAATTTCAGCAGATCTCTACTTTTCATAAATCAGTCATCTCGACCGGGGCTCTCGCCACGCTTGTGTGTAGGTTTCGTTATTTGCATACAGTTAAAGGACTCCCAAGTAAGGAGTCACATCAGGTTTGACCTCTGTCCTGCTGTGCGTGAATAAACAACGCAAAGAGATTGTCAGTAAAACAATATAAGGTTATACAATCAGGTTACAGATTGTGATGATTGGGTAACGCAAGAGTAACTCTAACACGCTACTTTTATAACACTGTAGCGGTTAAGTAAGGTAACACGTTAGTTTTTCAGGGCAGTAAACGAGGTAACTTTTTATAGAGAAAATAAAAGTATCTAGAGTTAAAGAAGACCAAAATAATGTTTTTAGAATTATGTAGACTCATTTGCCTGGTGCACGAAGGACCGAAGCAGTCCACTGAATTGCTTACTTATCTTGTTTCCAAATATAGTGTATACACTATTTTAATAACACTAAAATATCCAGACTAAAAATATCAAAGCTAAAGGGGCGCAAAATGTTGTTTGTATAAAGCAGGATTAGTAAAAAAGTAAACTCACCAACAATACTGAACTGTCCAACCTCTGTTCTCTGACTAAGGCCATCTTGGAGAAGGCCACCAGCCACACCAAGAACCTGCTGCAGAAGAGCGAGGAGCGCACCAAAACACTGGAGATGGTAACACCTGACGACACGTCTGTCTAGTACTCTGAACGTACTGTGAGTGCTGCCGTCTGTCTGATGTCTCCAGGAGGTGAACACGCTGCAGTGGGAGCTTAGCCTGTGCCAGTTGCGTCTTCGAACATCAGAACAGTCCTTCGAGAAGAACTTCTACAGGTAAGTGACTCTGAAACACTGCAACAAGAAGGGAAGTGGAATTATAGGAACAAAAGAGTAAACCAAAAGTTTTTCAGTCTCCTGTCTGCAGCTGCAGCTTTCTCCACCTCTCTCTCTTAATAAAGATGCTCTGTTACTGTGCTCTTCATTTCAAACAGGGTTTTAAGCTTGTTTCCAACATGAGTGGTAATCACTACTTTCACGAACAAGTCAAGTCCTTACGTTTCTTCTTGGTTTCCTTAACAAAGTTTATTATCCAGTTACCAGACGCGGGAAGGTACACAAAACAGGAAAACATTTAGATCAGAATTATATTAATTTGTCTAGTTATTGGACTGCTATTATGAAGAAAACATAAGTTTAACGAGACAGTAAATCATTTTACTCAAGATATAACATACCTAATCATTTATTAGAGCAGAAGCTCCCAAACTGCCGTCTGAAGAAGAGTGGGCATCTGACTTTTTATTCACAAATGTCAATGACAAGTACATGGGTCTGAACTGTGGATCCAGCTGGCTGTGGGTAAACAAAGCTATACAGTGGTGTAGTCAATGATATTTCATACTGATCACTGATGCTTAACTGTTATTACACCTTGTGAGCAACTTTAGTGCTTTCATCTCCGTGTGTAGACCTCCACAAACTTTGACTCTTCTAAAATCCCCACAGTCACTTCTCCGAGCACTTCTTTGAGGTGTCACCTCTCTTTTTTCTGTTTTCACTTTACTATGGGGTGCATCAGCGAGCAGTGGGCCTGGCTTAGGTTTAGAATCAGACCCAGGAGAGACTTCCGGGATGATGGCTGCTTAGTTTGGACGTGTCCGTCTGGCTGCGGCCACATCTGTTTAAATAAAACATTCTTTATTACGAGTTCACCTGGGGAGACCTGCATATTTCTAAGATGGTAGCAGACAGTATGCTAATGAGCCTGGACACTTATTATTGGGAACAATGTTTAAGAAAAACAAAGAAGACACACACCACAAAGAATCACGCTGGCAATGCTACATCTAAAGCTAGCTAGCGACCGACTGAAGCTCTGCTGCTGCTCCGGCCACATCATGCACATCGCTCCAGCTCCAAGATCAGATTCATCTACTGGAGGTAGACCCAAGAGCGAGATTGACCCAGTGATTATGGCAGCTTTATGGGAGATTACTGACAAGATTACAAAGGCAGTTATGATGCAAAGCTAAGACCCTGTAGGGAACTGGACACCCAAGCCACAGCGGGCGAGGAGGAGGTCTCTGACCTGAGGGACACCGTCTTTACAAACTGAAGTGGTAGAATATGTCAAACCAGGTGCATGTTTTGACTGACAAACTGAGAGAACAAAGAATGGCAGATGATCATAGATGCGGCCATTGTCTGGGGCATGTCCCCCCAGAGGATACTGAGGTGATAGAGGACTGTAAGAATTTGACGTATATGCGAGATCTTGGCATCCGTATCCGAATCATCTCAAACATTCCAACAAAAGCTGGGAAAATTAGCCTACTCTTGACCATGCACACTCGCTAGCCTGGCACCCTGTGTACATGGCATTAAGCTATTGCTAACCAGACGCTACTCTGCAATGCGCTCCGCGAATCTGGCTCAAACAAGCCGCTTCGTCACTCTGATCTTCAATAACTTCTCAGATGAAAGTGGTCAATAAACGCTCAAGATTTTGATCCAGTGAAATCCCGCCTGAGAAAGAATGTAATGTTGAGGTTCAACGTGAATGGAAAAATAAAAAGATTTAATACACCGGATGAAGCATTAGTGTTTGTTGGACTCCCCAAAATTACTCGTTGAACACTTATAAAGTTCTCTCCTTTTTTTTCCTTTGTTTCCATTGAAATTTTCTTGGACTTTACTGGATACATTTGAAGTATTTGCCCAATGTGGTCCCTATGAGCGATGTTTCTCCAATTTTAGTTCTGTAAACATGCCCAGATGAAAATGTCATAATAAAACTGTACCGGAGGACCTTTTTTAAACTCAGAAAATGCCCTTCCACCTACTCTTTGATCCCTTTTTGAATCGGTCTGTGGGCCCTTTAGGCATGTTTTTGGCATGAGCCCTTTTTTTTGCCCTTTAATTGTTCTATTGTATTCACGCTGTTGAAATGGTCTGCCTGGAGAAATGTTCTCATACTCTTTATGAACGGTTCTTCATCGGCCTCGAAGAAATCTGGTTCTCCTCCTGAGTGGGTCTAGCTACCACCGTGTATCTGCAAATTGAGGCGCGTCCGCCTGTCCGTCAGAGGGAGTCGGATCTCTCCTTCACTGATGAATCCCTACATGTTCCTACTTTTTCCCAAAGAGGTTGTAGGTTTTTCCTGCCGAGAAGGAGGGTCTAAGAAAGGGAGCTTGGACATCTGTCTAAGACACGGACGCTGGGACATTTCTTTCCAAGTCCCTATGAACATTGTTTATTTTGTTTTCCACTGTAGCCCCTCGAGGCAACTACTGTTGTGATTTTGGGCGTTACAAAAATAAATTGAATTGAAAAAATAAATTGAATTGAAGCTGTTGTAGTTCCTATGTTTGTGTGTTGTGTTTGACCAGAGAGCTGTGTAACAAAAGCAGAATTACAAGAATGACATCAGCATGGTTAATTCAGTGGAATCAGGAAAAATTATGAATAGCATCTTTTAATGTTAATGGCATATTGAAAACATATAGAACATCACAAATTAACTAAATTTGGTTATAACAGATCCGGCTGCCCTAGAAGCCTGGCGTACGTGTGCTGTGCCTTAACCACTCGACCACCGGGCTGCACTCAACCTCTCTTTCTATACTAAAGTTATAGATCTTGTTCAGCTGACATTACAGATGTCTCAAACTCACAAAGTACTGGTGAATCTATGAACAAATTTCACAAATTAGTACATAATATAGGCTTGATCGATATCCGGAGAGAGATGAATCCTAATGTCCGCCAATATACACATTATTACAACCCACATAAGATCTATACTAGAATAGACTACTTTTTTATTTTCAACAAAGATGGGTCCAAAATGACAGAGGCAGACATAGGTACGCTAGATCTAAGTGATCGTGCCCATATTTACATCACTGTAGATCTGGAACAGAAACAAAAAAAACACACGTTTAGAAATTTAATCCTGGTCTAATTTATAAAGATGATGTCAAAGGAAAATGAGACTTATGTAGAGGAAACCGACAATGGTGAAGTTTCTCCACCCATTCTCTGGGATGCAGCTAAGGCAGTTTTGAGGGGCAGGGTAATTACTGTCTCCTCGGCCAAAAAGAAACAAAAGCAGAAAAAACTAAATGATTTACGGAACAAAGTAAAGCTGTTGAAAACTAAATATTCTTAGATTTACCCATTTAAATGGTAAACAGAATCCCTCAAATACTCAAGTGTGGTCCTCCATAAAGAACTATCAACAATTTTAGAGAAAAACTATAAAGCTCTCTTTTCTCCACTATACAGAAAAATGGAATCTTATCCCATATTTAAATCTAAGTCAAAGGATTGAAACTATGTAAATGAATGTTTTGCCCAGATTTCTCTGTCTATTCCAGGCTCTCCCGATTCCCATCCCCAACCGGCTGTTCGATGAGTGGAATAAAACAATCTCAAGATTTGTATGGCAAGGCAAGAAACCTCGAATCCGATTTAAAACTCTACAATTATCAAAAGAAAAAGGCTGCGGGTTTACCTTGTCTGAAAATGTTCTTTATTTCAGCTCCTCAAGCGTTATTGGTGTGACCCCGAATATGAATCCCAATGGAAAAACATTGACATTGATGTTGTGCCGGGCGTTCTTGTACAGGCCTTACTGGCAGTTCAAAAACGCTTGGGTCATTTGGAGGAAGTGAAGAATCCCTGGGTAAAATCTGTGCTTACAACATGGAAGGAGCTGATCAAAACATCCAAACTAAACAAACTGGTTCAGGTCTTAAAACTGGTCCTTCAGACAAGGTTTTGGTACCAAATAGAACTGACCTGAGATTCAAGGTTTGGATTACAAAAGGTATACAAAGGTTTCTTCGACCAGATTGTAAAAGATCATCAAATGAAAAGATTTGATTTGTTAAAAGAATCCTTTGACTTGGAGAAACAGGACTTTTATAGGTATTTACAAATAAGGAGTTATTCACAACCAAGACATTAAACAAAGTAATGACCACTATAACCCTCTGACTGAAATTTTCACCTAGGCCTATAAATCACAACTTTCAAGGGGAATATCATCTAAACTATATCAATGGGCATTATTAACCTGGACTTATTTGCAGCAATATCATACATTTTAGATTTTGTATACATGTAATATACACTTCTCTTTCTCTGTGTCTGACTTCTCTTCTCTGTGTCTGGACTTTCTCTCTGTGTCTGACTTCCTTCTCTGAACTGACTTCTCTTTACTGACTGTAACTGACTTCTCTCTCTGTGTCTGACTTCTCTTTCTCTGTGTCTGACTTCTCTTCTCTGTGTCTCTTCTCTTCTGTTTGCTCTCTCTCTGTGTCTGACTTCTCTTCTCTGTGTTCTCTCTGACTTCTCTTCTCTGTCTGACTTCTCTTTCTGTGTCTGACTTCTCTCTTCTGTGTTGACTTCTCTCTCTGTGTCGGACTTCTCTTCTCTGTGTCGGACTTCTCTACTCTGTGTCTGACTTCTCTTCTCTGTGTCTGACTTCTTCTCTCTGTGTCTGACTTTCTTCTCTGGTGTCTGACTTCTCTTCTCTGTGTCTGACTTCTCTGTGTCTGACTTCTCTGTGGGTCTGACTTCTCTTGTGTCTGACTTTCTCTTCTCTGTGTCTGACTTCTCTTCTCTGTGTCTGACTTCTCTTCTCTGTGTCTGACTTCTCTTCTGTGTCTGACTTCTCTCTCTGTAACTGACTTCTCTTCTCTGTGTCCTGACTTCTCTTCTCTGTGTCTGACTTCTCTTTTCTCTGTGTCGGACTTCTCTTCTCTGTGTCGGACTTCTCGTACTCTGTGTCTGACTTCTCTCTCTTGTGTCTGACTTCTCTTTTCTGTGTCTGACTTTCTCTTCTCCTGTGTCTGCTCTGCTTCTCTGTGTCTGACTTCTTCTGTGTCTGACTTTGTGTCTGGTCTTCTCTGTGTCTGAGACTTCTCTGTGTCTGACTTCTCTGTGTCTTGACTTCTCTGTGTCTGACTTCTCTTCTCTGTGTCTGACTTCTCTTCTCTGTGTCTGACTTCTCTTCTTGTGTCTGACTTCTCTTTCTGTGTCGGACTTCTCTTCTCTGTGGTCGGACTTCTCTACTCCTGTGGGTCTGACTTTCTCCTCTGTGTCTGACTTCTCTTTCTGTGTCTGACTTCTCTCTTCTGTGTCTGACTTCTCTTCTCTGTGTCTGACTTCTCTTCTCTGTGTCTGACTTCTCTTCTCTGTGTCTGATCTTCTCTTCTTCTGTGTCGGACTTCTTCTCTGTGTCTGACTTCTCTTCTCTGTGTCGGACTTCTCTTCTCTGTGTCGGACTTCTCTACTCTGTGTCTGACTTCTCTTCTCTGTGTCTGACTTCTCTTCTCTGTGTCTGACTTCTCTCTCTGTGTCTGACTTCTCTTCTCTGTGTCTGACTCTCTCTTCTCTGTGTCTGACTTCTTCTCTCTCTGTGGTCTGACTTCTCTTCTCTGTGTTGACTTCTCTGTGTCTGACTTCTCTGTGTCTTGCTTCTCTTCTCTGTGTCTGACTTCTCTTCTTGTGTCTGACTTTCTCTTCTCTGTGTCTGACTTCTCTTCTCTGTGTCTGACTTCTCTTCTCTGTCTGACTTCTCTTCTCTGTGTCTGACTTCTCTTCTCTGTGTCTGACTTCTCTTCTCTGTGTCGGACTTCTCTTCTCTGTGTCGGACTTCTCTACTCTGTGTCTGACTTCTCTTCTCTGTGTCTGACTTCTCTTCTCTGTGTCTTACTTCTCTTCTCTGTGTCTGACTTCTCTTCTCTGTGTCTGCTTCTCTTCTCTGTGTCTGACTTCTCTTCTCTGTATCTGACTTCTCTTCTCTGTAACTGACTCTCTCTCTGTCTGACTTCTCTTCTCTGTGTCTGACTTCTCTTCTCTTGTGTCTGACTTCTCTTCTCTGTGTCTTACTTCTCTTCTCTGTAACTGACTTCTCTTCTCTTGTCTTCACTGTGCTGTTCAGACTGCTGAGTGAGAGGAACTGCTGAGTGAAGCCCTGAAGCAGACAGAGCTGGAGAAGGAGCAGCTCCGAGCCGAGAACCTGGGTAACCCAGAACCTCCCCACTAACATGAAGCCATGGCACTTACTGCTTTGGTATTTCCCTGTCTTGTCATGAAAATGTGAGTTGGTCTCTGTTTATTCTTTTGACATCCCTGTTTCTCCACAAATACCATCCACAGAACATTTTAACCAACTTTTGAACTCCTTTGGCAAACCTCTGCTTTCCCTTTCAGAAATATAAACAAGATGTTCAACAATATATCGCACCATTACTTTAAACCAGGGGTGTCAAACTCTGGCCCGTGGGCCAAATTTGGCCCACAGTGTAATTATATTTTGGCCCGAGAGGCTATACTGAAATGACTACTAGGGCTTGGCGCGCGCGGTATTATACAGCGCATTCATTCATCGTTACTACTAACAAATCCCATTATATTATTGTATAGTAATAAGTGTTGCTTGTTCCATATTCAGTTCAATGTTAAAGCAAATCTTGTTTGGGTCAATATTAAAAGTTTCATTTGTTCAATACTGGCCCGCGACTTTGTTCAAGTTTTACATTTTGGCCCACTGTGGATTTGAGTTTGACACCCTTGATCTAAACTGTTTTGTAGCGCACAGAGAGCATATGTTGGTGCTGACCAATCAAATATCAGAACACATATACACATCTCCTCAGATGGATGTTTACTGCTGATCCAGGGTTAGTTTTTCTGTCCAACAGGAGAAATCATGCACATTATGGATGGTCAGTCCGACTCCAAATCTGCAAAGCGCAGCAGAAAGGACCTAAATCATTAAATAAGAAAATGCAATGTTCTCTTTGAAACCACAAGGTTCCACAAGGTAACATTTTGGAACCGTTGTTGTTCAGCATTTCCATCATTTATGCGGATGATATTGTCATTTAGGCAGATGGAAGAGATAATGTTCTTAAACATGAAACCGAAGAACAACAATGGGCTAACAAAGCCCCCGACTCCCGCTCCAGCAGCAGAGGCGTCTGCAGCTCCGGCTGAAGCTCCGGCTCAAACTCCGGCTCAAGCTCCGGCTCAAGCTCCGGCTCAAGCTCCGGCTCAAGCTCCGGCTCAAGCGCCGGCTCAAGCTAGTAGAGGAAAACGACAATGGTGAAGTTTCACCATCCGTTCTCTGCAATGCAGCTAAGGCAGTTTTTAGGGGCAGTGTAATTGCTGTCGCCTCGGCAAAAAGAAACAAAGACAGAAAAAACGAAAGGATTTACAGAACAAAGTAAAGCTGTTGGAAGCTAAACATTCTGAAAACAAGGATCCTCAAATGCTTCAAGAAATCAAAAAGATAAGAACTGAGATTAATGACCTGGCCTCACAAGAAATAATTTTAAAAATGCTCTATAATAATATTATAATAATATATAATTTTGACCAAACAATACCAAATACAATCATTCTTTGAATCCTTAAAATGAAAATACTTTCACCAAAATATCAGGAAACAAAAAAGAAGAAATACAATCTTTTTTGGACAGTCTCAATTTACCCGCCATGACCGAAGAGCAAAGCAAAAACTTTGGTGCTGAAATAACAACTACTGAAATTCAAAGTGCAATCAAAAGACTAAAAACAATAAATCTCCAGGGAGTGACGGGTTCACCTCAGAGTGGTATAAAGCTTTAAAAGACACACTTTGCTTATAACAACTTTTAACTGGGCCCTTAAAAAGGTCAGATTGGAGGGAAGTCCTCATATCCTTAATACCTAAAGAGGGGAAGGATCGACTTGACTGTGCTTCATATAGACCCATTTCTATTCTGAATGTTGAAAGAATCCTTCGTCTTGGAAAAACTGGACTTTTATAGGTATTTACAAATTAGTTATTACAATCAAGAAATTTAACAAAGCCTACATCTACATTCTACGGCTCCGCTGTTGTCTTGTGTTGTCGGCTTGTGCCGCAGGGTGCTTCTTCTGAAACTCTCTGAGAAAGCGGACAAAATAACAACTGTAGCCTCCTCGCGCTGATTGTAACTCATGGTTCACTCACACTTTTGGGGATCTCCATGTGCGCACCATGTGATATATTCACTCAGCGTGTGTAAATACTGTATCTTAGCGCCAGCCAACATTAATAGTTCCTTTAACCAGTACATATATGTCTTTACATTCAAAACTTCTATATAATGTCTATTTTTTCTTTTGTAATTTTTGTTAATATTTCTGATATTTCTGATTGGGTTCAGTATGCCGTTAACATTAAAGGATGCTACTCGTAACACTTGAGATGGCATTGGGTTGACATTGGGGTGACTTTCTTCCCGTTAATTTACCAATGCTAAAAAAATGACAAGTCTCTGGTTGAACACAACATACCATAAGAAACATGTGACTGCGATCCCTGGACTTCAAATCAAGAATCTTGCTTTTCATATTCTTGTTCTCTGTCCGCAGTGTCACTTTGGCCTTTAGCTCCCGTAACTCATCCATAATGTCTGAAATATGCTGCTTTGCCTCAGTGATGCAAGGGCTAACAAGACCGCGCTGGTCTTGTTAGCCCTGCTAGCCTCGTTAGCCTGTGAGACAGTCTGTTTTCCCCTGAGGTTATGGACCGGCAGCTTTGATTGTTTAGCTACCTGCCTAGCGCTTATGCCCCACATGCCTCACCTCCCTCACCCCTCACAACCCTGCTCCACTTCACCATTTAGAGCTGGGCAAGTACTCGAGGGATCTAGATTCATTCTTTTCTAATTGTCAATTGTATTTTGGGCTTTTGAATCAAAAGGTCTACAGTGAATTCTCTGTCAGAAAAAAAACATGTGGTTTGGGGCAATGTTCAGACTTTGTTGGAAGAAATGTTTCTTTTCTATGTTTAAATGGAAATCCTCCCTCTTTCCCTCCCATGTGTCACCCCCTCTCTCTCACCTGGACACTGACCAACCTGAATGTGTGTGTCCTGTGTGCAGCTCTCAGTCAGCAGTATGTGGAGCTGCAGTCCAGAGTCAGTCCTCAGAGCAGTTACGCCGCGACTAAAGGCCCCAGGCTGCAGGAGAAAGACGACAGCGCTCCCAAGGTCAGAGTGCACAGGAAGTCACTATCTTCATTTGAGCTTTAGATTATTTATACGGGTTGCAGCTACGGTATTTCTGCAACTAAATCATTTTGACAGGAGGATTTGAACTTGCTCAGAATTTGTCCCAGATATACATAGCTGATATTTTTTGTGTTATTAATTATTTTGAATGTAAATAACTAATCAATGAAGCTTGAGTGGTGGATGTATGTTTGCTCAATTATCACAAAAACCTTCTATAAAGGAAATTATGTCGGAAAAACAATATTTTGTTTTTGTTTTTATAAAGGTGAAAAGTCTTTCTTTTTCAGCCGGTGCTATAACCAATATTATAACCATAACCAGTTTTCCTACTTTGACCGATAACCAATATTTGCAGACACCAATATTATGATTTTCAAATCCATATAGGCCCACAAATGTATTGATTAAATCATAGTAAAGTTATTCATAAGTACACATACACACTGGGCGCTCGACAAGACGCATCTGTACTCTGTGACCGACAGAAGGATCTGTAAACTGTGAGCAGAGGCCCGAGAAGTGCAGGAGGCAGAGGAAGCACCTGCACTGCTCCTGCTTTTGGGAAACTCACTGTAACCTACTCAAACCACCATCTTTCCTCTCCTCACACAGCCTCACACCTTGTCTTTTAGTTAGTAATCTGCAGACAAAAATCCTATTTGAAGCGCCCAAAGAGATCTTGAAGCACCAGTTTTTGTGTGTGTTGATGCGTGTGCTTGCTTGGTATGCGTTTTGGCTATAATATGTCTGTGTGTTTATCAAGTGACTATTCTTCTATTTCTATTTTACTCATTTGTCTGTTGCATCTGAGGACAAACTGGATCCATCACACAGTGAGGCCTGATGAAGCCACCTCTAGTCTGTCAGGATTGCAGAGGTGATTTGTCCAGCAGAGGGCACCAAAGTTCTGTAGATCTTCACACTGTATGGGAAACGCAATCAAATTTGACACTTTGATATTGCAGCTATTTTAAACTTCTTTATGCATGTATCAGTTTCTTCACGCTTTCAACTTTCAAACCGCTCTACATTTACAATGAAAACAAGCAAAAACCAGTTAGCACATGTCCTAATCTTTCTACCTGTAGTCGTGCCACAACTCACTTCAAAGCCAACAACCACCTCCAGAATTTAGATGAAGAGATTTTGCTCCACAGTTCAGATAATGGAGAGTTTTTGTCGTATGGGTGTGGTCCAAAAATTATAAATAAATGATGTAACAATTGTCAAATACAATACAATTCAAATGTCATATCTGGGGACGCATATGGGAAATGTTACATAATGTCCCTTTAAATGCACCTGAGGAAGACTTTTACCTATCTTATGACTCATGTCAGTGCAGTTTTAACAGACATATTAAAAAAAGACTAATAAAAACCAAATCATATTTCTGTTAGACTTGGACAATACAAGCCTTTAAAAGAGATGGGTCAACTCTGGAATGACCCATGTATTAAGTAACTGACGTTTGCCACTGATACACTTCTTTTCTTAACAATGTCATTGTTCTATTCCACTCATCAAACAGCCGCTTGGGGATGGAAACCGGAAGAGTCTGGAACAGATTGTGGTTTGACTTAGACTTAAGTATGGGATAAGAGTACATTTTTCTTGATCTTTTTTTATAGTAGTAAAGTGAGGGTTATAATTTTTGAATTGTTCAATAGAATTGTTGTTCTTTATGGAGGACCACACCTCCAGGTCTTTTTAAAGGTCAAAGGGGGTGGCCAGAATTAGATCATTTTAGTTTTTTGTACATTTAATTTGTATCCAGACATTGGACCAATTTTTGGAAGAAAATGCATCACATTGGGTATGGAATTCTATGGTTTGGTCAAATATAATTGAACATCATCTGCAGCAGGCAATTTTATCTTCCATTCCATCAATTGTAACACCATGAATTGTTTTTGATCGGCTAATATATTGGGACAGTGGCTCCAAATACAAAGCAAACAGGAGGGGAGACCAGGCACAGCCTGACTGACCCCTCTTTATAGAGTCAGTGGATCTGTCAGACGACCATTGATTTAAATTTTTTATGTTGGGCCATCGTAATGAGTTCCAATATGTGTTTACAATTAAGTTGTCTATTAATTATTATGGCTTTGTTTTATTGTTTTTGTATTTGGCTCAAATGTGTAAGGTTCGTCTTATGTTATCTTGCTATGTTAGCTTATGTTAACAGTCTGTCGTCTGTTATTAAATCCTGTCCGATCATTTTGGGTTAAGTATGGGAGTATTTGTTACATTCTTTTGGACATAATTGAGGTTTGTATACAATAGTCCACGTTCAGAATAGAAATGGGTCTGTATGAGGCACACTCTGTCCTTTCGTTTTGAAAACTTTGACCTACTTTTGTAATACCTTTGTTTGGTAAAGAGCTTTTTTTTCTTTTTCTTTTTCTTTTTTTTTTTTAAATCTCCTGTTGCACCTGAGGATTCCCCCTCCTTCCATGATATACCTCCATCAATTTTAGATTTTCTTGTAGATCATTTAGCTTTTTCTCTCTTTGTTTGTTCTTTCTTACCGAGGCATTGGCTATAATTTTTCCTCTCAAAACTGCTTATTGTTGACTTTTTATCCTCAAACAAAGGGTAATTAAATAGACAGGCATTGAACACCCAAAGTGTGTGTT
The DNA here is from genome assembly GCA_015082035.1 of Chaenogobius annularis. Classification (NCBI taxonomy): domain Eukaryota; kingdom Metazoa; phylum Chordata; class Actinopteri; order Gobiiformes; family Gobiidae; genus Chaenogobius; species Chaenogobius annularis. The sequence goes on along the minus strand of BJKM01000090.1, from coordinate 426,716 downwards.
TCCATCTTTTCTCCAAATCTACAGTAATGTAGATAGGAGCATGATCACTCAGGTCTGCTGTGCCTATATCTGCTTCAGTGATTTTAGATCTGTCTTTATTGAGAATAAAACATTAGTCTATTCTGGAATAGATTGTATGTGGATTAGAGAAATTGGTATACTGGTGTGCTCTAGGGTTAATTTCCCTCCATATTTCAATCAATCCTATATTCTTCCATAAGAGACTCTCAAATCAGGCATTAAGATGGTTCCACTCACACCTAATATGGCAATATCAAGGGTTCTGATGTCAACAATGATGAGCACTTCCCCGCACAAAACTGTGTCACACAGGAGTTAGAACTCGCCTACTATACCAAGAAAAGTCCCCGCACCTAACCCCTTTTACCTGGTCACCCAAACTCCCAGCTTTTATCCAACTTCCCTCCTGCTCTACCTCCACAGCTGTTATCTCCCATAGCTGTTATCTCCCATAGCTGTTATCTCCCATAGCTAGAATGCTGAGTCTCAGCGTTGTCAGGACTTATAATCATAATAAAATTAAAACAAACCCTGGGCCCTGTGTGACAACAGCCTCCCCTAGTGCCATATCTGTAGTCACATCACACTGATGGGAGAACAGAAGGTGAGTCCAATCTGCCCATTCTGAGAAATTTGAATCATATTCCCTGTGAAAAGATAACGCCCAGTTTCACTGAAACTAGTCTGAAACTTGCTGTGCTAAATGTCAGATCCTTATGTAACAAATCATTCTTAATTAATAGTTGAATTTCTTCTTATAATCTTGATTTTATGTTTTAACTGAAACATGGCTTGACAAAAACACAATAAATTTAGTCCTAATAGAATCTGCTCGACCCAACTTTATGTTTGAATCTGAAACACGAGAAAACAAAAAGGGAGGAGGTGTGTGTGCTTTTGTTAGAGATGAAATAGTTACCCACAGGTTGTCCTTTGGGGTGTTCTCAACATTTGAGTACGTAGCCTTTAAAATTGAGCTAAAACAGTCTCCATCCATTCTCTTCATTGTTTTATACAAGCCTTCTCAGCACTGCCAGAGTTTTATGATGATTTTACTGAGATGCTTTCAGTCGTATGCACAGACTTTGATGGTTTGGTCATAACAGGTGATTTCAATGTTCATGTTGATAATATCTGTGACAGAAACGCTAAAGAGCTTCATGCTGTCCTTGAAACTTTCGGTCTTACTCAGCGCGTGAGTGGCCCCACCCACAGCAGAGGCACACTCTTAGATCTTCTAATTACAAAAGGGGTTAATATTTCAAAACGTCAATGTGGTCGATGTTGCTTCTGTCTGATCATTTCTGTGTCTTCTTTGACCTGTCTGTTTTTCCCCAAACCACCAGCTGGTCCTGCAGTTGTCCGGAGGAGACACATAAAGACAAGCACAGGAAAACTGTTTATGGAAATGATTAACTTTGAAAATGTCTCATGTTCTCATGTAAATGATTTGTTGAACTGCTGTTAAGCTTCTAGTGTTTTGAATGTTCTCGACACCATTGCCCCTATGAAGGCTAAAATTGTTAAAAATAAGCAGAAGGCGCCATGGAGAAATGATGACTCGGTCAGGGCACAGAAAAGGGAGTGCCGCCGGGCCGAACGAAAATGGAGCAAGTCGAAGCTCCAGGTTCAGAAAGAGATTTACAGAGAGTTGTACATGTACAACCTCATTTTATGTAGAACTAGGGAAGGATATTTTTCAGAAATAATTGGAATTGTTCAAATCCAAGCTAAAAACAGTTTTGTGTAGCTGTGCGTATGACTGAAATGATTTCTCTTCTCTTTTATATCTTAAACTGTTTTGTGATTTTAATGTATTTTTTCCTGTTGTGTGAAGCACTTTGAATGGCCTTGTGTATAAATTGTGTTCTACAAATAAACTTGCCTTGTCTTACTCCTACTACTACCACATGCACAGCAGCCTCTAGTGGCCATGCACAGTGACAGACACAAAGTCCAAGTCCATTTCTCACAGTGGCAGTGCCTGTTGTGTGGCCTCTGACTCTTGTAAATTGATCAGAGTGTGTTCTCCTGACCCCGGGGCCCGCTCTACTCCTGACCCCGGGGCCCGCTCTGCTCTTGTTTCTGAAGAAACTCAAGCTAAAATCAATGTGAACCGTCTGCTGCTCAAAGCTCAGTCTGGAGACACCTCATTGAGCCAAGCAAGAGGCAGGCTAACCACTCTGCCACAGGAACACACTGCAGTCTGTGCGAATCCAACCCAAAACCATCAGGCTAACCACTCTGCCAAGGGAACATGTACCGATAATAAAACTAGTAAGAAAAAGGCTATTGAGACTGAAAAAACCAACCCAAGCCTAAATATAAGTTTGGACAACCCTTTGTGACCTGCCATAGGACAAGCCCGCCTAAGCATTTCAATAAAGGAGAAAAGATGTTTTAAGAGTTTTAAGTGACTTAGTTCCCCTCGACGTCTCCTTGTGTCCACTTTTATGTGCAAAAATAATTATGACTCTTTTATTATTGGTTTCCTTCCTGCGTGTTGCTAATAATAGATCAAAATAGGTAGGGCAAAAAAGGTTAATGACTGAATTAGTTTTAATGGTCTTGAGCTATATAATATAAGACCACCTGATAATCTTGAGTATTGAGCCTTTTCCATATCACAATTGAGTTGGAAATGTTTGTATCTTGCCTACAAGAGCTGACATAAAGTTTAATGTCTTCTCTGTCTGCACTCAGTATCTAAGGCGAGAGGGAAGAAAGAAATGAAAAGATTGCATTTTTAAAACAAAGATTGATATGGCATAATATTAATATGGCATACGTGTCACAGTTCAACATTGATGGATTTTTTTTGTTTGGATATTTATTTGAAAAACTAAGAATCGCCTCTTCTCTCCATCTGTATTTATGATCTTAAAATACTGTTTGAGAATTGAATATATTGCAAGGGGACTATTATTGCAATATTAATTTAACTGTACAATATTTATTGCAATATTGAGGAGAGTCTAACAGAGTTATGGAAAATCTTCCTTTTTAAAAGCCTTAACAAGACTTTGGTGTGAATCATTACTGCCGCCTTCCAAAGAATTTAGATATACATGTAGCCAGTAACAGTTATTTCTATTTCTCCATGTTGTCTGCACTGAAATGAAGCAAAGAATCATGGTCTATGTAGAGTAGTTCTCTCTAGAGCAATATTGGACAATATTGACTAGAATGTACAGCTCAATATTTGTTTTGCTTAACAATATTCAGATGATATTTCATCAGAATGAGCTAAAATGTGTCTTGTTGAAGTTCAAGTGTCACACAAAACGTGCATGGATGCAAGTGCAGCAATATCACCTGGGCTGAAGGTTTTATTTGTCATGACCCCAGGGGGAGCAGTGTTCTTTAATTGTTTGGTGGTGGGGGAAGTTGAGTGTTTTTAAAGCTCAAGCTAGTGGCGCACGCTGTCTCTCTCAGCTCGCTGCACACCAGCCACCGGTGTGCACAGTCCTTTCGTTTTCTTTTGTTGTCCACTACACTACACTAAGATTACTCACACATAGCTTGTATTTACACAAACACAATGTCTTTGCCTGACAGGGCAAATAGGGGTGGGGCCCCTAGGGCTGCGAGCACCTTCTTCAGGGCTGCACAATCAGTAAACTACAATTCATTTAACATGAGACTTGGCCCCGGGTTACATTGTGCACTGGCCTCAAGGTCAAAATTGTTAAGAACCCATGTTCTCGAAAATAAACTTCTAGATCAGGGGTCTCCAACCTATAGCTCGCAAGCTACCCATTTTGACTAGCTCCCAAAGGAATTTCAAAACATTGTCTGTCTCAGCCAAGCTTGGTTATGGCGTCGTGACCTGCAGCCATCCATCCGTGCCAAACACATACAGTTTTTATGAAGAGTGGGCATCTGACTTTTTATTCACAAATGTCAATGACAAGTACATGGGTCTGAACTGTGGATCCAGCTGGCTGTGGGTAAACAAAGCTATACAGTGGTGTAGTCAATGATTTCTCATACTTTATCCACTATGCTAACTGTTAATTACCCTAGTGGCACATTTAGTGCTTCTTTCCGTGATAGATTCTCTAATTTTTCCCGCAGTTTCTTCTCCGTACTTTTACTCCTGTACTATGGGCGGCGATGGGCAGGGCGACAGTGCTGTGTTGGAGGTAAGTCCTTGGTTTATAGTATGTAGAAAAAATCGTTGTAGGTCCTTCTGATTCTGTTTTATGAAAAAAAAACCAGGTCTGCGGGACTCCGGGTTGTATACCTACTCTACAGAAAGCCCTGCCCCAGGGACCCCTGGAGTTATGGGCCATCGAATACCAACTGCATGGGGCCTATTGTTCATGACTTTGGCTCTCTCCACACTGATGTCCCTCATTGAGTCCCACATGAATCCCTCATTGCTGAGACCAATTATAAACAAACTGGAAGGGTTTGAATCTTGAAACCTCCATTACGATTTAATGAAGGATTTCTGATTTTTTAACAAAGATAGGCCTCCTGAACCTCCCTCTTCAAACCATCTTTTCTCGGCTGCTCAGATCTCCACCTCACTGTGCTTCATAGAGTTGTCTTGTGGCTTTGAGACGAAGATTGCACATGCGCTCTGGGTCGCTGAACTGTAGCTGTGTCTTCTGTCCTGATAAAGCCTCATTGTGAAAGTGTAGTGCTGTTTAGTCCATCGCCCTATGTGGCCTGCTCTTTACAACTTTCTTTTCACGCATCTGCGAATTAGTAATTACCACCTACAATTGCTCTTGTTTTGTCGTCTCGGCATCTTGTCGCTTAGGTTGAACCCAGTTTTTGTTCTTTAAAGTGTGTCTGCGTTTGAATGTATAACAGGGACTTCGTGTTGTCTTAAAATTCTTTGCAGTTCTGACAGTCCCGAGACATTCTCGAAGGGACAGTATGACATTAGGGACAGCGACATAATGGGACAGAGACTATTAAGTTGGACAGGAACAGAGGTAATGGACAGAGACTATAAGGGACAGAGAATAAGGACAGGAGACATAAGCGGATAGAGATCACCCCATTCTTTGTGGTTCTGTTTCCCTTTTGTCCCTTTTGTCCTGACTTTTTGAGTTCTCTTCACTATGTTCAGGCCCAAAGAGCAGGTACTGATTCCGTGTGTGTGGCGTTCCATATAGGTATTTATATAATATATATTTTATTATGTATGTTGTGTGTGTGTATGTGTATTATATCTATAGTATATATTACTTATACGCTATATAAGTAATATATTATATATTATTACCCATGTTATATAACATACACACACACACCACACACACACACACACACACACTACATAGAATTATAGTATATACAGCACACACACGACACCACACACACAGGGTATGATTATTATATATATAGTATACACACCACACACAACCACACATAGTATATATATATATATATATATATACACACACACAAAATTTACATATTACACTATACATATACAATACAGCACATATCCCATCACACATACACACAGCTACTTGCATACATGCTACCATTATACTTCACTGTCATAACATTATGGAACATATATATAGGATTTGGATGTTTCTTTAGAAATATAAGGGCTAGTTTACATACTTCAAAAAGCTTCTCAACGGCCAAACTTGCACAGCCTTGTTTGTATGTTTTGTATTCTGGTTCCATTATGTGTAAAGATAATCTTATTTATATATACAGGGAAACCCAATGCAGGAAAGATCTCTTTCATGGGGTCCCTGTTAAAACAACAACACCGATTAAACATAACAAAACACAGAATTATCAAAACAAAACACATATAAAACATTCAATAAAATTGTGTAACAAATTACGATTGAAAAATAGATTCTCACACATAACTATGAGATCAAATGAAATATAAACAAGCCTGGCATCAGCACTGCGGGTTTGGTCCTTACCGGGTGCTTTAAAAATCATCTAAAGTAGGCATAAAAGTGATATTTAATTTTAATAGTCTCTGTGTTTTTGTTCCACTGGATGGGAGCAAAGTGTCTGAAAGTCCTTTTCTGTCTCTGTGTTAAAAACTGATGGTATTGTAAGATGAAAATGTCCTGAGACCTCAAACTGTGAATAACACGGTTGATTGAGGTGCAAATAAACTGGATCAATAATCAGGCAAAAATGACAAGGAGAGCCTTTAGACACGAGTCAAGTAGGCCAGTAGCGTGTTCTTCTTTCACATCCAATCATCACAGTCCACTTTAGATGAGTAAAATTAGAGTATATTTCGACTGTATCCTTCTCCTGCAATGAACCTTAAGAGGCGTTGGGAGCTTAGAGTTGTACCTTAGAGCTGAGCCTATAGAGCTGAGCCTTAGGCTGAGCCTTAGAGCTGAGCCTAGAAGCTGAAGCCATTAGAGCATGTACTCAGAACTGGAGCCTCTAAGCTTGAGCCTTGAGAGCTGTAGCGCTTAGAGTGAACCCAGAGCTGAAGCCTCAGGCTGAGCCTTAGAGCTTGCAGCCCTTAGTGCTGAACCTTAGAGCTGAGCCTTTAGAGCTGAGCTTTAGAGCTGAGCGCTTAGTAGCTGAGTCCTTAGAGCTAGGCCGTTTAGAGCTTGGAAGTCTCAGAGCTGAGCTCTTTAGAGCTGAACCTTAGAGATGAGCTAGAGCTGATTATAATCTGAGTTCAGATCAGAGGTTCTAACACTGTTGCTGTAGAATCATATATATAATAACACCATGATAATAGAACTGGGACAAATGAAGTCTGGATGAACTGTTTTCTACAATTAAGAGGAAAACATGTTTTATTTCTAAAGAAAAATGACTTGTTCAATTGTATTACCATCAAGCTTAAGAATAGATACATTTTTGGTGTCACTAGAGCCTTTTGGAGAACAGCATAAATTGTGTTTTTTAAATGAACAGTTTTGTTGGATGGAGTTAAAAGGCTCTAGAATATTTTGAATCACTTGTGCACAAGAAGTGCCTTAGCGTACAGAATCACATCATCAGTTTTCCATTGTAATGGGATACTTTCAGTTTGAATTGTGAGATAAGGGTTAAAGTTAAACCATTTACTATTAGTGGGGCCGATAACAAAAGCAACCTAAGTCTTATGTTGTCTTGTGTTTGTCATTTGTTAATAAATCCTGTCTGATCATTGTGAATTAAGTATTTGTTCCATTCTTTTGGACATAATTAAGGTGTATATACGATAGTCCACATTCAGAATTGAGACTGGTCTGTATGAGGCACAGTCAAGTCGGTCCTTCTCCTCTTTAGGTATTAAGGATGTGATGGCTTCCTTCCAACTCAGAGGAATCTGAGCTTTTTTAAGGGCCTAGTTAAAAGTTGATAAAAGCAGAGGAGTTAGTGTGTCTTTTAGAGTTTTATACCACTCTGAGGTGAACCCGGCACTCAATGGAGATGAATTGTTTTTAAGTCTTTTAACGGCACTTTGAATTTCAGTAGCTGTTATTTTAGCACCTAATTTTTTGTTTCGCTCCCCAGACATGGCGGGTAAATTGATAGTATCCAAAATATTTTGGATTTCTTCTTCTTTGTTTCCTGATATTTTGGTGATTTTTTTCTTTGTATCGAAGGATTCAAACAATGATAGTATGTGTCTTTTTTGGTAAAAAAAAATTACATTATTCTAGTATTTCTTTTATTTTTTTTCTCTGCCTGTTGTTTTTTTTTTAAACTTCCAAGCTAATAATTTTGAACATTTTGAACCACTTTCATAATATCTTTGTTTGGTGAAGAGCTTCTTTTTTATTATTATTTCCTGTGAGGTCAGGTCATTAATTTCACTTTTTCATTTCCTGTAGTATTTGAGGACTCTTGTTTTCGACGTGTGTTCAGCTTTAGTTTTATTCTTTAAATCTTTCAGTTTTGTCCGCCTTTGTTTCTTTTTGGCCGATGCAACAGCATTCACCCTGCCCCTCAACACTCTACATAAATCACAATGTCCTTTGACATAATTTTTACAAATTGAGGGTCATTGAGTGGAGGAGCATTAAATCTCCAAAGTATGTTTTTTTGTATCTGTTCCAGATCTGCAGTGATGTAAACAGGAACATGATCACTAGATTTATTCTAGATCTATGAAAATAGAGAAGTAGTCTATCTTATGTAGATCTTATGTGGGCTGTAAAAATGTGTATATTTGGCGGACATTAGGATTCATCTCTCTCCAGATGTCGATCAACCCTACAGCTATGTATTTGCAAAAATGCATTATTTGACCAGTACAAATCTGCCATCTTTATCTTTGTGTTCAAAACTCTGATCAAAGGCTTTTCTGTTCAGATCAATATGGCCACGCCCCTCTTATGTTTGCCCCTGTATGAGGAATAGTGAAATCTGTTATAAACATTCAGATACATTTTGATGTTTTAAGTAATTTCAAATGGTTTCTTGTAGGTATATATTTTTTATGTTACTATGTTTGACCTAATATTCCATTAACATTAAAAGATGCTATTCGTAATTTTTCAGATGTCATGGTTACACAGCTCTCTGGTCGAACCACAACACACAAAAACAAGAACCATAACTACAGAACAAACTTGAACAAACAAAAAGCAAAAAAAAAAGAGCCCACAGACGGATCCAAAAATGGTTTAAAGATGGAGCGAAAACCCTTTTCTAGGTAGAAAAAAAGGCCAGCTGATACGGCTGATATGACATTTTCACCTAGTTATTTACGAACTAAAGTAGGAACACACTGGCCCACATTTGGCAAATACTCACAAGTCTCCAGTAAAGCCCAGGAACCATTCATTAAAACAAAGAGGAAAAAGAAGAGAATGTCAGATTGTTGAAGGATCCGGTTCGGAGTCCGCAAACGCCAATGCTTCATCAGGTGTAGTAAATATTTTTATTCTCCATTCACATTGATCTTCAGCATTGCAGGATAAAGCAGAGTGTAATCCACGTTCTTCTCTCTCAGGCGTGATTTCACTGGATCAAAAGTTTAGTGTTTCTTGACCATTCTCGCAGAGTAGTCGTTGAGTGTACGCTTCGGTTGTTGAAGAAAGAGACCTTGGGGCTTGTTTGATCCGAGTTTGGCCATAGATGGCAAGACGTCTGGATGGGCCAGCCATGACAAGTCGCTGTTTATGACTGAATGTTTGTGGTAACTTCAGTATGATACAGGTCTTGGAGTGTTGGTATTCGGTATTCTGTTGCCGTCGTTTTGGTGAGACAGGCAGACGTGGCGATTGTCACATCGATCAGCTTACAACAGTAATTAAACGATATAGCTTTATTTTTCCCAGCTTTTGTTGGAAAGTTTTAATATTTAGGGTTCAGGTCTCCATATACTTGACCACATATTTACTCTCAGTGTCCTCTGGAATACCGACAATCCACAGGTTGCTTCTGTGATTACAGTTCTCTTGGTCGCCTACGTCTTGACTTAAGACAAGTACCTGATTTGTCAATTGTACCACTTTTGCTTGTATTGTAGAGACATTGTCCGTCAAATCAGAGATCTTATTCCCCGCTGCTGTGGCTCAGCTGTCCGGTTTGCCTTTCTTAGATTTCAGATCACGCATTTCTTCCATGGCCACATTTATGCGTCCACTGCCTTTGTAATCATGTCAATCTTGTTGCTCCCACAAAGCTGCCATAATTGCTGAGTCTCGCTCCTGGATTTCTCCAGAGCTGAGCCGGATTTGCTGGCCCCTGTGCTGCTGGAGTGGGAGGAGCTGGGGGCTGCCGCTGATGTGGGTCCTTCTTGCTTAGCTCGAGCATTGTTAGCTCGTTTCTCTGTGGTGCTGTTGTTAGTGTTTTTCTTCTGTTTCATGTTCAAGAAATAAGTGTCCAGGCTCATTATATTTCTGCTCGCACGAGAAAATATTGAGTCTCCCCAGATTAACTTGTAATAAAGATGGATCAAGACTATTCTAAAACGACTCATAAAATGTAAATTTGTTAATGTGATTTTGTGAGCATCAGTACTTCAAATGAGTATCTAGTTTTGCTTCTAGTTTTAGAATTGACTATTTTTTTTGTAAAACCATGAGCATTTAGGTGAGACATGTCCAGCAGACCTTGTGAGCTGATGGACAGTGGATGTGGTGAGCGTCCTTGGGCTGAGTGCTCCATCAGGCCGTGCACTGCTCAATAGTGTCCTGGAGGTTAGAGCATCAGTGTGTCTCTGCCTCATTAGCTGCAGTTAGCCACGCGCCACCAGCTAACACACACACAAACACACGTGCACACATGCCCCCGCACACACACACGCCCAAGAGCGCACACATACCCACACACGCATGCACACACGCCGGTGTTTGGCTGTTGCATTTTTGTGAGAAGCATTGTGATTAGATTTGTGTTTTATGGTTTGAAATCAGGTTCACATTGAGTGCACTTTTTACACATGTTCAGGGACATTTACATTTAGGCTGGAATTTGAACAGCAAGAATCCCATGTATTTGTCAACATGATTGGAGATATTTTGTTGTTTGCAGAGGAAATTAATAAATTGTGGGATTTGTAATTTACCAATCCAGCCATTAAAATTTCTATTTGAATTCAGTTGAGCTTTATCTTCCATCATTGTCCTGAATGTATTTTTTACCCCACATAGACCTGGAGTATAATCTTCATTCCATTGCGACCTCAACATTCTACTGCAGAGGTTAGAATGTGATGTAGGTGTCAGAGGCCCCGCCCTCAGCTGCTTTATGTCCTATTTTTTCGGATAGGTACCAGTTTGTTCATGTACACCAGGGGTCCCCAAACTTTTTCCTGTAAGGGCCACATAACTTTTCCCTTCTCTGATGGGGGGCCAGGGTCAGTTTGTAACAGAAAAAAGTGTGACGATCGCAAAAAAAGTGTGACGATCGCAGGGGGGCCTAAATGTAAACATGTATTGTTTTCCAGAAAGCCACATATAACCAAATATGAATAACCCTTTCCGAGATCAAATAACCCTCTCTGGGTTCTTCACAGAATAAAATAATTCAGGAAATATATAATAACACTATTCATGAAATCAATAAAGATCAAATAACCCTCTCTGGGTTCTTCACAGAAAGAAAGTGTGTGTTGTGCCGTGCACAGTCTTGGGTAAAAAGTTCAGCTTCAGTTGTCAGAGCAGAATCTATGACTCATATGAGCATGAATAATGCGTCTCTTGTATTGTTCAAAATGTGGAGGTGGGCCGTATCCGGCCCCCGGGCCGTAGTTTGGGGACCACTGATGTACACCAAAGCTCCTCCCCTGTTCTAAAGTAACCTACGGTGTGCCACAGGGTTCAGTTCTCGGTCCAATTCTGTTTACTCTTTATATGCTGCCGTTAGGTCACATGATCAGAAAGCATAGCATTAACTTCCACTGCTATGCAGATGACACACAGCTGTATTTATCAATGAAACCTGATCAGACCGATCAAGCAGACAGACTTGGTGCTTGTGTGAAGGATATAAAAACCTGGATGACACTTAATTATCTGCTTCTGAACCCTGAAAATACCCAGGTCATCGTACTAGGCCCTAATCATCTACGAGACGCTTTATCTGAGCAGATAGTCACACTGGACGACAACGTCAGTGTAGCCTCCAGCTCCACTGGAAGAAACCTTGGAGTCTTATTTGACCAAGAGCTCTCATTCAAAGCACACATAAATCAAGCCTGTTGAAACCGCCTACTTTCATGTCCGTCATATAGCTAGAATTAGAAAAATCTTGTCTAAAAGCGATGCTGAAAAACGCATCCATTTGTAACATCTAGAATTAAACTACTGTAAACTCCCTGCTCGCAGTGTGACCTCCATAAAGCTCCATAAAAAGTGGTTCAAAACATAGCAGCAAGTTTACTAACAAGAACTAAAAGAAGAGAGCACATTACGCCGGTGCTAGAGTCTCTTCACTGGCTCCTGTCGAGTTTAGAATCAAATTCAAACTCCTCCTCCTGACTTACAAAGCCATAAATGACCTGGCCCCATCCGACCTCAAAGAGGCTATAGGACCTTATCATCCAAACAGAGCACTTCGCTCTCAAAATGCTGGACTTCTGGTGGTCCCAAGGGTCTCTAAAAGCACAGTAGGAGGTAGAGCGTTTAGCTACCAAGCTCCTGTGTTGTGGAATCAGCTCCTGTCCATGTTAAAGAGCCCGACACAGTCTCCGACACAGTCTCTTCATCTAAGACCAGGCTTAAAACGTTCCTCTTTGAAATGGCTTATGGTCAGGCCAGTTAGGAACAGAAATAAAAACATTTGCTGTTGTGAGTTTGGTCCTTACAAAAATAGATTTGATTGGAAATTGCTTTGAACAGTTCACCTACATAAACTGAAAGTAGTATTGTACTATTTGGGTCTTTCTGAAAAATAAAATAAAATAATGTAATTAAATAAACTACTGACATTGAAATCAATATATAATTGCTAAATATGTGCACTACGGACATTGGCACTTTGTAATCCTATAGAACTCAGCTCTATTTGCTTATTTTCCAACCTTTTGTTTTCAGATGCAAAACATTGACAAATATTTATGCAGGTCCACACAAGATTAAAAAAAACATGAAAACCTGTCACAAGTACTTTCCGCAGGTCTTAGTCTTTTGGAAAGTGACATAAGGTTAACATTAAAGTTAAGGTACGCTTTGTCCTCTTCATTTGACCCATCCTTCAATGCTGCTGGGGCAAACTGCCAGGAGCAGTGGCCCCACAGTGCATCATTCGAGCGCCCATCTCCAGATTTAGGTCTAGTCTGGGCAGGACCTGAGCTGGAGGATTTGAAACAGGAGGAAAGCCACCCAGACACAGAGAGAAACATACAAGTCCACACAGAAAGGCCTGCGACCTTTTTGCTGTGAGGCGGGGTGCTGCGGTGACACACACCGTGCTGCGGTGACACACACCGTGCTGCGATGACACACACCGTGCTGTGGTGACACAACCCTTGGCAACAGCACAGTTCTAGCAGTCTCATAGAAAACATTGTCTGCACTTTTCTATCTCCATTTCAATGGAAATGCCCAAAACTGAACCACAAATTCTCCATTAATTTCAGCCCTTGTAAATACATGGTTACACATAGTAGTTGTATGTTGTTAAGCGCTGATGC